>CM042165.1:55560153-55687949 GCA_023376005.1 Doryteuthis pealeii | reverse complement strand
GAAAGTTTTATAGCTGCCTGATCCTGGGTGATTCGAATTCGGCAACAGAAAGAAGAACCTTGATGTTGCAAAAAAAAAAAGAAATTAACTGTTGTGTTTCAAATATGGCATTCTTTGCCACAAATATCCTCGGTCACAATCATGTATCTCTTTTGTAACAGAATATATATATATATATATTATATATTATATCTAGTAAAATGGTTATGTCAGAGTCATAAAGTTTCTAACTTACTGTACAAATGTATTGAGCACTTTTATTTTCATTCATACTGACTTATTTCAGTTAATTATTTTAATCACACAGTCAAAGTTGCACTCGCTTGATATTTTGCTTTCATCTATTAAGTCATCCCCTATCTTATTATAATGGAGATTGTGTGTTTTTCTGTCTGTAACCGAAACTATATTTATATTCAAGTTCACAATTCTTATTTATGCACTTCTACAGGATTTTATTTTTATTTAAACTCAATTATTAATAAAATTGTCTTACATTAATTAATACTGTTGACAAATATCTACAATAAGAATAACATGCATTGTATTTATATACACAACAAAATAGCGGTTTACAGTGTGGAAGTGGGAAGGCTAATTTGCATATTGATATAAAAAATCTGAATTTTAATAAATTTATGTGCTTGTATTACTGATTTCTAATTGTTTGATTTTATCTTTAATGAATATTAGCAAAAATCTCGTGGATAAATCTTAAAGAAAACGCGTTACAAGAAGAAATTAACTGTAATTTTATTCTTTACTTTCTATTTTAACTAAATAGTTAAATTAGGAAATTTACCATGAAAGAAGGGGGTAATGGAAATGATGAAGAGTTAGTTTCAAAGTTGTTCTATTTTTCAATCATACCTCTGTTACTAATCTTTTTTATCTGCATTCTATTCAGTTTCATTTGCCTTTCTAATTTAATATGATATATTGTTATATTAAACTTAAATACTTGCACCCTACAGAGGGTGGCATATATTTGCTAGTATATATATAATTGAACAAGACATAATTTTTTCTTTCCTTAGTGAACCATCTACAAATCTATGCCCTTATAATTAAATACATAAATGATTCCTAGAGTTAACTATGTATCAACCATTTATTGACATTTTTATTTGCTTCTCACCTTACAAAGAAGTTAAATTATACAAATCATGAAAATTATATTAAAAATGAATAGAATGTACCTGGTTAACTTCAATAAAAATATAACAATGAAATATAATAGTCATCTGTTGATGGCTGGAAAATTAACCAATCAAAACATTATTTTTTAAAAAACCAGGTAATCTGAACATTAGCTACATAAATGAGAGTAACCTTCCCCTTGTTTGTTTCACTTTAAATCGTCTGTTTTGGTCAGCCATTTTTTATTTCACCGTAATCTACACTGAAAATACGAAATTTGTTTGAATCAATACAACTGAATGTTTTAACATGAAAATATCATAAAATGTGTTCTTAATTGTGCTTGTGCATTATTTGAAATGAACTCAATTGTTATTAAGAACACATTTTATGATATTTTCGTGTTAAAACATACAGTTGTATTGATTACGGTGAAATGAAAATGGCTGACCAAAACAGACAACTTCCTCAAAGTGAAACAAACCAGGGGATGTTACTCTCATTTATTAGCCTAATGTTCAGATTACCAAAACCATTAGGTTTGGATACAAATTTAAGTCCATTTTTTTTTTTTTTTTTTTATTGTTTTCCTTATTGATTGGTGATTGGTACCATTCTTTTGATTTTGAATTTCTTGGTGAAGTTACATTGATTTTTGAATCTCTTGGAATTTCAGACTCTACAAAAGTCGGCACTTTTTGGTTCCATCCAAGGTGGTTATGATATAAAGAAAGGAAACGGTCAGCTACAGAAACGGCGGTCAGACCAGTGCAAGGTTTGCCTAAAGAATTTTATTTTCTACTTTTTAGCAGAACTGTGGATATACCACAGTTTTCTAATTTAATTTATTACGTTTGATATATTTACTTAAGAGTTCAAACAGCCTTGTCCAGAATTTGAATTGGTGTCACTGAGTTCATTTCCTCCAACTAAAACCATTATACTATGCACTTTCATTTCTACTTAGAAAAAAAAGAATTTTAAAAAAGCACAATTTTAAATTGGTGTTGAGAGCTGTATTCACCTAATGAATATTCGGATCAAGTAACCATAGGCACCTCGGCTGTGAGCTAGATTCAAAAGGACAGGTTTTGCTTAAAACCATTATACTATGCGCATTTCCATTTCTACTTAGAAAAAAAAAACTTTTAAAAAAGACACAATTTTAAATTGGTGTTGAGAGCTGTATTCACCTAATGAATATTCGGATCAAGTAAACCAATAGGCACTTCGGCTGTGAGCTAGATTCAAAAGGACAGGTTTTGCTTTTTAATTTCAACTTTCGGTTTTAACTGACAATATTTTAGAACGTTTTTTTAGTTATTTCATGTTGTTTGTTGTTCCTAATTAAAAAAAAAAATTATTGTTAGTGTTGAAAATATTCATCAACTTTCTGATTGATAGCAAATTCTGATTTATTAACTCTTAACATCCTGTTGAGAATTTTCTAAGTCATAGCATTCCTCTAAGGATATATTAAAAATGGTTAAAAATGACCTTTGCATCTAAATTTACCTGTTATTTCCCTTAAATCAAAGACTTTTAAATATGTTTAATATTACATTTAAATAAAGGCTATTGTTTGGGGGTGGATTAGGAAAGCGAATGAGACTTCCATCTGAGTGGAATGAGGTGGTATAGGACTTTAAGAGTTAAAGTAATGCTCTGGTGCCAGAGCATTACTTTAATAAATTGATTGATGAGCATGATTTAAGATTTTCCCATAAAACTGTTAACCATTCCCGTATAAAAAGGTGTCTTGTTTAAAGTTTTATAATCTAAAAAAATTGCTTTGAATTAACAACAACATGAAATAAGTAAAAAAACATGTCTCTAATATAAAAAAAAGTAAAGTCGTCGGGGCGGCCTAAAGTCGGTATCAACCAATCAGCAAGGGAGTCTATCCCCTTTTCACTAGCGTTAGACCAAGGAGATTGTGTTGGCCTCTGAAGGAGCACCACACCTACCATCAACTCCTTTACCGCACAGATCCCTGTGCTACTCATACGCTGAGTTGGCGAGGACTGGAATCGAACTAGGAACCATGTGGTTTCTAGTCAAACGCTTTACGACTGAGCTAACCCGAAAACCTCTTTTGTTTATAGTTTTATAATTTTAAAAATTGCTACTGAAATAACAACATGAAATAACTAAAAAAACCTGTCTTTTGTTTAAAGTTTTATAATTAAAAAAATTGCTATTGAATTAACAACAACATGAAATAAGTAATTTGTAAAAAATGTGTCTTTAATATAAAAATGTGTCTTTTGTTTATAGTTTAATAATTTAAAAAAAATTGCTACTGAAGTAACAACAACATGAAATAACTAAATTTCTAAAAAATCATCAATTAACAAACAACTGGAAGTTGACGGTGAAAGCAAAACTTGCCCCTTTGAATCTAGTTTACAGCCGGGGTGCCTTATTGGTTACTTGATCCCGAATATTCAAGAAAAAATTAAACACTTAAATGCTCTTTCTGTAATTTAGGTTGGTTTAATACCCCCCCCCCCCATCCTAGTTGTTCTTATGTTACCAAAATATTGCAAAACTTTTGACCCACCCTAATATAATTGAAAAGAACTGAATTATATTTTTTGTTTATATTTTCAGGATTTGTAATTGAAGGTTTCCACAGATTTTGGTGCTTCGGCTGATCTTGTCAAGATGGACAAAATTGCTGAGAATTTTAGCAGAAACAACGGTAAATTTTATTTTTGCATTCTCTTTGTATAGCCGTATATTATGACACTATGCATTGTGGTAAAGTGCAGGGTACAGAATGCATTTAGTGGATCACGTGTGTAGTGTGTATATAGGTGTAATAATTAGTTATGTGAATAAATAGTATGTAAAATTATGGATACATATGTGTTTACACATGAGTCTCTGTGTGTGGATGGGAGATAGTGAATCATGTGTGTAACACAAGTGATAAAATGACCAAGAAAAAAAGGAATGAATAAATAAACAAATAAGAGAGATAGGAAGAAATTGATATCCAACAGAGTCAAAATGTCTAGGACATGGTTTATTCCTGCCTAATTATTCATTGTGTTAATTTGGTTACATGTACTTTTGTTGTCTGTTGTGCCAGTATTGTTTGTTTCTAGTTTTTTTTATTTCAAACAAAAGAACAGTCAAAGGTTAGTCAGGTCAAGGAGATGGTGGGGTGGAATTTATATATATGTAGTATTTAGAAAAAAAGAATGAAAAAAAAAAACAGGTTTAAATGAGTTAAGTGGTGAGTTTTATTGGCCGACGCTGCAGACTGAATAAACAAGGACTACCACTCGCTTTTCTCATTATTCTGTGATAAAAAATTTCTTATTACCTTCCATATACCAACAAATGCGCTGAAGATGATCTAATTAATAGATCAAAATACTGCAGCGTCGGCCAATAAACTCACCACTTAACTCATTCAAACCTGTGTTTTTCATTCTTTCTTAATATACTACATGCCGTCGGATTCACTTCCTTTTCTTCACACACACATATTATATATATATATATATATATATATATATATATACAGACAGTTCCAGCTAAAAGTCAGTTTGGAGTTGGAGTTTTAGTTTGAGTTAGTAGTTGGTGAGGACCGAGAGAGATGAGTCGGAACACAGGACTTGGAGAGTAAAAGTCAACTTTATCAGAAGTCCTTAAAGGAACAGGGGGGGCGTTGGCGTTCCCTTCCCCTCGGCAGTACATGGGAATATGAATAGAAGCAGATGGGAATGACTGGACTGAATGAATGCGAGTTATGTGCCTCTCTGACCATTTTTGATGTTCACCTGATTTGGTTTTTGTCTTTATTCTCTCTTTGTTGTTGATTGGTGAACCTCTTAGACGGGGCTCTGAGGCAGTATTACGGACACAAGTAAGCAGACGATCACGAGTCGACCACGGCCAGTAAAGTTGAAAGTCAAAAAATACAACAAATGCATGAAGATGTGCAGCAAGGTGCTTGCAGATGCCCTCGCCCCCCCCCCAAGGAGGTTTACAATATACCCTTCTGCCATACACGGGTATATAATAGAGAGAGAGAGAGACAGAGAGAGACATTAGAGATAGGGATGGTAGTCTTACTTAGTACTCTGCTGGTTACTTGCTTCTTCTTCTATCTTGTCTGGCAGCCATCTTGTCTAGTTGACTTCTATCTACTGTTAAGGGTTGATTTCTTTCTTGTTTCTTCTTACTTCGCTGGGGCTGAGTTGGTCATTGTCTTAATTATTTACAAACACAACAAGACCTTGTTTGTTCTTGATCAAGTTTTATTTTCTTCTAGTCCATATCGGTTCTGCAGTGGGGAGAGATGGATCCTGTCAGAGCCGACAATTATGTCTACGCTCTCTGAATGCTGGCTCGTATCTGAATACTAACTAAACTATATCATGTGTTTGTCATGGCGCACAAATCGCGTGCCTCTAAGGGGTCAAGGATTATTAACAGTCACCGGTACTTTGCCATGGGGACTCCTTGATTCTAAAGAACATTAGTTACATAAATGTGAGTAACCTCCTCTTGTTTGTTTCACTTTAAGGAAGCCCTGTGTTTTTGGTCGGCCATTTTCATTTCACAGTAATCTACACTGAAAATACAAATTTGTTTGAAATCAATACAACTGAATGTTTTAACACGAAAATATCATAAAGTGTGTTCTTAATTGTGCTTGCACATTATTTGAAATGAACTTAATTGTTATTAAGAACACATTTTATGATATTTTTCGTGTTAAAACATGCAGTTGTATTGATTCGAAAAAATTTGTATTTTCAGTGTAGATTTTACAGTGAAATGAAAATGGCCGACCAAAAACAAACGGCTTCCTCAAGTGAAACAAACTAGGGGAGGTTACTTCATTTATGTAGCTAATGTTCAGATTAGCGCCCTTGCTGGGTTCCTGTTATATAAAAAGTGTAGTATGAGTTTTTTTTTTTTTGCCTTTGTTGGGATGGCTTCATTTTGATAGATATTCTTTTCTTTGGCAGAAAGTTTTACCTGAAGACAAACCTCGTCTGATGCAATCTGTGTGGAAACCCGATATGGTTTTACAAGCGATTCAGTTGGGAGTCGACATATTTGACAGCTCGTATCCTTTTTACCCTTAGAAGTTTCAATTAACCCTTTAAGCCCCGGTATACTGGTGGTACTTTTATTGGTAATCTGAACATTAGCTACATAAATGAGAGTAATCTCCCCTTGTTTCTTTCACTTTGAGGAAGCCATATGTTTTGGTCGCCATTTTCATTCCACCGTAAATCTACACTGAAAATACGAATTTGTTCGAATCAATACAACAAAATAATAAAATGTGTACTTAATAACAATTATGTTCATTTCAAATAATGTGCAAGCATAATTAAGAACACACTTTATGATATTTTCGTGTTAAAACATGCAGTTGTATTGATTCGAACAAATTCGTATTTTCTGTGTAGATTTATGGTGAAATGAAAATGGCCAACCAAAAGATAACGGCTTCCTCAAAGTGAAACAAACAAGGTGAAGTTACTCTCATTTATGTAGCTAATGTTCAGATTACCCTTTTATTTTCCCCTCATACCATGACATCGGTTTACTGGTGCAAAGATAATTACTCAAATGGCTGAGGCTAAATTTAGGCTCAGGAATTCAGGGCTCGAGGATGAAAGTCTTTTCTTTTTTTTCTTTTTTTTTGGAGGAGCTCAACGGCCCATCACTACTTATTGTGGCAGGGCTGTGTAAATTTGGTAGTGTCAGAACCATGCTGTTAGGAACTTAAGTTCCTGGTAGGGTCACCCAAGGTAGACAGGTGTAGCACCCAGTGGTATTAGGACCACAACCTGGCCAAAGGGGCTCTGGCAAAAATCCAAAGGGCGTCTCCATCATCATCAGGAATCAACAACTTTTGGTGTACTTGTCACTACATCTGTGAAACATCTGCGGCAAACAAGGGCATCTCCTTCCCTGACTTGGAGATTGCTTGTGAATATTCTATTCCCTTGTTACTCCTTCCATGAATTCACCACATTTGAATTCATTGGATGAAGATAGCTCAACCGACTCATGGTGAATGCCATAAAGAAACAGAACAAGGAATTAATATAAAAATCAGGGTAAAAATTTACAATTAGCCTTGTTGATCTAAAGAAAAAAAACAAAAACACTTGACAATTTCTTAGGATTTTTGAGATGAGGCCTGATAACTAGTATTATTTTGATTATTCGGACTATTGATCTCATCTTCATTGTTATCTGTACAATGTTTCGGCTGATGTACCTCCGCCTTCTTCACGCATTTCTTGTCGGACTTGGAAACCTTCTCAGACTCAGGAACCTTCTTGTAATCGGCAGCCATCACGGAACTTTGAACCTAACCCTTTTATTCAGTGCATGGGGGTATCCTGTTCTCATTCTGCTAACCATAGCTGGGGTACAGGTGTTAAGCTGTGTTAATTATTATTCTATGTTACTGCTGCCCCTGATCAGGATTAAACCTGCAGTCTAGAGATAACTATCACTTAGAACTGTATTAACCTAACTCCTTTATACACTTGGCTATGTATCCAATTGGACAATTCAGTGTGAATTTTGGGAACTTATAAACCTAATGTCTTGTTTTTGCCTAGAATATCTACCTATTCACTTATGTATGATTTTATTCCCGAGTCCAACAAAAAGTACCTGAAGAAGGCCGGAGGGCATATCGGCCGAAATGTTGTACAGATAACAATGAAGATGAGGACAATAGTCTGATTAATCCAAATAATACTAAAACTTGACGAGTTGATGTAATTAAGAAATAAGAATGAAGTTTCCAAAATTCCTTCTCTTGTCAATTTCCTTAATAACCAAATCAGATATCCTTATTTGGTAACAGAAAAAGGATCAGCACTTGTGTTTGATTTTCAATATGAAGACAATTCAACTTCTCTCTCAGAATCTGAAGATGACCACCAATTCTCATGTTTTGAAATTGATCTCAAAGACAAAATGTAAGTTTTTTTTTTCTTTTCTTTAAGATTCTTCTGAAATTTGTTGTCAAGTTTTTTTTGTTGCTTTTATGAATTGTGACTTTTTTAGTTCTCAGTTTTTGCTTCTCAAGTAAGAGATAATTCTGATGTGTATTTATGTGTGTGTATATATATATATATATATAATATATTATATATATATGTGTGTGTGTGTGTGTATATATGTGTGTGTGTGTGTGTATATATATGTGTGTGTGTGTGTATATATGTGTGGTGTATATATATATATATATATATAGCTACCGCAGAAACTGGGGTGTAAGGGAGATAACTTCCTATTTTAAGAACTTGAAAATTTTCAGTTGAGATCATGGTTGAATATAAAATATGGAGGCCTTTATTCATTTATAGTGATACTATTTCGTATGTTTGAAATATCTGGATGTCAAATCTGAGTTTTCAAATTAAAAGATTGTTGAATAGTTAATTTTAAAAGTATTGCCTCAATTATGATAAAAATAATTTAAAAAAAAAAAACAAAGTTTAATAGAGATTTATTTTTATTTTAAGAAAGAAGCGCTATGAATTTTTAAGTCTTGAAAAAAAAACAAACACGTAAAATCTTTTTTGGTTTTTATTTACTTTTTTTTCTCTTTTACCTTTACTTTTTAATCATTAATTAACAACAAAATTCATTTTGTGATAATTTTAGTGCTACTTTTCAATTATTCTTCAGCGAATAATTTACAACAAATGTTACGAAGTTTTATTTATTTTCAAAAGCGTATAACAGGAAGCACAAGAATTTAAAAAAAAAAAAACTAAAACCACAAAGATTTTACGTGTTTGTTTTTTTTTTCAAGACTTAAAAATTCATAGCGCTTCTTTCTTAAAATAAAAAATAAATCTCTATTAAACTTTGTTTTTTTTTTTTAAATTATTTTTTATCATAATTGAGGCAATACTTTTAAATTAACTATTCAACAATCTTTTAATTTGAAAACTCAGATTTGACATCCAGATATTTCAAACATACGAAATAGTATCACTATAAATGAATAAAGGCCTCCATATTTTATATATTCAACCATGATCTCAACTGAAAATTTTCAAGTTCTTAAATAGGAAGTTATCTCCCTTACACCAGTTTCTGCCGGTAGTATATATATATATATATATATATTATATATACACACACATATATATACACACACACATATACACACCACACACAATATATACACACACCCACATATATATATATATATATATATATTATATATATATACACACACATAAATACACATCAGAATTATCTCTTACTTGAGAGATGCAAAAACTGAGAACTAAAAGTCACAATTCATAAAAGCAACAAAAAAAACTTGACAACAAATTTCAGAAGAATCTTAAAGAAATAAAAAAAAACTTACATTTTGTCTTTGAGATCAATTTCAAAACATGAGAATTGGTGGTCATCTTCAGATTCTGAGAGAGAAGTTGAATTGTCTTCATATTGAAAATCAAACACAAGTGCTGATCCTTTTTCTGTTACCAAATAAGGATATCTGATTTGGTTATTAAGGAAATTGACAAGAGAAGGAATTTTGGAAACTTCATTCTTATTTCTTAATTACATCAACTCGTCAAGTTTTAGTATTATTTGGATTAATCAGACTATTGTCCTCATCTTCATTGTTATCTGTACAACATTTCGGCCGATATGCCCTCCGGCCTTCTTCAGGTATTTTTGTTGGACTCGGGAATAAAATCATACATAAGTGAATAGGTAGATATTCTAGGCAAAAACAAGACATTAGGTTTATAAGTTCCCAAAATTCACACTGAATTGTCCAATTGGATACATAGCCAAGTGTATAAAGGAGTTAGGTTAATACAGTTCTAAGTGATAGTTATCTCTAGACTGCAGGTTTAATCCTGATCAGGGGCAGCAGTAACATAGAATAATAATTAACACAGCTTAACACCTGTACCCCAGCTATGGTTAGCAGAATGAGAACAGGATACCCCCATGCACTGAATAAAGGGTTAGGTTCAAAGTTCCGTGATGGCTGCCGATTACAAGAAGGTTCCTGAGTCTGAGAAGGTTTCCAAGTCCGACAAGAAATGCGTGAAGAAGGCCGGAGGGTACATCAGCCGAAACATTGTACAGATAACAATGAAGATGAGATCAATAGTCCGAATAATCAAAATAATACTAGTTATCAGGCCTCATCTCAAAAATCTAAGAAATTGTCAAGTGTTTTTGTTTTTTTTTCTTTAGATCAACAAGGCTAATTGTAAATTTTTACCCTGATTTTTTCATATTAATTCCTTGTTCTGTTCTTTTATGGCATTCACCATGAGTCGGTTGAGCTATCTTCATCCAATGAATTCAAATGTGGTGAATTCATGGAAGGAGTAACAAGGGAATAGAAATTCACAAGCAATCTCCAAGTCAGGGAAGGAGATGCCCTTGTTTGCCGCAGATTTTCACAGATGTAGTGACAAGTACACCAAAAGCTGTTGATTCCTGATGATGATGGAGACGCCCTTTGGATTTTTGCCAGAGCCCCTTTGGCCAGGTTGTGGTCCTAATACCACTGGGTGCTACACCTGTCTACCTTGGGTGACCCTACCAGGAACTTAAGTTCCTAACAGCATGGTTCTGACACTACCAAATTACACAGCCCTGCCACAATAAGTAGGTGATGGGCCGTTGAGCTCCTCCAAAAAAAAAGAAAAAAAAGAAAAGACTTCATCCTCGAGCCCTGAATTCCTGAGCCTAAATTTAGCCTCAGCCATTTGAGTAATTATCTTTGCACCAGTAAACCGATGTCATGGTATGAGGGGAAAATAAAAGGGTAATCTGAACATTAGCTACATAAATGAGAGTAACTTCCCTTGTTTGTTTCACTTTGAGGAAGCCGTTATCTTTTGGTTGGCCATTTTCATTTCACCATAAATCTACACAGAAAAATAAATTTGTTCGAATCAATACAACTGCATGTTTTAACACGAAAAATATCATAAAGTGTGTTCTTAATTATGCTTGCACATTATTTGAAATGAACATAATTGTTATTAAGTACACATTTTATTATTTTGTTGTATTGATTCGAACAAATTCGTATTTTCAGTGTAGATTTACGGTGGAATGAAAATGGCGACCAAAACATATGGCTTCCTCAAAGTGAAAGAAACAAGGGGAGATTACTCTCATTTATGTAGCTAATGTTCAGATTACCAATAAAAGTACCACCAGTATACCGGGGCTTAAAGGGTTAATTGAAACTTCTAAGGGTAAAAAGGATACGAGCTGTCAAATATGTCGACTCCCAACTGAATCGCTTGTAAAACCATATCGGGTTTCCACACAGATTGCATCAGACGAGGTTTGTCTTCAGGTAAAACTTTCTGCAAAAGAAAAGAATATCTATCAAAATGAAGCCATCCCAACAAAGGCAAAAAAAAAAAAAACTCATACTACACTTTTTATATAACAGGAACCCAGCAAGGGCGCTAATCTGAACATTAGCTACATAAATGAGAGTAACCTCCCCTAGTTTGTTTCACTTTGAGGAAGCCGTTTGTTTTGGTCGGCCATTTTCATTTCACTGTAAATCTACACTGAAAATACAAATTTTTTTCGAATCAATACAACTGCATGTTTTAACACGAAAAATATCATAAAATGTGTTCTTAATAACAATTAAGTTCATTTCAAATAATGTGCAAGCACAATTAAGAACACACTTTATGATATTTTCGTGTTAAAACATTCAGTTGTATTGATTCAAACAAATTTGTATTTTCAGTGTAGATTTACTGTGAAATGAAAATGGCCGACCAAAACACAGGGCTTCCTTAAAGTGAAACAAACAAGAGGAGGTTACTCACATTTATGTAACTAATGTTCTTTAGAATCAAGGAGTCCCCATGGCAAAGTACCGGTGACTGTTAATAATCCTTGACCCCTTAGAGGCACGCGATTTGTGCGCCATGACAAACACATGATATAGTTTAGTTAGTTATTCAGATACGAGCCAGCATTCAGAGAGCGTAGACATAATTGTCGGCTCTGACAGGATCCATCTCTCCCCACTGCAGAACCGATATGGACTAGAAGAAAATAAAACTTGATCAAGAACAAACAAGGTCTTGTTGTGTTTGTTAAATAATTAAGACAATGACCAACTCAGCCCAGCGAAGTAAGAAGAAACAAGAAAGAAATCAACCCTTAACAGTAGATAGAAGTCAACTAGACAAGATGGCTGCCAGACAAGATAGAAGAAGAAGCAAGTAACCAGCAGAGTACTAAGTAAGACTACCATCCTATCTCTAATGTCTCTCTCTGTCTCTCTCTCTCTATTATATACCCGTGTATGGCAGAAGGGTATATTGTAAACCTCCCTTGGGGGGGGCGAGGGCATCTGCAAGCACCTTGCTGCACATCTTTCATGCATTTGTTGTATTTTTTGACTTTCAACTTTACTGGCCGTGGTCGACTCGTGATCGTCTGCTTACTTGTGTCCGTAATACTGCCTCAGAGCCCCGTCTAAGAGGTTCACAATCAACAACAAAGAGAGAATAAAGACAAAAACCAAATCAGGTGAACATCAAAAATGGTCAGAGAGGCACATAACTCGCATTCATTCAGTCCAGTCATTCCCATCTGCTTCTATTTCATATTCTCCCATGTACTGCCGAGGGGGAAGGGGAACGCCAACGCCCCCCCTGTTCCTTTAAGGACTTCTGATAAAGTTGACTTTTACTCTCCAAGTCCTGTGTTCCGACTCATCTGCTCGGTCCTCACCAACTACTAACTCAAACTAAAACTCCAACTCCAAACTGACTTTTTAGCTGGAACTGTCTGTATATATATATATATATATATATATATATATATATATGTGTGTGTGAAGAAAAGGAAGTGAATCCGACGGCATGTAGTATATTAAGAAAGAATGAAAAAACACAGGTTTGAATGAGTTAAGTGGTGAGTTTATTGGCCGACGCTGCAGTATTTTGATCTATTAATTAGATCATCTTCAGCGCATTTGTTGGTATATGGAAGGTAATAAGAAATTTTTATCACAGAATAATGAGAAAAGCGAGTGGTAGTCCTTGTTATTCAGTCTGCAGCGTCGGCCAATAAACTCACCACTTAACTCATTTAAACCTGTGTTTTTTCATTCTTTCTTAATATACTACATATATATATAATTCCACCCCACCATCTCCTTGACCTGACTAACCTTTGACTGTTCTTTTGTTTGAAATAAAAAAAACTAGAACAATAACAATACTGGCACAACAGACAAACAAAAGTACATGTAACCAAATTAACACAATGAATAATTAGGCAGGAATAAACCATGTCCTAGACATTTTGACTCTGTTGGATATCAAATTTCTTCCTATCTCTCTTATTTGTTTATTTATTCATTCCTTTTCATTTCTTGGTCATTTTATCACTTGTGTTTACACACATGATTCACTATCTCCCATCACACAGAGACTCATGTGTAAACACATATGTATCCATAATTTTACATACTATTTATTCACATAACTAATTATTACACCTATATATACACACTACACACGTGATCCACTAAATGCATTCTGTACCCCTGCACTTTACCACAATGCATAGTGTCATAATATACGGCTATACAACAGAGAATGCAAAAATAAAATTTACCGTTGTTTCTGCTAAAATCTCAGCAATTTTGTCCATCTTGACAAGATCAGCCGAAGCACCAAATCTGTGGAAACCTTCAATTACAAATCCTGAAAATATAAACAAAAAATATAATTCAGTTCTTTTCAATTTATATTAGGGTGGGTCAAAAGTTTTGCAATATTTTGGTAACATAAGGAACAACTAGGATGGGGGGGGGTATTAAACCAACCTTAAATTTACAGAAAGAGCATTTAAGTGTTTAATTTTTCTTGAATATTCGGATCAAGTAACCAATAAGGCACCCCGGCTGTAAACTAGATTCAAAAGGGCAAGTTTTGCTTTTCACCGTCAACTTCCAGTTGTTTGTTAATTGATGATTTTTTAGAAATTTAGTTATTTCATGTTGTTGTTACTTCAGTAGCAATTTTTTTTAAATTATTAAACTATAAACAAAAGACACATTTTTATATTAAAGACACATTTTTTACAAATTACTTATTTCATGTTGTTGTTAATTCAATAGCAATTTTTTTAATTATAAAACTTTAAACAAAAGACAGGTTTTTTTAGTTATTTCATGTTGTTATTTCAGTAGCAATTTTTTTAAATTATAAAACTATAAACAAAAGAGGTTTTCGGGTTAGCTCAGTCGGTAAAGACTAGAAACCACATGGTTCCTAGTTCGATTCCAGTCCTCGCCAACTCAGCGTATGAGTAGCACAGGGATCTGTGCGGTAAAGGAGTTGATGGTAGGTGTGGTGCTCCACTTCAGAGGCCAACACAATCTCCTTGGTCTAACGCTAGTGAAAAGGGGATAGACTCCCTTGCTGATTGGTTGATACCGACTTTAGGCCGCCCCGACGACTTTACTTTTTTTTTATATTAGAGACATGTTTTTTTACTTATTTCATGTTGTTGTTAATTCAATAGCAATTTTTTTTAGATTATAAAACTTTAAACAAGACACCTTTTTATACGGGAATGGTTAACAGTTTTATGGGAAAATCTTAAATCATGCTCAATCAATCAATTTATTAAAGTAATGCTCTGGCACCAGAGCATTACTTTAACTCTTAAAGTCCTATACCACCTCATTCCACTCAGATGGAAGTCTCATTCGCTTTCCTAATCCACCCCCAAACAATAGCCTTTATTTAAATGTAATATTAAACATATTTAAAAGTCTTTGATTTAAGGGAAATAACAGGTAAATTTAGATGCAAAGGTCATTTTTAACCATTTTTTAATATATCCTTAGAGGAATGCTATGGACTTAGAAAATTCTCAACAGGATGTTAAGAGTTAATAAATCAGAAGTTTTGCTTATCAATCAGAAGTTGATGAATATTTTTCAACACTAACAATAATTTTTTTTTTTAATTAGGAACAACAACAACATGAAATAACTAAAAAAACGTTTCTAAAATATTGTCAGTTAAACAACCGGAAGTTGAAATTAAAAAGCAAAACCTGTCCTTTTGAATCTAGCTCACAGCCGAAGTGCCTATTGGTTACTTGATCCGAATATTCATTAGGTGAATACAGCTCTCAACACCAATTTAAAATTGTGTCTTTTTTAAAAGTTTTTTTTTTCTAAGTAGAAATGGAAATGCGCATAGTATAATGGTTTTAAGCAAAACCTGTCCTTTTGAATCTAGCTCACAGCCGAGGTGCCTATTGGTTACTTGATCCGAATATTCATTAGGTGAATACAGCTCTCAACACCAATTTAAAATTGTGTCTTTTTTAAAAGTTCTTTTTTTTCTAAGTAGAAATGGAAATGTGCATAGTATAATGGTTTTAGTTGGAGGAAATGAACTCAGTGACACCAAATTCAAATTCTGGACAAGGCTGTTTGAACTCTTAAGTAAATATATCAAACGTAATAAATTAAATTAGAAAACTGTGGTATATCCACAGGTTCTGCTAATAAAGTAGAAATATAAATTCTTTAGGCAAACCTTGCACTGGTCTGACCGCCGTTTCTGTAGCTGACCGTTTCCTTTCTTTGATATCATAACCACCTTGGATGGAACCAAAAAGTGCCGACTTTTGTAGAGTCTGAAATTCCAAGAGATTCAAAAATCAATGTAACTTCACCAAGAAATTCAAAAATCAAAAGAATTGGTACCAATCACCAAATCAATAAGGGAAACAATAAAAAAAAAAAAAAAAAATGGACTTAAATTTGTATCCAAACCTAATGGTTTTTGGTAATCTGAACATTAGCTACATAAATGAGAGTAACATCCCCTGGTTTGTTTCACTTTGAGGAAGTTGTCTGTTTTGGTCAGCCATTTTCATTTCACCGTAATCAATACAACTGTATGTTTTAACACGAAAATATCATAAAATGTGTTCTTAATAACAATTGAGTTCATTTCAAATAATGCACAAGCACAATTAAGAACACATTTTATGATATTTTCATGTTAAAACATTCAGTTGTATTGATTCAAACAAATTCGTATTTTCAGTGTAGATTTACGGTGAAATAAAAATGGCTGACCAAAACAGACGATTTAAAGTGAAACAAACAAGGGGAAGGTTACTCTCATTTATGTAGCTAATGTTCAGATTACCTGGTTTTTTAAAAAATAATGTTTTGATTGGTTAATTTTCCAGCCATCAACAGATGACTATTATATTTCATTGTTTATATTTTTATTGAAGTTAACCAGGTACATTCTATTCATTTTTAATATAATTTCATGATTTGTATATATTTAACTTCTTGTAAGGTGAGAAGCAAATAAAAATGTCAATAAATGGTTGATTACATAGTTTTAACTCTAGGAATCATTTATGTATTTAATTATAAGGGCATAGATTTTGTAGATGGTTCACTAAGGAAAGAAAAAATTATGTCTGTTCAATTATTATATATACTAGCAAATATATGCACCCTCTGTAGGGTGCAAGTATTTAAGTTTTAATATAACAATATATCATATTAAATTAGAAAGGCAAATGAAACTGAATAAGAATGCAGATAAAAAGATTAGTAACAGAGGTGGTATGATTGAAAAATAGAACAACTTTGAAACTAACTCTTCCATCATTTTCCATTACCCCCTTCTTTCATTGGTAAATTTTCCTAATTTAACTATTTAGTTAAAATAGAAAGTAAAGAATAAAATTACAGTTATTTCTTCTTGTTAACGGTTTTCTTTTAAGATTTATCCACGAGATTTTTGCTAATATTCATTAAGATAAAATCAAACAATTAGAAATCAGTAATACAAAGCACATATTTATTAAAATCAGATTTTTTATATCAATATGCAAATTAGCCTTCCCATTCACACTGTAAACCGCTATTTTGTTGTGTATATAAATACAATTGCATGTTATTCTTATGTAGATATTGTCAACAGTATTAATAATGTAAACAATTTTATTAATAATTGAGGTTTAAATAAAAATAAAATCCTGTAGAATGTGACATAAATAAGGGAATTGTGACTTGAATAGTAATATAGTTTCGGTTACAGACAGAAAAACACACAATCTCCATTATAATAAGATAGGGGATGACTTAATAGATGAAAGCAAAATATCAAGCGAGTTGCAACTTTGACTGTTGATAAAATAATTAACTGAATAAGTCAGGGTTATGAATGAATATAAAAGTGCTCAATACATTTGTACAGTAAGTTTAGTAACTTTAGTGACTTTCTGACATAACCATTTTATATATATATATATATATATATATATATATATATATTCTGTTACAATAAGAGATACATTGATTGTTGACCGAGATATTTGTGGCAGAAGTGCTCATATTTGAAACTACAACATAAATTTTTTTTTTTTTTGCAACATCAAGGTTTTCGTTTGGAATTCATATCACAGGACAGGACTATAAAATTTTTTTAAATTTTAAAAATTAAAATCTGTTTTCAAATGTCTTTAAAGTAATAAAGAATTCATCATTCGCATCTGATGAGTCGGGAGAGACACTTTGTCTAAGCTCCCTGAAATAGACTTTAATGCTAAATCTCTAAGTCTTTTGTTATTTCTTTACTTATATATTTGCTCTGTGACTTTAACATTAAGAGCACACATTGAGCTCTCAAACTGCGACAGGTTTTTTAAATAAAACTCTTGTGTCGTAAGGAAGATTTCTTCTCTGGACTTTTGGATTATATATATATATATACACACAATATAGTATAATGGAAAATGAATGTGAAAAGTATTAGCATATGAAGGTGCTCAATGCTAAAATCGCAGAACAGATTTAAAATCAAAGGTTAAATATTATAGATATAATATCCTGTAACTACAGTTTTATGCGTACTTGCAATCATCAGACGGTTAAAATGTTAAGATTTTAAAAAACGGTAGCCACCGTTTTTTTTTAATCTTAACATTTTACCATACAGTAGCACTAACACAGCCAAAGCTTGGAAGGATGTTCACTTCATAAGGTGTTATATTAAAAAGAAATAATTAAAGCTAATTGATATTTTGCAAACAAGTTTATGTTGCAAGATGGGTATATTCCTGACTTTTGTGAGCTAGGACTACTAATGGAAGGAGGAGGAAGAAATGATGAAGGTTTAAAAAAGGATAGACGATGGTTTGACCGTAGCGTGACCCCGAACGAAGAATTGAGTGGCAAGCGGAAGTCGGGGGTTGACCGGAAGTCACGTGGTGACGTGGGGAAAAAAAGAAAGGGTTCGTCCTCTTTTGGCCGGCGGCGGTCGTAGGGGACGGACCTCATGAGAACCCAGTAATCTAGTAGTGTTCTCTCTCTCTCTTTCTCTCTGCCTTTCCTCCTCTCTGGTAGGAGCCCACTATACAAGCACGAAAATAAAGGCTGGCAGTTGTGACGACATGTTTCTCGTGTTATGTTTTTTCATCGGCACCATTTCAGCACGGTGACTTTTGGAGTTTTAGTACCAAGAAAGAAAAAAAAGGACTACGGTACATGTATCGTTTTAGTGCCGTGAATATTACAACGTAACATTTAGATACGATCAATTTACCTCAGATGATTGGTGCTTTTCTACAATTTTATCCAGAAATGCCAAAGTTCTGTCCACCGACTTGAGTATCCGTTTGCGAGAAGAATTCATATCTGTATCGCTGTCACTGAGAGCTTGATACCAATCAGGAAACATGACTTCCATTGATTTCATGAAACATTCAACATCAACCTAAAAAAGAGAAAATTGAAAAAATAAATCTGACAGTAAAAATATTCAAACTAATCCCAATTTGAGGATGTAAATAATTATGTTTGGTATATCAGACATTCAAGTGAAAAAAAAAAAAAAAAAAAATTAATGAAATTTAAATACAGGGTGATTGAAAAGTAACTCCCTATTTTAAACTATTTATCATTTTTCATCTCACCCTACTGCAAGATGAAATCTGGCCAGTTCTCAATACTTTGGAGAATATTGAAGACTTGATTTCATGCAATATGGGCTCCTACACGTTTTGCTACTGTTGATCGTGAATGACTGAATCACCATTTTCCTGGGAGATGGATGGGTAGATGTAGTGTGCATCCGTGCCTAGCCAGAAGCCCTGATTTAACACCCTGTGACTTTTTTCTTTGTGGTTGGTTGAAGGAGCAAGTCTATTCTACAAAACCAACAACTTTGGAAGAACTTGAAGGATGAATACGAGAATTTATTTCTGCCATTCCACAAGAGTTCCTGGGAAGATCAGTTGATGCAATTTCCGAGTGGGTTGAGAGGCTGGAGGCAAATGCTGGTGCCCATATAGAATTTTAAATAAAACTCCATGTTATGAGTTTTCTTCTCATATTCATTTTTTGTAAGAATAATTATTCAGAAATAAACTATAAGATTTTTAAAATCGGTACAATCGCTCTGTAGTAGTAACGGATTTGTGGTTTCACAAAGCAATGTCATTTTTCCTACATAAGTTCTTTCCTACTGCACGTCTTTTTTTGTTTTTTTGAAGAACTGCACGTTTGAATTGTTGAGATTTTTGTATATAAGGCGTGTGTTAAATGCCCACTCTTATTTATAGACTTGCCGATAATCATGTGACTATATTCTTGGCCAATCACTGGCAGTACTCTGCTGCTGATATTGTTATTTATACCGACTGTTCTGGTCATACCTACTCATAACTACTTGAACCTTTGTGAACGACGGAACATAGGATTATATCACTTTGACACTACGTAGGATTCCATAACTCAGGACTTATTCACTTACCAAAGGATTCCATAGCTCAGGACTTACTTACTTTAAGTCCTTTTCAACTGGCCAAGGATGGCGGTCAGAAACTGAACATGACTATTTATTTATATCCCCTTGTATGAAAAGTTTATAAACCCATTGGTAAACCTTTTCCAGATTCCATGTTGTTTATTGATAAACTCAGTCAAAAACAAAAATAGAGAAAGATTTTAAATACAGAAAGATTTAAACAGAAAGATTTACCATTGTTTTTCCACAGCGACTCCAAAGAGCAACTCCATTTTTGTCATTATAACCTGAAGCGACTTCAACAGCCGGATCGTGAAGAGAACAGAAGATGGAACCTTTCTGGAAAGAAAACGAAAACAAAAAAATAATAACCTTTACAAAACGAAAAAAAGAAATGTTAACAAATCCTTTCCATGAGAAAATGTCATGGCTGCCAGCTGAGGTTTTTTAAACCTTTAACAATATCTAAATATACTTCCTTACAAAAATGACAGACTATGCCTATTCATTGTGTAACAGTACTATCAGCCAGAAAAAGATCTGGAGCCTCATCAGCTGATGTAACTTAGTGTCATACCCAGGACATTCCTTTTTTTTTTGGGGGGGGGTCTTACCTCTGCGGGGGGGGGGGTACAATCAGCATATTCTAAGCTCCACTGACAGGGCTACCAAATTATTGAGTCCCAACAACACCAAATAGATTCTTAAAATGAGCAAAACTAATAAGAATTCTATAAAATAAAAATGTGTGGGTGTCACTGAAACATTTTATGACCAGGAAAATGGAGGCCTTAAGTCTTTTTTTCATCTTTACTACTACTACACCAACCAGAGACCTTGAGAAAATGTTGTTTCTCCATCAATTTGATGATGGCCATTAATTAAGCCAAAAGAAAATGAAATGACACGGGGGATTTTTTGTTTTTAGTGATAAAGTTGAGTTTTCTCAAAGTCACTTCAATAAAACAGAGAAAGAAAATTTCTCTGAATTTTTGAGATGAGGCTTGATAATTAGTATTATTTGGATTATTCGGACTATTGTCCTCATCTTTATTGTTATCTACACTATTTCTCTGAATTTTTGAGATGAGGCTTGATAATTAGTATTATTTGGATTATTCGGATATTATCCTCATCTTTATTGTTATCTACACTATTTCTCTGAATTTTTGAGATGAGGCTTGATAATTAGTATTATTTGGATTATTCGGACTATTGTCCTCATCTTTATTGTTATCTATACAACGTTTTGGATGATGTGCCTTCCGGTCTTCTTCAGGTTTTTCTTGTCAGACTCGGGAACTTTCTCGGATTCTAGAACCATCTCAGACTTGGGAACCTTCTTGTCATAATCAGGAGCCATCACAGAACTTTGAACCAGTCAGTCCACGGAGGCAAAGCTGGGGTACAGATGTTAAGCTGTGTTAATTATTATTCTATGTTACTGCCCCTAACCAGGACTGAACCTGCAGCCTAGAGATAACTGTCACTTAGAACTGTCTTAACCTAACTCCTTTATCCACTATGTTATGTGTCCAATTGTAATAGTTCCCGAGTCCGAGAAAAAATACCTGAAGAAGGCTGGAGGGCACATCGTCCGAAATGTTGTACAAATAACAATGAAGATAGGGACAATAGTCTGAATAATACAAGAGAAATTTTTATTTTCAATTTCCAAAACTTACAGTCATACAAGTAAATTCTGCAATTCCTTTCTTGAAATCTTCCAGGGTTTCTTGATGTTCGATGCTGTTGAATAAAAAAAAAAAAGAAAAGATTGAAAATTAATATCAACTCAAAATTAACAGAAAATGTTTTTGTACTTTCAACTTTCAAGTAAGAAGGTCATTGTAGTGATACAAGATGTCATGTCATGTCATAGGTTGGCTTAGTAAATGAATATTAAAGGGGTGGTTCATGTTGACAGCAGGTATATTTATGGTTGATTAGGCCAATGCTGGACAAGCAGGCACAGTCACAATGGCTTCTGACGAAGGGATTTTTCATCCCAAAATATTAGGAAAATAAACACAGGTAAATAAATTCATCCTAGTTACCTCATCTTTCTTTACACATTGTGATAGCCTTCAAAATCAACCACCAATATATATATATATATATATATATATATATATATATATATATATATATATATATATATATATATATATATATATTGTGAAAGCCTGCAGGCATGTGGGCTAGTGGTTAGAGTCGTGGGAAATGAACTCGTTGATTCGAGTTCAATTCCTAGATGAAGCTGTTGGCATTTCACATAGCGCTAATACCCTTGGAAAAGGTATGAATATATTCTCCCTCCAGCTATGGGTTAAATAGTAGGGCAGACTGGGCTCTTCAGCCTTGGGTAGGTAACCAGTCTAGGAGAGGGATAACTCTGAATTCAAAATTCCTGAGGTCGGTCGTTGATTGGGTTGTGTGGCAACCCTTGATGCACCAATTCTTTCCTATCGACTGTGCCAAAAAGTGTGGATGGTCCAACACAAGCCTTCACCACTATGAACAAATCACTGTGTGGGTGTTCATTGTGTGTGTGAACCCTCATGCGTCGAAAATCGACGAGAGAGTCCATAATTGTGATAGCCTTCAAAACCAACCACCAAACAAATATTTTTTTTAGCTCAGTAGAGCACACACCTAGGAATCACCAAGTTTCTGGTTCAATACCCCCCCCCCCCCCCGCCAACTCAGCGCATGAGTAGCAGAGATTGGGTAATCTGATTTGTGCAGTAAAGTGGGGAGCTGACGGTAGGTGTGGTGCTCCACCGCAGAAAAAAAAATCTCCCTGGTCTAGCGCTAGCGAAAAGGGAATAAACTCCTTCGCTGTCCGGTTGATTCCGACAATAGGCCACACTGACAAATTTCCATTTTTTTTTTTTTTAATTACTAATCAGATCCAGTTAGATCCACTGGAAGTGAATATTGCTTTTCATTTAAAGATTAGGATATTATAGAGGAATTAAATGAAAAAAAAAAGAAACTTTCACTTTAACTTACAAATGATTTAAAGGGATGTGAACCAATCCAGAAGTGTTTTTCACAAAATCCAAAAGTTCTCCAGAAATATGAGGTGAACTTCCTGAAAACAAAAAAAAAAAAAAAAAGAGAAGAAATTTTTTTTTTTTACTATTCATCTTCTGTTTTAGTTGATATTGCATCTTTGATTAATATTAATACGAATTTAATGATAAATATTAATTAATATTAATATTTCAAATATATTGATTTTAATTTATACAATATAAGATATTGCCTTATAAATTACCTTGTTATTCATCTTTGTCTTAGAATAGAATTCTCTTAATAAAAAATAAAAAATGTTGGGAAAGATCAAACATTCGAGAATTATGAAGTTTACAAAATAGTAAATATGTCCAATAAAACTTAATGTTGAAAAATTGTCTTTTTCTTTTTTTATATAATTATAAATACAATAAAGATCTACGAGAACAATGTGTCAGAAATGGATGGATAATGGATGTATTTCCTATTGAAGTTGGATGCCAAGGATTTATTACCAACTCAACCTTGGCATTTTTGACTAAATTTGGACTTTCTCCACCAGACAAGAGGAAATGCATCAAAAAGATCCAGGATAAAGCTCTAACCGCATCAGCGTGGATATGCCAATCCTACAATGTGACATCAAACCAATAAAGTTTGGTGGTATCGTGAGATACTGCTGGGGCGCTCTGGGTTAGTGGTAATGATGCTTTGGCCTGAAACCATGCCTGAACCCAGAGTCATCATCTGATGAAGGCTTTTTTGGTTGCAATACTACTGTCTATGAGGTTTATTCAATGAATTTTCTAACTTTCTAGCCACCCAATAGAATAAAGCAGACAGAGCAGTCATTAAAAAATATTTGAAGAAGAAAAACTAGACCAAAGTTTAAACTAGGTAAATTGTAGTGATTTATAAAGTTATAATTGAATAACTAACTTACCTCCCCTTGTATACATCATGCAAGTAGGCGTCTCCAGAGTCCTGTCACCATGGCGACCCAATTCAGTTAACACTCCACATCGACCTGAACCACTCGATACTTTTTGAATGATAAATTTCATCATTACTTTTGGATTCTAAAAACAAGAATAAATAAATGTTGTTTAAAAAAAAGTTGGTACCATTATAGAATGTGGTCTACGAAATCATATCTTTCTTATAGTATGTGACCTACCATAAAAAGCATATTATAAGGTTATAATAACTGCTAACCCTAACCCTATTTCAGAATTTTAGAATATTTCAGAATTAAATAGATCTCTGATTCATGTAAATTATGTATAAATTCTTTTTTAATTATTCTTAATTACTATATACAGCTTATGAGTGAATTGCATTTCTTGAAATTGAATATATGTGAAAAATAATTAGTTTCAATAAATTGCCTACTACTTATATCTATAAATATACTCTTACTGAGGTAGGACACATTCAAACCGGTTAGGCCACATACTATAACAGAATCAAAAAGTTTTCATTTCTTACCAATTTAACAGACACAATATTTTAAGGAGTAAAAAAAAAAATGTCAGAATAATGAAACTAGTAAAAATAAAAATAAATAAGGTACAAATGTAGAATAGCATCCAAGAGATAATATCATTAGAATTGCATTAGATTACAGAAACTCCCTAAGTAGCCTAACCCTAACCCTAGCGTCTCAAATGTTTCGGATATTTCCGTGAAATGTAATGAAATATAATGCTTTTTATACATAATATAATGATATTAATCTCTTGTGCGCTATTCTACATTAGTACTGATAGGTTAACATTACTGATTGTCAGTAATGTTAACCTATTCAATTCTCCATTCGGGGGGTCACGCCCCGGTCAAACTGTTTTGTGCTCATCACTTTCTTTAAAAACCTTTACTATCTCTTATTTCTTCTTCCTCTCTTTTTCTAATAGTAGTTCTCGCAAAACTCAGGATATTCCCCATCTTGCTACACAAAGATCAAATTATCGTATTGGGTAAAAATTACTCACAGTTAACTTGAAAAATAAGTAAAACCGTCTGGTTTTTTTTTGTTTGTTTTTTTTTAACAAGATGCTCAATTTTTTTATTGATATTTTTTAGCAGAATTCTGTATTCATGGTTCTTTTACTAAAAATCTCTGGCATTGAAATTTATAAAAATCTTCTGATATAATTATTCAGACTCTTATCTTTATAGAAAAGAAGTAAAAATATAACATTACTGATTGTCAAGGTAATAAAACTAGTAAAACTAAAAGTAAATGAATCATTTTGCTTTGCAATTTTATCCAATTTCTTTCTCAATAAAAAAAAAAAATAGGGAGGCTAATTAAAGGTAAAAGCAGAAATCCCAAAATATGAGTCAGAATTCATTTATGGTTTGGTTTGGTTCGTTTTGTTTTTTTACGGCATATGAATCTTTCAAAGCCTCCATGCTTCCTGTAGTCCGCCAACACTATACTTGGTGCCACTCTCCACATACACATGCACACACATACATGCATATTACTACTGTGAACTGTTCATGTTCCTGACACATTATTCTGTGTACTTGACATGAGACTTTGATGAGTTGTGGTGCACTTGATCACTGTACACAATAAATTACATTATTATTAAATATCAACCTCAGTGGGTCATTTAATGCCGATATAAAGTTTTGAAATAAAGTCATTCTTAATGGATATACAATTTTTTTTTATAAATACATTTTTCTATTTAACCCATAGATGAGACCCTAACAGGTACTACCACTCCAGGTCAGAGTAGACCAGGGAGCAATGGTGATGAAGGGGTGCTCCACATTCCCCAAACCTCCAAAACTGGAACCTCACCATCAGATAGAGTTTAACGTCATTCCCAGGACATATAGACCCTCAGCCACCGCCTTCTAGTACCCATATGATAATAAGGGTTGGGGCTTGCCATAAGAGCAATAGGGTTGGGGAAATCATATAGGTGTTAGGGCTTGATGTGACCAGCCGATTGATCAGAGGGGGCCTCTTCGACTGCCCGTCTAGCCTAAGTAGGGGTCTAAGTGGAGTGTTACACGTCATGGACTGCTCATCCACCAAGACTCCGTCCTTAAGTATTACGGGTCACCACCCACGGCCAACAGGTGGCCCCATTTGGGGGAGTCTTACCCCTCTGCAGAGGTGCATTCTAACGCCCCAGCAGACAGGGCGGAATTCATTTATGGTTGTTGTAATGAGTGGATATATATATATATATATATATATATATATATATATATATATTGGTAATTACAACAAACACATAATAAGGTCACATATATTAAGACAGAAAAACAAATAACTCATAAATTCAACAAGTAATATGTGTATTAAAACAAATAGATCAAAGTAGTCAAAATACTGATCAAAGTCCTGTAGAATATGCTTTTTTAAAAGTTCATGTAATTAGAGGAAGAAAGTGTTGAGTTCCCTCCAATACAGAAAGAAAGGGTGATGCTCTATATATCAGCAGTGAAGTAACTTGTAGAGAGAGAATAATATAGCTTGTAATACCTTCAGCGGTAGCAAATATTACGGAGTTGAGCGACATGGAATATCCAGGCATAAGTTGGTCTTCTGAACTGTTCTTTGAAAACCTTCATTTTTAGAGGATTCCCTAGGCTCAAAATTGGTCTTTTAGAAAAACTTATTTTTTAGACACGAACACTTCTGATTGGTTAAAAATTATAATTTTTAATATTTCTATATTTTTTAGCTTTTTACCTGTGCTGTTCCTATGTGCAGATTGCTTATTTTTGTCATTTTATTTCTGCTTTCAAAGCTTTAACTTTCAGCTCATTTCTTATCACCACACATTCTTTCTCTGACTAGTTATGTAAAATAGTGAAGTTGTTGATTTTTTTTTTTTTTTTTTTTTTTTTCATAAACTGTCTAATCAAAACAACTCAGAACCTTTGATACTTGAAGGTAATTTATTATATTATATATAGTTAGGCAGCATTTCTTCTTTAAGGCATATTTTGTTGAACAACGCAGCCATTTTTTGTCTGCAAATCTTGTTCCATGTCCTTTCAAGTTGCCAGATTGATGTGATTATATCTGACTAAAATTGGCTGATGTATTTGACATTACTTATTTCCCAAGTACTTTCCGCCCTATCATGGGTCATATTCAGGGGTAGTTCATAAACCATACAACAATGGGTTGTTCCATTCAGCTATTCTATTTATATAGAAGGGTTGTGTTTAGTTTATTTTATTCTAATTATAGTTGTTATTATTATTAGTGTTGTTATCATTGTTTCCACTAATATTATTATTATTGTTAATTTACAGAATTGAAGATAAAGAATTTAATTAAATTTTTGAACACTATATCACATAGAATCATTGCAACATAAAACCATTAAAATTCTTCTTTGTTCATCTGACTCTTCTTAAACATTTAGTACTTCATTTTTTTTTTTTCAAAACTCCATTGGTTTTTCATCCATTGATTTTATTAAATCTTCTACCATTTTGGCTTTTCCATGATTTGTTACAAAAAAAAACAAAAAAACAGTTAATTCAAAGTGTAACGTGGCAGTAGCGATATCTTCACGATACCAAAACGGATATATGTAACATAGTGATATATAGTCACAGTACCCAAAGCGATATAAGTAACGTTCTAATATCGATACACGTTGTATAGCGGGTTTTGTCAACGTGCCTCCAAATTCACGACACTAAAAAGGTGTTCGGCACGTGGCGGTCATCTTGTTGATAAAAAAGTACAACGCAAGAAATATATCGTCACAAGCTGCTTAGCTTTTATTTCCAGGGCTAGTCTCGTGGGCTGTAGAGAGTAGGAAAGGCAGAGAAAGAGAGAGAGGACACTGTTAAATTACTGTGATCCCACAACAGGGACTAGAGGTCCGGTCCGTACCCTACGCGTCCGAAAGCAAAAAGAGGCCGGTATTTTTCTTCGTCGTTCCACGTCACTACGTGACTTCCGGTTCCGGTCAACACCCGAAACTTCCAGTTGACATTCAATTCTCCATTCGGGGGGTCACGCCCCGGTCAAACTGTTTTGTGCTCATCACTTTTTTTTAAACCTTTACTATCTCTTATTTCTTCTTCCTCTCTTTTCTAATAGTAGTTCTCCCAAAACTCAGGATATTCCCCATCTTGCTACACAAAGATCAAATTATCGTATTGGGTAAAAATTACTCACGGTTATCTTGAAAAATAAGTAAAACCGTCTGGTTTTTTTTTTTGGTTTTTTTAACAAGATGCTCAATTTCTTTATTGATATTTTTTAGCAGAATTCTGTATTCATGGTTCTTTTACTAAAAAGCTCTGGCATTGAAACTTATAAAAATCTTCTGATATAATTATTCAGACTCTTATCTTTATAGAAAAGAAGTAAAAAT
Organism: Doryteuthis pealeii; assembly: GCA_023376005.1. Classification (NCBI taxonomy): domain Eukaryota; kingdom Metazoa; phylum Mollusca; class Cephalopoda; order Myopsida; family Loliginidae; genus Doryteuthis; species Doryteuthis pealeii. Next base: position 55,659,574 of record CM042165.1, on the reverse strand, counting down.
ATTTTTTTGTCGGTACATTTTTTTCATATTTCATAAAATAAAACAGCGGGGTTAGACCTCGTAAAAATAAAAATATTTCCCAAAATATATTTTAGGAAAAAACTATTTCAGACATTTTCAGCAAAAGGTAAGCAATCATGGAAATTTTCGTGAAAATCGGACCATTAATTGATTTTTCATAGAATTTTTTAAAAAGCCTCTAGTCATAATTTGTTTTTGGCTACGTTAAATTTCAATGGATTTAATGGTGCAAAATGTAAACATTGTTTTTCGTTCATAATTTTTATTATTTCCGTAAGCTGAAAAAAATTCTAAATCATCATGAGTTTTTTTTTTTAATGTTTCTTCTTTCGAATGTACAAAACATTTTCAAGATAATATTAACCTTTATGCAAGTTTCATTGTGTTAAATATAGGGGGGGGGGGTAAATTTGACAGGGAAAATTGGTGGTACCTTATGTATAATCACTTCTTAGTATTTCCTTGTTAAGTTTGCATTAAAAAATAAACGAGTGTTGGGATAAAAAATTATGTTTAAAAAAAAAAAAAGCTAAAATGTCTCTGTATTAAAATTAACATTGGGGTTGACAGGAGAAAAATTCAACTTTAAAAATTGGAGTCAGTGGATGGGGGAAAAGTAATCGTTTGTTGGATTCAATTTATTGGAGTTGAGGAATTCAATGGTCATAAGGTGAAATGATGAAACGTGGTTTTTGTTGGTTGGTTGAATTTTACGGCTTATCAACCCTTGTTGGTTTATTTTATATACCGAAGACCTTTAAAAGTTAACTAACAATTTAATAACTTTTCGTTTCATCACGTGTTTGGTCTCCTTGTTCGAAGTAACGCTTTCCATTTAACAATAAATAAATAGAGACTATGTTGTAAAAGTCGAAAATACTTCTGATATTCCTGTCATCTGGGTTTTTTTTATCGAGAAAAAATATTAACAGATTTAAGCTTTCATTTTTACAGGTAGTTAAGTTATTTTTAAAACTATCACGGTAGCATCTACACATTTTCATTATTTAAAAAAAAAAAAATCTAAAAAATTATTTTCCCATAGTTTTCTAATGCTTTCTTGTATTATTTCTTTTTCTTTTGTTCTTCGTATTTTGATATATATATATATATATATATATATATATATATATACTTTGCATAAAAAATATTGCTTTGTGATGTGTTCCTTTTAGAAACAGATTCTGAACCAATGTTTTCGATTTTTTTTAAATGAGTGTCTCAGAAACAGCCTAGCTTAGTATACACACGAGTTAACAACAACGAAGTCCTGATTTTTTCAAGCTGCAAACATTTTTCACCAAACAGTAAAAGAATTATGTTTTCAAGTTTTCCTAAAAATCATAGAACGATACAATAAAATGATACTTATAAATAACAACTGTATACAACATATATTCCAGAAATAATACTTACGTTCACTTGCAAGTACTTCTCTTCCTAAGACATAAATCGTCAATAAAGAAAAAGTCTAAGAGAGTGATCTACCCTTAGTTTTTACTTCTTTCCGCGAAAACCAGTGGCGCCACTGTCTTCCTCCTAACATGGCTGCATGTAAGTCATTCCTTAAACTTGGGAGCAGTCTTTTACAACAAACTCCTATTTTACACGCCTCGGTCCGCTACAAACTTGTCACTAAAAATGACAAGTTAGCTAGCAAGAGCCTGAACTGGGCCAAAGATATTCTCGATGATGCCATGAAGAAGCAAACAGAAGAAGAGGAAGCGAAACCGCCGGCTCTCCTTCATCTTGTGACCCGTGTGAAACCTTTGAAGGGCAGGTCGCATTGGGAGAAAAAAACAATGAAATCTCTCGGCCTGGACACTCCCTTAAACAAAAAGGCTATCCACAAAAATTCCGAGACAGTCAATTCCATGCTACGATCGGTCAAGCATCTAGTGAAAATTGTACCTATTACTTTTCCGAACGGTCTTCCTGAAGACGAAAGTGATTTCGAACATTGTTTGCTCCAAGATAATGGTGAGTTTGTTATCCGAAAGAAAATTCTACCTTCGAAAGTTGAGGTTGTTTCTGAGCCTAAAGCAGGGAAAGATGATCCTGGAAAATGGACTATGAAACACTGGACAGACACCTTATCCTCCAGTTGCGTCACAGACGATTGAATTTGGAATACTTTCCTGCTAAATATGATTATAAATACAATCAAGATGGAAAAGAATATAGATATAGAAAAAAGAACAGAGATGATGATTGGTATTAATTCGAATTAAATTTTCTTTTTTTTATCTAAATTATTTCTGTGATTGATTTATTAAAACATTCTGTCTATAGTGGTGCTTTTTTGGGTTATTTGAAATATGTTGGAGTTATAGGAAATATCTTATTTCCTATAACTCCAACATAAACAAACCACTCTTGACTGATAAATCATTTATTTATTGATTGATCGGACCATATAACCTTTAGGCACCCCTTTTTGATTTCGATTAAAAAAGGACATGTTTTTCATTTACATCGTCAATATCCGGTTGTTTTAACAGACGATTTTTAGATTTTTTTTTAATTATAAAACTAAGCCCTAACCCCTAACAAACAAACGGATATTGACGGTGTAAATGAAAAACATGTCCTTTCTTAATCGAGTTCAAAAAGGGGTGCCTAAAGTTAATAGTAGACCGATTGATCTACTAGGAAAAAAGAAGACGGGTTTAGGGTTTAGGGTTAGTCTAATGGGAAAATAAATAAATAATTTATCAGTCAAGAGTGGTTTCCCTTTGTTTATGTTGGAGTTATAGGAAATAACCCTTTTTTCTCTATTTTTTTGTGGAGGGGGGTCGTTTTTATGTCGGTAAATGGGAGGCTACTCTTGATAAACTTACAAAATATCTATTAAGGTATGTGCAAAAGTTCCCAGCGAATAATGTTTCATTATCATCGAGGTGAATATTTTACCACGTGTACGGGTTAGGCACAAGACCTTATTAATGTGGGACCACCCACGAATCTTGGGAGGTGGGTGCAAAAAATGCGTTGATCCCGTCGGCATTCCCCCTCAAGGAGGCGTACCTGGCAATAAACCCTGCCCTGCCCCTTTTAATCGAGTGGGCAGGTGTTGCCTGGGGGAGTTTTCGAGACAGCACCCAGTGTCCCTACGTGTTGAATATAAATTTCTGTTATTTGGTCATCACTGGTGTGTCCTTATGTAGGAGTCCATAGGAGAATGTCGCTCATGAGTTTGTCCTCACTTGCCCAGCATTTGTTCGTCTTACTACTTCAATGCTCTGTGAGATGGGAGGTAAGTGTCCATACAACTGCTGTTTGTGCGGTGCTGCTTCTAAGATTTGTTCAAAGCAGTACAGAGCATCCTTGTGTAGTTCCCATCTAGCTTTTTCTCAAGGCGTTTTGCTAGAGTCCAAGTGGTGCAGCCCTACAATAGTACTGGCACAGCTAAACTTGGAAGAATTCATTTTATATTTTTAAAAAAAAAATGAAATTCATAAATAATTAAATTGTCAGCAAAACTTTGATGGAAAACAAACTCTTTCTTTTATATGAATTTCCAAGCAATTTGATGTTTATTTAAAAAAAAAAAAAAATTTTAATATTACAGCAAAAAATGGGTTTCAGATTTTCAAAACGAAGCCGCTGTGAACTTTTGTATACTTAAATATTTTGTAAATTCATCAAGTAAACTTAGTCTCATTTTACAAACTTAAAAGATTGCTTTAAATTAATTTATTAAAATAAACACCAAATATATGGACTTTTAAGAAAAAAGTGTCTTTAATTGCAATAAATTGCTTTTCTCAAAAACTAATGTGCATCACCAGTAAAATTCTCATGAATTTTTTTAATAGTAATTTTATCACTCATTTTGAAATATTTGTTATGCAGGAATGTTTTTATTTTCCATTGTATCTTATTGGTTGCAGTATGATTTGATAGTAAAATTCTGGAGCTTCACAAAAACAAAAACATAAACCCATACTTTGTCTTGCTGTTGTTATTAACACAACATTTTGTTTGTTTTTGTAAGCATTATGACAGCTCCCGTCTCTCTCTCTCTCTCTCTCTCTCTCTCTCTCTCTCTCTCTCTCTCTCTCTCTCTCTCTCTCATCCTTCCTTACTCCATCTCTCTCTCCCATCTATCTATCATCTCTGTTCATCCTTCTCCCCCCCCTCTCTCTCTCTCTCTCTACCATCTCTGTCCATTTCTCTCCCTCCTCTCTCTCTTCATTCTTCCTCCCTCACTCTCTCTCCTCTCTCTCTCTTTCTTCCATCTCTATCCATCTTCTACCTCTCTACCATCTCTGTCCATCCCTCCTCCCTCTCTTTCCCTCCTTTCTCTCTCTCTCTCTCTTCATTCTTCCTCCCTCGCCCTCTCTCTTTCTCCCATCTCTATCCATCTTCTACCTCTCTACCATCTCTGTCCATCCCTCCTCCCTCTCTTTCCCTCCTTTCTCTCTCTTCATTCTTCCTCCCTCACCCTCTCTCTTTCTCCCATCTCTATCCATCTTCTACCATCTCTGTCCATCCCTCCTCCCTCTCTTTCTCTCTCTTCATTCTTCCTCCCTCGCTCTCTCTCTTTCTCCCATCTCTATCCATCTTCTACCTCTCTACCATCTCTGTCCATCCTCTCTCTCTCTCTCTCTCTCTCTCTCTCTCTCAACCATTACATTCACTTTTTAACTAATGGAAAAGGTATAAACCTTCTTATCCCTCCAGCTGTGGGTTGAATAATACCACTACTGTTCTGCTACAAAAATGGCTTTGACATTAAATAACCCACAATGGTTGATATGCCATTAAACTTTATATCTTTGAATATAAATCAAATCTTCATAATTTTTGCACAAAAAGCAAGAACCGGTGATGTTTAATGTGTGTATATATTCACACAAACTAAATCATTATAACAGCTTTCTTCTTTTTCCTAAAAAAAATGGAAGGTCTCTCTATTTTGAGACAAGGGGATGCACAAAAATGATATCTTGATATAGCAATCAGTTTGGTTTATTCAGGATCGAAGAAAGTTGGATTTGCTGAAAAATTCTTACAATACAAAGAATAGGAATAACTATCCTAAAATAATCTTGAAATATTAATGTCTCTTATCAAAATTATAAACAACTAGAAGGGGCTACCCAGCATTGCCTGGGTAGAGAAAACCTTGTGTATTGATTTGTTTACTTTTGAGATTTACAAATACTGAACATTTTTAAGTAAAATTTCAATGCTATTTCTATGTATATTTTAATTTTTGAATATCTTTGAATATAAATCAAATCTTCATAATTTTTGCACAAAAAGCAAGAACCAGTGATGTTTAATGTGTGTATATATTTACTTTGTCGTTAATTGTTTTATTTTCATAGTTTCAGCCGGACATATATACATACACACCAACTGACCTTTATATATGTATAGATATAGATAGATAACTATTTTCTTAAAAAAAAAAAAATCCATTGGAAGCTACATATTTTTTGATGGTTCAAATGTGATCTGTACTGTTACATAATCTATGCGGTTGCATAAGATTATTGTCAATCCCCTGTATTTCTAAAGGGATGGTCCTTTTCATATCACAGGTGGGACTTTCCATGGAATAGTACAGAAAGCCCACCAAATTACGTGAAGTCACGTGGGACCTGGTTTGGTCCTCAGTTTTCAGTTGGACGTCAGGTAGTGAACATGTCCTGCCTTAACTGTAACTCACTCTGCATACGCGCGCTATGTTAGTCAGATATTTAGTTACATGAAATGTTTAGTTAAGGAAATAAAAGTTTAAGAAAATTAACACGGTCTTGTGATTAATGGATGTCTTGGTAACAAGACTGATATAGAAGAAATGAGTTGAGTGCGACCAACTACCAAGACGAAGTCACCAAGACGAAGACCAAGATGTTAGAAGAGACCTAGAAGAACTTAAGATGTCAAAGACCCCAGAAGAAGTAAGTAATGAGAAGGTATACAACAGTACTACTTAGAAATATCAGGTACTGAAAGCAATTCATATCCTTGTGCCAAACTAAGAAAAAGTGAGTAAATAAAACAATTTATTTTTCACACTAACATGTGTATGTTCAAACACACACAACCCCATACTTGCAACCGTGTTTAATATCCTACCCATGGTGAATAGGTGGTAATCTGAACATTAGCTACATAAATGAGAGTAACCTCCCCTTGTATGTTTCACTTTGAGGAAGCCATTTGTTTTGGTCGGCCATTTTCATTTCACTATAAATCTACACTGAAAATACGAATTTGTTCGTATCAATACAACTGCATGTTTTAACACGAAAATATCATAACATGTGTTCTTAATAGCAATTAAGTTCATTTCAAATAATGCACAAGCACAATTAAGAACACATTTTATGATATTTTTGTGTTAAAACATGCAGTTGTTTTAATCTGAACAAATTCGTATTTTCAGTGTATATTTACGGTGAAATGAAAATGGCCGACCAAAACAAACGGTTTCCTCAAAGTGAAACATACAGGGGGAGGTTACTCTCATTTATGTAGCTAATGTTCAGATTACCGTCAAAATCATTAATACATAGAATAAATCTTATTTATTAACGATGTCTCTATGAAAATCTGAGTTAGATTTGTCTCAACTCAACCTATGTTATTAGTGCATTTAAAAATCCTGCAATGTCTCTTACATATTACAAAGAAATAAAAGTTTACATAATATATGGTGTGTTAATTTGCATACAGGTTTTAACAAAACTGGTTTAATAAATAGTTACTTGGTGTTATTGATCTCTAATATTATTGTTTTATTCTCTAATGTATTAAAATCAATCATGAATGATTTTTTTTATATAGAAACCAATTAAAATATAATTGAAATAAGTGTAATCTTTTTATATGCATTCCTATTTAATTTTGTTAGTCTTTCTAATTGAATATATTTCATTACATTAAAACTTAACTACTTACACCCGGCGGAGGGCGCATATTCTGGCTAGTAACACTAAATCTTGTAGATTTAACATCTTTGCATCTAATGGAATTACAGTATGGAATCGATTTCAGAATAGAAAATTTATGAGTATCAATTTCAGCTTTCTTACGGTTCTTATATGTATAGTGTTTATATTTTAGTTAACAAGATATCTGAACAAGTCTACAATAAATCAAGGTAAGTCATATTCATATGTACATTACAACATGAAAGAAGAAAGAAAAAGATTTAAAGTACAAACACGTAAAAATCAACACTATAACAAGGTTGTCTCCCTTGGGCTGTAGCAAATTAACATTTGAGTCCGGAACATCGTAAATGCCGGTTAGTCATATGACACGAGCCATGTAGTCTCAAATATAAAAGCCTATAGCACCAAATTCATCCTCTTTTTCGCCGTGGACTGGTGCCTGTTAATGGTTGGGCTATTTCTCCTTTGATCCTAAATTTCTTGCATTTTAGAACACACCTTATTTTTGTGTTTTTATTGGTTTTCATTTCCTCTAAACATAAAAAAGGACTTTTTACTTTTTTCTCGGCAGCTATAACATGAATATTTTTACTTTATAAAAATGGTTGTCAGTAATGACCATATTCTCAGAAACATTCTTTTATAATCCACTAGGTACCACCAAAATACGTCACGTGATCAGTTTAGGCCATATTGAAGGAAGAAACGTAAACATTTTTTTACTTTTTTTTTTAAATCTCGCCAAAAAGAAATAACCAACATAAAGAGTTGTTACGAAGATAAACAGTTAATTCAAACATTAAATTATCCGATTGGGGAAAAATTACATACCGTTATCTTGAAAAATAAGTAAAACGGTCCGTTTTTTTTGTTTTTTTTTTTTGTTTTTTTGTACAACAGAGTAAGTTACTTTATTGATATTTTTACTTATTTTTCAAAATAACGGTGAGTATTTTTTTCCACAATCGGATAATTTGATCTTTGAATTAACTATTTTTCTTTCTAACAACTCTTTATGTTCGTTATTTCTTTTTTGCGAGATTTTAAAAAATGTTCAAAAATATTTACGTTTCTTCCTTCAATATGGCCTAAACTGATCACGTGACGTATTTTGGTGGTAACTATTAACATGAAAAGATAATGGTAACCCCAGAATGTTCAAGTAATGTGGTGAAATCTAATATAGATCAACTCATCAGACAACAGGGTTGTGGAAACTAAAATGGGGAGAATATTTATCGGTACTAATGCAGAATAGCGCACAAGAGATAATATCATTAGATTACATAAAAAGCATTACATTTCACGGGAAATACTCGAAACCTTTCAGCCGCTAAAAAGAGGCGTTACATTTCAGGCATCTCCATGCATAATTGTCTATACTTGAGATTTTAAGTCTCCATTTGCATGATGAACCCTCACCATTAATACAAATAAATGTCTTCCATAGAAGGCCCCTTTCTTTACAAAAAATTATACATCTTTCTACAGATAACGAAACTTGGGAACTTAAATCCAAGAAATTCATTTTTATAACTCTAAATGTGATTCTTTTATAATCTATCTCTAAACTCCTTTAAGGCAAGGTTAGATAATCCGTGGAAAGATTATAAATATTTTGTAGAATTAAGATGGATATCTATAAGGAACAGTTGACACGTCTCGGACCTAATATACTAGCTGAAAAGATATTATTATAACTGATTGTTTTTATTAAAAAGATTTTTGAGAGTTCTATTTGAAAAAAAAAATGATAGCGTCTCTCTACTTCGGAAGTTTCCGACATCTAATACTATTTATACATAAATTGCTAAGCTAATGATATTGTCTCTTGCGCACTATTGTGCATTTGTACCCATTTATCAATTGATAATTACTTCTCTTAACAGCAAGTCGATCAAGATCATCTATAATTGTACAGAAGATGTGTTGATAAAGAAACACAGCAAAAATGTGATAAAACTACCGGTGTTAAACTCTGATTCTTTATTTAATTGCGGAAGCAAACAAGACCGTCTTTTTGTAGGAAGATGCCTAACAACTTATTAAGAAGAACGCCGAATATTAGTCACCAAAGCCAGCTGATATCATAACAATACAACGAGATTTGGGTAATCTGAATAGCTACATAAATGAGAGGAACCTCCCCTTGTTTAGTTCACTTTGAGGAAGCCGTTTGTTTTGGTCGGCCATTTTCATTTCACTGTAAATTTACACTGAACATACAAATTTGTTTGAATCAATACAACTGCATGATTTAACAGAAAATATCATAAAATGTTCTTAATTATGCTTGCGCATTATTTGAAATGAGCTTGATTATTAAGAACACATTTTATGACATTTTCGTGTTAAAACATGCAGTTGTATTGATTCGAACAAATTTGTATGTTCAGTGTAAATTTACAGTGAAATGAAAATGGCCGACCAAAAAAAACGGCTTCCTCTAAGTGAAACAAACAAGAGGAGGTTACTCTCATTTATATAGCTAATGTTCAGATTACCAAGATTTGTTTCTCGGCTCCTTTACTAACCGACAAAAAGTGGATGAAACTAGCATTTCACCTTCAGAGAAAAAAATCTGATTCCTTCAGCGATGTTCATTTCGTTACTCTCTCTCTCTCTCTCTCTCTCTCTCTCTCTCTCTCTCTCTCTCTCTCTCTCCTCTCACGCTCACACACATGTCCTATGGACGCCATACAAATGTCACTTTCCTCTCAGACTGTCCTGTCCTTTATGTACACACTAATGAATATGCATAGGCGATAGCCATAATATGGCCTCAAACGTGAACACACAGGTTGGAGCTTTAGAATATACCGACTGCACCTCTACAGAGGGGTAAGACCCCACACACACACACACACTGCGCACAATGGGGCCACGGTGGCGACCCGTGATGCTTAAGGATGGAGCTTTGGTGACTGAGCAGTCCACGACATGCAACACTTAACTTTGGCCCTTACTTAAGCTAATGGGCAGTCGGAGAGCACCCTCCGATCAATTGGTTGGTCACGTCAAGCCCGAGCGCTTATATGATTGTCCCAACCCTATTGCCTTTATGGCAACCCCTAATCCTTTTTATCATATGGGTACTAGAAGGCGGTAGCTGAGGGTCTTAATGTCCTGTGTATGGTGTTAAACTCTATCTGATGGTAAAGTTCCAATTCTGGAGCTCCGGGGAATGGGGTACCTGTTCATTATCTTTACTCCCAGGTCCACTCTGACCCGGAGTGGTAATATCTGTTAGGGTCCCATCTATGACTTAAAAAGAAAGAGTTTTAAAAAAATGGGTGCCATTATAGTATGTTGCCTGCCTTTTTGATTCTGTTATAGTTATGTGGCCTACCCGGTGTGAATGGGTCCTACCTCAGTAAGAGTATATTTATAGATATAAATAATAGGCAATTTATTGAAACTAATTATTTTTCACATATATTCAATTTCAAGAAATGCAATTCAGTCAGAAGCTGTATATAATAATTAAGAATAATTAAAAAAAGAATTTATTCATAATTTACATGAATCAGTGATCTATTTAATTCTAAAATATTCTGAAATTCTGGGTTAGGAGTTATTATTATAACCTTATAATATGCTTTTTATGGTAGGTGGCCTACCATACTATAAGAGAGACATGATTTCGTAGGCCTCATTCAAAAGGTAGGCCACATACTATAATGGTACCGAAAATGTGTTTAAGAAAATATTGAGTATCTATAAAGAATGACTAAAAAAACGTCTTCAGCATAAAATAACCCAGCAAGGGTTGACATGCCATAAAATCCAACCAACCAACTAATGAATATGTATAGGCGATGGCCATGTTACAGCCTCACACGTGAGCATATGCAAATGCTAATTAGAGAATGTCCGCTTACACAATATGTGAAACAGGTAAATGAATCAGGTAAGTGCAAATCATTAAACAGCCAAAATAACTGGTGAACTGAATGTGTACATTGGTGGTCTTGGAGCGATTCACCAGGATGATCATTCCTTGGTATACCAGCAATGTCAGTTGGAGCTTTAGAATACACCGAGCGCATCTCTGCAGAGGGGTAAGAACCCCCAATGGAGCCACCTGTTGGCCGTGGGAGGCGACCCGTGATATTTAAGAACAGAATCCTGGTGATGAGCAGTCCATGACATGTAACACCCCACTTAGACACTTACTTAGGCTAGACGAGCGGTCGGAAAGGTCCCCTCCGATCAATCGGCTGGTCATGTCAAGCCCTAGAACCTGTATGATTGCCCCAACCCTATTGTCCTTTATGGCAAGCCCAACTCTTTTCATTATATGGGTTCTAGAAGGTGGTGGCTGAGGGTCTTCATGTCCTGGGAATGACGTTAAACTCTATCTGATGATGAGGTTTTAGTTCTGGAGGTTTGGGGAATGTGAGCACCCCTTCATCACCATTGCTCCCTGGTCCGCTCTGACCCAGAGTGGTAGTACCTGTTAGGGTCCATCTATGGGTTAAATAAAAAACATGAGCTTATTAAAAAAATTGAGTATCCATTAGGAATTAATTTATTTCAAAACTTTGTCGGCATTAAATGACCCACCAAGGTTGATATGCCGTAAAACAAACCAATCCAAACCTTTTATACCATCTATTTCACTCAACGTTAGCAGCTACACAGGCTTATATTGAGTTTTTACCCATAAAGACCTTTGTTTTCACGGATTGGATTGGCTGTTGCTGCAGCCAATCAGTGTGCAGAGTAGTTGTTTTAAATAAGTCCAAATATATATGGGGAAACATGTGAAATTGGCGTATATTCAAGTTGGAGTGGAAATATTATGAAGGGTATCTACAATCAACGACAGTATGACACTATCAGTTGGCGTTGGCACAATTATAACGGAACTTTGAACAAGAGAAGTGTTTAGCAAAAGGAATTAATTAGGAAGATGTGGCGATAGACATTCACCCGATTCGAAACGTTAGCATTGCCTGGCGTGTCTGACTGCTATTTACGAGATGTCCCTGATGTAGGCTGGGTGTTGAACATTTGTGGATGGTGATGGTTGGTCTGAATCGTGATGCGAAGAACCAGGATGTTGGGAGCTGCAAATTCAGGCACCCGGATAAATGACGGCCAGCTGCTTTATTAACGCGGTTCGCAGCGAACGTTGGGAGAAATCATTCCGATTCTTCGCAGATGAGACGCTTATGGAACGTGGTTGAAGAATGTTGTAATATTCTTATGGGCTATGGGTAAATAATAAGGGGAAAGACTTTGTCTGCAGATACTTGCAGTTGGGAAACCAGAATCAGTTATTTTTTCTTACATCAGAAGACTAATTAGTTGAATAAGTATCTAAAACTTAATTTGGGTTTAACTTAGTAGAATAGAGCAAAGTGTGCAAGCCAAGAATTGTGAATTTTAAAAAAAGGGGTAACTAGTTGCTGATATGTGGTAATACCAACTCGTCTCCGTGATGTGAATTTAAGACTTTATACCTTAATATACAAAGTAGATGATCAGGAGTTGAAAACACACTAAAGTAGCCACTGACAGGAACGTGTTAATACCCATATGGGGTAGCAAGAGATTTAGGGTGTTTTAAAGGTTTAAAGGTAGCTGGATATTCTTGGTGCGTGTTCCTTGGATTTTCGCTTTCAACCCCATCTCATTTGGTGGTCGCGCTGAAAAGGAAGGAATTTAAAGAACGAAAAAGAAAGAGACAAAAGATGGTTTTATGATTTAGGCTTTATTGACCGGTCATAGCCACCACATGGCAAAGGAATATCTCCCTGACCAGTAGGAGCGACTAGACCCAGTTACGGCCTAAACTAGAAATGGCCGGGGTCGTAAGTCAGTCTTTTTTGTCGCACATGCGGGGAGGGTTCTTCCGGTGAAGGCCCATAGGAGTTTGTTGTTTTGTTTTTTTAATTTTAGTTTTATTTAATCCCCACACCCATACGTCAGTAATGTAAATTTCACAGGTCTTGGTTGTACTCCTGTTAAATTAGTTTTCAGTATAACCCTAACAATAAAGTAAAAAAAAAAGTCGTCAGGTTGGCCTAAAGTCGGTATCAGTCAATCAGCGAGGGAGTCTATCCCCTTTTCACTAGTGCTAGACCAAGGAGATAGTCTGAGGTGGAGCGCCACACCTACCATCAGCTCCTTACTTTACTGCACAGATCCTTGTGCTACTCATACACTGGGTTGGTGAGGACCGTTATCGAACTAGGAACCTTGTGGTTTCTAGCCGAACGCTCATTCGAAGCAATATTTTTGAGAATTGAGAAGTGAAACCTACATCTCCATTCATAAAAAAAAAAACATTAAAAGAAATTGTGTCAGAATTCTAGTTTACATCCATTCGTCAAGTGACACTCTATGACTGCAAGTAAGTCGTCTTTGTATGAATAGATGAAGTAAAAAGAAAAGAAGAAAAAATTCACTTATGAAAAAAGAAAAAAACACTTACGACAAATTACAAAGGTCCTTATAAAGTAATTTCCTGGATAGACAAATACTTCATGATACAAAAATGAAAAAAAAAAAAAACGAGTGTGGCGTAATTATGATGGTCAAGAACTGGGCAAGAATTTGGGGCTCGTTAAGACCTATAGCGTAATTAGTATTACTAATTACTAATTTTGGATTGAAAAGAAAACGGTAATCGGATTTCTGGAGAAAGAGAAAAAAAAGAAATAAGAACAAAAAGAGGTTAAAGTTTGGAAGGATAAACACTCAACAGGGGCCAGCCATTGACCGACCAATGACCTCGGAACTAGATTTAAAAATAAAAACGAAAGTTCCAGGTTTTGAGCGGAAGTGGATGTGACCTTTCCCCACCCCGGGACCAGAAACGGAAGTAAAGAAATTCGGTCTCTCTTTCGCCGGACCCGAGAAGGATTGGACGTTTGTTGAGGCTCTGTCATGACATGTCTAGGGTAGCAACGAACAGCGCGCACGAACGTGATATACGATAGAACAGCTTGACTCTCTCTCTCTCTCTCTCTCTCTCTCTCTCTCTCTCTCTCTCTCTCTCTCTCTCTCTCTCTCTCTCTCTCTCTCTCTCTCTCTCTCTCTCTCTCTGAAAAAGAACCCACGAGCCTAGGAAGAAATACACAACCCCTTTTTTACGATACGACTTTCGTATATTGCACTATGCAAGAGACGTTACGTCGTTATCCAATATACCTCGGTATCTAAGAAAGTGACTTGACTAAATTCCGTGTACCTGATACACGAGAGCTTTTTCACCCTCCGGCTTCGCAGAGGTAACACAAACCAGTTACGTCTATTTTCAAGTGCCATTGGTAAAAGAGGGTATTCACTGTCGCCACGAAACCATTTGGTATATACAGATTTGTACGAATTCAATTTGTTCTGAGATATGCAGTGCAGTCTTTCCAAAGATTCAACGACGAAATTTCCAGGGGTGTGTAATTCAGGTGCACCTCGAGATGACATCTTAATAGCAATCAGGAACAAAAACAAATACAAATCACATCTTCACCAGATATTCCATTGTTTGCTTACTCCAATCATTTAATTCCTTGGGCCCATCATAGACTAAGACGTCATATCTGAAGTTGGAAGCAAAGTGAATTGCCTCGCGAGGTTCAGATTGAACTGTCCGCAAGTCGATTTGTAGTATAAGTCGTCAGAAACAACATACGCAAGTCGTATAGTCACAAAGGGGTTGTTTATTTATTTCTAGGCTCATGTAGGTTCTTTTAGAGAGAGGAGAGAGGTTAAGGTCAAATTATTCTATCGTAAATCATGTTCGGTACTACTATGCGAAACACATTATGGGGGAACTCGGGAAGCCCCGTCCGCCCCCTACGAAAGCCCAGCCGAAAAAGAACGATTTTTTTCTTATTCCGCTTCTCGTCCCAGGTGGGAGAGTCACCCACTTGCCCTTCTGGCGAAAACCCGGAACTTCCGTTTTTATTTTTAAATCTAGTTCCGATGTCATTCGTCGGTCAAGTGCTGGTACCCCGTTGGGTGTTTACCCTTCTAAACTTTAACATTTGTCCTTATTTCTTTTTCTTCTCTTTCTCCAGAAATCCGAACACCGTTTTCCTTTCAATTCCAAAATTCCCCGTAGACCACAAAATTACGCTACAGAACTCACAACCTCCAGGTTTTGAGTGGTAACTCTTGGTAAGTATAAAGCCGCAATCACGCCGTGTCTGCGAAGGTGCTGTATATGAAGTTATCTCATATTGGAGATGAGGCGCATGGTGTAATGGTTACCGTCGTAAGAAAATGGACACGGCGAGACGAGGTCGAATCCTGTATTTCCCATATCACTCATACCCTTGAGAAACGGTATGCATCCAATTATTCCCCCTCAAGCTATTGGTCAATAGTAGGGCAGACTGGGTTCGTTAACCTTGGTTAGTTAATCAGCCTAGGAGAAGGAAAA
This sequence comes from Doryteuthis pealeii, assembly GCA_023376005.1. NCBI lineage: Eukaryota > Metazoa > Mollusca > Cephalopoda > Myopsida > Loliginidae > Doryteuthis > Doryteuthis pealeii. The sequence continues at coordinate 55,644,244 of CM042165.1, read as the reverse complement.
CTCTTAATTCAAACCTGTTAAACTCCGCTTAAGAAATTGACCTTGTATCATATCCTACTCGTGTGGAGGTGTTGGTAAATACGTATATTAGAGATGAGAATACTAAATTTACACCCCCTCCAATGCAACCAACAGGTGCAGTACTACATCGAAATTCGACTAGGAAAAAATACCTATCTCAAATTTCACTGTTCAACTAATTAAAACTCAGGTAAAAATATAGAACTTTAATGAAATTGTTAGCCATTCATTGTAATTAATCGTGTTATTGTTATCTTGAAAAATAAGTAAAACCGTCCGTTTTTTTATTGTTTTTTTTTTTTTTTACAAGACGGTCAATTTCTTTATTGATATTTTTAGCAGAATTCTGTATTCATGGTTCTTTCGCATAGAAGCTTATAAAAATCTTCTGATATAATTATTCAGACTCTTATCTTTATAGAATAAAAGTAAAAATCGTTTTTTGTCGGTTCATTTTTTCATATTTCATAAAATAAAATGGGAGGGTGTAGACCTCGTAAAAATATTTCTTCTAATATATTTTCAAGATAATATTAACCTTTATGCAAGTTTCATTGTGTTAAATATAGATTTGTGTAAATTTCACCGGGAAAATTGGTGATACCTATGGAGCATAGATATAACTTACTTTCGGTCACATTGTCGTGAATATTGCGATGCAGGTAGCCAAAAATGAAGTAAATATTTACTTCTCGCGTATAATACGCAACTCCGGATTATTTGTGGTATATAAGCCGTGATACAATACACCACTTAAATTTATAGACTAAGCGAGGACACGTGATTTAAACCTCAGTTTTTAGGCTTAAAAATCTTGGAAAAAGTGCGCGTTATACACGGATAATTACGGTGGTTGGCCATCAAATATTTGGTACCATTATAGTATGTGGCCTACCTTTTGAATGTGGCCTACCAAATCATGTCTCTCTTATAGTATGTGGCCTACCATAAAAAGCATATTATAAGGCTATAATAATAACTGCTAACCCTAAACCTATTTCAGAATTTTAGAATATTTTAGAATTAAATAGATCTCTGATTCATGTAAATTATGGATAAATTCTTTTAAATTATTCTTAATTACTATATACAGCTTATGAGTGAAATGCATTTCTTAAAATTGAATATATGTGAAAAATAATTAGTTTCAATAAATTGCCTACTACTTATATCTATAAATATACTCTTACTGAGGTAGGACACATTTAAAACCGGATAGGCCACATACTATAACAGAATCAAAAAGGTAGGCCACATACTATAACGACACCAATTATTTCTAACACTTTTTGGGGAAGAAGGAACTTTGTAATTTACATGAATCATAAACCATTAATAGACGCCACGGAAAAATACACAAACAAATATACACACTTCAATTATATTCATCATCATCATCATCATCATCATTGTTGGATTATTTGTGGTATATAAGCCGTGATACAATACACCACTTAAATTTATAGACTAAGCGAGGACACGTGGTTTAAACCTCAGCCAATCAACAGCCCGAATGCGTGGCTGGTTGACTACTTAATCACTGATACTGAGAGACGTCCATTTGCAATGATTGACGAAGGACATGCAAGACTGAGGAGCACCAAGGAACAACCGAAGGATTCTTTATCAAGGATCACACTCTGCTTAACACAAAGGATCTCCGCTGGACAAGTGCTCTTGCTTGAAACCAAAAGGATGGCCACAAAAATCGTAACAATCATCATAATCATCATCATCAGGTCGCACCGACAGCATGGATTCCTATGGTCCTCACTCTCGCCACGCATCTCTATCAGTCATCGTTCCTAGCAGGTCTTCTGCACTGTATCCAGAACCCACACAGAGTTGATCAATTAGAAGAAGAAAAATAAAACAACAAAAAAAAAATACTTAAGCAGTCCTCGCTGTGAAAAAACAAAACAAAACAATAACAACAACAACAACAACAATAAATACAACAACAACAATAACTACAACAACTATTTCATTAAGAATATTGCCAAGGGTTTGCGGTTTATTTCATTAGTGGAGGAACTGATTTCATCATTATCAGATCATGCTAACAGCACGGATTCCCATGAATCTCTCTCTCTCTCTCTCTCTCTCTCTCTCTCTCTCTCTCTCTCTCTCTCTCACACACAACACACACACACACACACGCACACAACACGTCCCTATTGGTCATTGATTCTAGCAGGTCTTCTGCACAGCATCCATAATCCGTACAGAGCTGACCGATGTAGGTCTTTACTGGTTGGCCAACATTTCCGTTTATAGGTGTTTACACCTTACGTAAAAGTTAGCGATAACATCAACTGGCGATTGACTTTCACGCACTGATATCAATTTCATCATAACACGCAGGATATTGTCACGAAATTGATTGCTAACAAACATTGACCCGACATTACTTGAATTACAAAAACAATAAAAACAAGACAATCAAAAATGTCATATCATTGAAATTAGTACACAACACCCAACACAAATCAGCAACGAAACTTCATACTGTGATGTCACCACTGGAAGACCCAGGTCTTATATTCCTCCCAACTTAGACTGAAGATATTTACACACCTTCATGAACTGTCTCACCCAAGCAAGCAAATTTATCGATGATCGTTTCGCCTGACCAAACATGGCTCCCATCTATGTGCTAAATAGGAAAAAAAAAAATGTTTTTCTGAATTTTTTAGATGAGGCTTGATAATTAGTATTATTTGTATTATTCGGACTCTTGTCCTCATCTTCATTATTATCTTTACAACGTTTCGGACTATTGTCCTCATCTTCATTGTTATCTGTACAACGTTTCGGCCAATGTGGACTGAATAAAGGGTTGGGTTCAAGATTCTGTGAATGCTCCCGATTACGACAAGAAGGTTCCCGAGTTTAAAAAATGCGTTCAAAAATTGAGTCACAAACAATAAGAATTTTAATTTTAAGAAAATAAGGTTGTCTCTTTGTTAGTTTTTTCTCACAGCAAATTTTCTCTTAAAATGATTAAATTATTATTTTCTATTTTTTGTATTCGTCCATTTTACCAAATTTATTGTCCCATGTATGGGTTAGATAGAGAAAAAAAAAAAATGAGTTTAAAAAAATTGCCAGTGAAACTTTAACAGGTGCCATTATAGTATGTGGCCTACCTTTTGAACGTGGCCTACGAAATCATGTCTCTCTTATAGTATGTGGCCTACCATAAAAAGCATATTATAAGGTTATAATAATAACTGCTAACCCTATTTCAGAATTTTAGAATAGTTTAGAATTAAATCACTGATTCATGTAAATTATGGATAAATTCTTTTTTAATTATTCTTAATTACTATATACAGCTTATGACTGAATTGCATTTCTTGAAATTGAATATATGTGAAAAATAATTAGTTTCAATAAATTGCCTACTACTTTATCTATAAATATACTCTTATTGAGGTAGGACTATTTGTACTACTGTTCTTTGTTAACATATTTGTTTAACTCATTTCCTCTCTTGTGTCTTTATACTGGCCCCTAACAAGGCCACAACAATAGGTAATGTTTAAAGGTTGCTAAATTTAAATAAAGGTATCACTTATTGGTTTACAAGGTGGGCGAAGACCTTTGTCATATAGATAATAGACGTAACTTGTTTGTATTACCAATGCGAAGCCGAAGGGTGAAAAAGCTCTCGTGTATCAGGTATACGGAATCTATCTCAACAAGTCACTTTCTAGAAACCAATTGCATAACAAATTGAATTCATAGAAATTCATATAAACCAAACGGTTTCGTGGCAAACAGTGAATACTCTCTTTTACCACTGGCATTTGAAAATAGGCTTTTATTAAATTTATTTGTGACGATAGACATTCACGTGATTCGACGTGCCAACGTTGATTGGCGTGTCTGATTTCTATTTGTGAGATGTCCCGGATGTATGCTCCATGTTGAACTTTTGTGTGGGTGGCGGTAGGTCTGAATCGTGGTGTGATGAAACCAGGATGTTGGAAGCTGCGAATTCAGCCACCCAGATGAAGGACGGTCGCCAGCTCGATTAACACGGTACGCAGCGAAGATTGAGAGTTACCATTCCAATTCTTCGCAGGTGAGGCGCTTATAGAACGTGGTTGAAAACTGCTGTAATATTCTTATGAGCTATGGGTAAATAATAGAGCGCAAAGATTTTGTTGGTAGACTTTTGCAGTTGGGAAATCGATTAGCTGAATCAGTTATTTAGCTCAGTCGGTACAGTGTTCGGCTAGGAATCACACGGTTCTTTGTTCGATACCGGCCCTCGCCAACTCAGCGTACGAGTAGCACAGGGATCTGTGTGGTAAAGTGAGGAGCTGATGGTAGGGTTGACGCTCAGATGCTAAAATAATCTCCTTGGTCTAGCGCTAGTGAAAAGGAGATAGACTCCCTCGCTGTCTGGCTGATACCAACATTGGGCCACCCCGACTACTTTACTTTACTTATTTATTTTAAAGCATAATTTGGCAGTATTTTTTCTTTTAAACATGTTTTGTTGAACTCAACGGATAATTCTTGTCGGACGAGTTTTTGTTCGATTCTTTCTAACTGTCTGGCCATATTTTTAATATCCGGGTGGAATTGGTGTATGAATCCACAAAGGTTTTACCACGAGAGCTTTCTGCACAACTTAGTGCCATCATCAGGTGTGGAACTGGCGGGATGTTTCCATTGTTTCTTTTTAAACAAACAGAAGCAGTAGGAATTAGTAAGAGGGTGTGTCTCACAAGTTTATAAGAATGTATGGGGAATGGTGGGAGGAGAATTGGCGGGAAGACTATTTTAAAGAAGATTTGTGCCGACCAGAAGTGATAAAGGTGATGGGCTGACTTCTGATTTAGGTCGGAAAATTAAAACGGAAAGTTTTCTGGTGGTACCCAATGACAGTTTAACTACAGTCTATAAATTAACATTTTGCGAATTGGGTTACGGTTTTAGGGGATTAAGGTTGTTTTTAATTACGTATTGCTTAAAAAATAAACAACAAAAAACCCAAATTACTATACATTTAATGTTGAAAAATATTTTTTTAAACTAAGTTTAATTGAAATTATACATTGCAATACTAACACAAACAAGTGTTTCAATAATAGATTCAATAATTAATTTCAATGGTTAATTAAATGTATAGTAATTTGTGTTTTTTGTTATTTTTTTTAAGCAATACGTAATCAAAAACAACCTTAATCCTCTAAAACCGTAACCCAATTCGCAAAATGTTAATTCATAGATTGTAGTTAAACTATCATTGAGTACCACCAAAAAACTTTCCGTTTTAATTTTCCGACCTAAATCAGAAGTCAGCCAGGTGGTGTAACTGGGTTAACAATTTGGGATCGTTAAGACCTTCATTAGTCTATAGTCCAGAAAGCAGCAGTATCAATTAGTGTTTGCTTTACGGACTTTATGTAAAGGTGAAGTGTAAGTGCCTTTCAAACTGTTATATTCTGTTAAGTCTAATTATGATTTATAACTCTTTTACGATGGTCAAAAGATAGGACACTTGTGGGACACACAAGTCACACAGACTGCTTATTGCGCTTACGCGATATTTGTAAGGTCGTATGACCAATTCTGGTCGTATGACCAATTTTGGTCAAGTAGGCGCTGTACCCCCCCCCCCAAAAAAAGAGAGAATTTAAGAAAAAAGAGTAATTCTGGCAAAATAAAATTCATTTTACACAACAGATCTAAAGATGAATTGGATTATTTTTCCAGAGTGACCCTTGCTTAAAGAATTGAATTTATTTAAAACTATTTCTCTGAATTTTTGAGATGAGGCTTGATAACTAGTATTATTTGTACTATTCTGACTATTGTCCTTATCTTCATTGTTATCTGTACAACGTTTCGGTCGATGTGCTCTCCGGCAAATCGACCGAAACGTTGTACAGATAACAATGAAGATGAGGACAATAGTCCCAATAATACAAATAATACTAGAATTGAATGTATTTAAAACTGTTCTTTCTCCCCCCAAAAAAAATCCAGAAAGATTCTTTAAATTTAAACGCACTATGTACACAGTTCCTTAATCTCTAGGCATAAGATAACTCCAGATGGGTTGGCATGCCGTTAAAATAAACCAACCAACCAACCAACCACCAACCAACCAACCAACCAACAACCAACCAACCAAGCAAGACTTTCTGATTTAGCATAAGTGTATTAGTACAATCACATAAATCTTTATCCATCTGTTGTTGTACATTTATCAATGCGGATCAATTAAAAAAAAAAAAAAATAAAAACAAAAGAACAAAAATACATAAGCAGTTCTCACTGTGAAAACAACAATAACAATAACAACAACAAAAACTACTACTACTACTACTACTACTACTACTACTACTACTACTATTTAATCTATATCTACATGTGTATGTATGTCCGGGGAAACTACGAAAATAAAACAATTAATGTAAAGTACGTATATATAAACATTCACTATCACCAGATCTTGCTTTTTGAAAATAAGATTGATTTATATTCGTGAAGATAATTAAAAAATAAAATTTAAATGATAACAGCATGGAAGTTTATTTATTTATTTGCATTTATATTTTGAATAGGAGGCTGGATTAACACCAAGTCTTTTTTACGTATGAATTTTTATGGGGCATCCTGCGAGGATCCAACTCACGATTCTACAATAATGAACCCGCGAGACAACCTTTTTACCCCCCTTACCTAGGCAACGCCGAGTAGCCGCTTCTAGTCAAGAATATTGCCAAGCATTTGCCGTTTATTTCATTGGTGGAGAAATTGATTTCATCATTATCAGATCATGCTAATAGCACGGATTCCGATGACTCTCTCTCTTCTCTCTCTCTCTCTCTCTCTCTCTCTCTCTACATGTCCCTATCGGTCATCGCTCCTGGGAGGTCTTCCGCACGGCATCCATAACCCGTACAGAGCTGATTGATGTAGATTGTTGCTGGTCAGCTTACAATGACCATATCCATGTGTGGGTACCAACTGGAGAACGTCACATATAAGTTCATTCTTGATCCTGTCTTATTCGTCTTACTCAGATAGTTTATGTGATAGGGAGTAAGTGGTCGTACAGCTGCCCTTTTCTATATTGCTGCTTCTATGATTTGTTCAAGACAGCACGCAGCAGACTTGTATAGTTCCTATCCAGCTTTTCCTCTAGGCATTTCGTTAAAGTCCAAGTGGTGCAGCCATACAGTAGTACTGACACAGCAACAGCTTGGAAGAATTCCCGTTTTATCAGATTTCTATATGATCGGGAATCTGTCTATTATTTCTAACAAAATAAATACCAATGTGTTGTACCAGAAATTATAAAATTACTATGTGCCGTTATAGTATGTGGCCTACTTTTAAAAAAATTATGTTATAGTATGTGGCCTACCAGGTTTGAATGTGTCTTACCTCAGTAAGAGTATATTTATAGATATAAGTAGTAGGCAATTTATTGAAACTAATTATTTTTCACATATATTCAATTTCAAGAAATGCAATTCACTCATAAGCTGTATATAGTAATTAAGAATAATTAAAAAAGAATTTATCCATAATTTTCATGAATCAGATCTATTTAATTCTTAAATATTCTAAAGTTCTGAAATGGGGTTAGGGTTTAGGGTTAGGGTTAGCAGTTATTATTATAAGCTTATAATATGCTTTTTATAGTAGGCCACATACTATAAGAGAGACATGATTTGGTAGGCCACATTCAAAAGGTAGGCCACATAATATAATGGTACTAATTACTATTACTTGCTTTTCTGATTTTTATTTCTCATACATAAGATTATATCAAGAAACCCAGCAACCTAGTAGTGTTATATACCCCTTCATTCATTGTTAACATCCTTCTGTCTACTAAAGACGATGGCGTAGTGTCTAATTTTGTAAAACTGCATCTGCAAGAGTGGCTGAACAGGCCAATTTTTGAACGGCAATATCTGGTGCAGTGACTGCAAACATAAAGTGATGCTTGTTGGATTTACTGTTGCCTTTCCTTCTTTCTGTCTCTCTTTTCTGTGGCAGCTTATTTCCTCTCTTTTTCACTCCTTTTCGTCCCTTGTGTGACAAAGAGGCGCCAGGCCGCTTGGTTTTCAACACCAACCTCCCATGTGTTGGTGTTGATGTGGCATGTCTTCATGCCCTTCTTGCATACCCCTTCATATGAGGTATATGATTGGGTGGGATGAGAGAGATGTGAAGAGATGGGCCCATATTTATTCTTACTTCATCGCTGGTGATCTCTCTTTGGGCTGCTTCCTTCTGCTGGGCTGGTTGTCTGTGCTTATTTTTTGTTTGTAATAATGGTTTGGTTTTCATATTCTTTATTAAAGACCCCAAGCCCAAAAGGGTTTTCAACCGCGCGGTGAGAAGCTGGCATCTTAGGAGCGAAGGACCCACACGTCTGCTCACTTCAGCTAACGGCCAGAATCTGACTAACTAACTAACTAACTCTATTTTCCGTTCTCACACCTTACTTTAGCTAATCAGCATTCAGGTCAGAGATGGTTAACTTCCGCCAATAACTTTTTTCCAACGGTTAATGGTACTTTTCAATTTTCCGTTATTTGAATTTTAACTACACTTATGTACATAATTCGTATGCTACCCACGAATTATGTAACAGTAGCTATAATAAAAACCTCAAATATCTGTTCTGTTACTCTTGTCACTAAGAGTCTAAATGTATGGGATAAGATTGTTTGTTTTATGTGGGTTTAAGTCTTTTGGTAATTTTCGTTGCGTGATCACAGGTTTTCTTTTAAACCTCATTATATACGTGTTTTTTCCTTCTTGTGAGTTGTCAGGCTAAAAAGGAACTAAAGGAAAGAAAAAGAACAGACGTGTGGGGCGACAAGTATTTTAATATCTTGGTTTAAAGGTCGCTGGTTATTCCTAGTGTGTGTTCACAGGATTTCCCTTTAACCCCATCATATTTGATGGTCGAGCTGAAAAAAGAATTAAAGGAAGGAAAAGGAAGAAACAAAGACCAAAGGTAGTTTTAGGATTCAGGTTTTATTCATGGGTCATAGCCACTACATGGAGAGTAAATTGCTTCCTGTCCAGTAATTGTGTCTGGTCACAGTTAAGGTCTAAGTCCGAATGGCCGAAAGTTTATCTTGGAGGTCGGAAGTGGGTCCGAAAAGGAAGAGACAAAGACAAAAGGTAGTTTTGGGATTCAGACTTTATTAATGACATAGCTACCATGTGGAGAGGAAATTTCTTCCTGTCCAGTAATAGTATCTGATCCCAGTTGAGGCATAAGTCCGAATGGCCGATAATGGTGGTAGGAAGTGGGTCCTTTTTCCTGCACATGCTTGGAGGGCACTTCCTGTCTGAAGGCTAATGGGAGATTGTTATTTTTCTTATTTTAATCCCCACAGACAAAGACAAAATAGACTTTTAGGATTCAGATTTTATTCCTAGGTTCATAGTTATTTCTTGGAGAGAATATTTTCTCCTGAACCAGTCAATAACGTGTGTTCCCAGTCAAGGTCCAAGTTGGAATGACCAAGGGTTCTTCTTGGCGCCAGGAAGTGGGGTCTATTTCTCTGTGCATACCCAGAGGATTCTCCCTGTTTGAGGGCTCCTGGGAGATTGTTATTTTAAAAATCTTTTTGATTCTATTTTATTTTTAATCCACAAAAATACATGTCACTCATCTATTATCAAGGTTGGTGTAACGAGAGGAGAGACTTACCTCGTGCAGCAAAGCGGGTGCGTTTCTGTCTCGCTTGCAGGATGAGTGGAAACGAAAAATATGTCTGCCTTGGCACTAAAATTTTAATACGCTCGATGTCGAAGCAAAGAGACATTGCAATGGTAAATCTGCACGCATGAAAATTTCTCTCAGATCGCCGTACATAAAACGAGACACAACTGAGAAGGGAGCGAGATATTTCAAAGCGGTGGATGAGTCGTGTGCGGAGAACTGCTAGAAAATTGTTGCGGGACGAGAAAATTTGTCGTCGGACCTGACAGTTGAAGAAAGAGACGAGAAAAAAAATCAATTTCTAAGTCCATAGTTGGGTTTGCTTAGTAATTATTCCAGTAAATATCTAGTAATTAATTACTGATATACATTTGCATTTGAGCTTTAACGTCGTCGTAATCATGCCACGCTAGTAGCACGGATATACATGACAGTCTCTCGCCAACCTTCTCTATCATTCATTGTCATCGAGAGGTCCTCTGCGCAGTATCCAGTAACCCCACAGAGCTTGTCAATGTAGGTTGTTTCTTTTAAACCTCATTATATACGTGTTTTTTCCTTCTTGTGAGTTGTCAGGCTGAAAAGGAACTAAAGGAAAGAAAAAGAACAGACGTGTGGGGCGACAAGTATTTTAATATCTTGGTTTAAAGGTCGCTGGTTATTCCTGGTGTGTGTTCACAGGATTTCCTTTAACCCCATCTTATTTGATGGTCGAGCTGAAAAAAGAATTAAAGGAAGGAAAAGGAAGAAACAAAGACCAAAGGTAGTTTTAGGATTCAGGTTTTATTCATGGGTCATAGCCACTACATGGAGAGTAAATTGCTTCCTGTCCAGGAATTGTGTCTGGTCACAGTTAAGGTCTAAGTCCGAATAGCCGAAAGATTATCTTGGAGGTCGGAAGTGGGTCCGAAAAGGAAGAGACAAAGACAAAAGGTAGTTTTGGGATTCAGACTTTATTAATGGGTCATAGCTACCATGTGGAGAGGAAATTTCTTCCTGTCCAGTAATAGTATCTGATCCGTCGTCATCAACATGCCACGCTAGTAGCACGAATATACATGACAATCTCTCGCCATTTATTATCATCGAAAGGTCCTCTGCGCAGCATCCAGTAACCCCACAGAGCTTGTCAATGTAGGTCTTTGCTGGACGGTCCACACTGGCATGTCCATGTGCTTGTTTCCACAGGAGGACGTCGCTTATGAGTTCGTCCTTGCTTCTCCAGCAGTGCCCAGCATTTGTCATACCTCAGGTGGTATTCCGTCGAGGCCTGTAGCTTTTCTACTTTTTAGTTTTCTTGGGGATTCGATGTCTAGTTGGTTATCTACGATTTTTGGGTACTATTTTCTATGATTTTAGGGAGAGGGCCCCCAACAGTTTCTGGGAGTGATCTTTCCACTTCTGAAGTCTAACTTTTTGGCTGGTTGCCTTTAACTTTGATTAGTTAACGTTTTATGGTAATCTCTGTTATATCAAGGACTTGGATGTTTAAAAAATTACGTTCACAGAAAAGTATAATTCTGTCGGAAATTACACCTGAAATTGTTTTATCCTCTAAATTAGAGCATTTTAAGAGCAATGCTCTAGAAATATCGCTACGATGTTCTGTTTTTGTTGGGTTGTAGTTAATGAAAGTTTTAGTGAGAGGTTTATGGGGTAGCAAGAGGTTTTGGGTGTTTTAAAGGTTTAAAGGTAGCTGGATATTCTTGGTGCGTGTTCCTTGGGTTTTAGCTTTTTACCCCATCTCATTTGGTGGTCACGCTGAAAAGGAAGGAATGCAAGGAACGAAAAAGAAAGAGACAAAGGTAGAAGGAAGTTTTATGAGTTAGGCTTTATTCACTGGCCATAGTCGCCTGTGGCAAGGGAATATCTCCCTGACCAGTCGGAGCGACTAGACCAGTTACGGCCTAAACCAGAATGGCCGAGATATTCTCTTGTGGGTCGGAAGTCGGCCCCTTTTCTCGCACATGCGCGGGAGTTCTTCTGGTGAAGGCCCATGGTAGTTTTATTTTTATTACAATTTTATTTTAGTTTTATTTTAATCCCCACATGTCCCTCTTTCCTTTATGTTTCTTTGTCTTAGCAGAGAAGCAAGATAAACAAACGTAGTTTTATAAAGCTGCATATCTGTTAGGTATGGATATCAGTTTTGTACTGTTTTGGACTTAAATAAGATGATCATACCAAAAATATTAAATACAAAATATGATGAAACTCGCGCCTCTCCCACCTCTTAACTAAAACAAACAAACAAAAAAAACCCAACAAAACAACTTAATACTTCATTAATCCAATGAAGAAAAATTCAATAATTCTTTTGACACATTTTGTCAATATTCGAGCCAAAAAAATACGATTCAATTTACCACGTATCACGGGAGAGTCCCCTACTTTGAATGTGACCTTTCCCCCACCTCGTGCGGAGGCGTACAAAATACAGCTACGTATTTTTTCAGGGTAGGCCATCCCCTCCCCCACACACTTGGAAAATTGGCGCAACAAATTTCCCTACTTGGACTTTGCCTTGTTATATCTGACTAAGCTAAGATTAGTAAGTAAAAAACACTAATAAAACTACAGGTGTGACTGAAAATAATTGTAGAGTTGAGTCTTCAAATATAAAAACTACTATTACTGCTCAACAGATTTTTTTTGGCGAGTCGGGTAGACCACTACCCGTGGGATCGGGGCTTCTAGCTCTGAATTGCTAAAAATTCTGAAGTGCTAAATAAAGTTATGAATTTGTAATGAAAGTAGGTATACCCAACCCATTCAACACGGGTAGGATGTGACACAAGGTCTCAAATATTGGGCACCCAGCGAGGGTTTGTAATCCCAATATACACACACACACACATTATACATATAGAATCTATATGTATCTATAATATATAATAGTGTGTATGTGTGATATATATCTATAATATAGATTCTATATTATAGATATATATCACACACACACACACATACACACTATTATTGATTGATACATATTTCAGTTGAGTACACTACTCGATTTTAATGATTTTCCCTTCATGTATTTAATAAAAAATCTGATAGGATTATCTTTTTGTTCCTACAATGTAATTATTGCATTAAATTCATAATCAATTATTGAATTTTGTTTTCATTAATAGTTCACCTTATTTTAAAAGTAGCCCCCAAATAGCAAGTAACTAAATTCAAAATTTAGTATCACTAGATTTTCAAAAGTAGCGCCCCATTCACCACTTGTAGACCCCAAATCTGGCAACTCTGTTCGTGAGGACAGCTGCTAAATTAACGACAAAAAGAAAAGAAAAAAAACAGTTAATTGAATAAATTTCCTTTTTGGTGAATAATAAGAATAATTGAGAAAGGGAGTTTTCCTCAATATGGGAATCTGAAAACAGGGTTAATTTCAAGTTGCTGATCAAATTTCACCACATTCACTAATTTCATGTTTTTTTTTTGTGTGTGTGTGTTGTTTTTTTGGGTGAATAAACTCCTCCAGTAAAAAGTTTCCATCAACGAATGAGTGAATGAAAATTAGGTCACGTGTAGACAAGTAGTTGAAAGTAACCCATTCAAGGTAACTGTCTACTTTCAAAGATTGGGGAGTGATAGTGAAGACAAATATGTTAGTAGTAAACGAACAGTAGGCGGGAAGAAAAAGAACGCATTGTTAGTGTTTTTTTTATGGTTTTATTGTAAACAAGATTTTAAAAAAATAAAAGTAACGTACTAGCTACTTAAAATGGTTAATTTACCACCGTACATCCCAAATATTCTAGCAGGGACTGCACTAACTGAAATATGCCGTTTAAACTTTAGTAAAATGAATAAGTGTACTGTACATTTTATTTTCTGATTTTCGGTACTTATTTTCTACCAGGATAGCTACCTTTATTTTTTTTACTTCTATTCACACTTTCGGTCTTATGTCTATTTATTTATACTATAATTAGTTTCAACTTTATATAACCTCATTATAACCCCACCAATATTTTGCACCCAAAAAAATAAGGGGGGGGTGGTGTAAAAGTTATGTGACCTGAAAAAATCAGGAAGTTTTGAAATAAAATAACTCATGCATGATAAAACTCATTCATTGATAAATCAACACTGAAAATTTCATTAAAATCGGATAATTCCCCGATTTTTCTTTCAATCGAAGTAAGTTTATTTTGTAAAATGCGGATTTTGCAGCAACTTTGATAGTGCCTAACAGTTTACTAACTACACTACACTAGGAAATAAAAAGATCCAGGGGAAAAAAAAGGAGGGAAAAAAGATTATACATAGCACTTTATCGAAAAATACCACTTACTAAGGCTTTTTTCCCCCCTTTTTTTCTTCAAAATTCTAAATCAATTGCTTATGGTTCGTTATGTAAAAAATCTCAATATCTTTTCCCTTTTTTTATTTTTTATTTTAGTTAGTTAAGCTACCGATTTTGACGACATGATAACGTTCTAAAAAATAACCACAAAAATGCTAATGTTTGAAACAAAACGAACAATGAAATACGGAAGAAATAATTTAATGATTTAATTTATACAAGCAATGAGAACAAATGAATTATAAAAATATAGAACAATTTCATTATTAAAACAATATATAGTTATTTACTAAGCTTAGCTGTGGCACAAGGCTAGAAGTATAGAGCACCCAGTGAGAATCGAACTCACTAACAATGGTCTAGCTTACTAACTATTACAGTACACGAGGTGTTTTAAAATAATATATAGTAGATGATGATCTCTATTCGAATAGTACAAATTTAGCTTAGTCTGGTAAAAGGTGGTTGAATAGTGAATATTACTGCACATTGTACTAACGATTAAATTGTAGTAAGCAGCCGATCTCATCTAATTCATTGAACTTTAATTTTGTAATCAATAAATCATTAATTAATTAGTGTTTGAGGGTAATGGGACAAATTAATAGAGTAATGAAGCAGATCTACTCGAGTAACAGTGGCAAAATCGACAATCGTTTCGTGAATGAAAAAAAAAATCCCAACTAAAAAAACACTAAAACTTCCCAGTTAACAAACCCGAAAGTTTTAAAATATTTAAACATTTTTTTTATTTGTGGTTTCACTGGTTTATTAATTTTCTATAAAGTAAAATATTTCATTGATAAATAAGATTCGAATAAATCATAGAATTTCAATTTTTCAACGTGAATATCATTTGGAAATCAAATAAACTGCCACTTTATTCAATTTTATGAAATTTATAAGATATCTTTTTCTATAAACTGATATCCCTAACTTTAATAATAATAATTTCACTATTTGCTTCAATTTTTTGCGATGTTTTAATTTAACCAAGAGAGTTTTATTGTACTTTACACTTAAATGTGGATTTTGGACCCAATAAATAATAAAAAAGGGGATTTGATTATCTGTGCTGAGAACTTCCGTTAACTATCGACATTAATATTATACACGGTAACATACGGTTAACTTCACTGACATTTGCCGAAGACACTGCCCAACTTTGTATATCATCATTTAATAATTAGAAGATATTTTTTATGTTCCTTTTTTGTTCATTTGAGATTGACAAATATTTATTTTATATAAAGTTTAACTTCGATTCCCTTTTTTTTTCTTCAACCCAACAAAAATCTTTTACCACACGCAATCAATGGCGTCCCCGTTCTCCCCAATTTTTCTGTCTAAAAACTTTGATTTGAAAAAAATTCGACTTAAATAAATCTAAAAAACTAAATATATATGTGTACCGAGATAAATGATCAGATTTTTACTATTTTTTTGTCGTAGAAGCGACAAGTAAGTTGTTGTTGCTTTTAGATGATGATTCATTCATTATTGCAATAAAAAGAGCTTCTTTTAGTGTTTTCGTGGCGCAAAAATATAAAGATGTTTAAAAAGAATTTGGATATACGTTGTTTGCCTGAGAAACATATTCAATTCATCAACGAATTTAATCTTAATCTATGGATACCTGTATAATCAATAACATTTTCCCTCCCACCAAAATAAAACAAAAAACTTAATAATTTCAACTCAATCTCTTAGTTGCCATCTTGTAACAATCTTTAAATAATCTCTTAATTTATTTCATGCAGAGTTATCGTACGTAGATTTGGCTTTTTTTTTTTTTTTAGTTTTGGAATCTTTATTTGGCGCCAAATTCAATATCGCTCTTGGCAACTGACAACACCAGTCAACAGTTGAATCTAATAATTTTCAACAAAAAACTAAAAAAAAATTGTTTAATTTACTCTCGAGATTCACACAGTTCTACTGATAAAACTTACTAAAAAAAATAAAATTTATCATTGTGTTTTATTGCTTCTCTTTTTCTAGTTTGTAGAACTCGAAAATATTTTTAAAGTGGAAAATGTTAATTTCCTTCTGTGCATTTTGAAATAAATCTAGAGAATCTATTTCTAACATAATAATGTCAATGAGGACCTTTTCCGCATTTATGAAATTAAATCTAAAAACAAAACTTGGGTTTATTCGCAACTAAAATATAAAAAAAATAAGTTTCATTGTCATTTTTAAAGACTTTAAAAAAGCTTGTGGAAACATTCCGAGCATAACTGCAAAAGAACAAAAACTGAATTTTTCTTTTTTTTAAACAGCACTAAAACATTAAAATTTAAATTTAAAAATAAAATCAATTTTTTATAACTTTTCAATTGGGCTGAAAATCTAACTTCAGTTAAAAACATTATCGTTCAGTCTAGATTCGATCGCATTTGTTAGTCTGGCACAAGGTCATTTCCGACTGAGTTATGACAGGACAACAGACACAATAACCACCCTAGTAGTACAAATATAAAATGCCCTGAATTCGAGAGGAAAAAATCGCATTATTATTTTAGACAATATTTTTGACAAAAAACTTGGACGTGTATTAAAAGTAAAATTAAAACACTAATTCAATTTGTTATTGAAGAGTAAAAACATTAACAACAAAATAGGCATGTAAAAATAATACGTAATGGTGAATTTCAACTCGTAAAAAATCGCTCAGATCGACCATATTTCCTGTTAAAGAGGAATTAAAAAGGAAAAGAAGTTGTCTCAATTAGATGACACTACGTCAGGGAAGCTGACACACAAAAATTTGTACAATGAGAGAGAGAGAGGGGGGGTAGAGAGGTAAAGAGAGATGTGGTAGAGAGACAGGGACAGGGGGGGTAGAGAGGTATAGAGAGAAAAATGGGGTAGAGAGAGGGTTAGAGGGTAAAGAGAGAGAGAGGTAAAGAGAGAGAGAGAGAGAGAGACAGAGGGGGAGGGAGAGGGAGAGGGGAGAAAGAGAGAATGGAATCATGGTGAAGATAAGGTGTGAGTAACCCACTACCTCCAAAAATATCCTCGTAAAAAATAAAATACGTTTAATGAACTGGCGACAAAAGTATTTTTTAAAGAAAGAAACTGAACGATGAATACAGAGGCAAGGTGAAAATAAAAATGTTTAAAGATTTTTTTCTTTGAAATAACGTTTTATTGTTTCAAAATGATTGAAATAATAATATTACACTGAAAAAAAAAGCGCTAATCTTTAAAATTATTACGTACAAAAAATAAAGTTAATAAAAACGCATTAAATTTAAACAATTTACTATACGGCTACTAATCTATTACCTAACGTTGGTTTGAACATTAATGATCATGTCAACGACCATTTTATATTAGAGTTAGGTTATGGTTTATTTAATCTAGCTGGATTAAGATTAATTTATTTAATGCATAATCCAGGAGTTAGCCTTTTTCAACCAAAGATTATAATCTTATTTGAATGTTTTGAGCGCAAAGATGAAATTTGAAGCGCTCTATTTTAATTATGTAAAAACTTTTCAATTACTGTGAGTTGAGTTATGAAGTGTCTATCATTATAAGTTGGGGTCATTTTTTTAGATAGATATTTATGACTAATAATTATTAAAGGTGTCCTTTATTCGTTTAAAAAAAATGTATAGTAGAAAGTAATAAAATCAGGTCACATTAATTGTTGAGTCGTCCATCCAGTCAGTAGCCGTCTTCTTGTTCATCACTAAGTTTTTTTTATGATGCCAACTTTCTTTAAAATAAAGTTACATTTTTTTGTGGTACCATGATGAACTTTTTTTTTAATAATCAAAACTAAAATATAGTCCGTTTTTTTTTTGTAAATTGTTTTCAGGTTTTTTCCAATAAAATATTTTTTTATGACAGGCTAGGAAAATAACTTTAACTTCATAATTAAATCGGAAATCGTTTGCGCAGTTTAAGTTTCGTGATTCTTATATATATTGCGTGAATTAATAATGTGTTATCTCACAATGAAATGCAAATAAAAAGCACTTCTGGAAGAAAGTTTCATACATTCTCATAAAATCTATATCATCAAAAATATCTAAAAAAAAAGAAGAAGAAGAAGAAGAAGAAGAAGAAGAAGAAAAAAAAGGAAACATTGTGTGACCCACAGCATCAAAATGATTCAGATAGAAAAAAAAATTCTGTTGTCACACACTTTAAAATAGTTAAAATATAAAATAATTTCAAAAACTCGTAAAATCCGAAGAGAGAGAAATGAAAATGAGTTTCAAACTAAAACACACACCACTTCAAGTAAAACTCAAAGAATAACAAAAACATTCTCTTTTCAAAATTTGTTCATTATCAATAAATTTGGTTGGTTGGATTTTACGGCATGTCAACACTTGTTGGGTTATTTTATGCCGAAGACGTTTTTGTTTGATTCATTCTTAATGGGTACACATTTTTTAAACTCAATTTTGTCTCTATCTAACCCATACATGGGACCAATAAATTTGGTAAAATGGACGAATACAAAAAAATAGAAAATAATAATTTAATCATTTTAAGAGAAAATTTGCTGTGATAAAAATC
Organism: Doryteuthis pealeii; assembly: GCA_023376005.1. Lineage (NCBI taxonomy): Eukaryota > Metazoa > Mollusca > Cephalopoda > Myopsida > Loliginidae > Doryteuthis > Doryteuthis pealeii. The sequence goes on along the minus strand of CM042165.1, from coordinate 55,625,642 downwards.
TAACAAAGAGACAACCTTATTTTCTTAAAATTAAAATTCTTATTGTAACTAACTCAGAAAAAAAAAACAAAAAAGCGAAACATTATAGCGAGATTTTCATTAAAATAAAATAAAATAAAAATGTTATTGCCCTATTGAAAATCTCGCTATAAGGTGCCGTTTTTTTTGTGTTTTTTTTACATTCCAAGAATGTTTATTGAATAAATTGTATTTTCTTAGAATCTTCAAAGTGTATTTATTAAATACACTTTGAAGATTCTAAGAAAATAAAGCGATTTCCAGTCAAATCCGCAAATGAATGATTCTGCGTTGTCTAAATTTGCGATGGACATAATTTATTTTAATCATTGCAATTCTCGAAGATAAAATCAGGAAATGCTAATTAATTTGAATATTTTACTTCTTCCTAGATAGAAACATTAATATCATCATGGACTGATGTGTCAGTGTTATAACGCAGCGGGAACCCTATTGATTGTACGGACAGTCTAGTTAGAAATAAAAATCAACAATTTGTTTATAAACTGGCTTTTTTAAAAAGCATTGAAATACAATAAAGAAATCTTTAAATTTTCAAGATATTTTAAAATGAAATTGGAAATTATATTAGCCGTTTGTAATTTTCTTAATAAAAAAAATCTTGTTGCTCAAATAAAGAAAATAATCGGAAAAATGATTTCTTGAGTTAATTAAATAATTGACTTAAGATTACTCCATCAATCATAAATGAAATGAAATTTTTTAAAAAGTAAATCATATTGAGAATAACAGATCAGATTTTTTATTTTAAAACAAAACAAAAACCTTTTTAATAAATACGTGATTAAAAAGTGAGTTTTAAGTTAAGAAATTAATAATTATTTCTTAATTGAACAAATAAATAATTAGTCTCTCAAGTTGCGTGTTCTCTTGATTCGATTAAAACTTAATTTTTATTTTTAAATTTGAAATCTCAAATGTCCCAATTGAAATAAATTTAAGTTTCACATTAATTAGAAACGTGGTCGATATATTTTAATTAAATTGAACCTTTTTAAAAATAATTTGTATAAATTTTCCCCCACTTGTTTTGTGTTGTGAACACTAAAAACTTAGTAAAAAACAAAAGGCCTTTTAATGTTTACAAACATACAAAACAGATTCATTTCCTTAGTCGATTAATGGAAATAAAAAAAAGAGATAAATCATTTGCATCCAGGTTCCTTATCATAATTAAGAAAATCAAATCAATATTGTTGAATAAAACACTTAAGTAAATTAAATTAAATAAGCTTATTATTATAAATATAATGCCAAGGCGGAGAAAGAGATGTTTTTTTAGTCGCGCCTCGGAGATGCGCAATGTGTTAGGGGTAGCAAATATTAATCGATTTTTCTCCCAGAAATTTTGCTCGAATTTCATAGAAATTTCACAAAGTTAGAGATGGATATTAAAATTTTATTATAAGAAAATAAAATTGAAAGAAATTATAAAATTAAATATTTTAAATCAACTTTTTTTTCGGAAACACAGTGATTTCTAAACGAAGAATTAAAAAATTATTAAATTTTAAAATAGTTTCGTTGACCCAGAAAGCCGCAAATGTTGATAATCTGGTAGATTAATATGTCATCTTTGCATCTATGCAAAGAAAAACATAGGTATTAATTTTAAATAATGCATAATTTAATGATTTTTTAAGGTGACTAACACAATCGAGTGAAAATGAATAACTTGACGCATTTTCATTACGTGGGGGGGACCGTTGCTTACTACTACGTCCGCGCGCTGGCTATAAAATGAAGCCGTTCTGACTGTCAGTCACCAGTTCACTGCAGCACGCAAAGAAGTAACACGCTAATTCATTCCGTCGCGCAACTCTTACATCTCTCATCTTTACCATGGCTGATGCTAAAACTAAGAAACCCGCCAAGAAGGCAACCCACCCAAAATACAATGAAATGATCGCCGCCGCCATTGAATCCCTGAAGGAAAAAGGAGGTTCATCTCGTTTGGCCATCCTCAAGTACATCTCCAGCAAATACAAGGTTAGCGATAACCCTAACCTCGTTAACAGCCAACTGAAAATGGCCCTTAAAAAGGGAGTTGTTGCTGGTAGCCTTACCCAAGTGAAAGGAACTGGTGCATCCGGATCTTTCAAGCTGAAGGCCGCTGCCAAGCCAAAGAAGGCCGCCAAGAAACCCGCTAAGAAAGTAGTCAAACCCAAGGCTGCTAAATCTCCAAGAAACCCAAGGCAAAGAAACCAGCCGCCAAGAAGCCCAAGGCAGCTAAAAAATCACCCAAAAAGGTTGCTAAGCCAAAGCCAAAGAAGGCTGCCGCTAAAAAGCCAGCCAAGAAGCCCGCAGCTAAGAAACCCGCCAAGAAAGCCGCTAAGAAGCCCGCCAAAAAGTAAATCTGAATTGTGATACTTTTCAGCAAACTTGTTCAGCGAGATTCATCAAACGGCCCTTTTCAGGGCCATAAATCTGTGTCGAGGTCTCCTAATACTTCTCATTGTGATATGCGTTATCCTTAAACATCCCGATTTTTCTTTTCGCTACTCCTTTCTATCGATAACTGGTGCCTTTTAAATCGTACGATAATGTTTATCTTATTTAATGTCTTCCTGGCTATAAATTCGAATTCTTAGTTTTCTGTCTCTTAAATCTTCATTTAGAAATTGTCATCGCAGCCCCAGAATTTGGTCGACTATTAATCTTAAAACCGAATTCAAATACCAACTTTCTGTAAAACCCCATTTTCTCTAAATCCCTGACATCTTATGAAAAATTGCCATTTCAAACGAAACTAGTCCCTTTTCTTTAATGTAGTGCCAATAACAAAAAAACCACACCACTTCCTTTAGATTTTTAGCTGTGGCACATGTTGGTAATGGCACATTCCCTAGTAACTTGTATTAGCTCGCTAATCCGGCATATGAACTTGTCTAGTTTTCCCCCTAAGATAAACCCCCTGCTGTCCTAAAGCATTCGTTGATAATTTTTTTTTAAAACCATCTTTCTTTAAGAACCTAACCAGGACTCTGATTTTATTAAATCTCTACGATTTTGAATACCCCACGTAAATTCGTAAACAAAACCGTTACCCCCTACCCGTCGTGATTTGGCTCTTAATAGATTTACTACTGCCACTCGTCTAAACCGTGGCGAGATTTAGTTTTCTTTATAAGCACGTGTATTTATACAGATCTAGCAGTTACCCAGCAACGACTGTACTTCGTAATAAGTTAGGACGTCCGGTACGAGTATTAACCGTTTTAAGGCGTTATTGTCAGCATCTTTTTCTCGCGGGTAAAAAGAAATTCGGTCAAAAACAAAAGGTTGCGTGTATAAAATTTTTTGTATAGCAGATGATTAGCCGATTCAGATCTTTTTATGCTAAAGCACTAGAACGAAATAGAATTTTAAAATGTCCTTCCACTAAAACCGTTTAAGTTGTAAATAAAACAAACGTACAACTCGTGCCTGTAGGAACTTACCCATATAAAAAAAAAATCTATTTTGAATCTTGACAATTTGCCGGAATTGAGGTAGGGGAAATTTTGAGTAGCACACTGGGGTGGCTGTGGTAAAGTTAAGGAAAAACAAAATCCAAACTCCGATAAATTTCATTGTCTTCCCACTTTTTTTCATTAAAGGATGGGGGAGAACCTTTTTTCTTTCTCAGATACAAAACTCTCGCAACCGAAAAGTATTCTTTCAAATGCTGAATTTCGGTTAATTACCGGAACACCTGAGATTTCATTCATAAGTCGAGGAAATATATTCAAATTGGACTTAGTTTATTTTATTTTTTTGCGGTTCATAAAGACCGTTATCTGGATTGTGAATGTAAGTACATTTCTATATAATTAAAAAAAAATATTAATGCATTCTAAATTCCCCAAGTAAAGCTTCTAAATTTTTTTTTTTTTTTTTTTCTTCTAAAAAGTAACCGCTATTCGTAGATTCATTATAGTTTCTCCATACAAAATTAACATTTATACCCCCACCCCCAATATTTAAAGTGAAGGAAATTCATGTACCAACCGTGTTTGTCAAGCAGCTTTTATTTCTCAGATAGTAAAAATCAAAACCACCTTATTTCACTTTGTTTAAAGTATTCCTAATATTCGGATAATTTTAATGAAACTTGACATGTTAAGAGCATCTGAAGTAGTTTAAATCCTTCCGGAACTGAAGCAACGATTTTTAACTGATGAGATGATCGGGCGGGAACCGGTGTTGTTAGCGTGAGTTGTCCTCTCTTGCTTTGTTACAATGTAAACAAAACAACGATTTCAGTCTCTTGAAGAAAACACTTTTTTAATATTAGAAAAAGTGGTGGATTAGACATGTTGATGTCTCGTCTTATTCGAGGAAGGAGACCCGATAGTTACATGACAAAAGAAAAGTATTTCCTAAGATTTTAAATCGGGAATGAAAAGTGGTATTCACAGGCACCACGTGACTAACAATTTACTTTTTAAATTTCGCCTCCAAATGCTTAAAGTACTATAAGTGGCCACTTTAAGTACTTTATTTCCTCGCTGTTTCGCTTCCGTGATCTTGGAACCGGTACTTCCTTTTCCTAGTTAAGGCTTTCTAAATCTAACACAAGGAAAAAAAACTGGACACATGGAGCCTAAAACTGTAAACTGATTTTTTTTTTTTTTTTTTTTTAATCTTCTATATCCATGGTCCCAAACGACCATCTTTCTAATGCAGCTTTCCTCCTATCTGATAAAAATCATGAATATTTTATTTGTAAAATAAATTATTTCCTTGGATTTTTATGTTTATTTCGTTCATTTTCAAGAAGGGTTTGTACTGTACTAGGTATACTTAACTGTACATTACCTATTCCGGTTATATTGCTCGACAGAATTTTAGCTTTGTTAAATTAAGGTAAATTTTTAAATAAAAATCTAAAAACCTTTTTCCGGTCTTTATCGCACCTGAAATGTGTTAACGATTTGAACAAACGAATTCATAAATTACAACTTTTTAAAAATTTCCGTTTGTTTACCAGAAAATAAGCCATTACAACACACGGCTTCCATTTACACAATTTCATTCACAGCCTCTTTCCTAAAGAAATATGCTTTATTGAATTTACTCATAAATTTTACTTATAAAAAGGGTAGTCTCAAGTTTGTTTTGATATATATGTATCTTTTTTTAATGGCTCCTCATAGTGAACTTCGAACTTATTGTTCATAAACTAGATATACCGAATTTTTCGTCTGCTTTTCATTTTAAAAACTAAATAGAATTAAATCGATAATTTTTGTCAGTCGAAAAGTAATAACATAATGAGCATCAGTATATATAAAAAAAGTAAAATATTATTACACGTAATTTTTTTTTTTTTTTTTTTAATACATTTAAAACTTTTTCAGAAGATTTTGCTCAAATATAACAACGCGGCCGCTATAGTTGCCGTAAAATCTGTTTACAAAATAAATTTAAGTGAAATAAAATAACCTATGCCTTATAAAATCCATTCATTGATAAATCAATACGGAAAATTTAATTAAAATCGGATAATTCCCTGATTTTTGGTAAATTATTTTCAAACGGGAGGAGGGTAAATTTGTTTTGTAAAAACACTGATTTTCCGACAAATTGGGTATATCTACCAAACTAGTTTACGATAGAGAAAGGTTTTGGGACTACTACCCTATACGACAAGAAATGAGTGACTAAACTCATCTATTCCACATGTGCCGAGTTGGCGGGGACTGACATCGAACCAGGAACCTTGCGATTCCTAGGCGGGTACTCTAGGCATCTAATATATTATTGGCATATTTACGTCTACGAGAGACGATGGCGTAGTGTCCCTTTTTTTTTTTAACTACGTAGCCTGGTCGGGTTTATATTTTATTGCCCAGCTCACTGTGTCGTAAAATGAAAAAGGTTGAAAAAAAAACTGGTCTATATCAACACTTAAAATCATGTTAAGTGTTGATATAGACCAGTTTTTTTTTTTTTTTTCAACCTTTTTCATCTTACGACACGGTGAACTGGACATGATACACAAATATAAGAGAGTAGGGGAAAGATAGAAGGGAGAAGCGCGTAAGACGTAATAACGCTAATTTGTTTCAATCGAACATTAGTTAAATCAAGATTATACTTTTTGCATATCGAACTATTTGGTAATAGCTCTTACATGGTCCTGCTAGTTTAGGATGAATTTAGCTGCTAAAAATTCGACCCCCCCCCCCCCAAAAAAAAAATAATAATGCGTATTTTACACTTAACAGAATTTTGTAGCTGTAAGTTATTCAGAATCTCTCAAAGTTAACTGACCTGAAAAAAATGTAAAAGTTTTTAAATAAAATAACTGGTGCATTATATCTTTTATTCATTAAATATATCAAAACTGAAAATTTAATTAAATTGGTTAATTGCCTGATTTTTGGTATTTTTTTTCTGTCTAAAATAACATTTACAACTTAACATCAAACATGAAATTAACATAAGAAACAAAACTTTTCTTTGAAAGGAATTTAAACTATCTTGTAATGAACCTTTTAAAATTAATGTTTCATTTAAAAAACAAAGGGTTATATACTAACTTCAATCTCATTTTAAAAACAAGGATTTGTTCATTACACAAGATTTGTTTTTAACTTAATTGAAGCTTACCATTGTACATTAAGTGTAATATATGATTAAAAGAACACCTTTTTGTGTCTAAAACTGTCTCTACACCTATAATTCAGTTGAATTAACAGTGTTTCCAGGTCCGTAAGGCATCACCTGCCAGGGTTGGGTTTATTGCCTGTGCCCGATTCAACTCAAAAAGGGAATGCCGACAAGAAACACGCATTTATTTTGCACTAGGCATCACATGAGCTTCGATTTGTGCGTGACTTCCCACATTAATAAGACATTGTGTCACATCCTGACCTGGTGAGAGGTCAGGAAAATGCCGGGAAAATTAGGGGTCGTTCATTAAACGAAGTATATTCATAAATATTTGAATCTTTTTCTTCACTTTTCTTATCTACTAATAAATATCTAAAACAACTTTCTAATTTTTTTTTTTAACCTTTTCCGGCTTCCTCAAAGTGAAACAAACAAGGGGGATTACACTCCTTTATGTAACTAATATTCAGATTACCCCTTTTTCTGATCTAAAATATGATATAAGATATGATTGAAGTTTATGAATATATTCATGGATTTTACTTAACGAACTTTAATCTATTGAACATTGCTCAAAAAATCAATACCAGGGGTCAAAATTAAAAAAAAAAAAAAATTGCAAAACAAATGTAAAAAAATTATTTTAGTAAGAGGGTCGTAAAATTGATGGAATGAACTATCATCATCAGAAGTGAATGTCCCATCTTTGAATTCTTTTAAGGCAAAGTTCGATGAATTGTGGAAAGAATATAAATATTCAGTGGAAATAAGAAAAATGTTTTAAATATAAGGAACAGCTGACAGGTCTCCTCAGACCATATATATCTAGCTGAAAAGATATCAAACTTTGGTATCATAGTATGTGGCCTACGAATCATGTCTCTCTTATAGTATGTGGCCTACCATAAAAAGCATATTATAAGGTTATAATAACTGCTACCTAACCCTATTTTAAAATTAAATAGATCTGATTCATGTAAATTATGGATAAATTCTTTTTAATTATTCTTAATTACTATATACAGCTTATGACTGAAATGGATTTCTTGAAATTGAATATATGTGAAAAATAATTAGTTTCACTAAATTGCCTACTACTATATCTATAAATATACTCTTACTGAGGTAGGCCACATTCAAACTGGGTAGGCCACATACTATAACAGAATCAAAAAGGTAGATCACATACTATAACGACACCAAATAAATTGCTACTTTAATTGATCTACTCTTAAAAATGAAAAACCTATAAACAAAAAACATTGGAATTATTTTAGAATCATTTTTCACCCATAAACTATTGATAATAATAATGAAATTTATGTGTACAGTGCTTAGATGCAACACAACTCATCAAAGTCTCATGTCTAGTACATAGAATAATGTATTAGTATCAGGAACATGAATAGCGTACAGTAATAATATACATGTATGTGTGTGGAGGGAGGTATTAGGTATAGTGTTGGCGGATTACAGGAAGTATGGAGGTTTTGAAAGATGCAGTGTTTCGGCAGCCTACAACAGATGCAGGCAGTTTATTCCATGCCTTAGCAACTCTGAGTGTGAAAAAATGTTTCCGAAAGTCATGTGAGCTATGCTGTTTTCTGACTTTGTAGGCATATGTAGTTAGAAATATGTAGATCAAAAAGGTGCTCAAGATTACTGATGTTAATCATTAACAGCAGTAGAGATCTTAATAGAGTAGAAACCGACTATTTTGTTCCATTCATTAATAATACATTGTCAATAAGAATAGTATTTCTCTGAATGTTTGAGATGAGGCTTGAAGATTAGTATTATTAGCGTTATTCGGACTATTGTCCCCATCTTCATTGTTATTTGTACAACGTTTCGGCCGATATACCCTCCGGCCTTCTTCAGGTATTCCTTCGAAAAGAAGGTTCCCAGTCCAAGAAGGAATACCTGAAGAAGGCTGGAGGGTATATCGGCTAAACGTTGTACAAATAATAATGAAGATGGGGACAATAGTCCGAATAACGCTAATAATAATAATAATGTTTTCATTTATTGGGACTCTTGGAATTCTGAAAACAAAATGATCTGAGGTGTCCTCTCCGTGGTGTAATGATTAGCGAGCTAGTCTCAATCTATTACAACTAAAAAAATCGAGTTCAATCCTCGCTGGATGCCCCATACTTAATTACACAATATAGTGTCAACTGGACTCCCCAGCATGCACGAAATACTTGCCCAGCGCAACCTGAGATGGGCTGGTCAGTTAAACAGACTTGGGGATGACAGACTGCCAAAGCAGATTCTGTACTCCCAACTGAGAGGGATCACGTGGAATCAGTAGACCAAAGCTCAGGTACAAATACAACATCAAGAGAAACCTGAAGGACTTTAACATCCCCATAGGTAGTTGGCAAGACGCAACCAGAGACCGAATAAATTGGAGGAAAATGATTTGCATGATGTCCTCATCAGAGAGTAAGTTGTTACAATTTTTGTGGCCATCCTTTAGGCTTCAAGTAAAAGTGCTGTCCAGTGGAGATCCTTTGTGTTAAGCAGAGCGCGACCCTTAGTGAAGAATCTTCTGGTTGCTCCTTAGTGTTTCTTAATATTGGGTATGATCCTTTGGTTGTTCCTTGGTGCTCCTCAGCCTTGCAGGTTTTTGGCAATGATTGCAAATAGATGTCTGTCAGTATCAGCGATTAAGTAGTTAACCAACCACATATTTGGGCTGTTGATTGGCTGAGGTTTAAACCATGTGACCTAGCTTAGTCTATAAATTTAAGTGACGGATCGCAGTACGGCTTATATATAAAAATATCCCAACACAAGTAATAATAAAATAATAGTAGTGTCAACCAATCAAAATGATCTGAAATGTGATGGTTTGGCCAAATAAAATATGTAGATATAAGTTTTTAAATTCTTAAGAATGAAAAATAAGATTGGACTATATCAGAGGAAAGTATGAATAATTTATTCAGTTTTACTTTTGATGTTTTTAAAGAATTTGTAAACTTTTGAATCTTTGTGATGGTCTTGTGTTTTGATCAACAACAACAAAAAAACCTCCCAAAATGAATGTTTTTAAACGGTTTCAGTTGTTTTTGTTTTTTTTAATACAAATTAATACATAAAAATGAAAATAACCCAGTGAATAGTTTTACTTTATTGAATCATGGCTAAGTGTATTCAGTCAGTATTTTCTGCCACTACCGAAAGAAATCCGAAAGTCTGGTCACCTTCTAGATATTGTTTTAACTTTCATTATTTAGTTTTGATAATGTAATTATTATATGTAAAAAAAAAACACACACTTTAGAAATTAAGTTATTTTTGAGAATTTTGGTTGGTAAATATGTAGGGGTGACAAAACTTTTGGACCACCTTTATATATATATATATATATATATATATAAAAAATGTAAAGTTGGCAGAGTGGCCTATTATTGGTATCAGTCGAACAGCGAAGGAGTCTATCCCCCTTTTCACTGACGAGAGACATTTTTTGCTGTGGTGGAATGCTACACCTACAGTCAGCATCTGAGTAGCACAGTGGGGGGCTGAGTTGGTGAGGGACTGGTAACGAACTAAGAACCTTGCGATTTCTAGGTGGATGCTCTACTGGCTGAGCTTCCCACGAATATAAAATATAGACACACACATACATACATATATATATATATATATATATATATATATATATATATATACACACACACACACACACACACACACACACACAACATATAGTGGAAATGGTAACATAACTGCAAAATAGCTGATTCTTGAGCTTTTTTTTATTTACTAATTATTTGCTCTGTTTATAAAAAATTAAACATCAAGCTTTCAAATCAGACCTGAACTCTAACATTTTACCGTTGGAAGAAAGGACCAGCTTAGAATCATCCTAATACCAAATTACCTGGTATCCCACCTACGAACACACACATAAAAAATTAAACTTGTATATTATATATATATATATAAGTTTATTATATATATATATAATATATATATATATATATATACATACATACACACACACACACAAAATTAGACATATATATAATATAAATACACACACACACACTCATTTTTACATTGTTTTTGCTAATAAAATGTAAAGCTCTTAAATAAAAGATTACAAAAATGTTGAAAAGGGTTCTCTGGGTTAATATTTTGCTGTGAGCTCATCTGTTTTGTTAAAGATGAAAAGAAAATAATTTTGTTGTTGTTGTTTTAAATACAAAATGCAAACAAATAGAAAAGAAAGAAAAGTCTGAACACAAAATACCAAGAAAATTTTCAAATTTTTTTTTTTATGTCATTATTTGATTATATAGAAATTTGAGACAAATGCAACAATGTGTTTTATAATCCTTTTGTAAACATGTAGCTGTTTGCTTGTTTGTGAGTGTGTGTGTGTGTGTGTGACAGGTCCTCAAAACTTTTTTCTTTTCTTTTTTTATTGAGAAGAGGAATGACTGTTACTGTTCATGGAGACAATGACTTGAATGGTCACGAGATCACACATGGAAAAATATAGCTCTCCAGCCCCAAAAATCAAAAACTGGAATTTGTAATTTGTATTTGCTCAAGAAGCCCCTGGCTGAACACTGTCATCTAAAATCTACCTGCTGCTTGAACCCCCACCCACCCAGTGAGGATTTTTTGTAGAGGATTTGATTTTGACAGTGATAACCATAGCAACAGCAGCACAACAACAACTTTACACCTTTCGTACTTTGCCTTTACCAAAAAAGTAATGGCACATTTTGTCAATAAGCCACGATCCTATGATATCAATCAGGATGACAACAACCAGAGTGTGACAAAACTGAAAAGACAAAAAAAAAAAAAAAAAAAAAAAATGAATAAATAAATAACCAGATAAAGATTTTGGGAAGAAAAGAAACAATTTCAACTAAAAAAATTTTCAATCTAATATTTAAATCAGGTTACAATGGACAAAACGGTTTTGCTGAGGTAGTTGCTTAGCACCCCCCCCCCAGATTGACCTTGGCCAAAAAATAAGATTTTGATTTTCAAAGCAAGTTTAAGCAAAGTTGAGTAAATGTCTAGGTCACCTTATACTTAGGATAACATTTTTGCCTTTTCCTTTGTACCAGGGAATATATATTTTAATACCTGGTCCAGGGATTGAACTCACAACCAACTTAACACTTACCCAATGGACCATTATTTCCTTACTTTTAAGAAATAAACTCAAACATGTAATTTTGGATGAAAAAAAAAAAAAAAAAAAACAATATGGGGAAATCTAGGAACTTGAATACAATCAAAAGTTGCCAAAAATATAAAACAATTTTATTTTTAGATTTTGGAGATTGTAACAGAGAACACAAGGTGAATGGGAACCGTGGAATTGAGAATTCCCTACCCCACAAGGACTAAGGTATCCTTATATGTTTGGCCTGTGCAGGGGTGGGGTGGGGTGATAGTGAGTGGCACTAGATATTGAACTCGCAGCCTCCTTTGTCCCGAGGCGTGGCTTGCAAGCAGTCTACTGTCACCCTGTTGAATATGCAAATTCCGCACAGGTGTGATTAGCCCATGTAAGATCATGGGGAGGGTATTTACTTACTATTTAAGTCCTACCTTCACACAGAACGGAGGGGGGGGGTGTGTTTTGATCTCCTTAAACATGAAGTGAACTTTTGACGGATTGTGTAAGGACAACTGGGTGTGTTGCTGGCAAAATACTTTTTGCGGTTGAAGAAACTGGTTATAGCCGTTGTCACTTGAAACTAACAACTAGAGAGATATAATAACATCTCCAAAATATAGAAATAAAATTGTTTTAAAAATATATTGCCAAATATTTATTTGTGTGTAATTTTTATTCACAGTATTATAAATAAATGAAAAAAATATTTAAAAAAAACAAACAAAAAAACTTTCAAATACAAAGAAATAAAGCAAAAGATTGTGTTGATATAAGTTAAACACAAACAAATAAATACTTACATCAGACGGAAGTTCTACAAGCTGAAAAGTTTCCAACATTTGTGGAAAGATTCCAGAGGCCAACAGGAGCACAGTGCTGCCAGACAGTAACAAACTATATAACAAAGGTTTATTGTCCTTCAAACCTTCCATAAACGGTTCTCCCTGAAATGATAGAACGAAAAAAGAAATCGCTTAAATCAGTAAAATGCACAGAACAAGGGAGATAACTGAATGATTATGAAAGAACCAAAAGAAATAAACTTGCGTTAAAAAAAAGTCTATTCAAAACAGCATCATAATCATTTATTCATAAAACTTTACTTCAATCTACTTTTTAAGACCCCCCTCCAACTGCACAATGAATTTAAACCGATTCCTACAATTGTTATCATTATTGATGAATTGTACAGACTATCTTTAAAGTGCATCATTTTTAATTATCTACTGAAAAAAATTACAAAGATTTATTTAATACTCATAGGACCTACCACAGTATGATAATATAATTATCACATTTGATATTTTCTTAAGAGCTATTGCTAAATAGTTCAATATGTAAAAAGTATGATAATCTTGTTTTAACTCTCTCTCACTTTTTTTTTCATCTTTTCATTATTTTAATTGAAACAGATTAGTGTTATTGCTTCCACGCGCTCACCCCTCTCTATCTTTCTCCTACTCTTTCTTTAGATTTTTCTGTGTAGTATGTCCTTTTTCTTTCCTTTCTTTATAATAAAAAAAACGGAATGGTCCAGTATTTAGCTGAGGTAATGACACTCCTTTCACCCCATCCACACACATATGCATGTATATTATTACTGTACGCTATTCATGTTCCTGACATTATTCTATGTACTAGACATGAGACTTTGATGAGTTGTGGTGAACCTGAGCACTGTACACAATAATTTTCATTATCAAATAATTACTTACCGTATAGTTTACAAAAAACGTTGACACTTGAAGAGTCATGGAAATAATATAAACTGTGGAGTTGAGCAATGTTGGCTCAAATTTTGCTTCTAGGTCAACCTTCCTGTAGTCACTGAAAAAGAAAAAGAAAATAACAGAAATGAAAATAAATGATAAATTCTTAAGAGATTTCTAGAAAAATCTTTTTAAAATATCAATTGTATTTTTTTATTTTATGGAAAACCAAAAAAAAAAAATTAAAAAAATCCTAATTTTATCAGACCAAGTATCCAATAGGCACCCCAAATCATCAACTTAATGAAAGGTTCATATTTTAACTCCTCACCGGTATGCTGCAGTTCTATTTATTAAAAGCACAAGGAAAATAGGGACAGTAACCTCTGTTGGGTCATTTTATGCCAAAGACATTTTGTTTTATTCATTCTTGTTAGGTATTCAATTTCTTTAAACACACTATTTAATAATGATTTTTAAAAATCTATTTAATCCATAGATGGGACCCTAACAGGTACTACCACTCCGGGTCAGGGTGGACCTGGGAGTAATGGCAATAAAGGGGTGCACCACTTTCCCCCAGATATCTAGAATTGGAACCTCACCACTAAATGCAGTTTAACGTCATACACAGGACACTTGATGAAATGGTTTGATTTCTTTGTTTAATGGCATATCAACCTTCATGGGTTATTTAATGAAAAAGACATCCTTGGAGAAGAAAAGTAGTGATGCTATTTAAACCATTGCTGGGGAAATGAGGGGGGAGGGATTTCATACCTTTCCCAAGAATATTAGTCCAAATATGAATGTAATAGCATGACTGGAGTTCAAACCCACTTACTACAATGTCACAGTCCAGTAGCCACTACACCACAGGGACTCGCTCTTCTTTGAGCAAAATAACAAATTACAAATAGCTAAACTTATGCGTATCTGTTTAATAGATCTAATTTGAAAATGCTTTTTTTTCAAAGCTGCAGTTCTATTTATTAAAAGCACAAGGAAAATAGGGACAGCAAATTTAGATTAAAAAAAATAAGATGTGCCGTTATAGTGGCCTACCTTTTTGATTCTGTTATAGTATGTAGCCTACCTAGTTTGAATGTGTCCTACCTCAGTAAGAGTATATTTATAGATATAAGTAGTAGGCAATTTATTGAAATCAATCATTTTTCACATATATTCAATTTCAAGAAATTCAATTCACTCATAAGCTGTATATAGTAATTAGGAATAATTAAAAAAGAATTTATCCATAATTTACATGAATCAGATCTATTTAATTCTAAAATATTCTTAGGAGTTATTATTATAACCTTATAATATGCTTTTTATGGTAGGCCACATACTATAATAGAGACGTGATTTCATAGGCCACATTCAAAAGGTAGGCCACATACTATAATGGTACCGTTTTTTGTCAATTAGTTTCTTTAAAAAATCCTTTTAGCAACATGAAAATTAAATTTGAATATTGGTACAGAAATAGATAATGTTTACTTACTCATAGCCAGATCGAAATCTAGCATCCCTGACCAAATATACCAGACTAGAGAAATGGACAGCGAATTGTCCCATCACAGTGAGGATGGTATAAACATTAAATATATTGGGCAAAGGTCTTTCTCTTGATAATGTACGGAGTGGCTAAAAAAAAAAAAAAAGATTAAAGAAAAAGTTGTCGAAAAGAAACCTTCAAAAGATGAGACCTGTGAAAAGAATATTAATTTCTTGTTTTAAAATCATGACCCCCCCCAAAAAAAAACAAAAACAAGGTTTTCTAGTATTATTTGGATTATTCAGACTATTGTCCTCATCTTCATTGTTATCTGTACAACATTTCAGCCGATGTGCCCTCTGTCCTTCTTCAGGTAATTCTTGTCGTAATTGGGATCCATCATGGAACTTTGAACCTAACCTTTTATTCAGTCCATGGAGTTATCCTGTTCTCATTGTGCTAACCATAGCTGGGGAACAGGTGTTAAGCTGTGTAAATTATTATTCTATGTTACTGCTACCCCTGACCAGGATTGAGCCTGCAGTCTAGAGATAACTGTCACTTAGAACTGTCTTAACCTAATTCCTTTATCCACTAGGCTATGTGTCCAATTGGACAGATAACAATGAAGATGAGGACAATACTCTGAATAATCCAAATGATTAATAATTAAAATGATATGGAATCTTGAAAAGATCATGCGATTTATAAATGAATTAAAATAAGATCTTCTTACCTTTGACTTAGAGTTAAATAAAAAACAACCAGCTAAGAGCAAGCCTTGTATAGTTTGTTGACTGTCACTAAACTTAACCCCATCTAAATAGAGAACACTCTGGCTGTAGGCAAGGATAAGAGCGTTGAGGGCGAGGATCTTGAACATCTGCAAAGTGGTCACTAATGTACAACGACCTTGTTTGATTATATGACACACTGAAAGAAGAAGAAAAAAAAAACAATTGTTACACATCTATCTGGTAGAAGAAAGGTTTAAGGAAAGAATTTAACATATCAACAATTTATCTTGAAAAGGGGAAATTTCAAACCTGAACAGAATTGGTTTTAGTCTTAAAAGTCAGTTACAGGTTATTTCCTATAAGTCCAACATAAACAAAGGGGAACCACTCTTGTCTGATAAATTATTTATTTATTGATCTACTAGGAAAAAAGAAGACGGGGTTAGGGTTAGTTTAATGGGAAAATAAATAATTTATCAGTCAAGAGTGGTTCCCCTTTGTTTATGTTGGACTTATAGGAAATAACCCAGTTACATATAAAACATAACTGACAGTAATCTTGAACTTTAAATGACTAAATTCCTGCCGTAAAATTGTACTTGCGCATTATTTGAAATGAACTTAATTGTTACTAAAAAGACATTTTATGATATTTTGGAGTTAATGAATGAATTTTATAATGCATCAGTTATTTTATTTCAAAACTTTCTAATTTTTTTCAGGTCACTTGATAAATTATTGATACATTAATACTGAAAATTTCATTGAAATTGTATAAATCCCTAATTTTTGGTAATTTTTTTCAAGGAGGAGGGGTGGTGGTGTTTGAATTTATTTTATAAAATACATATTTTATGGCAACTTTGGCAGTGCCTATATAAAATGAATTAACTGATGAAGAAATCAGAGTGATTCTTTTTCCAAGAAGAAGCTTGTAAACAATGGCAGCTATATTTAATTCAATGCAATATTCACAGAGAAAACACGATGCTTTTCAAAACCATTTTAGTGCATGTTTTAAACTCCAAAATATCATAAAATGTCTTTTTAATAACAATTAAGTTCATTTCAAATAATGCGGAAGTACAATTTTATGGTAGGAATTTAGTCACTTAAAGTTCAAGATTACCCAACTGACTAGTACAACTTTAATTCCTTTAGTAGTCAGTCTTTTAATTGTAAAACACATGATAGTTAAGTGGTTTATATAAACAACACTGTTATCCTATAAGAAAGAAAAGTCAACTTACCTGACATAGCAGAAGATACTTTAGAACTAAATGGTGCAGCTATACTAGCATCTCCAAGTCGGACAATTTGGGCCTTCTCCTCTTCTTCCATTCTTTTCATAAGATTGGCTATTTTTTTCTGAAAATAAAAAGAAGAAAAATAAATAGTTTTACGTCCCTAACAACATACAAGATATTCTAAATATGAGAGGTTACTGATATTTAAATTTTTTCCTTCAGTCATCATTTTTTGTTTACATAATTCGTGGGTTGCTTATGAATTATGACTGTAGTGCAAATGGAAAGTTACCATAACTGTTATAGAAGTGATTGACAAACAGTTCACCTTTCACTGACCTAGTTGCTGATTTCTTGTTAGCTAAAGGCAAACTGTGTGAAGGGTACCGAGTTGGAGTAGTTAGAATTTTCATTTCATTTCACCATAAATCTACACTGAAAATACAAATTTGTTTGAATCAATACAACTGCATGTTTTAACACGAAAATATCATAAAATGTGTTCTTAATTGTGCTTGCACATTATTTGAAATGAACTGTTATTAAGAACACATTTATGATATTTTCGTGTTAAAACATGCAGTTGTATTGATCCGAACAAATTCGTATTTTCAGTGTAGATTTATGGTGAAATGAAAATGGCTGACCAAAACATACGGCTTCCTCAAAGTGAAACAAACAAGGGGAGGTTAATCTCATTTATGTAGCTAATGTTCAGATTACCAAATCTTTTCTATCATCATTATTAATCATGACAAGCATTTTATTTATCTTTAATTGATTTTCTTCCTTTTTTAAAATTGCAGCTTATCAATCATCATCATCCTCCTCTCCATAGTTGGTAGAGCAGCTGGTATGTTTAGCCAGGCTCCTGAGGCAGAGGGGATGTTAGTTTGAGTTTCATCAAGAGCTATTCCTTATTATCATCTACGCAGTTCCTTGCATTCAGAGAATGATGCACCAAAGTGAGTTGCGATAAATTAAAAAAAAAAAAAAAAAAGGCAAGGAAAAATTAAGCAAAAAATACCAGTTAAAATGATCAATAAGGATTGACAAAACCTATTCAAAAAAAAAAATAAGCAAAAGTAGTCTCCTACTTACCTCAGTTGATGCCAAGTTATCTCCCCTGTTCACCGCTCGTTGCTTTGCGGCCTTACTGCTCATTTTACCCCGAAGTGGTAAGTTGGGCTTGTCGACAGAGGAAGAACTATCATTGTTGCTAAATGCCTAAAGAAAAAGAAAAAAAAAAAAACATTGAATTTACTAACCCATGAGAACATTAGTGAGAAGAAACCATAATAAAAAGTTTTTATCAATTTAGACTTAATATAAAACTTGACTGCCCATCCTGGTTATAAAATGTGGGAGTCACCAACATCTATCAAAATAAACAAACACACTGACTACCCAATTTGAAATGATCAACTCCCAAACCTAATTGAAAACTCATTAACCAGGTGTCCTCACAATAGACACACACATAACTTTCAAAAATTTCTCATTAAACAAACAAACAATTTTAGTGAATTTAACCAGAAGATGGTTTTCACTGAACAGATGGGCTCCCCACTTTTAGTATATTCTTTTTTGTCTGAATTTTTGTGGCTTAGAAACTTTCTAAAAACAATATTTTTAACAAGAAATTTTCTTCGGACAATGACCTAATTAAAGATAAAAAAAAAAAAAAAAAAAAAAAAAGAAAGAGAGAGAAAGAAAGAATGAAACTTACTTCTGTTTTCTTTGCCTTTTTCTTTTCGTTTTTATCTAAAATCTTTTCTGGAGCATTGGCAACCAAGGCAACTCCTGTTTTACAAATAAAAGCAAAAATTTAGATATTTATAGCAATATTTATTTTATCTTCAAATAAAATTAATAACCAATGAAAAAACATCAAAGATGAGGATGAAGGGGGCAGGTTATGAGTTCTGGAAAAATGAATTGAAAATCTGGCAACTCATGACAGATCTAGAATTGAAAATCTGGCAACTCATGACAGATCTAGAATTGAAAATCTGGCAACTCATGACACACCTTGTTAAAAAGAAGCAGTCATTATGTGCAATTTTATCATTTATTGCTAAAAGCAAAAAAATTGCATTAAATTGTAAAATGGAGGAATCTAAATTAGGAAAAATGAAATGGTTACTTTAATTGCAACACTTGACAATTCATTTATGAAAGATTTAATTGATTCTGATTATGAGGCATACAAAAAACTTTAAATGGTTTTCATATTGAATTGTAGGAACGTTATATACTTTGAAAAATCCTCCAATTTGTAGCTTTATCATATTTATTCAGATGATTTGTTCCTTATGCTTTTGTTTCAAATTTAGGAAATTCTCTTTGATTTTGTTCAATATATATTGCTGTATCTTTTTTAAAAGTGATTGAATCCACTTTTAGATTGTTTTGACCTATACAGCTATTTCCAGCAAATGTCCTTCTCAAGGCCAATTTCATATTTTTATACTACAGATCTATGGTATAGTATTATTTAATATAAATCCTAAAAGATTAAAAATAATGTATTTTAGTTTTCATTTCTAAAGTGAAAAAAAAGAAAAGTGATTATACTAACCAACATCCGCATGTTTCAAAGCTCCAACATCATTCGTGCCATCTCCACACATTAACGACACAAAACCAAGTTCTTTAAATAATGTTATGACAAACTCCTAGAGAAGAAGAGAAAAATAGAATTATATTCAAACTTACTGCTGCATCAAAATTACTTTGTAGATTTTTAAAATAAATGTTAACTTTAAATCTAACATAATGAAGATACGATTAAATCAAACTTAACTGACCTAAATTCCACCATCGTATGTCACCCTGTCGAAAGAAAAAAAAAAATACCAAAAATCAGGGAATTAACTAAATTTAATGAAATTTTCAGTGTTGATATATTAATGAATAAAAGATATAATGCACCAGTTATTTTATTTTAAAACTTTTACATTTTTTCAGGTCAGTTAACTTTGAACCACATATCTGAGAAGCTGTGTTATGCCTCAAAGATATGTGGTTCAAAGTTAACTGACCTGAAAAAATGTAAATGATTTAAAATAAAATAACTGGTGCATTATATCTTTTATTCATTAATATATCAACACTGAAAATTTCATTAAATTCGGTTAATTTCCTGATTTTTTGTATTTTTTTCTTTTGGCGGGGTGACATACGATGGTGGAATTTAGGTTAAGTTTGATTTAACCAAAGATATTATTTCTCTTAATTTTTTAGATGTCTTGATAATTTGGATTTTTCAGACTATTGTCAACACAACAGCCACCTTCAGGTATTTCTTGTCAAACTTGGGAACCTTCTTGTTATAATGGTTGAGTTAATACAGCTCTAAGTGACAATCATCTTTGCAGGTTGCAGGTTCAGTCTAATAACATAGAATACTTAATATAGCTTAACACTTGTACCCAGTCATGGTTAACGGAATGAAAACAATCTGCCCCCATGGATTGAATAAAGGGTTCAGTTCTAAGTTCCATGAAGGCTTCCGAGTTCAACAAGATGATTTCAGATTTTGACGAGAAATACATGAAGAAGGCTGGAGGGCACATTGGCCGAAATGTTGTGTATGTAACAATAAAGATGAGGACAATAGTCTGAATAATACAAATAATGAAGACTGGAAATTGAAATTCCTTGAGTTATTAAAAAAAAAAAAAAAAAAAACGTGTATTTTTTAATATCAATTCTAAATTAAATAAATTTAAATAAAAAAATAAAAAAAAAAAAAAAAAAAGTTTAACATTTATTTTTCAATTTCATCAAGGAAAAAAAAAACAAACCCCAAAAAAAATATCCTGTATAGTCTTAAAAAAATTCCCAAAACAAAAATATCTTATCTTGGATGGTCTTAAAAAACAAAAATAATTGCAGTTGATTAGGGAATATAAACATTTTAATAATAATAATAATAAATCAACTTTTCTATAAAAGAAAAAATTGTTACCTTTTGTTTTGGAGCGACCCGTGCAAATACTTTAACATTAGGAAGAAGGACTTTCATCAAATGTGGAGATGTTGTTTGTAAATATGAAATACCCTGAAATAAAGAAAAGAAAAAACTGTCAATTTGTAAATAATTAAAATTTACCCAAAAGTGAAAATAAATTTGAAAAATTTCCAATGGACAGTTCATTTTTTAATTTCTTTTTAAATTTAAAAAAAAAAAAAATCACTTCATTCACTGACGATTTGTTAGATTAAAATTTCTAAGAAAGAGAATGTTTGACCTAATTTAAATTTATTGAAAGCCAAGATGTTGAAGCTACTGGCTTGCTGCTTATGAAATTTGTTATTGTTGTAACTGGTGTCTTGCTCGTTTTGCTTTTTTCACCCTTTATAGCAGTATAACCTTCATGAACACAGAAGCCTTCTTCAGATCTATGGGAGGGGCAAGAATAATATGGGTGGAGAAGTCACCAACCAACCAACCAAGCGATTTATAATTGATTGATTTTAATGGCCTGTCAACTTGTCTAAGGTTATTTCATGCCTCAAGGTTAGGGAATTACTGTATGCTTATTGTATGAGAGGGCACGGGGTGAGTGGCGGAAGTGGGAACCGTGGAGTTGAGAACTCCCTGCCCCCAAGGACTAAGCGCGTCAGTGTGTGTCTGGTCTTCGAGATAGGTGGGGTATATCGAGTGACTTGCAACATCCTGATCATGAGTGGTGGAATTGATGTCACCCCTGTTAGCTGAAGTGGTTGGCCACCGAGAGAAATAAATGCCGAGGCGAATTCTAGTGGAGAGAACAGTTGTTGTGTTTCAACCTTAAAGTGAAGTGAACTCTTCATTGATTGCGTAAGAATTTTTTTTTGTTTTTAAACTGGAGAAAAAAAAAAAAAAAAGTTGAAAATAATACAAAATAATAGGTTATTTCCTATAAGTCTAACATAAACAAAGGGGAACCACTTTTGACTGATAAATTATTTATTTTCCCCATTAAACTAACCCTAAACCTGACTTCTTTTTTCCTAGTAGATCAATAAATAAATAATTTATCAGTCAAGAGTGGTTCCCCTTTGTTTATGTTAGACTTATAGGAAATAACCAAATAATATATTAGTATTGTTTGTCAGTGTATATTTACACGATATCAAGTTTTTTTTTTATCTAATATCAATCATTTGAAACAGATCTATTTGAGCCATAGTAGGGACTAACAGGTACTACCACTCCAACTCAGAGTGGATCAAGGAGTAATGGCAATAAAGGGATATTTCACACTCCTCAGAGCTCCAGAACAGGAGCCTCACCACTGGGTGCAGTTTCGAGTCATAGCCAGGACACCAAGCCAGCCTGTGAGATTCTGATTAAAAGCAGATGCCCAAGCAAATAACAAGCTTGATAGTATTATAATTTGGTACAATTATAGTATGTGGCCTACGAAATCCTGTCTCTCTTATAGTATGTGGTCTACCATAAAAAGCATATTATAAGGTTATAATAACTGCTAACCCTAACCCTATTTAGAATTTTAGAATTAAATAGATCTCGATTCATGTAAATTATGGATAAATTTTTTTTAATTATTCTTAATTACTATATACAGCTTATGAGTGAATTGCATTTCTTGAAATTGAATATATGTGAAAAATAATTAGTTTCAATAAATTGCCTACTACTTATATCTATAAATATACTCTTACTGAGGTAGGACACATACTATAATGGCACTTATAATTTATCAAAAAGATATCAATAAGGTTTTCTAATTTTACACATTAAAGGCTTCAATTATATAATACATAATAAAAACATAAAAAAGTTTTTGTTTTTTTTGTTTTAAAGTAGACTTACCTGCCCTGTGACACATAAATCATATTCTAACATTAAAACTCTTAAGGTGTTTTCATCAAGATTTTCAACAATGCTGTCATCAATTGACTGCCAATGCCATTGGAGTGCTAAAAGAACAAAATTACACAAAAGGTCATATTTAAAGTAGTGGGGTCAATCTCAAAGATTTACTTTTGGGCATTTTTAAGCATGCATTTTATAAATGTATACGATGTAATGTTCTTATAATAAGTTGGAAGGTTCAAAGTAACCATCCAATGTGGGTACATGTGTGTACATAAATTAATCCGACAAAGAAGTTATAAGATAATAACAAACATTGACTTTAATTCGTGAGCACCTGAGAAATACATACAAGACAGGAATACATATACTCATAACATGGTACAATACAGATATACAGAACAGATACATAAACACATAAGAATGTAGGACTTTGTCCTAAAGAAGTTTCTACAGGAATGTCACTTACTGATAGCTGGTTTGGGGGGGGGGGCAAAGCAACCCCACCCCACCCCCACTTAAGGATAATAGGCACAAGCACCTAAACCAAGTGGTTGCCGGTCCCAGAGGAAGAGAGAATTTCCTGGGCTACTACTTAAATACTTTTGATTAGTGTTTAAGGAAATAATTGGTAATTCATTTTAGATGTCAGAAAGATGAGAAGAATGATCAAAATTGTTTAAAGTAATTATTTATATTTGGTTTGGTTTGTTTTGTTTTACGGCATATCAACCTCAGCGGGTCATTTAATGCCGATAAAATTTTGAAATAAATCAATTCTTAATGGATAATACAATTTTTTTTATAAATACATTTTTCTATTTAACCCATAGATGGGACCCTAACAGGTACTACCACTCCAGGTCAGAGTGGACCAGGGAGCAATGGTGATGAAGGGGTGCTCCACATTCCCCATACCTCCAAAACTGGAACCTCACCATCAGATAGAGTTTAACGTCATTCCCAGGACATGTAGACCCGCAGCCACTAGCATCCATATGATAAATTATTTATATTTAAAAGATTAAATTAATAGTGATAACTAATGTATAGGTTGTAGTGGCAATCACTTAAAAAAAAAAAAATAAATAAATACAAAAATAAACAATTATTCAATGTTTCTCAGAATTTTTGAGATGATTAGTATTATTTGGACTATTGTCCTCATCTTTATTGTTATCTGTACAACGTTTCGGTCGATGTGCCCTCCGGCCTTCTTCAGGTATTTCTTTTCAAACTCAGGAACCTTCTTGTCGTAATCGGGAGCCATCACAGAACTTTGAACCTAACCCTTTATTCAGTCCACAGGGGTATCCTGTTCTCATTCCGCTAACCATAGCTGGGGTACAGGTGTTAAGCTGTGTTAATTATTATTCTATGTTACTGCTGCCCCTGACCAGGATTGAACCTGCAGTCTAGAGATAAGTGTCTCTAAGAACTGTCTTAACCTAAGTACTTTATCCACTAGGCTGTGTCCAATTATTCAATGATTTGGTTTAAAACAGTTTTTATTATAAATTTATAATTTCATAATCATATTTTTCTTTTTCTAAAATGAGGCACATGGCTATATCATCAATGCTAACACCATATAAAACCAAAAATATAACTGACTGGATTTTACAATCTCAGAGGCATTTAAGGTTCAGACTTTATGAAGACAATAGTAAAAACAAAAGAAAGAATATGTTAATCTTCCAGTTCAAATTCAATTAAGTGTAACAAAAAAACTTACATCTTGTATTGGGTGGTTGCAAAACAAGGGTATGTTCACTTTGAGTAATGTGAAGTTCTTGAGCCACATGGCAAGCAGTGAGAGGATTATCCCCAGTGATCATGGCAACCTACAAAAATCAAAAAAATAACCAGTTAATTAAGGAAATAAAAGAAATGATTTTTGGTAGAAAATGAGGTAATCTGAACATTAGCTACATAAATGAGGGTAGCCTCCCCTTGTTTCTTTCACTATCATAAAATGTGTTCTTAATAACAATTAAGTTCATTTCATATAATGCGCAAGCACAATTAAGAACACATTTTATGATATTTTCGTGTTAAAACATGCAGTTGTATTGATTCGAACAAATTCATATTTTCAGTGTAGATTTACGGTGAAATGAAAATGGCCGACCAAAATATATAGCTTCCTTAAAGCGAAATAAACAAGGTGAGGTTACTCTCTTATGTAACTAATGTTCAGATTACCGAAAAAGATTATTATAATAACATTACTTATACAAAAACATAAGATAAAAAAAAAAGATTCAAGTGTCATACAGTAAAAAAATCCCTTTGTATTTTATTTATACTTCCAAAATACTAGTTAGTGAATTCAGAGTTTTCCTTTTTCAAGACTGGTTGCAATATCAAGTTTAAAAAGACCAGTCTGGTATTAAAAATTATAGTTTATCCAAAACCAAATTTAAAAAAAAAAGGCAGATTTACTTACATGATGGGAAGACAGCTGAATTTCTTTGATTACGGCTTTTGAATCGGATTTTAAAGGACAGGAAATAATAACAAAACCAGCAAATTGCAAATAGCATTCAATGTTATCTCGGTTTAGATCTCGAACCTTGGGAGTTAAAAAGAAAGAAAAAGAAAACA
Source organism: Doryteuthis pealeii (assembly GCA_023376005.1). NCBI lineage: Eukaryota > Metazoa > Mollusca > Cephalopoda > Myopsida > Loliginidae > Doryteuthis > Doryteuthis pealeii. Next base: position 55,600,208 of record CM042165.1, on the reverse strand, counting down.
ACATTTTAGTCATAAATACTAACCTAAATTAAAGTACATATAATAGACTTTGCACGGTTATAGTATATTTATATATCAGTACATATAGATATAAAAAATGTTTGTTTTTTATGAACTAGACATATTAAATGTTTCATTCATTTATCTAATTGAATTGTTTCTTTTTATATGGAGAATAAAATCTTTTATTTTGATAATTTAGATAGTGACAAAGCTACAATAGATTTTGTTTTGTTTTGTTTTACGGCATATCAACCTCAGTGGGTCATTTAATGCCGATAAAGTTTTGAAATAAATCAATTCTTAATGGATAATATAATTTTTTTTATAAATACATTTTTCTATTTAACCCATAGATGGGACCCTAACAGGTACTACCACTCCGGGTCAGAGTGGACCAAGGAGCAATAGTAATGAAGGGGTGCTCCACATTCCCCAAACCTCCAAAACTGGAAGTTCACCATCAGATAGAGTTTAACGTCATTCCCAGGACATGTAGACCATCAGCCACCACCTTCTAGCACCCATATGATAAAAAGGGGTCGGGGCTTGCCATAAGGGCAATAGGGTTGGGAAAATCATATAGGTGCTAGGGCTTGACGTGACCAGCCGATTGATCGGAGGGGGCCTCTCCGACCGCCCGTATAACCCAAGATAGGGCCAAAGTGGAGTATTGCATGTCATGAACTGCTCATCCACCTGGGCTCTATCCTTAAGCATCACGGGTCTCCACCCACGGCCAACAGGTGGCCCCATTGGGGAGTCTTACCCCTCTGTAGAGGTGCAGTCGGTGCATTCTAACGCCCCACCGACAGGGCGGAAAGCTACAATAGAAAAAAAAAAAAAAAAAATTATATAAATCAATGAGTTTCGTATTGGTTTGTGAAGATTTAAATATCTTATGTATATGTATACCTATGTTGATTTTCAAATTTTTTTGAATACGAAAATGATTCACACAGAGGAAAGTATTGGTATCAGTTGGCAGAGCAGCCAGACCGTGAGGGAGTCTATACCCTTTTCGCTAGCGCTAGACCAAGGAGATTGTTTTTGCTGAAAAGTGCCACACCTACCGTCAGCTCCCCACTTTACTGCACAGATCAGATTACCCAATATGTGCTACCATGCATTGAGTTGGCGGGGACCAGTATTGAACCAGGAACCTTGCGATTCCTAGGCAGGTGCTCTACCAATTGAGCTAATACATATAAAATATGCTGCTGTTCAGATTATTGTTTATGTGGATATTTATGAATTGTTTTTTTTTATTTTTTATTATTATTATAAAATCATTTTGTATTTTTGTAATCCCTGATTTCACAGTTGATTGATATTTGAAGAAGAAAGTGTTGTACCTGTTGATGAGATAACACACCAAGACTTTTATGACCCAAGGCCAGGACCCTTGCCCCTCTTCTGGCCATTGCTAGGTAAACTTCATCATAATCATCAGGAGGATTTTTAAACTGGAGGAAAAAAAAAAAGTTAAAAATAATACAAAATAATAGGTTATTTCCTATAAGTCTAACATAACAAAGGGGAACCACTTTTGACTGATAAATTATTTATTTTCCCCATTAAACTAACCCTAAACCATCTTCTTTTTTCCTAGTAGATCAATAAATAAATAAATAATTTATCAGTCAAGAGTGGTTCCCCTTTGTTTATGTGTGACTTATAAGAAATAACCAAATATTAGTATTGTTTGTCAGTACTTAATGTACAAAAGCCAAGTTAGAAGATTTAAAGAAATTTATATAGCAAGTAAATTCAACAAGTAAAGAGAGGTAATTTTGAAAGAGCTAAAATTACATTGTAACTTAAATTGGATATTTATAGTAGTGATGCTAAGCGTCTGTAATAAACGCTCAAAACAAAATTATTTAAGACGCTAAAGATATTAAAGTTAATACCCAGCCCAGGAGAGGTTAAAGTTTTGGTAAGTGTAATTTTAATTAAGTTTTCCTTATGTCTGAATTGTTTTTATATTTATTCTGTATATTTTATTCTTATTATTATACGTCTGTTTATTATTGTATATTCATTTATTGTAGTTTACAACGTCTTTATTTCACATGTATCACTTGACTTAATTCTTTCTTTGATACAAATCGATTCATAAAGACGTCGTAAACTACAATAAATGAATATACAATAATAAACAGACGTATAATAATAAATAAATATACGAAATAAATATAAAAACAATTCAGACATATGGAAAAGGAAAACTTAATTAAAATTACACTTACCAAAACTTTAACCTCTCCTGGGCTGGTATTAACTATATCTTTAGCGTCTTGAATAATTTTGTTTTGTGCATTTATTACAGACACCTAGCATCACTATTATAAATATCCAATTTAAGGGGAACAACCTCTCCTGCTGTTACATACTAATCAATGAAGAAAATAGCACATTAGGAAATCTGACAAAAGGTGAGGAAAAGTAATGGAAAAGTGAATAATGAACACATTCAATTAATATTTTGCTTGTTTTTTTTTTAAATATGGTTTTACAAGCGATTCAGTTGGGAGTCGACATATTTGACAGCCCATATTCTTTCTACCCTTAGAAGTTTCAATTAACCCTTTAAGCCCTGGTATACTGGTGGTACTTTTATTGGTAATCTGAACAGTAGCTACATAAATGAGAGTAACTTCCCCTTGTTTGTTTCACTTTGAGGAAGCTGTTTGTTTTGGTCGGCCATTTTCATTTCACCATAAATCTACACTGAAAATATGAATTTGTTCGAATCAATACAACTGCATGTTTTAACACGAAAATATCATCAATTCAGGTTATTTCAAATAATGCACAAGCACAATTAAAACTCATTTTATGATATTTTCGTGTTAAAACATGCAGTTGTATTGATTCGAACAAATTTGTATTTTCAGTGTAGAGTTACAGTGAAATGAAAATGGCTGACCTAAACAAATGACTTCCTCAAAGTGAAACAAACAAGAGGAAGTTACTCTCATTTATACAGCTAATGTTCAGATTACCCTTTTAAATTAATAAAGTTAATTCTGATGAAGCTTCAAAAATGAACAGAAGCAAAATATTAATTGAATGTAATTGTTTGTGTTCGTTATTCAATTTTCCATTACTTTTCCTCACATACTTATCAATGTAATCAAAATCATATACCAAGTGAAAATTGGTTTAGACATTAATATTAGATTATACAATAATATAATTAATGATTGATATTATAATATAAGCATTCAATAAATTGTATGAGTTGTTCAAACGCTAAAGAAATAAAATATCTGATTTAGAAACATAGTGGTGTTCTAGTTTTAGTTGAGAGATGGGGGGGTGGGGGGTGATGGTATGAAATTATTTATTATACCATGTTTTTCAGGGTTTCAGGAGCTCCTTTCACTGTGGCAATATATTCAGTCTCTCCTGATCCTGGAGGTGTGTACCCTGCGATTACAGACATTCTCTTGAGGGCACTAGAGAAGTGGAACCGATGATAAATTTTCAGCCCGTGAGTTTTCATTTTGATTGGAATGACAGCATCATCTAATGAAAATAGAAAAAAAGATTTTAAAAAAAAAATCAATATTGGAGGAATATGAATTTAATTAAATATTGTAAAGTAAACAAGACAATAAAATAACTTAGATAATTGTAAAGACCAGCAAATTCCTCTTTTGAACAAAGTATCAACAGGTCAGTTGTTTAAAATTTGGAGGTTGGATTGAACAGTCTAAGAGGTTTCAGGTTCTGTCCTGCACATCTGATCAATAAAATTCAGTATTATAGATTCATCATTTAGGAAAAACAGTTTCAAATTAGAACAAAGTAAAGTCGAGTAATTAAAAAATCTGTGAAACTCAAAGTATACTAATCTATTTCTTTAAATTTAAAAATAATTCTTGGATGAAGCATTAGTGAGTATACTAATCAATTTGATTAAATTTCCAAATACCCTTATATATACATTATATATACAGTGATGCTGATAGCTTTTTGATTTAGTGCATCCTAGGATGCACATATTTGCTTTGAATGAGTCCCCGAAGAAAATTTATGGGTCCCAACTTTTTACATTTTAGCTTTAGATAATTCTAGTGGTTTATATATATATATATACACACACACACATATATATATTTTTTTGTTGAGTAACTGGCCGCCATCCTTGGTTCCAGTTGTAAAAGAACTTAAAGTAAACAAGTAAGTAAATCAACAAGTCCTTGTGGGATAGTGTCCTAGATGGTCCGAGTGTCAATGAGTTAAGATTAGAATCAGGCCTCTATAAATACACCAACAGCAGCAGCAGTGATTGGATAATAGGAATCTTTCCCAGGTCACGTGCTTATAGGCGAGTCTATAAATAGGTGACCATTTGCCTCATGCCTTATATAAAAAAATTCCAACAATTTTTTCTTTTGGCCAAGTGTTATAGTATTAATCAATTATGTTCGGTTGGTATGACCCTTTTGGTCTTTTCTTCCCCAGGTGAAGTTTGGTAGTATATTTTTACTATCAAACTATTTGCTGTTTTTTTTTCTTACCGCAAGGGTTTCAATAAGTTTAGTATATCAAATTATAAATATATATATAACATTTTATTTGAAAGTAATTTATTGCCTGTTGGATCAAAGGTATTTTTGACACGGTTGATTGTTAATAAAGTAAGATTTTAAAAGTATTGGTGGCTAGAACATGTGATGGATCTTAAAGAATGAAAGGTCAGTATCAATTGAGCAAAAATGGTAAGTGAACAATCAATTGAACTGAGAGAGAGAGAGAGAGAGAGAACAATAAAAAAAAATAACCTTACTTCTCGTTAATTTCCAATCAACAGCATGAAGTGTGGCCTTTTCAAGTGGATCTCCGATAAGTTCTTCTTCCATTTGCACAAGGGAGTGACAAGTGGCCAGCACTTGGTTAGTACTTACAGGAGCAGTGTGAGTGGGGACCAAGTTTTTACCCCTAGAGGAAAAAAAAAGAAAAAAAAAAAAAAGAAAAAAATTATTGTTATGTTGGGACCACTATAGAATGTGGTCTACGAAATCATATCTCTCTTATAGTATGTGGCCTACCATAAAAAGCATATTATAAGGTTATAATAATAACTGCTAACCCTAATCCGAACCCCTAACCCTAACCCTATTTCAGAATTTTAGAATATTTTAGAATTAAATAGATCTCTGATTCATGTAAATTATGGATAAATTCTTTTTTAATTATTCTTAATTACTATATACAGCTTCTGACTGAATTGCATTTCTTGAAATTGAATATATATATTTACCAACCCCTCCGCACGAGTAGGATGCGACACAAGGTCAATTTCTTAAGCGGAGTTCAGCAGGTTTGAATTCAGAGTTTTCCTTCTCCTAGACCGGTGGCCTAACCAAGGTTAAAGAGCCCAGTCTGCCCTACTATTTACCCATAGCTGGAGGGAGAGTAGGATTCATACCTTTCTTGAAATTGAATATATGTGAAAAATAATTAGTTTCAATAAATTGCCTACTACTTATATCTATAAATATACTCTTACTGAGGTAGGACACATTCAAACCTAGTAGGCCACATACTATAACAGAATCAAAAAGATAGGCAATATACTATAACAGCATCGTCATGACTTACACAATGTAAAGTAATGAAAAACTATTTGATACATCATCAAGAAAAAAGTTTCTATACAAATATTACTCATTGATTTTGACTATAATTTCAGAAAAGAGATTGATTTCAATGACATGTCAATACATATGGGGAATTGCATACATATATTTACATTTTTTGTGTAGTTTCTTAAGTGTTTTGCATATGCTTATATGATATCAAGTATTCTTATCCAATACAAATAATTTACAAACAGTCTATTTGACCTATAGATGGGACCCTAACAGGTACTACCACTCCAGGTCAGAGTGAAATATCAATTCTAATTTTTTTTTTTTTTTTAACAGTAATTCAAAAATGAATCTGTATACTCATGAAGAATTAATGATTATCCTGAAAATCAATTATAGTTTTCGGGGGCAACACAATTTTTCCCTTGATATTAATTAAACACTTTCCACTAGCATTGTCTTGCTTCAAGGTCAGACTGCAATTCCTGTCTCAGGTGACACTGCGTTTATATTGCCTAGGCTCATTTCTGATTAGTTGGTCAGACCAATCAGCATGGCAACTAATCTTACAAATGGACTAGCCTCCTCTTGCAAACCTCTTTTTTGTCACATCTGGTTTCACAGGAGGCAAGTCATTTTTCTCTGAAACAAAAGAAATTCTTTTTTGGCCATCTTGGCAACACCTCACCTAAATCATGGACCTACACAAAGACAAGGCTCCTTGCTCACTTCACTTCATGAGATAAGTCTCTTCTCTTACCACACACCAATTTAATCTGAGTAATACTGAATACCTACATGATCATTAAAAATTTTTTTCTTTATATTTAGTCAATAAAAAAAGTAAACTGCAACTTACTCAAGTCCTGCCACACCTTCCACGACTAACTTGTCACTTGTTAATGTTCCAGTTTTATCGAAACAACAGAGGTCCAACTTGCAGCAGATGGAATACGAAAAGGTTCAGTGCAGTAGATATCTAAAAAAGACAACGTGATAAAGTAGAGAGTATTAATCAACAATATATCTAAAAAAGACAACATGATAAAGTAGAGAGTATTATCAACAATATATCTAAAAAAGACAACATGATAAAGTAGAGAGTATTAATCAACAAGATATCTAAAAAAGACAACATGATAAAGTAGAGAGTATTAATCAACAAGATATCTAAAAAAGACATGATAAAGTAGAGAGTATTAATCAACAAGATATCTAAAAAAGACAACATGATAAAGTAGAGAGTATTAATCAACAAGACAATCAGATTTAAAAATCATTCTCTTCATAATAGACTGATTAATTTACTTACTGAATTTAATGAGTGCCAACAGTGAAGTATTAACAGCTAAAGAAAGTTCTATCGGTAATTCGGGTGGGACGACTGAAGTCAAGATGATGGTGCATTCCAAAAATAATTTATAACGGTTTCTGTCAGGATCCATGGTTCCTAAAAATTGAAAAGAAAATGGTCACTTTGCATTTTTGGCGAGATTAATATAATCTGAACATTAGCTACATAAATGAGAGTAATCTCCCCTCGTTTGTTTCACTTTGAGGAAGCAGTATATTTTGGTCAGCCATTTTCATTTCACTGTAAATCTACACTGAAAATAAATTTGTTCGAATCAATACAACAGCATGTTTTAACATAAAAATATCATAAAATCTGTTCTTAATAACAATTAAGTTCATTTCAAATAATGCTCAAGCACAATTAAGAACACATTTTATGATATTTTTATGTTAAAACATGCAGTTGTATTGATTCGAACAAATTTGTATTTTCAGTGTAGAATTACGGTGGAATGAAAATGGCTGCTACAAATTAAAAAAAAAAAAAAAAAAAAAAAAAGTAAATGTGTTTTATACATGAAAAACATTTTTTCCAGAATTTCTTAGCTGAAAGTTAGGGGTTGCATGTTATACATAACTAATTATGGTAATTTAGCAAAAAAGTTTAGTGAAAAGAAAAGTAAAAAAAATAGTTTCAGTAAAAATGTTACAATAAATATTTCAGACATTCAACAAAATCTGAGCTGATTTTTAGGTTATTAGCTCTGATTTTTTAACATATTAAATTTAAATAAAACTAGTCAGATGCAAGATTATAAGGAATGATACAACAGAAAAATGATGAATTCTTAGACCTCCAGATACCCTGAACCAAATTTTCTTTCTTCTCTCTTCTCTCTCTCACACACACACAACAAAAAAAAAAAGCAAAAAATATTAAAACTTTGATTCAGGGCAAAAAAGTCTTTGTTTAAAGTATTCCATTTCTCGTATTAAAAGAAAAGTGAATGGTTGTTATATTAAGCTTTTTAGGTTATTTCCTATAGCTCCCACATAAACAAAGGGGAATCACTCTTGACTGATAAATTATTTATTTATTTTCCCATTAAAATAACCCTAAACCCATCTTTTTTCCTAGTAGATCAATAAATAAATAATAAATTATCAGTCAAGAATGGTTCCCCTTTGTTTATGTTGGAATTATAGGAAATAACCACTTTTTATTATTATTATATCTGATGTGATATTTCTGGACCCAATATATCAGTTTTACAATGGATAGTAAAATAGCATTAAATCTAAAATATTAAACTATGAGTTCAAAGTTAAGAATAGCCACAGATAAAAAGGAATCTGCTGACCTTCAATGAAATCTGGAAAAGAGATCTTCAATAATAAAGCTATTTCGAATTCTTATATAAATTATTATTATTTATAATTAAGATGTGCAGGGTGGTCCGAAAGCCTTGTCACACCTACATATTGTTTTAACTTTAACTAACTTTAAGACATTCGGACCACTCTTTCCAAATGTGGAATTTGTTTTTAAGGATATTAATTAAACAATAATGAAAGAAATATGAAATAATTTTACCATAAATCCAAACATAGGCTGCAGCAATAATGGCAAAGATAAGCAGGAAGAGAATGAAAAAGAATGTTTCCAAATTGTTGGCAGTCAGATGTTTGGAACCAAAGAGAATGGTGCGCAACAATTTGCCTTGAGAAGTATTGAAACTGTGCCGTAATACATATGCAATACACATATTGTCACCTGAAAGACATAAAAATTAAAAATTATGAGAATGTTATGTAATGTAATTGATGGAACAACAATGTAAAATAATAGAGCTGAGGGAATGAGGCAATTTAACACTGATTTTTTTGTTCCAAACAAAATTGATATGTAGTATTATTTGGATTATTCAGACTATTGTCTGACAATAGTCCGTATAATCCAAATATTACTAATTATCAAGACTCATCTAAAAGATTCCGAGAAAAATTGATATCGAAAACCAAACAATCTACTCAAACAAATTTAAATAACTTATCTTGTCTGTAATTAGAGTGGAAAAAATTATATACAAATAATCTGAATGGGCAGACGGCAGGGCAGTTATTGGTACAGAAAATGGCAACCAAAGTTTAAATTCTGGAAGATGTTGTATTCACTTGACACAAATACTCTTGGGAAAGGTATGAATCCATCTCTTTTCCTCTCAATTATGGATAAAATAGAACAGATTGGACTTTCTCTTCTCATGTGCTATATTAAGAACAGTACATTTTCACTCTTTTTGAGTTTTTCACATCAGCATTAACTAATGGTATTTCACTGGAGTCTGAGTGACAACAAGTCTCCTCAGGTTTCCAGGACTCTTCTGAGTATTCTAGCCGATTGCAACAGTGTAGTAGGTTGGATGGTCTTCCTTCGATTTCCAGATCCTCCAGTCTTTTTTCCAAGTTTATTGGGACTGTTCCAAGTGCACCAACTACAATTGATATCACTTTCACTCTCATATTCTTTTTCAATTCTCTGGCAAGGTCCAGGTATTTATCCATCTTTTCAATTTCCTTTAACTTCACCCTGAATCAGTTGACACGTTTTTTTTTTGTTAATTAACACTAGGTCTGGTTTCCTGGCTGGGATAGGGTGATCTGTTAGTACATTATTATTATTATAAATTGACTAATATTTCCTTTTATTTCTTTTTTTTCTCATTAAAACTCAGTTGAATTGTTATTTCTATGATAGCAAGGAACAACTGAAAGAAAAATACCAGTCAAAATTTAAAATAATAATGACTGACAATGTCTCATCTAAAAATAAAAATGTTTAGTAAGTATCTAAAATAAATATTTTTTGGTGTGACATTTGAAGTGGGTAAAATCTTCAGCAAGAATGTTTTAGGGAGAAGGGAATGAAAATTCTTAAATATATAATCAAATCACAAAAGAAATCCCAGCTTACATTTCAACCCAGCAGCAGTTTTACTTGGAGGAGTGTGTTGAACAACCTTTGTTCCACCATACAATACATGCAGTTGACCATCAGTTTCCATATTGAATACATGATCCTGATTGGTCAAATTTTCAACAGGTTCCTGCAAATAGAATTAAAAAAAAAGACATTAAAATTTAATAAAGATTAATAGACTGATGAGGATGGACTATTGGGATTTATTGAAAGGTTTGAAAATCATTGTTTAGAAAATTCTATACACAAGCAAGAATATGTCCCCTCTGAATGTAAATATTTAAGTCTTAATGTAATGAAATATATTAGACTAACAAAATTAAATAAGGATGCATATAAAAAGATTACACTTATTTTAATTGATTTCTATATAAAATCATTCATGGATTGATTTTAATATGTTGGAATATAAAACAAGAATATTAGAGATCAATAACACTAAGTAATTATTCATTAAAACCGGTTTTGTTAAACCCGGTATGTAAATTAACCACACCATATATTATGTAAACCTTTGTTTCTTAGTGAAATATAACACACATTGCAGGATTTTAAACACACTAATAACGTGGGCTGTTTTGAGGCAAATCTAACTCAGATATTCAGAGACATTGTTAATAAGATTTATTCTATGTATTGATATTAATGATTTCAACTATAAATTAAATACTCATTGGTAAACTTATGCAATTCCTGAGGGTATTGTAATGTAAGCAGTGATGTAGTTTCGGTTACAGACAGACACCGAATCTCCATTATAAGATTCTCCCGAGATAATATTTCATGAGATTTTAATAACTAATGCATGCCTACCAAGTTAGAAAACAGCATAGCTCACATGACTTTTCATGCTCAGAGTTGTCAAGGCATGGAATAAACTGGCTGCATCTGTTGTAGGATGCTGAAACACTGCATCCTTCAAAGCCTCCAAGCTTTCTGTAATCTGCCAACATTACACCTGATACCCCCTCCACACACATATACACGCACACATACATGTATATTATTACTGTACACTATTCATGTCCCTGACACTAATACATTATTCTATGTACTAGACATGAAACTTTGATGAGTTGTGGTGCACCTGAGCACTGTATGCAATAAACTTCATTATTATTCAACTAGAAGTGTGGATTTGATTTTGCAATAAGTTTTGGTGCTTCAGCATAAAATATTCCTACCACCAAGAGTTTTTTTTTTCATTTTAAACAAGATTAATTAATTCAATTTTGGCCTCTACATAATTTCAGCAAACATTTTGTCTACATTGATTATTTCACTTAACCTCCTCTTGTCATGTTTATCCAATAGGATTTGTAGAAGACAAATATTTACATGATTAAATGGTATCATTAAAACTTAATTATGATGGGGAGGGGGGGGCGTTATTCTGCAGAAAATCATCATCATCATCAAGTTGTGTCGACAGCACAATCTCCATGACTCTTCCTTGCCACTCGTCTTCTGACAGGTCCTCTGCACAACATACAGTATTCAGACAGAGCTGATCAACGCAAGTTTTTGCTGGCTGATCCATACTGGTGTGTCCATGTAATGTATAGAACGTCACTTATGTGCTCGTCCTTGCTTGTCCAGTATGTCTTGTCTTGATACAAAATTAATGTCTCTCACTTAACGCAACATCTTTGTTTATTAAGTTATTGTTATTAGTTATTGTTAATAACTAATATTAATGTTTATACTAGGAATTAAAAAAACAAGAACAAAAGAAAAACAAGAAATACTTCTAGGCTATAATTGAAATTTCATTGAAATATGATGAATAGATCTGGAGCACGATGTAGTCACAATAAGATTATTAAGAAAATAAACGACCAATCAACATTTATATACATTTTTTTTAAAACTTTATAATTAGTAAGCTTATTTTTCTTTAAACTATCACAATACAGAGATTTTAGTGGAGATATAAGTAAAAGCTAATACAGAGTTGAGATATAAGACACATGGTGTAATGGGTTAGAGTCATAGGATTGGTTTGGTCTGTTTTGTTTTACGGCATATCAACCTCAGTGGGTCATTTAATGCTGATAAAGTTTTGAAATAAGTCATTCTTAATGGATACTCAATGTTTTTTTATAAACACATTTTTCTATTTAACCCATAGATGGAACCCTAACAGGTACTACCACTCCGGGTCAGAGTGGACCAGGGAGCAATGGTGATAAAGGGGTGCTCCACATTCCCCAAACCTCCAAAACTGGAACCTTACCATCAGATAGAGTTTAACGTCATTTCCAGGACATGTAGACCCTCAGCCATTGCCTTCTAGCACCCATGTGATAAAAAGGGTCAGGGCTTGCCATAAGGGCAATCATATAAGTGCTAGGGCTTGATGTGACCAGCCAATTGATCGGAGGGGTCTCTCCAACCGTCCGTCTAGCCTAAGTGGAGTGTTGCAGGTCATGGACTGCTCATCCACCAAGACTCCGTCCTTAAGCATCACGGGTCGCCACCTACAGCCAACAGGTGGTCCCATTGGGGGAGTCTTATCCCTCTGCAGAGGTGCATTCTAACGCCCCAGCCAACAGGGTGGAGAGTCATAGGAAAAAGACTTGTCGAACCCAGTACAAATCCTGTATGAGGCTGTTTGCATTTCACATAAGGCTAATACCCTTGGGAAAGGTATGCATCCAAGTACTCTCCTTCTAGCTATGAGTAAATAGTAGGACAGACTGGACTCTTTAACTGTGTCTAGGTAACCAGTCTAGCAGAAAGAAAACTCTGAATTCAAACCTGTTAAACTCCGCTTAAGAAATTGACTTTGTGTCACATCCTGCTCGTGTGGAGGAGTTGGTAAAGTAAGTAAAGCTAATACGAAGTTGCGATATAAGTAAAAGCTATTTTACCCAAATCATTTTACAATTATTTCTGTGAAACAATAAGAACATATAAAATATATTAATCATAAGAATCCTTTTTTTCTCCTCTTTCCTCAAACATGTCTTAACAATTAAAGTTCACCTTCAACAAATGAATTAACAGTTTTCTTTTCTTTTTTTTTTACCTTCATAACAGGAACAGACTCTCCCGTTAACATGGATTCATCCACAATGCATGGTCCCCGGAGGAGGAGTAAATCACATGGAACTAATTTTTCATCTTGGGTTCGACCTGCAAAAATAAAAAAGGTAAAACAAACATCAGCTGTTTTCACCCATATATATTAATTCTACTTATATATCAATTCTACTTATTGTCAAGTTTTTTTATTAAAATAATTCTATAGAGCATAAAACTAAGTGAAAAGTTATTTGAAGACAACAGATATTTTTTTTAAAGAAAATGTCTACAAAATATCAACAATTTATTCTTTTCAATGCAAAAAACAACCATTCATACCAAGAACATACAAGCAACTTGAGTTATGAATATATTTATGTAGTGGAAATGAACGGCATGGTGAACAGCTAGCTATCTTCGATGAGTCAGCTCGTCTTTGTCATTCAAAAAGACAACGAGTGGCGTGCGGCATATGTAGGCAGCGTCTAGTCCGACGTGAACTCTAATCCATTTGACTACGAAGACAGGCAGTCACTGTACAACCTCCTCATTATTGTATATTGCATTTGATTGGGTGAGATTATTTGCATAAGAAAAGTATTTACAGAAATAAAAGCAAAGTGTTTGAGCCCCTTTGGCAATTGTCTTTTACAATCGAGAGAAACGGTTGGACTTAAGTTTTCGAGTCGGCTGACGAGCGAGCGTTACTTTATTAGTGGAAAGATTCGTCTGAAAGACCCAACAGAGTTTTGTGCCTGACATAATTTAATTGTCCAAAATCTTTGTGCTTATCTGTTCAGATTCTGTTTCCCTATTTGAAACATTAAAAAATTTTTTAAAATTGATTAATTTTAACAGCATGTCAACCCGGGTAGGGTTATTTTATACCTTGAGGTTAGGGAATTATGTTCATTGCAGGTTTATATTTATATTTTTTGTGTAATTGTTTAAGAGTTTTTTTTTGTTTTTTTTGCATACAGTCCTATCAAATACAAAAAAAAAATTAAACATCTATTTGAACAATAGATGGGTCATAGTGGACCTGGGAGTAATGGCAATGAAAGGGTACTCCACACTCGCCAGATATCCAGAACTTGAACTTCATAATCAGATGCAGTTTAGTCATACCCAGGACATCTCTTTTTTTTTTTGAGAGGTCTTACCCCTCAGCAAGGGATACAGTCAACATATTCTAAGCCCTGCTGACAGGTCATAAAAAAAGCAAAGTAATTTAGTCCCATAAAAGAAATGCAAAGAAGTCAATGTAAATTTCAATGGAAATCAAAACAAAAGTTTCAATTGACTGATGATTGATATTGAATTAATAAAAATGATTTCATTTGTTTTTGATTCATTAAAGGTTACAATAAATTCAAGGCTTTTAGAAAATAGAAGTATTTTCCAACTTACCAATAGAGACTATGTCTCCTGGAATTAGTTCATTACTAACAATACCTCGCCAACGACGATTTCTGTATACCTGCAAGGATATGTACCATCAATAAAATGACTTAAACTGAGAGGGTTTTCACAGAGTATTTACATTAAATAAATAATAATATTAGTCCAGGTATTAAAAAAAATAAATAGATATGATAATTATCTTTTAGTAAGTGAACAGTGATGTTTCACAAGAAAACTTTTACTTCTTGGTTCCTATACTTTTGCAAAAATATGAACTATGACCTTAATTTAGATGTTAAGATTGTTGGGACCAAAATAGATGGTGTTAGCTTGTTGTTGCTATAATCCATTTTTAAGCAAAGCCACTGCGTGATGTGTGAAAGGATTTAAGTTATCTAAACATTACACATAAGCCAGTAAAAGTTAATGGCTTAAGTTAATTTTACAAGTCATTAGTTTCCTCCCCAAAACTAATTTTACTCACCATGTTTAATGAAAGAATTTGATTGCAACCATCAACTGCCTCAGCCAATTAAATTCTTTTAATATCTTAATATCTGTTGCCAACTGGGGAAGGGGGATTCCCTTTTTTTATTTCTCTGAATTTTTGAGATGAGACTTGATAATTAGTATTATTTTGATTATTCGGACTATTGTCCTCATCTTCATTGTTATCTGTACAACGTTTTGGCCGATGTACCCTCCGACCTTCTTCGGGTATTTCTCATCGGACTTGGGAACTTTCTCGGACTCGGGAACCATCACAGAACTTTAAACCTAACCCTTTATTCAGTCCATGGGGGTATCCTGTTCTCATTCCGCTAACCATAGCTAGGGTACAGGCGTTAAGATGTGTTAATTATTATTCTATGTTACCTGCTGCCCCTGACCAGGATTGAACCTGCAGTCTAGAGATAACTGTCACTTAGAACTGTCTTAACCTAACTCCTTTATCCACTACGCTATGTGTCCAATTGGACACCCCTGCGGACTGAATAAAGAGTTAGGTTCAAAGTTCTGTGATGGCTCCTGAGTTTGAAAAGAAAGTTCCCGAGTCCGACAAGAAATACCTGAAGAAGGCCGAAACGTTGTACAGATAACAATGAAGATGAGGACAATAATCCAAATAATTCTTTTTTTTTTTTTTTTGCTCTCAGTGTCACAACATTTAATAATTTTTATCATTATAACAAATAGCAAAAAAATGGTTATGCTTTCTAAACTAAAAGTCACTTTGATTTTATGTTTATTTATTTATTTTAAAAAGATTTTCTAACTCAAAATTGGAGTGCATTATATAAAGTATTCATGAATTTGATAATGTCTTATTAGACCATTAGTGCTAGCAAACACTGACAGAATTCAAATGATGATTAAGATATGAAAATAATCAATTTTGTCATGGAAGGTTAATTGAATCCAGTTACCATTTATAGAGAACCTGCCAGAATTGACAATTAGAAATTGGTTAAAATCATAGAAAAACCTTTTATAATATTTACAGAAAAGAACTGTGTATCTTGATTAACAGTCAGAATAAGTTATGTTAACAGCTTCTATGAATTCATTAAAATAATGCAATGATCAACATGAAAGAGAAATGTATTGATTAAATGATTAAATCAGAGCAGGTTGATCAATAAGAATGGACTCTCCCGTCGTTTTTTCGATGTATGAGGGTTCATACACACAATGAACTCCCACACAGGGATTTGTTTATAGTGGTGAAGGCTTGTGTTGGACCATCCACACTTTTTTGCACAATCGATAGGAACGAATTGGTGCATCAAGGGTTGCCACAAACCCAATCAACGACCGACCTCAGGAATTTTGAATTCAGAGTTATCCCTCTCCTAGACTGGTTACCTACCCAAGGCTGAAGAGCCCAGTCTGCCCTACTATTTAACCCATAGCTGGAGGGAGAATATATGGATTCACACCTTTCCCAAAGGTATTATCTCTATGTGAAATGCCAACAGCTTCGTCTAGGAATTAAACTCGAATCAACGAGTCCATTTTCCACGACTCTAACCACTAGCCCACGTACTTCCATAAAGAATAAGAATAGGGGTTCCCAAACTGTGAGCCATGAAATGTAGCTATGTGGGCTGTGAAGAAAAAAGAAATCCCAACCATTTCATACTTTTTATCTATAGTCATTATTTCAACATAAATGATTTTAAAGTCAGATGATGACATAATATAAAAGCCATTGACAGCTGTGAATCAGGTTCATAATATGCTTTTTATTTATATTTAGTGATTATGGATTTAAAAATCAAGCATGAAGAGTTGCTTATTGATACATTTTTGATTTTGATTGAGTTTTCTACTTTATATTTACTAGCAAATATATGCACCCTCCGGGTGCAAGTATTTAAGTTTTGATATAATAAAATGTCATATTAAATTAGAAAGGCTAATGAAACTGAATAAGAATGCAGATAAAAATATTTGGAACAGAGGGGGTATAATCGAAAAATAGAACAACTTTGAAACTAACTATTCCATCATTTTCCATTACTCCCCTCTTTCATTGGTAAATTTTCCTAATTTAACTATTTAGTTAAAATAGGAAGTAAAGGATAATATTATAGTTATTTCTTCTTGTAAATAAGATTTATCCACGAGATTTTTGTTTATATTTCTTAAGATAAAACCAAACAATTAGAAATCAATAATACCAAGCACATATTTATTAAAATAAAATTTTAAATATCAATATGCAAATTAGCCTTCTCGTTCAAACTGTAAACCGCTATTTTTTGTATATATAAATACAATTGCATGTTATTAGTACGTAGATATGGTCAACAGTATTAATAATGTAAAACAATTTTTATTAATAACTGAAGGTTTAAAAGAATGAAATCATGGAGAATTTGACGTAAATAATTAAGGGAATTGTGACTTGAGTAGTAATATAGTTTCGGTTACAGACAGAAAAACACACAATCTCCATGATAATAAGATGTGAATGGAGGCACGCATGATGTAATGGATATTGTCTTAGGAAATGGACATGGTGAACAGAGTTCATATCCTGTATAAGGCTGTTTGCATTTCACAGTGCTAATAACCTTGGGAAAGGTATGTATCAAACTATTCTCCATCAAACTATGCGTTAATAGTAGGGCAGACAGGATTCTTTAACCTTGGTTAGGAAACCAGTATAAAAGGAAAATTCTGAATTCAAACATGTTAAAATCTGCTTTAAAAATTGACCTTGTGTCACATCCTGCTCATGTAGAGGGGTTGGGTAAATATATTTATGTGGATTGGTATTTTCTTCTCTTTCTTAACATTAAATGCAAAACAAAAGAACCAAGAACAAAAGAAAAGTATTCTGTAGATTGAAGAAAAAATGAGTCTTTGGTATACATCCTAACATAGAAATATCAAAAGAAACAAAGTCCATGTTATTCATTGATAACTATTCTATATTTTTAAAAGTCTGTCTTAATAATGTCTTGCAGTTTAAATTATTTTCTTTTTGTGAGATAAAATGTATAAATACCTTTTTCTGAAAGACATTTTGAATTTATATACAAAGTTTTCCAAAATAATTTTGTTGCTACAAAAGTCCACCCCAAGTGAAAAAAAAAAAAGTTTGGGAATTGCTTAACAAGAACATATAAATTTTGTCTTGTAGAGAAAATGGAGATTTATAAAATGAGATTAAAAAGGTATTTACCGTAGCAAAACTTATTGTTTAACCACAAAGATATTCCCACAAATCTCTCCTATAGATTTATAATCTTGCTCTTTAATATTCTGACTGTTATCATCTTGTAACACCCCTGGTTAAAAATCAAACAGTCTAAACTGTCCAAAATCGAATGCAAAAATGTAAATCCTGATTATCTGATGTTGCTTAGCCACAGAATTCTTATTTCTTATGAGTGTTGTCATCTTTAATAAATAATGGACCCTACTGTTTTTATCATAAATAAAGGGAAGAAAAGGACATGCTACACAGAAAAAAATATAATAAGAAAGAAAAAGAGATATGGAGAAAGAGGGGGCGGGAAATAATGCTAATCTGTTTCAATCAAACAATGAAAAAAAAAAGGAAAGAAAAAAAAAAGAGAGTGAGAGAGTTAAATCAAGATTATTATACTTTTTACATAAAACTATTGAAAATAGCTTTTAAGTAAACGGATCAAACAAAATAATTAAATTAGCATACTGTGGTATATATCCACAGGTCCTGCTAGTTTAAAATCTTAATATTAGTAGAAAACCTACCTGAATAATGTAGGGTTTATTTCCCATTTTCCTAATTTCTGTCATATTACGTAATTGTTGTTGAACTAAAGTTGCTTCAAAGGCAACCAACATAACCAAGGTGAAAAGACTGTAGTACCAGTATTCTTCCAAACTCCACAAAGCAACACCAAATACTTGGAATATAAAAAATGGAGCTGTTGCTCTTTCCTGGAATAACTCCATGAATTTCGGAACAACCATTTCCATACTGAAAGTCACAAAAGAATAGATCGAAATATTTTTAAAATATCATTTTGGCTCTATTTATAATATTAAAGCCTAAAAAAGTAGCAGGTAATTTTTTTTTGTAAAAAATTATCAATAAATGAATATAAATAAATAAATAAAAAAGATACTACACCAAAAATATATACACAAATAAATTTACTGAGATTTTTAAACAGTTTAATTTTGAGATTTAAAAAAAAAAAAAAAAAAAAAAAAAAAAAAAGAAAAA
Source organism: Doryteuthis pealeii (assembly GCA_023376005.1). Taxonomy (NCBI): domain Eukaryota; kingdom Metazoa; phylum Mollusca; class Cephalopoda; order Myopsida; family Loliginidae; genus Doryteuthis; species Doryteuthis pealeii. Next base: position 55,581,169 of record CM042165.1, on the reverse strand, counting down.
AAAAGCCTTAATATCACAGTAAATTAAAAAGATCATAGTTGGAGATATATATATATAATATATATATATATATATATATATATATATATGTGTTTTTTTTTTTTTTTGAAAGAGGAAAAAAAAAAACTGAGAAATTTATATGATGAACTGGTCTAGCATTTTATACCTAAAAGATATTTTAGCCACGGAAGATTTTTTTATACATTAATATTCTAATTCAAGTTAAAGTCAAATCATGACACTGAATAACATTTAGATTTTAAGACTTAATTAAAACATTTTGTGGATCAAGTCACCAATAGGCACCCCAGTTGCAAGCTGTTTTCAAAGGAACAAAATTTTGCTCTTCACCGGTTGTTAGTAAACAAAATCAACAGACAATTTTTTGACATTATAATTTCATACAAACCAAAGACATGTTTTTATACTATAATAGTTTTTGATATTAATAAAAAAAAAAAATCAATTATTTCAGAGATCTCGATTGGATTAATATTCTAATTAAATAAAAACTATTTTAACATAAAAACAGATCTTTCGTCTAAAGTTTTATAATTAAAATAAAATAAAGAACTTTTTCATATCAACATTTCTTTCTAATATGAAATAAAAATGCTTGATTTGCATCTTACGTGTTTTTTCCATATTTCTGTTCGGAGATTTTAATTTCATTCTCATCAGGATAACCTTTCCATTCCATAATCTGTTTGATTGTCAAATCAATGGGGAAATTTAACGGTTGAAAACGTTTTTTTTCTTCTGCATCATAAATATATTTGGTTTTTTGAAAACTAAACCAAACTTCTTTCTGCGGAATATCCTGAAAAACAATAAAAAAAAAAAAAAAAAATTACTTTACACTAAATTAAAAAATTTTTTTTAGCATGAATTCTTTGTAAAAGTAGATAAATTTTAATAAAAAAAAGAAGGGGGCTCTAATTAGATAAAACGATATAGTAGTGATTATTCTTATCATTTGAAAAAAAAAAAAAAAAAAAAAAAAAAAAAAAAATGGTACAAATCAAATTGTTTCCTTGTTGGTAATTATTCTGTAGAAAAAGAAAGAAGAGTTAGAAAATTTTTTAAAGCCATTTTTTCTTTTTTAAAATCAAGCATTTACATTTTTTTTTTTTAAATTGAAAATTAAATATCAATGCTATTAAAAAAGCATGAAAAATTAACAACTTTTATTGTTGTTATTATTGTTTCATGTACTGAGGAGAAATAATATATATATATATATATATATATGGGTAATTCCATGTCAAATCATCTTAGCCATGTCACCCACCCACTTCAATTTTTCTGAAATTCTTTTCCATGTGTGGACTATGTTAACATTATTTTATTTAAAAACTTTTACATTTTTTCAGGTCAGTTAACCATGTATCTTTGAGAATCTGTGTTACGCCTCAAAGATATGTGGTTCAAAGTTAACTGACCTGAAAAAATGTTTTCAAATAAAATAACTGGTGCATTATATCTTTTATTCATTAATATATAAACACTGAAAATTTCATTACATTTAGTTAATTCCCTGATTTTTGGTATTTTTTAGTTTTTTTATTCGGCAGGGTGACATACTATGGTGGAATTTAGGTCCATTATGTTCGATTTAACCCAATATTGGTACTTAAGCTAACTTAAAGATATTTGTATTGTTTTTGTAATTATATGTAGTGCTAGATGATCTATGATAAACCTGTTGGGGCCCATTGTAAACAATGGTCTATGATTATACTGGTGCTTCTATTTAGGAAGAAGTGAAAGATTCAAATTTGAATTTTGTGCTTCTATTTAGGAAGAAGTGAAAGATTCAAATTTGAATTTTGTGCTTCTATTTAGGAAGAAGTGAAAGATTCAAATTTGAATTTTCATAGTTATTTCCATTATATCAAGAATTTGAATGATTACAAAAATAATGTTCATCAAAATTGCAGACACCAAATTAAAGTATTCTAAGTGTATTGTACTAGTAAAAGACTGTCACTATGATGTGTCACTTTTGCTGTGCTACAGTTATACACACACACATGTTCAAACAAATTGATTAAAAATAATAGAATTCTTATTGTTTTCAAGATTTTTTCTTCTTTCTAACAATTTTTTTATGTTATCATGAAAGGCGTTCATCAGTTGTCCAAAAGAATTATTATTGGTAAACTAAGTAATTTTCCAAACCATTATCAAGGCTGATGTTATTTCTCAAAAAAAAAAAAAAAAAAAAAAAAAAAAGAAGAAGAAAAAAAGAAAACAATAAGGATTCTATTATTTTTTAACCAAATTTGATTGAATGAAAAGATATATATATATATATATATATATATATATATATATATATATATATATGAAAATGAATGGAAGTGAATCCGACAGTGTGAAATAAATATTTAGAAAAAAAAACAAACACATGATGTTAAAATTCGCTGACAGAATTCTGTTTCGACCCTTTATGAAGTGGTCTCCTCAAGAGCGAGTTGTGTATGATAGAGAGAACGGCGAAGTGAACCGTTATGAGACGAAAGTGGTGCAGATGAAACGTTCAATATTATAGCCGAATTTTTTAAATTTAATTTTTTTTTTTTTTTTTTTTAAATTTAGAAAATGGTATTCTGTTTTGAAAATAAAATAAAATAAATTTTATTTTATTTTATTAAATCAGAAGCATTATAGTCCACAAAGAAAACTCAAAAGAGTTTGATGTAAATGTGTATAAAAATGTAAAAGAAAGTATCAAAAAGTTAAAAAATCCCAGCACTGTACACCACGATGTTCACCGGTTCAGCTTTTGCAGGAATGGCGTACCAAAGGCAGTATTATTGGTAGAGTGCTCAATATAAAATTTATTATATTATATATATATATATATATATATATATATATATATATATATATATATATACACACACACACACACACACACACAAGATTTTTATTGGTTGGTTGATTGATTGATTTTAATGTCATATCAACCGTCTGTCATGCCTAATGGTTAGGAAGTAATATATGCTGTGTATTTATATTTATACTTTTTTAGATATTGGTTTTAACAACATGTTCGCACCATTGGAGATCATGTTATATGGTATTGATTAAGTTCATATCTATATTCTATGGTATAATTTTATTTCCCTCAAAAAGGACAAAATATCCTGCATGTTGACATTTTCAAATAGATCTTTCATATTGTTTGCATTAAAATAACGGTTTCTGATGTGAGCAAAAAACAAGATTTTTAGTAATATATACATGTAGAATGTGTTTTGTATTCATTTGAATTTTGTAAAGTTGAAGCAAAATTTAATTATTTATATTGATTTTATTTTAAAACTAAAGAGACTAAAAAGATAACTTATTTAAATATTGACTAAAATTTTTTCTGAAATTTGTTATTTTTTTTGTAATTCATTTTGTTTGGATGGACAATTTTCCTTGTTTATGTTGTTATTTGTTCACAACATTTCAGCCATTTACTCTCCAATTGATTTACCAGAAAATATTGGAATTAGTATTAATGACACTAGTGGTTCTAGTATACCAAAAAACAACAAATAACAAATTAGATAAAGAAAATAACCAGTCTAAAATGAAAAATTCATTAATCTCTTTAGAAAGGCAAATTGTAATATTTTTTTTATTCCATACCGTTTCATGGTGCAGTCTCACCAATTCTATAGAACCATGATTTGGTGTTGGGACAACTTTCACCCAAGAAGCTTGGAATGGATCTGTCTCCTGGAAAACAAAATTAGAAACAATTAAAAAACATACAAGCTACTAGGAAAAAATTAAAACAAAAAGTTCAATATATATATATACACACACATATATATATATATGAAGAAAATACCAGATTAGGAAAAAGTCTGACAAAATGTAAGTAAAAGTTATGGAAAGAAGTGAATAACAAACACAGAAAATTACATTCAATTAATATTTCGCCTCTGTTGTCTTAGAAACTTCATCAGAATGAATATTATTGTTTTAAAACAGAATGATATATAGACAATGAAAAGGTAAAGGGGAAGGAGAGAGATAATAAATTAAAAAAACTTTTTGAAATATAAACTCAATCTTTTAACTGTTAAAATTTCATGGAATTTCTGATTAGGGAGGGGGAATTGTTTTATATCATTTACAAATGTTTCTTTAAATTAATTTAAAAAAATATATTTTACAAGAGTTAAGGTCATTTTTTTTTGTTTTATCATCTTGATATTCTAAGATCCTATTAGAGATGAAAGTTGCTCCTGATAACATTAAAATAGAATTGTTCTGTTTAAGAACATAATAAAAAGAGAAAATACATGCCATTCACATTACTGAATAGATAGTAACATACACACAAAAAGAGAAAAGAAAAAGATTATGATAATGGTTAAATTTACTTACTTACACCTGTTTAGATTCTCTAACCAACAATTAATGGATCAAAAACATTAACAAGTGATCTTGAAAGTTATCTATTAATAATGGAGATTTGGTCTCCATGTCTGTAACTGAAACTATGTCACTGCTTATGTCACATTACTTAAAATCATCAATACATAGAATAAAGAAAAATTAATATTAATAAAATAAATAAAACCTGTTCCTTATAATTTAAACATTTGAAACCTTTCCATTATAATAATGACAATTTAAATAAATAAACTATCTAAACTATGAAATTAATTTTAAAAAAAAGTATCATTACTTCAAATGGAAACAATTATTTGCAAAATTTGTAATCAGTTTTGAAAATTATTTTTTACTCTCGCCTTAAGTATCTCGCGTATGTAACAAGAAGTTAACTAAAAATTTTACAAATAAATAAATACCTACGATTATGTATGAAATATTCAAAATAATTATTTAATTAATAATAGATGTGTGCAACATTTTATTTGAGGGGGGTACATAACTAAGTTTTCATTTTATTTTTATTTTTTTTTTACTCCTTTAATAAATTTTATGATTTTACTTACTTACGATACAAACCCTCTGACATTGAATTTATAACTCCCCACCCCTCAGGCAATATCTTTCAAAAATAAATTTTTACACCGCCTGGAGGGATGGTTTGGTTTGGTTAGGTTAGAGGTGCACCACAACGCATCAAAGTCTCATGTCTAGTACATAGAATAATGTATTAGTGTCAGGAACATGAATAGCATACAGTAATAATATACATGTATGTGTGCGCATGTGCATATGTATGTGGAGAAGGGTATCAGGTATAGTGTTGGCGGATTACAGGAAGCATGGAGGCTTTGAAAGATGCAGTGTTTCAGCAGCCTACAATGGATGCAGGCAGTTTATTCCATGCTTCAGTAACTCTGAGCATGAAAAAATGTTTCTGAAAGTCATGTGAGCTATGCTGTTTTCTGACTTTGTAGGCATGCCCACCTGTGTTAGAAACATGGAGATCAAAAAAGGTGCTCAAGATTGCTATGGTTAATCATCTTAACAACAGCAAAAGGAACAAATGGGTCAAATTATAAGAAATGTTTTAATCCCATTTAGTGTGATATTGGTACAAGTATTAAAATAGGTTGTGGGTAAAATTGAATGATTTGGTTTGGTTTGTTTTGTTTTACAGCATATCAACCTCAGTGGGTCATTTAATGCCGATAAAGTTTTGAAATAAATAAATTCTTAATGGATAATACAATTTTGTTTATATAGATGGGACCCTAACAGGTACCACCACTCCGGGTCAGAGTGGACCAGGGAGCAATGGTGATGGAGGGGTGCTCCACATTCCCCAAACCTCCAAAACTGGAACCTCACCATCAGATAGAGTTTAATGTCATTCCCAGGACATGTAGACCTGCAGCCACTGCCTTCTATCACCCATATGATAAAAAGGGGTTGGGGCTTGCCATAAGGGCAATAGGGTTGGGAAAATCATATAGGTGCTAGGGCTTGACGTGACCAGCCGATTGATCGGAGGGGTCTCTCCGACTGCCCGTCTAGGCCAAGATAGGGCCAAAGTGGAGTATTGCACGTCATGAACTGCTCATCCACCTGGGCGCTATCCTTAAGCATCACGGGTTCGCCACCCACGGCCAACAGGTGGCCCCATTGGGGGAGTCTTACCCCTCTGCAGAGGTGCATTCTAACGCCCCAGCCGACAGGGGGGTTGTATGAAAGTGTGGAATCATAAATGACTAAATTCATACAATACTTAAAAGTTTTTTTTACTCTAAAATAAAAAGGTGCACATTTTAAATGGATGTTAAAAACAAACTTCAGCTTAAACAAAAAAGGTTTTATTTTACAAGACAAGAAGTTATTTGTGGTCCCTAATCATTAAAAAGATTTCTAACAGAAAAGGTAGATTAGATTCTTAAATAAATGACTGCATAAGCCTACTAGATTAGGGAGACCTAAACATTTGTCAAAAAATTGATACTCGTTGACAAAAAAAACTGTTGGCAAATAACAAAACAACCCCTACCCCACCAAAAAGAAAAAAAAATCAAACTAAAAATCAATTAATTAATAAAATTTGATAAAACTGTCTCTTTTCTCAAATTATTAATATATTTACTTTAATAGATTTTATGAAAATTGATTAAACATTTTCTTTGTGAATAAATTAGTTTTTTTGTCAAACGTTGAATTTTTTTAAAGAGTAGGGTCATTGCTATATATATATATATATATATATATATATATATATATATATACACGGGTTAAAGGTTTGGCGAACGAAAGTTCATTTGGGTCTTTTAAAGAGTAGGTCATTGCTATATATATATATATATATATATATACGGGTTAAAGGTTTGGCGAACGAAAGTTCATTCGGGTCTTGAACTTGGCCAGGGGTAGCTGTTACAGTATAGCCACACTGATGAAAGGTGAAACCTTGAAACACGTGTCTGTGGATTACTTATTTATTATATATATATACTCCCATTAATGGTTGAGTTCTCTGAATAGGGACTTAATTGCAGATTCACCGTTCTGGCGTCTAGCTAACCCTCGCGTTTGTTTACAAACGTTTGAGGACTCTAGTGAATTCATTTCCGCTTAGAAATGTAGCGATTGATTATTCTCCTATATTTGACAGCTGCCTCTGGCCGTACAGGTTAAAGGTTTGTCGAACGAAAGTTCGTTCGGGTCTCGAACCCGGCCAGCGGTAGCTGTTACGGTATAGCCACACTGATGAAAGGTGAAACCTTGAAACACGTGTCTGAGGATTACTTATTTATTATATATATATATATATATATATATATATATATATAACCTAATTATGTAAGTTATCGATTTCCAAATTCCAATCAATATACAACATAGCAATGTGGCATTAATACAATGATACTGTGGTGGTAATAGTGTGCAACTAACCAACCACCATAACTATATGAATGGGCTTCCATATTGATAAGAGGTCTCCTTAAAAAGAAAGGAAAGTAATAGACATTTGACGGGGGGGTACAGGCACCACTGTAAGATGTGAATTAATGGAAGTTGAAGACAGGAGACTGTCTTTTTCTTGTGCTCTTGCTACCTCACTGATGCCATGTCATCTGAACAAAGATACAGCAACCTTGAGCACCTTTTTGATCTGCATGTTTCTAACACACGTGGGCATGCCTACAAAGTCAGAAAACAGCATTGCTCACATGACTTTCGGAAACATTTTTTCATGATCAGAATTGCAAAGGCATGGAATAAGCTTCCTGCGTCAGTTGTAGGCTGCCGAAACACTGCATCTTTCAAAACCTCCATGCTTCCTGTAATCCGCCAACACTATACCTGATACCCCTCTCCAACACAGCCATGCACACATACATGTATATTATTACGTAAACTGTTCATGTTCCTGACACTAATACATTATTCTGTGTACTAGATATGAGACTTTGATGAGTTGTAGTGCACCTGAGCTCTGTACACAATAAATTTCATTATTATTATTTTATTCTCTACACCACCCAATCCCTATTTAATCACTAGGCATGCCAGTAGAGATGGAATATGCAGATGATGTAGACTTCATAGATGAGGACAAGAAATAGCATTACCAGCTCTTAGCTGAAATCGGCGGACATTGACAAATTTGCGACCTTAATCGGTTTAATTCACTATTTCTCGAGTATTTCTGATCCAATCTTTAAAATATTCTTATGGTTGGAAATAAGATAAAAAATCTTTATAAAATATGTAATTATCGTGTTTTTATCCATTGAATTATTTTTTACAGCAATTAAAAACGGTATTTTGCCTCGAACTGCCCAAAACAAAAAATATGTATTTTTTTTCAAGGCTAAATTTTAGTCATTAGTTTGCATTACGAAATCAAAGAGGGTAATCTTTATCAATATTCTTGAAATTGTACTAATTAGAATACACTTTATACTGCATCATGTACGTTTTTTTCTTTCTTCGACCTTCGAAAACGAAACACTACAATGAAAGTTGATGCAGGTTCCTTCAAAAAAGTATAAGTGAAAAAAAAAAAAAAAAAGCACTATACCCTTAATAGAAGATAGTCTCAGAATTATTTTGATATATATATGTGACTTTAGGATGACGGTTAACCATCAGGTTTTTTTATCAACATTCAGTTTTGGAAAAAACAAAAGTTACGATATAGTATTAAAACGTTAACAAAACACATAATCACATGCCAGCCAGACAGGCTTTGTTTTAAAAAAAAAAATTGATGTAAATAGGTATTCTATTTCTTGTATGTAAAACAACATAGCAAGTATTTAAAAAGGTATTTTTAAGTTCAAAGTGATGTTTATTTATCTAGAATTAAATATATATATGTGTATACATGGGGTATTAAAATGAAAATGTTGAATACTCTTGTGTAAACTTTTTTTTTTTTTTTTTAAATGTCGATATTCTGTACCTCTTATTCCTAAATAATGAGTTATAGAATAGAGATACATTCAATTTCAGTGCAGAATCAGGAAGAACATATAATTTTAGATAAAAATTCCAGTTTTATCAAAATTGCTCCAAAAAATAAAGAAATGGTAAACAAATTACTGAATTTCTTGTTTTGAATTGGTCATGATTTTTTAACAAAATCCTGTCAACTTTGTACCCATTTTGGGCTTTAAATTTTGTACCCCAATTTGGGGCTTTTAAATTCTCATAACTTTTGACCACTGGGATTATTTGCATAATTCAAACAGTTCTGAACTCCATTTACAGAGCTCTATTTCACTATGGATATAGATCAAGATCAGCCTAATCTCTAATGGGGCTCTTTACAAGATATGCAACACATTCCACTATCAACAATGGTGGCACAACTACGGTGGCCCGTGTTTGGTCAAGTACTGTTTGGATGCCCAAAGAAGCACCTGATAAAATCCCTGGAAATTTGCTGTAATAGGATCAAAATAACTACCCGGTACAAGGAGTCAACCACTCCAAAAACTTGCTTGGTAAACTGTGGATAGACCTCCAAAATGCAGGACTGGTGGGCCCTAAGATCTGGTAAACAACTGAGGGAGTTAAGAACTTTGCAAAGTAAAGAGACAGAGTGATTTCAAATTAGAAAGGACTGAATGCTACAGAGAATACAACAGCAACAAGAAACAGTAATCATTCATCATCATCATCAAGCTGAACAAGAAAGTTGAGACATTCACACAGTTCAAGGCCGGGTTAGCTCAGTCAGTAAAGTGTTCGGCTAGAAACCACAAGGTTCCTAGTTCGATCTGACCTCGCCAACTGCAGCGTATGAGTAACACAAGGATCTGTGTGGTAAAGTAAGGAGCTGATGTAAGTGTGGTGCTCCACCCTCAGACGGCTAAAAATAATCTCCTTGGTCTAGCACTAGTGAAGGGGATAGACTCCCTCGCTGATTGGCTGATACCGACTTTAGGCCAACCCGATGACTTTACTTTCTGTGTTGATAAACAAATCCTGTCAGTGATTACAATCTTAGTCAATTCATTATGGTAGAGATGACGCAAATTGCAATTAGCCCTGCAATGTTTACATCAAAAATAAATCGTGTTGGTTGGATTTTACAGCATGTCATCCCTTGTAGGGTTATTTAATGCTGAAGACATTTTATTTTTAATTTATTCTGATCTGGGTATTGAAAATTCCTTTTTTTTAAAAAAACATTTTTTTTTAAACTCATTTTTTTCCTATTTAAACCATAGATAGAACTCTAACATTATACCTGACTCTAGATCAGAGTGGCCTAGGAAAATGGTGATGAAGGGGTACTCCACACTCCCCAGAGCTCCAGAACTGGAACTTCACTACTAGCTGCAGTTTAATGTCGGACACAGGTATTACTAACATGTTGCGATTCTAATTTCCTTTTTGTTAGTCCTTGTTACATTCAACCTCTGTTTATGCTCCTCCTATGCAGAATTATTTATCGTCGTCTGCCAATGGACATGTCTGTATAGTTTTTCTAACATGTACTACACTCTAGATCAGAGTGGACCTAGGAAAATGGTGATGAAGGGGTACTCCACACTCCCCAGAGCTCCAGAACTGGAACTTCACTACTAGCTGCAGTTTAACGTCAGACACAGGACATACAGATTGTTGTGATTCTAATTTCCTTTTTGTTAGTCCCTGTTACATTTAACCTCTGTTTATGCTCCTCCTATGCAGAATTATTTATCGTCGTCTGCCATGGACATGTCTGTATAGTTTTTTGCTTTGTTTCTCTCTAATGCAGCTATTCCATTTCATCCCTCTTTGTTTATGGTCAGGCAACAAAAGACCAACTTTAATTTTCTTTTAACTGAGTTTTCCCAAAATTATGCAAACTCAAGAATATCAAAAATTCAGAGAAATAATCTCTAAATGGTATTATTTGTATTATTCGGACTATTGTCCTCATCTCATTGTTATCTGTACAATGTTCCGGCTGATGTGCCCTCCGGCCTTCTTCAGGTATTTCTCGTACGATAACAATGAAGATAAGGACAATAGTCCAAATAATACTAATTATCAAGCCTCATCTCAAAAATTCAGAGAAATTTAATCTTCCTGTTCTATTCTTTTCTACTTTTACATTCCAAGAAATGCCTGAAGAGGCCAGAGTGTACATCGGCCAAAACATTGTAAAGATAACAATGAAGATGAGGAGTCCAATAATACAAAATAATACTAATTATCAAGCTTCATCTAAAAAATTCAGAGAAATAATCTCTAATGATAGACATTTCTTACAGCAACTGATTTTTATATTCTTGATGTAAACTTTTTGTTGGTCTTGCAATGCTTACAATCAACTTTTCTGAGTTAAAACTTTATATTTCTCTTATAGAATGAAAGAAGCATTCAATCCTTCAAAGAAATATTGTTCATGATAATATTATTGTAGAAATGAACTCGTCAACCCCGAGTTCAAATCCTGGACAAAGCTACAGTTCACATAGCCCTAATCCTAGGAAAGGTATGAATCCAACTTCTCTCCTCCAGCTATGGGTAAATAATAGAGCAGACTGGGTTTCTTAAAACCTTGGTTAGGCAACCATTCTAGGAGAAGGACAACTCTGAATTTAAACCTGTTAAAATTCGCTTGCGGTGGTCATTACTAGAATAGGCTCAGTCCTAATTAGTGATCTATTTTCACTAATTTAATAATTAGGGTTAGGATTAGCAGTTATTATAAAACTTATTATATGCTTTTTATGGTAGGCACATACTAATAAGAGAGACATGATTTCGTAAGGCAATTCAAATGTAAGGCCACATACTATATGGTAACCTTGTACTTAAAAGAACATTTAACAGGATATTGCAGGATAACAAATCCTGCACCTTATTTTTAGAGGGATGATGGTTATTGATAAAGGGAGGAATGCAGTTAAAAAAATAGTGTATTTTGTCCCTTTAAAACTATTAAAAAACCTTTTTCAAACTATATATAAAAAAACAAAACAACAAAAAAACAACAAATGAGGTGGTCACTACTATAGGCTCAGTCCTAAATTAGTGATCATCCCCACACATTAATACAACAACAACATTACGTTTTTTGTTTTGTTTTGTTTGACATCTATACATATATAAAAGGTAGTTGTGTGTATGTATGTCCGGATGAAACGATGAAAATAAAACAATTAAGGATAAAGTAAATGTATATACACATTAAATATCACGTGTTCTAGGCTTTTTTGTACAAAATTATGAGATTTGATTTATATTCAAAGATATTTAATAATTAAATATACATAGAATAGCATTGAAATTCTACTAAAATGTCCAGCAATTCGTTAATCTCAAAAGTAAAACAAATCAATACACCAGGGTTTTCTTCGCCCCCCCCCTCTACACATGTGATGCTGGGTAGCCACTTCTAGTTGTTTATTATTGTGTAATGTTAGTGAATAAACCATTATCTTTTCTTATACACAACATGACTAATTGGATATTACAGATTTCTTAAGGGTGAATAGCAAGGATTCAATAGATTTTACAGGCATGTCAACCCGTCTAGGTGGTATTGTTATGCCTAGAAGGTTAGGGAATCACGTTCATATTTACATTTTTGTGTAGTTGCTTTTTTTTTCTTTTTTTTTGCACACGGTCCAATCGAATACGAGTGATTTTTAACAGATATATGAGACTAACAGGTATTACCACTTCGGGTTAGAATTGACTTGAGAGTAAATGCAATGAAGGGGTACTCCACTCTCTCCAGATCATTCCGAAGTGAAGCCTCACCATCAGATGCAGTTTTTGACTTCATTTGAAATAAGAGTTGATATATGAATCTCGGCCACACCTGTGTAATTACACGCTAAAGGTAGCAATAGGTAGCAATTTCGGGGCAATTCGTTTAGTAGATTAAAAAAAAAAAAAATTATTGTTAAAATTTTCTGAAAAATCATTTTATAAATGGAACATATGAGAGAGAGAGAGAGAGAGCGAGAGAGGAGCGAGAGTATAAAAAAAAATTTTTTTTAAAAATTAAATAAATTAAGTATTATCGGATCTGAACGTTTTCTAAATTTTTTTCTTTTTTTCTTTCTTAAATTCTTTCAAAGCTTCAATAATTTTTTAGAATAACAGCGATAAAATCTCTTGTCCTAGAAGAATCAGTTTATCCTTAACAAAACGTTTTTTAAATCAATGCATGCTAGAGGAATCATTTATTTTAAAGTAACTTAGACAAAGTTGATTTAAATAAATAATAAATAATAATAATAATATAATAAAAACAGACAACTAGATAACCTACGTAACCTTGGTGTTAGGTAAGACTTTCCGTTAAAATCTGGAGAAATATAAAAAATCAACACTTTTATCATTTTTATTTTTATCAACATTGAATGATTTAAATAAGGTTTTTTTTTTTTAAAATGTTGCATTCCTTTTGAATTGTTAGCGAGTAAAGCGAAAAAACAATTAAACGGCTCACTGCACTAAATTTTCGTTGTATATTTTTGTACTGGTGAAGAATATTTAACGTAACAGGTTTAAAAAAAAAAAGATTTTTTTTTCAAAATTTCTACAAATCTAAACGTGAGAAAAAAAAAATCATGTTATTCAAATTTCAATTCGTCAAACAATTTTTCAAATGCCGGACTTTCCCGGAATGTTGATTTATATTTTCTTTTTAAAATTTCGATATGAGATTTCTTCTAAGTAACATTTCCAAACTAAAAGAAAAATAATATATTTTTATAGCTCTTGCTTTAAAAAAAAAAATCTTTTCGATCAATTTAAAAAACCCCTTCAAGTTTTGATTGTAAAGCCGACTACTAGTGAAAAAGAAAGTTTCTTTCTTCCTAACCATTTATTTTTCAAGTTATAGCTTTTCTTAGCATTTTACGAAAATATAATATGATTAGATATTTCTATGAAATCACCTAACGAAAAGAAAAATTGTGATTTTAAAACAAACAGGATGTAAAAAGGATTTGTGTGAAATAATATTGAAATAAAAGGATATTTTTAGAAAAAAAGGGGGGATAAGCCATAAATGTTTGGTTGTTACGTGTTAAAAAGAAAGTGATGATCTTTATTTTTTAAACTGTTCTACTAGCAGTTTAATTGAAATGAATTGAAAACATAAATTAATATATAAAACAAATTCGAGTTTGCTGTAGTCGATTTTTCTTTAAGGAACAGGGTTTTTGTAAAAAGTGATAATTGAATTTTACTATTACCAAACTGAACAGGTTAGGGGCACATTGGCATGAACAGAACCATACGCAAAAACATACCTGGTCAGCACAAATGTACAAATATGGTAATACCGACGGCGATGATACCAAGATCGAAGTAATCTTCTGTGCCATAACACAAACACACTACAGGTATATCGCCGTCCGGTATTTATCATATTTGTACATGTGGCTGACGCAGGTTGTTTTGCGTATGGGTCTGTTCATGTCCAATTGCCCTAACCTGTTCAGTTGTAAAGTTAAAATTCAATTATTAGCTTTTCAAAACCCTGTTCCTTAAAGAAAAAATCACTAACAGCAACTCGAAATTTGTTTTTAATAGTATTAATTTTATGTTTTCAATCATTTCATTAATCTGCTAGTAGAGTAACAGTTTAAAAAATAAAGATCATCACTTTCATTTTTAAACACGTAACAACAAACATAATGCTTTATCCCGCCTTTTTTTTCTTAAAAAATATCCTTTTTATTTCAATATTATTTCACAACAAATCCTTTTTTACATCCTGTTTGTTTAAAATCAAATTTTTCTTTTCGTTGTGTTTCATAGAAATATTCAAATCATATAATATTTTCGTAAATGCAAAGAAAAAGCTATAACTTGAAAAATATGGTAGGAAGAAAGAACTTTCTTTTCAGACTAGTAGTCGGCTTATACAACAACTTGAAGGGGTTTTTAAAAATTTTGATCTGAAAAAGGAGTTTTTTTTTTTTTTCAAAGCAAGCACTTATAAAATATATTAATTTTTCTTTAGTTTGGAAATGTCTTAGAAGAAACTCATATCGAAATTTTAAAAGAAAAAATATAAATTCAACATTCCGGGAAAGTCCGGCATTGAAAAATTGTTTGACGAAATTGAAATTTGAATAACATGATTTTTTTTCACGTAGATTTTGTAGAATTTGAAAAAAAAAATCTTTTTTAAACCCTGTTACGTTAAATTTCTTTCACAGTACAAAAATACAACGAAAATTTAGTGCAGTGAGCGGTTTAATTGTTTTCGCTTTACTCGCTAAACAAATTCAAAGATCAACATTTTAAAAAAAAAAAAACCTTTTAAATCATTCCAATGTGATAAAAATAAATTTGATAAAAAGTGTTGAATTTTATATTTCTGCCAGATTTTTAACGAAAGTCTTACCTAACACAAGGTTACGTAGGTTATCTAGTTGGTCTGTTTTTATTATATTATTATTATTATTTATTTATTTAATTAAATCAACTTTGTACTAAGTTTACTTTAAAATAAATGATTCCTCTAGCATTGATTTGATTTTTAAAAAGCGTTTTGTTAAGGATAACTGATTCTTTCTAGGAACAAGAGATTTATCGCTGTTATCTAAAAATTATGAAAGCTTTGAATAGAATTTAAGAAAGAAAAAGAAAATTTTAGAAAAACGTCAGATCCGATAATACTTTAAATTTTTAATTTTTAAAAAAATTTTTTTTTATACTCTCGCTCTCTCATCTCGCTCTCTCTCTCTCTCTCTCATATGTTCCATTATTAAAAATGATTTTCAGAAATTTAACAATAATTTTTTTTTTTTTTAATCTAATAACGATGCCCGAAATTGCTACCTATTGCTACCCTTAGCGTTGTAATTACACAGGTTGTGGCCGGATTCATATATCAACTCTTATTCAAATGAAGTCAAAAACTGCCATCTGATGGTGAGGCTTCACTTCCGGAATGATCTGGAGAGAGGTGGAGTACCCCCTTCATGCATTACTCTCAAGTCAATTCTAAACCCGAAAGTGGTAAATACTGTTAGTCCTCATATATCTGTTTAAAAATACTCGTATTCGATTGGACCGTGTGCAAAAAAAAGAAAAAAAGCAAACTACACAAAATGTAAAATATGAACGTGATTCCTAACCTCTAGGCATAAATCCACTAGACGGGTGACATGCTGTTAAAAATCTATGAATCCTTGCTAAAATTCACCCTAAGAAATCTGTAATATTCTCAATTAGTCATTTGTTGTGTATAAGAAAAGATAATGGGTTTATTTTCACAACATACACAATATAAACAACTAGAGTGGCTACCCAGCATACATGTGTAGAGGGGGGGGGCGAAGAAAAACCCTGGTGTATTGATTTGTTACTTTGAGATTAACGAATGCTGGACATTTTTATGTAGAATTATCAAATGCTATTCTATGTATATTTTTAATTATTAAATATCTTTGAGAATTATAAATCAAATCCTTCATAATTTTGTAACAAAAGCTAGACGGGGGTGATATTTAATTGTATATACCATTTACTTTTATCCTTAATTGTTTTTATTTTCATCGTTTCATCCGGACATACATACACACAAATACCTTTTTATATGTATAGATGTCAAACAAAACAAAACAAAAACGTAATGTTGTTTGTTTATTAATGTGTGGGATGATACAATTAGGACTGAGGCTAATAGTAGTGACCACCTCATTTGTGTTTTTTTGTTTGTTTTTTTGTTTTTTTATATATAGTTTGACAAAAAGGTTTTTTAAAAAATAGTTTTTAAAAGGAAAATAACTATTTTTTTTAACTGCATTTCCTCCCTTATCAATAACCATCATCCCTCTAAAAATAAGGTGCAGGATTTGTATCCTGCAATATCTGTAAATGTTCTTTTAAGTACAGTTTACCATTTAGTATGTGGCCTTACATTTTGAATGTGGCCTACGAAATCTGTCTCTCTTATAGTATGTGGCCTACCATAAAAAGCATTAATAAGGTTATAATAACTGCTAATCCTACACCCTAATTATTAAATTAGTGAAATAGATCACTATTAGGACTGACCTATCTAAATGACGCACCGCAGGCGAATTTAACAGGTTAAATTTCAGAGTTGTCCTTCTCCTAGAATGGGTTGCCTAACCAGGTTTAAGAACCCAGTCTGCTCTATTATTTACCCATAGCTGGAGGGAGGAAGTTGGATTCATACCTTTCCTAAGAGAATTAGGGCTATGTTGAAACTGTAGCTTTGGTCCCAGGTTTGAACTCGGGTTGACGAGTTCATTTCCTACAATAATATTATCATGAACACATATTTCTTTGAAGGATTGAATGCTTTCTTTCATTCTATAAAGAAATGATAAAGTTTTACTCAGAAAAAAGTTGATTGTAAGCATTGGCAAGACCAACAAAAGTTTACCATCAAGAATATAAAAATCAGTTGCCTGTAAGAAATGTTTATCCATTTAGGAGATTATTTCTCTGATTTTAGATGAAAGCTTGATAATTAGTATTATTTGTATTATTTTGGACTATTGTCCTCATCTTCAATTGTTATCTTTACAATGTTTTGCCGATGTAACACTCTGGCCGTCTTCAGGCATTTCTTGAATTGTAAAAGTAGAAAAGAAAGAAAGGAAGATTTAAATTTCTCTGAAATTTTTGAGATGAGGCTTGATAATTAGTATTATTTGGAACTATTTCCTTATCTTCATTGTTATCTGTAGCGAGAAAATACTGAAGAAGGCCGGAGGGCACATCAAGCCGGAACATTGTACAGATAACAATGAAGATGAGGACAATAGTCCGAATAATACAAATAATACCATTTAGAGATTATTTCTGCTGAATTTTTTGATATTCTTGAGTTTGCATAAATTTGGGAACTCAGTTAAAAAGAAAATTAAAGGTTGGTCTTTTGTTGCCTGAACATAAACAAAGAGGATGAAAATGAAATAGCTGCATTGAGAGAAACAAAGCAAAAACTATACAGACATGTCCATGGCAGACGACGATAATAATTCTGCATAGGAAGGAGCATAAACAGGGTTAAATGTAACAGGGAACTAACAAAAAAAGGAAATTTAGAATCACAAACAATCTGTATGTCCTGTGTCTGACGTTAAACTGCAGCTAGTATGAAGTTCCAGTTCTGGAGCTCTGGGGAGTGTGGAGTACCCCTTCATCACCATTATTCCAGGTCCACTCTGATCTAGAGTGGTAGTACATGTTAGAAAACTATACAGACATGTCCATGGCAGACTGACGATAAATAATTTGCATAGGAAGGAGCAATAAAGCAGAGGTTGAATGTAACAAGGACTAACAAAAAAGGAAATTAGAATCGCAACATTTAGTAATACCTGTGTCCGACATTAAAACTGCAGCTAGTAGTGGAAGTTCCAGTTCTGGAGCTTTCTGGGAGTTGGAGTACCCCTTCATCACCATTAATTCCTAGGTCCACTCTGATCTAGGTGGTAGTACATGTTAGAGTTCTATCTTTGGTTTAAATAGGAAAAAAATGAGTTTAAAAAAAATTGTTTTTTAAAAAAGAATTTTCAATACCCTCAAAGAATAAATAAATAAAAATGTCTTCAAGCATTAAATAAGCCCTACAAGGGATGACATGCTGTAAAATCCAACCAACACCATTTATTCTTGATGTAAACATTGCAAGGGCCTAATTGCAATTGGTCATCTCTACCCATTAATGACTTTTGACTAAGATTGTTAAATCAACTGACAGGATTTGTTTATCACACAAGAAGTAAAAGTCATCGGGGTGGCCTAAAGTCGGTAATCAAGCCAATCAGCGAGGGAGTCTATCACCTTTTCACTAGTGCTAGACCAAGGAGATTATTTAGCGTCTGAAGGTGGAGCACCACACTTACATAGCGTCCTTACTTTACCAAGCAGATCCTTGTGTTACTATACGCTGAAGTTGGCTGAGGGTCAGTATCGAACTAGGAAACCTTGGTGGTTTCTAGCCGAAACACTTTACTGACTGAGCTAACCCGGCCCTGATACTGTGTGGATGTCTCAACTTTCTGTTCAGCTTTGATGATGATGATGAATGATTTTACTGTATTCTGGTTGCTTGTTGTATTTACTGTAGCATTCAGTCCTTTCTAATTTGAAACAACTCTGTCTTTTACTTTGCAAAGGTTTCTTAACTCCTCAGTTGTTTACCAGATCTTAGGCCCCCAGTCCTGCATTTTGGAGGTCTACTCCACATTTACCAGCAAGTTTTTGGAGTGGTGACCCTTTGTACCGGTAGTTATTTTGATCCTATTACAAGCAAATTCCGGGATTTTTAATTCAGGTGCTTCTTTGGGCATCCAAACAGTACTTGACCTAAACCACGGGCCACCGTAGTTGTGGCCCACGCATTGTTTGATATGTGGAAGTGTTGCATATCTTGTAAAGGCCCCATTAGGAGATTAGGCTGATTCTTGATCTATATCCATAGTGAAATAGAGCTTGTAAATGGGAGTTCAGACTGTTTGAATTATGCCAAATATCCCCAGTGGTTCAAAGTTATGAAGAATTTAAAAGCCCAAAATTGGGGTTACAAAAGTTATGAGAATTTAAAGCCTCCAAAATTGGGTACAAAAGTTGACAGGATTTTGTTAAAAATCATGGACCCAAATTCAAAAACAAGAAATTCCAGTAATTTGTTTACCATTTCTTTTATTTTTGGAGCGCAATTTGATAAAACTTGGAATTTTTATCTAAATTATATGTTCTTCCTGATTTCGCACTGAAATTGAATGTATCTCCTATTCTATAACTCATTATTTAGAGAATAGAGGTACAGATATCGACATTTAAAAAAAAAAAAAAAAAAAGTTACCACAAGAGTATTCAACATTTTCATTTTAATACGCCATGTAATACACATTATATACTATTAATCTAGATAAATAAACATCAACTTTGAACTTTAAAAAACCTTTTTAAATACTTGGCTCTGTGTTTTTAAACATACAAGAAATAGAAATACCTATTTACATCAAATTTTTTTTTTTAAAAGCAAAGCCTGTCTGGCTGGCAATGTGATTTATGTGTTTTTGTTAACGTTTTAATACTATATCCGTAACTTTTGTTTTTTCCAAACGAATGTTTGATAAAAAAACCTGATGGGTTAAACCGTCAATCCTAAAGTCACATATTATATATCAAAATAATTCTGAGACTATCTTCTATTAAGGTATAGTGGCTTTTTTTTTTTTTTTGCTCAGCTTATACTTTTTTGAAAGGAACCTGCATCAAATTCATTGGTAAGTGGTTTCGTTTTCGAGGTCGAAGAAAGAAAAAAAACGTACCCATTGATGCAGTATAAAGTGTATTCTAATTAGTAAATTTCAAGAATATTTGATAAGATTACCGCTCTTTGATTTCGTAAATGCAAACTAATGACTAAAATTTAGCGCTGAAAAAAATACATATTTTTTGTTTTGGGCAGTTTCGAGGCAAAAATACCGTTTAAAATTGCTGTAAAAAATAATTCAATTGGATAAAAACAACGATAATTACATATTTATAAAAAAGTTATTTTATCTTATTTTCCACGCAATATAATATTTTAAAGATTGGATCAGAAATACTCGAGAAATAGTGAATTAAACCGATTAAGTCGAATTTGTCAAATGTCCGGCCGATTTCAGCTAAGAGCTGGTAATGCTATTTCTTGTCCTCATCTATGAAGTCTAGCATCATCTGCATATCCATCTCTACTGGCATGCCTATGATTAAATAAGGGATTGGTGGGGTGTAAGAATAAAATAATATAATGAAATTTATTGTGATACAGAGCTCAGGTGCACTACAACTCATCAAAGTCTCATATCTAGTACACAGAATAATGTATTAGTGTCAGGAACATGAACAGTTTAACAGTAAATAATATACATGTATGTGTGCACTGTGGTGTGTGAGAGGGGTATCAGGTATAGTGTTGGCGGATTACAGGAGCATGGAGGTTTTGAAAGATGCAGTGTTTCGGCAGCCCCTACAACTGACGGCAGGAAGCTTAATTCCATGAACTTTGCAATTCTGATCATGAAACAAATGTTTCCGAAAGTCATGTGAGCAATGCTGTTTTCTGACTTTGTAGGCATTGCCCAACGTGTTGTTAGAAAACATGCAGATCAAA
>CM042165.1:55340226-55560053 GCA_023376005.1 Doryteuthis pealeii | reverse complement strand
GCCACCTGACTGTTAGAAACTGAGATCAAAAAAGGTGCTCAGATTGCTATGGTTAATCATCTTAACTAACAGCAAAAGATACAAATGGAGTCAAAATTATAAGAAATGTTTTTAATTTCCCATTTAGTGTGATATTCGTACAAAGTATTAAATAGGTTGTGGGTAAAATGACTGATTTGGTCTTGGTTGTTGTTTTGTTTTACAGCATATCAACTCAGTGTCATTAATGCGATTAAAGTTTTGAAAATAAATAAATTCTTAATGGATAATACAATCTTGTTTATATAGATGGACCCTAACAGGTACCACCACTCCGCGGTCAGAGTTGGACCAGGGAGCAATGGTGATTGGAGGGGTGCTCCACATTCCCCAAACCTCCAAAACTGGAACCTCACCATCAGAGTAGAGTTTAATGGCATTCCAGGACATGTAGACCTGCAAGCCACTGCCTTCTATCACCCATATGATAAAAGGCGTTGGGGCTTGCCATAAGGGCAATAGGGTTGGGAAAATCATATAGGTGCTAGGGCTTGACGTGACCAGCCGAGTTGATGGAGGGTCTCTCCGACTGCCCGTCTAGGCCAAGATAGGGCCAAAGGGAGTATTGCACGGCATGAACTGCTCATCCACCTGGCGCTATCCTTAAGCATCACGGGTCGCCACCCACGGCCAACAGGTGGCCCCATTGGGGAGTCTTACCCCTCTGCAGAGGTGCATTCTAAGCGCCCAGCCGACAGGGGTGTATGAAAGTGGTGGAATCATTAAATGACTAAATTCATACAATACTTAAAAGTTTTTACTCTAAAAATTAAAAAGGTGCACATTTTAAATGATGTTAAAAACAAACTTCAGCTTAAACAAAAAAGGTTTTATTTTACAAACAAGAAGTTATTGTGCGTCCCTAATGCATTAAAAAGATTCTAACAGAAAAGGTAGATTAGATTCTTAAATAATAAATGACTGCATAAGCCTACTAGATTAGGGACCTAACATTTTGTCAAAAAATGATAACTCGTTGACAAAAAAAAAACTGTTGGCAAATAACAAAACAAACCCCTACCCCACCAAAAAGAAAAAAAAATCAAACTAAAAATCAATAATAATAAAATTGATAAACTGTCTCTTTTCTCAAATTATTAATATATTTACTTTAATAGATTTTATGAAAATTGATTAAACATTTTCTTGTGAATAAATTAGTTTTTTGTCAAACGTGAATTTTTTTTAAAGAGTAGGGTCATTGCTATATAATATATATATATATATATATATATATATATATATATACACGGTTAAAGGTTTGGCGAAACGAAAGTTCATTTGGGTCTTTTAAAGAGTAGGGTCATTGCTATATATATATATATATATATATATACGCGTTAAAGGTTTGCGAACGAAAGTTCATTCGGGTCTTGAACTTGCCAGGGGGTAGCTGTTACAGTATAGCCACACTGATGAAAGGTGAAACCTTGAAACACGTGTCTGTGGATTACTTATTATTACTATATAATACTCCCATTAATGGTTGAGTTCTCTGAATAGGGACTTAATTGCAGATTCACCGTTCTGGCGTCTAGCTAACCTCGCGTTTGTTACAAACGTTTGAGGACTCTAGTGAATCATTTCCGCTTAGAAATGTAGCGATTGATTATTCTCCTATATTGACAGCTGCCTCTGGCCGTACAGTTAAAGGTTTGTCGAACGAAAGTTCGTTCGGGTCTCGAACCCGGCCAGCGGTAGCTGTTACGGTATAGCCACACTGATGAAAGGTGAAACCTTGAAACACGTGTCTGAGGATTACTTATTATTATATATATATATATATATATATATATATATATAACCTAATTATGTAAGTTATCGATTTCCAAATTCCAATCAATATACAACATAGCAATGTGGCATTAATACAATGATACTGTGGTGGTAATAGTGTGCAACTAACCAACCACCATAACTATATGAATGGGCTTCCATATTGATAAGAGGTCTCCTTAAAAAGAAAGGAAAGTAATAGACATTTGACGGGGGGGGGGGTACAGGCACCACTGTAAGATGTGAATTAATGGAAGTTGAAGACAGGAGACTGTCTTTCTCTTGTGCTCTTGCTACCTCACTGATGCCGTGTCATCTGAACAAAGATACAGCAACCTTGAGCACCTTTTTGATCTGCATGTTTCTAACACACGTGGGCATGCCTACAAAGTCAGAAAACAGCATTGCTCACATGACTTTCGGAAACATTTTTTCATGATCAGAATTGCAAAGGCATGGAATAAGCTTCCTGCGTCAGTTGTAGGCTGCCGAAACACTGCATCTTTCAAAACCTCCATGCTTCCTGTAATCCGCCAACACTATACCTGATACCCCTCTCCACACACACATGCACACATACATGTATATTATTACTGTAAACTGTTCATGTTCCTGACACTAATACATTATTCTGTGTACTAGATATGAGACTTTGATGAGTTGTAGTGCACCTGAGCTCTGTACACAATAAATTTCATTATTATTATTTATTCTCTACACCACCCAATCCCCTTATTTAATCACTAGGCATGCCAGTAGAGATGGAATATGCAGATGATGTAGACTTCATAGATGAGGACAAGAAATAGCATTACCAGCTCTTAGCTGAAATCGGCGGACATTGACAAATTTGCGACCTTAATCGGTTTAATTCACTATTTCTCGAGTATTTCTGATCCAATCTTTAAAATATTTATATGGTTGGAAATAAGATAAAATAATCTTTATAAATATGTAATTATCGTGTTTTTATCCATTGAATTATTTTTTTACAGCAATTTAAAACGGTATTTTGCCTCGAACTGCCCAAAACAAAAAATATGTATTTTTTTTCAAGGCTAAATTTTAGTCATTAGTTTGCATTACGAAATCAAAGAGGGTAATCTTTATCAATATTCTTGAAATTGTACTAATTAGAATACACTTTATACTGCATCATGTACGTTTTTTTCTTTCTTCGACCTTCGAAAACGAAACCACTACCAATGAAAGTTGATGCAGGTTCCTTCAAAAAGTATAAGCTGAGCAAAAAAAAAAAAAAAGCACTATACCCTTAATAGAAGATAGTCTCAGAATTATTTTGATATATAATATGTGACTTTAGGATGACGGTTAACCATCAGGTTTTTTATCAAACATTCAGTTTTGGAAAAAACAAAGTTACGATATAGTATTAAAACGTTAACAAAACACATAAATCACATGCCAGCCAGACAGGCTTTGTTTTAAAAAAAAAAATTGATGTAAATAGGTATTCTATTTCTTGTATGTAAAACAACATAGCAAGTATTTAAAAAGGTATTTTTAAGTTCAAAGTGATTATTTATCTAGATTAATAGTATATATGTGTATACATGGGGTATTAAAATGAAAATGTTGAATACTCTTGTGGTAAACTTTTTTTTTTTTTTTTAAATGTCGATATCTGTACCTCTTATTCTCTAAATAATGAGTTATAGAATAGAGATACATTCAATTTCAGTGCAGAATCAGGAAGAACATATAATTTTAGATAAAAATTCCAAGTTTTATCAAAATTGCTCCAAAAATAAAGAAATGGTAAACAAATTACTGAATTTCTTGTTTTGAATTGGTCCATGATTTTTAACAAAATCCTGTCAACTTTTGTACCCCAATTTTGGGGCTTTAAATTCTCATAACTTTTGTACCCCCAATTTTGGGGCTTTAAATTCTCATAACTTTTGAACCACTGGGGATATTTGCATAATTCAAACAGTTCTGAACTCCATTTACAGAGCTCTATTTCACTATGGATATAGATCAAGAATCAGCCTAATCTCTAATGGGGCTCTTTACAAGATATGCAACACCATTCCACTATCAACAATGGTGGCACAACTACGGTGGCCCGTGTTTAGTCAAGTACTGTTTGGATGCCCAAAGAAGCACCTGAATAAAAATCCCTGGAATTTGCTGTAATAGGATCAAAATAACTACCCGGTACAAAGGAGTCACCACTCCAAAAACTTGCTTGGTAAACTGTGGATAGACCTCCAAAATGCAGGACTGGGGGCCCCTAAGATCTGGTAAACAACTGAGGGAGTTAAGAACCTTTGCAAAGTAAAAGACAGAGTGATTTCAAATTAGAAAGGACTGAATGCTACAGTAGAAACAACAGCAACAGAATACAGTAAAATCATCATCATCATCATCAAGCTGAACAAGAAAGTTGAGACATTCCACACAGTTCAAGGGCCGGGTTAGCTCAGTCAGTAAAGTGTTCGGCTAGAAACCACAAGGTTCCTAGTTCGATACTGACCCTCGCCAACTCAGCGTATGAGTAACACAAGGATCTGTGTGGTAAAGTAAGGAGCTGATGGTAAGTGTGGTGCTCCACCTCAGACGCTAAAATAATCTCCTTGGTCTAGCACTAGTGAAAAGGGGATAGACTCCCTCGCTGATTGGCTGATACCGACTTTAGGCCACCCCGATGACTTTACTTTCTTGTGTTGATAAACAAATCCTGTCAGTGATTTACAATCTTAGTCAAAATGTCATTATGGGTAGAGATGACCAATTGCAATTAGCCCTGCAATGTTTACATCAAGAATAAATCGGTGTTGGTTGGATTTTACAGCATGTCATCCCTTGTAGGGTTATTTAATGCTGAAGACATTTTATTTTTATTTATTCTTGATGGGTATTGAAAATTCTTTTTTTTAAAAAACATTTTTTTTAAACTCATTTTTTCCTATTTAAACCATAGATAGAACTCTAACATGTACTACCACTCTAGATCAGAGTGGACCTAGGAATAATGGTGATGAAGGGTACTCCACACTCCCCAGAGCTCCAGAACTGGAACTTCACTACTAGCTGCAGTTTAATGTCGGACACAGGTATTACTAACATGTTGCGATTCTAATTTCCTTTTTGTTAGTCCTTGTTACATTCAACCTCTGTTTATGCTCCTCCTATGCAGAATTATTTATCGTCGTCTGCCATGGACATGTCTGTATAGTTTTCTAACATGTACTACCACTCTAGATCAGAGTGGACCTAGGAATAATGGTGATGAAGGGTACTCCACACTCCCCAGAGCTCCAGAACTGGAACTTCACTACTAGCTGCAGTTTAACGTCAGACACAGGACATACAGATTGTTGTGATTCTAATTTCCTTTTTGTTAGTCCCTGTTACATTTAACCTCTGTTTATGCTCCTCCTATGCAGAATTATTTATCGTCGTCTGCCATGGACATGTCTGTATAGTTTTTGCTTTGTTTCTCTCTAATGCAGCTATTCATTTCATCCCTCTTTGTTTATGTTCAGGCAACAAAAAGACCAACTTTAATTTTCTTTTAACTGAGTTTTCCCAAATTATGCAAACTCAAGAATATCAAAAATTCAGAGAAATAATCTCTAAATGGTATTATTTGTATTATTCGGACTATTGTCCTCATCTTCATTGTTATCTGTACAATGTTCCGGCTGATGTGCCCTCCGGCCTTCTTCAGGTATTTCTCGTACAGATAACAATGAAGATAAGGACAATAGTCCAAATAATACTAATTATCAAGCCTCATCTCAAAAATTCAGAGAAATTTAATCTTCCTGTTCTATTCTTTTCTACTTTTACATTCCAAGAAATGCCTGAAGACGGCCAGAGTGTACATCGGCCAAAACATTGTAAAGATAACAATGAAGATGAGGACAATAGTCCAAATAATACAAATAATACTAATTATCAAGCTTCATCTAAAAAATTCAGAGAAATAATCTCTAAATGGATAGACATTTCTTACAGCAACTGATTTTTATATTCTTGATGTAAACTTTTTGTTGGTCTTGCAATGCTTACAATCAACTTTTTCTGAGTAAAACTTTATTCATTTCTCTTATAGAATGAAAGAAGCATTCAATCCTTCAAAGAAATATTGTTCATGATAATATTATTGTAGGAAATGAACTCGTCAACCCGAGTTCAAATCCTGGACAAAGCTACAGTTCACATAGCCCTAATTCTCTTAGGAAAGGTATGAATCCAACTTCTCTCCCTCCAGCTATGGTAAATAATAGAGCAGACTGGGTTCTTAACCTTGGTTAGGCAACCATTCTAGGAGAAGGACAACTCTGAATTTAAACCTGTTAAATTCGCTTGCGGTGGTCATTACTAGAATAGGCTCAGTCCTAATTAGTGATCTATTTCACTAATTTAATAATTAGGTTAGGATTAGCAGTTATTATAACCTTATTATATGCTTTTTATGGTAGGCCACATACTATAAGAGAGACATGATTTCGTAGGCCACATTCAAAATGTAGGCCACATACTATAATGGTAACCTGTACTTAAAAAGAACATTTACAGGATATTGCAGGATACAAATCCTGCACCTTATTTTTAGAGGGATGATGGTTATTGATAAAGGGAGGAATGCAGTTAAAAAAAATAGTTATTTGTCCCTTTTAAAAACTATTTAAAAAAACCTTTTTCAAACTATATATAAAAAACAAAAACAACAAAAAAACAACAAATGAGGTGGTCACTACTATAGGCTCAGTCCTAATTAGTGATCATCCCCACACATTAATACAACAAACAACATTACGTTTTTTGTTTTGTTTTGTTTGACATCTATACATATATAAAGGTAGTTTGTGTGTATGTATGTCCGGATGAAACGATGAAAATAAAACAATTAAGGATAAAGTAAATGTATATACACATTAAATATCACCTGTTCTAGCTTTTTGTACAAAAATTATGAAGATTTGATTTATATTCAAAGATATTTAATAATTAAAATATACATAGAATAGCATTGAAATTCTACATAAAAATGTCCAGCATTCGTTAATCTCAAAAGTAAACAAATCAATACACCAGGGTTTTCTTCGCCCCCCCCCCCTCTACACATGTGATGCTGGGTAGCCACTTCTAGTTGTTTATATTGTGTAATGTGTGAAAATAAACCATTATCTTTTCTTATACACAACATGACTAATTGGATATTACAGATTTCTTAAGGGTGAATAGCAAGGATTCATAGATTTTAACAGCATGTTAACCCGTCTAGTGGTATTTTATGCCTAGCGGTTAGGGAATCACGTTCATATTTACATTTTTGTGTAGTTGCTTTTTTTTTTTTTTTGCACACGGTCCAATCGAATACGAGTGATTTTTAAACAGATATATGAGACTAACAGGTATTACCACTTCGAGTTAGAATTGACTTGAGAGTAATGGCAATGAAGGGGGTACTCCACTCTCCAGATCATTCCGGAAGTGAAGACCATCAGATGCAGTTTTTGACTTCATTTGAAATAAGAGTTGATATATGAATCTCGGCCACACCTGTGTAATTACAACGCTAAAGGGTAGCAATAGGTAGCAATTTCGGGGCAATTCGTTTAGTAGATTAAAAAAAAAAAAAATTATTGTTAAATTTTCTGAAAATCATTTTAATAAATGGAACATATGAGAGAGAGAGAGAGAGAGCGAGAGAGAGAGCGAGAGTATAAAAAAAAATTTTTAAAAAAAAAAAAAAAGTATTATCGGATCTGAACGTTTTCTTTAAAATTTTTCTTTTTTTCTTTCTTAAATTCTATTCAAAGCTTTTCATAATTTTTAGATAACAGCGATAAATCTTTGTCCTAGAAGAATCAGTTATCCTTAACAAAACGTTTTTAAATCAATCAATGCTAGAGGAATCATTTATTTTAAAGTAACTTAGACAAAGTTGATTTAATAAATAAATAAAATAAAATAATAATAATAAAAACAGACCAACTAGATAACCTACGTAACCTTGGTGTTAGGTAAGACTTTCGTTAAAATCTGGAGAAATATAAAAATCAACACTTTTTATCAATTTTATTTTTATCACATTGAATGATTTAGAAGGTTTTTTTTTTTAAATGTTGATCTTTGAATTGTTTAGCGAGTAAAGTGAAAACAATTAAACCGGCTCACTGCACTAAATTTCGTTGTATATTTTGTACTGGTGAAAGAATATTTAACGTAAACAGGTTTAAAAAAAAGATTTTTTTTTCAAATTTCTACAAATCTAACGTGAAAAAAAAAATCATGTTATTCAAATTTCAATTCGTCAAACAATTTTTTCAATGCCGGACTTTCCCGGAATGTTGAATTTATATTTTTCTTTTAAAATTTCGATATGAGATTTCTTCTAAGACATTTCCAAACTAAAAGAAAAATAATATATTTTATAAGTCTTGCTTTGAAAAAAAAAAAAATCTTTTCAGATCAATTTAAAAACCCCTTCAAGTTGATTGTAAAGCCGACTACTAGTGAAAAGAAAGTTCTTTCTTCCTACCATTTATTTTTCAAGTTATAGCTTTTCTTGCATTTACGAAAATATATATGATTAGATATTTCTATGAAATCACCTAACGAAAAGAAAAATTGTGATTTTAAACAAACAGGATGTAAAAAGGATTTGTGTGAAATAATATTGAAATAAAAGGATATTTTTTTAAGAAAAAAAAGGGGGGATAAAGCCATATGTTTGTTGTTACGTGTTTAAAAATGAAAGTGATGATCTTTATTTTTTAAACTGTTCTACTAGCAGATTAATGAAATGATTGAAAACATAAATTAATACTATAAAACAAATTCGAGTTTGCTGTAGTGATTTTTCTTTAAGGAACAGGGTTTTTTGAAAAGTGAATAATTGAATTTTAACTTACAACTGAACAGGTTAGGGCACATTGGACATGAACAGACCATACGCAAAACAACCTGGTCAGCACATGTACAAATATGATAATACCGACGGCGATGATACCAGCATCGAAGTAATCTTCTGTGCCATACACAAACACATACAGGTATAACCAGAGGATGTACAGTACTAGGAAAGGTCCTACATAACCACGAAGAAGCAGAGGTCGGAAGTTGTAGTAGGTGAGACTCTTAATTTCTTCATCTACGGTCGCCATGTTAATGTGGCGTCTGAAGCTGGCTCTGTATTTAGACGATCGTTTAGTTCCGTCAATTATTTTTTTTCTAAGAGCTTAGTAATTTTTTATAAAGTCAAATGGAATTTTTAGTATAAAATTAATTAAATAATATTCTAAATAATCGGTTACTTTTAAGTTGACCATAAAAATATACGAAACTATTATAGAGGGAGTGCTTTCCCTTTAATAGGTAAGCAGACGATTTGGGAATGTAACAGGTTAGAAATAATTCAATGATTAGTCTAATAACACATATTATCATTTACTTAGCTTACTTTTTCTTTTTTTTTGGGGGGGGGGGCATTTACGGCATGTCAATTATTTTTGGGTTATTTTATGCCGTAGACGTTTTATTTATTCATTCTTGATGGGTATTGAAAATTATTTTATTTAACTAATTTTCTTTTTTTAAACACATTTTTGTTAACTCATTTTCTTCTATTTAACCTATAGATGGGACCCTAACAGGTACTACCACCCTGGGTCAGGATGGACCTGGGAATAATGGCGATGAAGGAGTATTACACACTCCCCAGAGATCCAGAATTGGAACTTCATCATTAGATGCAATTAAAAGTTATACCCAGAACACTTACTAAGCTTAGCTTTGTTTAACTCAGAGTCAGAAGTATGGGACACCCAGTGAGAATCAAACTCACTAGTAACGGTTTGCTAGCCTAGCTTGATAACCATTATACCATGCAACTCACTTCTTTTCGAAAATTAAGCATCTAGATCAGGCACAAGGCTGTAAGTATGAATTGAATATGTGGGTTTTTAATGATTTTATGTTAGTGACGCCAAGTGAATATTTTGACGACTGGTAATACCATAAAAAAATAGGACCATTACTCGAGAACTCACCTGAGTAGAATGTAATAGCTTTTTTTTTCTATTCTAATAATATGTAGATGTAGAAAATATGAACTGTAATATTGCTGAACCTCATTTAGTGCAGAATCATTGGATATATAGTGAAAATTTTTCTTTTTAATATGAAAAAATACCTCAGACACCTGTCTTTTTACCTGTTGATTGCTTCACAATGGAGATGCACTGAGGTCAGTGATGTTTGTACGGTCATTTCTGTAACTAACTGCATGTAAAGTATTCCTATTAAAGTGTTTTAAAATGTTTTTTTCAACATCTTTATTGAGTATACCTGTTTTTTTACCTATCATTATGTAATTGATCCATAACTACACACGAGCAAAATCATTTTCAGTGCAAACAACTTTATAACATCGAGGAAGAAATTGTTTTCTGCAAGTCTGCCTATTTTCACAACAATCTGTTCACAAATAACGATACTATGAGCTTTTGAATGTACAGACCCATTTTTAGCTGTTTTTTTTTAAACAAATCCTTATGGGAACTGAGGGGTTTAGGCCTAGAATTACTTCTGGGAAGTTAAGAGTTAAGGTCTTTGTGTATTCATGGGTTATCTTTTTAACCCCATTATATTTGGTGGTCAAACGAAAAAGGAATTAAATGAAGACAAAGACAAAATGTAGTTTTAGGATTCAGGCTTTATTTGTGAGTCATAGCTACCTTGTGGAGAAGAAATTGCTTCCTGTCCAGTAGTAGTATGGGGTGGCAAGAGGTTTGGGGTGTTTTAAGGTTTAAAGTAGCTGGATAGTCTGGGTGCGTGTTCTTAGGGTTTTTGCTTTTTAACCTCATATCACTTGGTGGTCATGCTGAAAAGGAAGGAATTCAGGGAACGAAAAAGAAAGAAGGTGCTTTTATGACTAAGGCTTTATTCCCAGTCATAGTCACCTGTGGCAAGGGAATATCTCCCTGGCCACTAGTGTGACTAGACACAGTTCAGGCCTATACTCGAATGGCTGAGATATTAACTTGGGGTCAGAAGTCGGTCCTTTTTCTCGCACATGTATGAAGTGTTCTTCCCGTGAAGGCTCATGGGAGGTTGTTTTTTTTATTTTAATTTTATTTTAGTTTTATTTTAATCCCCACAGTAGCATCTTACCCCACGTAAGGCTTGAGTCCCAAATGATTGAGAGATTTTCTTGGTGATAGGAAATGGGTCCTTTTTCCAATGCATATCCAGAGGGTTCTTTCTGTCTGAGGGCTCATGGGAGATTTTTGTCTGGTGAGGAGGGTGGCTAGACACTCTGCAGAACAAAAAACAAGACCTGTAATAAGGTGGAGGAAGCTCTTTGCTCAACAGCCATCTAGTACATTATTTCTAAAGTCCAACCCCTCCTCATTGTGGCAGAGCCGTGTAAACTTAGTAGTGTCAGAGCTGTGTCGTTAGGAACTTAAATTCCTGGTAGGGTCACCCAAGATGGACAGGTCTGGCACCCAGTGGTATTAGGACCACAACCTGGCCAAAGAGGCTCTGGCAAAAATTCAAAGGGCTTCTCCATCATCATTAAGAATCAACAGCTTTTGGCATACTTGTCTCTGCATCTGTGGAAAATTTGCGGCAAACAAGGGAATCTCCCTCCCCTGACTGGGATATGCATGTAGGGTTTGGGGACTGCTTGTGAATTTTATATATAATGAAATTTATTGTGTACAGAGCTCAGGTGCACCACAACTCATCAAAGTCTCATGTCTAGTACACAGAATAATGTATTAGTGTCAGGAACATGAACAGTTTACAGTAATAATATACATGTATGTGTGCACGTGTGTGCATATGTGTGTGGAGAGGGGTATCAGGTATAGTGTTGGCGGACTACAGGAAGCATGGAGGTTTTGAAAGATGCAGTGTTTCGGCAGCCTACAACGGATGCAGGCAGCTTATTCCATGCCTCTGCAATTCTGAGCGTGAAAAAATGTTTCCGAAAGTCATGTGAGCTATGCTGTTTTCTGACTTTGTAGGTATGCCCACGTGTGTTAGAAACATGAGATAAAAAAGGTGCTCAAGGTGCCAGTTTCTATTCCCTTGTTACTCTTTTCATGAATTTGTTGGATGGAGCCAGCTCAACTGATCCAGTGTGAATGCCGTCACAGAAACTGAAAAGAAAACCGCATAAACCTTAACAATAGAAGTTCAGGTATTCTTCGGTGAATGCTGACTTATACATATTAACCAACCCCTCCTCACAAGTAGGATGTGACACAAGGTCAATTTCTTAAGTGGAGTTTAACAGGTTTGAATTCAGAGTTTTCCTTTTCCTACACTGGTTACCTAGCCACAGTTAAAGAGCCCAGTCTACCCTACTATTTACCCATAGGTGGAGGTAGAGTAGTTGAATGCATAATGCATACCTTTGCCAAGGGTAATAGTGCAATGTGAAATGCAAACAGCTTCATCCAGGATTTGAACTCGCGTCGATCAGTCCATTTCCTACGACTCTAACCATTACACCATGCGCCTCCATATAATTATGTTATGGTAATTTACCATGCATGCATGAACTCTTCCAACTATAAATAGCAGCAGGTTCTGCACTTAAGCAAGAGTCAATATTTCAGCGGACATTTGATAAGACCGCCTCGCGAGTAACCTTTTCAGTTGTATATGTTTATACTACTGTTCTTTGTTAATATTGAAGTCAGTCAGTTAGACAGTCAACAATTGGTTTGACTGGCCAAGCCTAACATGAAGTTACTAGTTCATTAATGAACCCACTATAACAGCTTAAATAATTCCTGCCACTGCTGCCAGGAAGAGTCCATTAAGCTGAGGAGGTGTTTGACTGTTCTACTGTCCAATAGTTAACAATCTGTAACAGTCATTTCCAGACTGCAGGTTCAATCCTGGCTAAGGGTGAAAGTAACACAGAATAACAATTATCAGTTGTTGAAATTTTTTTTGTAGAAATTTCTCTGAAATAGCTGCAACAGGTAGCCCCCCAACTTGGGGGATGTTTTGTAAAAAAGTGTATATTTTTGTTTGGGCCTTGGTGCCTTTTTTTTCAAAATTCGCGGAGCGAATTCTTGTGGGCCTTTGATTGGTCTGAAATGACGGCATTTTTGTAAGGGACGTGGCGGTCCCCGGTTTAGTGCCTTTTTTTTCCCCCTTGGCACTTTTTACAGCTAGCACAGCAGGGAGCAGACCGGAGAAAAGGCTCTCTCCTCCAGCTTTTTAGCCAGCAGGCGACTCTGTGAACAGAGGTGAGAGAACAGGTCTCTCTTGGGCTGAAGCCCTCCCCCCCCCCTTCTATGGTTGTCCGCTGTGAACAGCGAAGGTTCTTGTTCAAAAAAAAGGAATAGGATTCGTGAACGAATCCAAGGGTTAAGAGATACGTGAACGTATCAACGTTGAGACCACTGGGTCTTTTTGACTGGTTGAAACCAGGAGCAAGGAGAAGAATTTATGGGGACGTGACCGTCCTAGTATAAAAGGAAGTTTGGAGAAGATTCGTGAACGAATATAATTTATATAAAAGA
The DNA here is from genome assembly GCA_023376005.1 of Doryteuthis pealeii. Lineage (NCBI taxonomy): Eukaryota > Metazoa > Mollusca > Cephalopoda > Myopsida > Loliginidae > Doryteuthis > Doryteuthis pealeii. The sequence goes on along the minus strand of CM042165.1, from coordinate 55,546,710 downwards.
ACTTAGACCACTGGGTCTTAAATTTGTTGAAAACCAAAGGAACATTGAAGGAAAGAAGAAAGGAAGAAGAACATAGAAGGAGAGAAGGAGGGAAGAAGCAAACGAGAGAACGAAGCAACTCGGAGTTCTCTGTCATCAACAGAACAAAATAAGGGCCCACTAAAAACAAAAGGGCATTTCGAACTTTAGCCTCCCGGCAAGTAATTTTATATGTGATTTGAAATGTTTTATTATTGTTTGGTTTTATGTTTTAAATGTTTTTTTTTTTTTTCATGGTTAAAGATACTGCACGGGGAAATTTGTGCAACCCTCAGCAGACAGTAGAGTTGTTTAAATTTTAAATAAATATAGTTATTTTATAAGTAGAGTTTGTCTCGTTTTTTAGACTCTGTTAATTCTTTTTTCTTCAGCATATTATTTACACTTTTAATTTTTTTTATTTTGTTACTGGCGTCGAATTTTGAGGACCAAAACAAAATTTCGACACAGTATTCTACAGTTAATATATTTGTTTAACTCATTTCCTCTCTTGTGTCTTTATTCTGGCCCCTAACCAGGCCACAACAAATTATAATATATATGACTTATGATGTATGGAAATCTTTAACTTATCTTCTGCTTATGAAAATCAGGCATAGCTGATCATGTGAGGAGAGAAAAGGGTGGTCATCAACCCATGTGGAGTGGAGTCAGTATAATAGTGTTGGGATGCACATGAGTCCAAAATGGTTATTTTCCCTTGCTGCAGGTCTTCGCCGATAAGTGGCTAGAGTATTTAAGCAGGAGCCCAGGAGAAAATCCCTCTTTTTCTCTTGGTTCGGCAAACACTACACATTGTATAAACACATGTTGTCTATATCCATTGAGTGGGGGGCTTTGCCCCCTAACCAACTACCAGTAAATAACATTCCTTCAGAACTCTGTATCACTTCGTTAGGACTTAGTCCTACTTCCTTTATAATGTGTTTATGTATCTGTTCTCTATATCTATCTTGTACTTTGTAATGAGTATATGTATTCCTGTCTTGTATGCATTTCTCACAAATTAAAGTCAATGTTTGTTATTATCTTATAACTTCTTTGTCAGATTAATTTATGTACACATATGTACCCACGTGGAAGGTTACATTGAGCCTTCCAACTTATTATAAGAACTAAACATCTTATAATAGAAACACAGAACAACACTGGAAAATAAGACAATTAAAAGAACCAGTGCATATATGAAACTTTAATAACCACTTTAGTCAGCCTTGTTTATAAATGAATACAATGTGAAAGTCTCTAATTAAGAAAGAAATAACAATTGGCTTAAGACTAAAAAAAGATCCACCTCCTAATTATAATATGAAAAGTATAATAAACATAATCTGGTTCAATTAAACAGGCAGACAAAATGACATGTTTAAGGCTTTAAGTTACCACCATTGAATTATCTAGTAGCAGGACCTGTGGATATACCACAGTATGATAATTTTTTTTTTTGGTTTGTTTTGTTTAATGGCATATCAACCTCAGTGGGTCATTTAATGCCGATAAAGTTTTGAAATAAATCAATTCTCAATGGATAATACAATTTTTTTATAAGTATGATAATTTAATCATTACAACATTTAATATGTTTACTTAAGAACTGAACGGGAATAAATGTAAATATTGAATTTTGTAGTATTTTGCAGTTAATACAAATTTTCAGAACTGTCTTATACTTATTTCCACCTTCAAAAATGTATTTTTCTTAATAACTTCTTTTGGTGGAAAGTTGTTATAAAATTGGATATGTATACTAATATCATCGGATCTAGGTACCACACAAAAATTTTCAGAGGAATTTGTGCAGTCATAAGAAAATTATTAACAATTTAACAGAGTGTCTTATACTTATTTCCACCACTGTATAGTTTCGGTTACAGACAGACAAATACACAATCTCCGTTATAACAAGATTTTGATAATGTTATAAATTTTAATCTTCTCACAAACTGGTAATGCCATTTTGGCTCTTTATTATATACCCACTTCATATTGGGTATAGGGAGAGACAAGAAAAGGTGAGATGGATTCTTACTTGTTCTACTTCATCACTGCCATCTTTTATTGAAATTTTATATTACTACTACGGACTTATGCCAGCGCCTTCTAAGATATCTTAGAGGGCCTGGCTCATGCCCCTAGGGGACTGTCAGCAGCAGCGGCAGCCATCATCATCACCGTCAGGGGTGATCTCTATAAATAGCCCTGACCATTAGTAATTCTTCCTCTTTCTAGTTGTAACCCTTCTGAGGGTCAGTTCGGGGACCGGCATTCACGCGTCCCTCTCTCTCCCCTTGGTGAATCCTTCTGACTACTACAGGTAAGAGCTTTGCTCTATCTCTCCCTACGAACTAGGTTACTGATAGTAAAACTCATGACGGACCTTTCTACCATGTTAACAAACCCGGCTTCTAAAGAGAGTTAGCTGTCTTGACCCGTGACGGCTGACAGCCAATTACCAATATCACCAGGATAACAACTGAGGGAGCCGACGAACTAATTTGCAACAACGGACAAGCTTCACACTTTGATACCTTTGCAGTCAATAGGCTGCTAGCAGAATAAACTTTTGCAACCCTTAAACTACCTTAAACTACCCTTAAACTACCTTAAACATCCTTAAACACCTTAAAATACCTTTAAACAAACCCATAATAACATTACGGCTTATACCTAAATGAGGAGGTGCCGCTAGCTTCTAAAAGAAGTTATTAAACCTCACAAGCTTGTCCAAACTAAACCAGAACACTTTCTTCTTCTCTTGTTGTACCTTTTTATGCGCATTTATATATTAAACCTGTTGCATTTTGATTTCGTTGTACTCTTGTTCCTTAATGTCATATCCGCCTCTTCTCTTCTGCTTCCCATGTCGTTAACCATTAATTTTTATACTTTCTTCTGAGCTTATGGGGTAGCAAGAGGTGGTAATAAAGGACTATTTGCTCATAAATTCCTACCATAAAATAAACTGAACCCCCATTTTATGTCCGTGTTTTTGTATTAAAGGTTTTATTTTTCTTGCATCTGTTATTTTACAATACAAAATATATTTTATTTATTTATTTTAATATTCACTTCAATGTGTATATTCTAAAAGTTTTTATTTTGTGAGAATGTTTAGTTTTAAAGTGGGGTCTCGTTTTACAATTTAGGTATAAATTGGATCCTCCTTTTATGACCGTAATTTTGTTTTTTCGTCGATGATGATTAAAATCTGACATTTTTATTTTAGAGTACCAAAGCCAAAAAGAAAAGAAATAACAACAACAAAAGTAATATTCAACTTTTTACTCGTAAATTCCTGCCATAAAATTGGGCTTGGGCATTTTATGGTAGGAATTTACGAGTAAAAAGTTGAAGTGTAAAAACGAACCCCCACTTTAAAACTAAGCATTCTCACAAAATAAAAGCTTTTAGAATATACACATTGAAGTGAATATTAAAATAAATAAATAAAATATATTTAGTATTGTAACATAACGGGTGCAAGAAAAATAAAACATTTATTGCAAAAACACGGACATAAAATGGGGGTTCAGTTTATTTTATGGTAGGAATTTACGAGCAAATAGTCCTTTATTACCCAAGAGGTTTGGGTGTTTAAAGGTTTAAATGTAGCTGGATATTCTTGTTGCATGTTCCTAGGGTTTTCAATTTTTACCCCATCTCATTTGGTGGTCGCACTGAAAAGGAAGGAATCCAAGAAACGAAAAAGAAAGAGATGAAGGCAGAAGGTGGTTTTAGGATTTAGGCTTTATTCCCAGTCATAGTTGCCTGTGGCAAGGAGCGCTCCCCCTAGCCAGGAAGTGATTACACACAGTTGTGGCCTAAACTTGAATGGCCGAGATATTCTCTTGGGGGTCAGAAGTTGGTCACTTTTCTCGCACACGCGCGGAGGGTTCTTCTGGTGAAGGCCCATGGGAGTTTGTTGCTTTTTTAAAATTTTAATTTAATTTAATTTTTATTTTAATCCCCACAGATTTGGTCGTCTCTGTTCATTTCATTGTAATAATTAAGCAAGACTTTATTGTTTTTCTTCATTCTTTATTAAAAACCCCAAAGTGTTTTCAACTGTGTGGTGAGAAGCTGGCATCTTAGGAGAGACAAACATTATGTCTGCTCCCTTTAACTAACAGCCAAAATCTAACTAACTAAACCGAACTTCAGCTCTCACGCTCCCATTGGTAGAAACCAGGGGGGGGGGTGTCAACTAAAGATCATTACCTATTAATAATATAACCCCCTCCAATTTTGTATTTCAACAAATTTTAATTCAAAATCTAACTACACCCACTGACATAATTCGTAGGCTACCCAAAAAGTATGTAACATCTTACTTAGGCTAGATAGGCAGTTGGAAAGGCCCCCTCTGATCAATTGGCTGGCCATGTCAAACTCTAGCACCTTTATAATTGTACCAACCCTATTGCCCTTATGGAAGCCCCCAACCATTTTTATCATATATGTGCTAGAAGGTGGTAGCTGAGGGTCTTAGTGTCCTGGGTATGATGTTAAACTGCATCTAATGGTGAAGTTCCAATTTTGGAGCTCTAAGGAGTTTAGAGTACCCCTTCATCACTATTACTCCCAGTCCACTCGGAGTGGTAGTACCTGTTAGGGTCCCATATATGGGTTGAATAGATAAAAATGAGTTTTAAAAAATGTGTTTAAAAAATTGAGTCTAAAAAAATTTTGAATATCCATCAAGAATGAATAAAACAAAGCGTCTTCTGCATAAAATAATCCAACAAGGGTTGACATGCCGTGAAATCAAACCAACCAGCCAGCCAACTGACCAACCAAACTGGTAATGTTAGCCTTATTGCCAATCAAACCATATAATATGTCTCTCATTCACTAATACTATAAACTGGTTTGGTTATAGGAGCACTACTCATATAATGTGTCTTGGCAGGATTAGCCTGGTAGAACCCATCCATCTCCAGGTCTACAACTGGTTTAAATTCAGAGTTTTCCTTCTCATAGACTAGTAAAAAGTAAAGTTGTCGGGGCGGTTTAATGTTGGTATCAGCCAGACAGTGAGAGAGTCTATCCCCCTTTCACTAGTGCTAGACTAAGGAGATTATTTTAGCATCTGAGGTGGAGCGCCACACCTACCATCAGCTCCTTACCCATAGCTGGAGGGAGAATAGTTGGATTCATACCTTTCTCATGGGTATTAGATATGATTTGAAATGCAAACAGCGTCATTCAGGATTTGAACTCTGGTAGCCAACCAAACCAATCAACCAAACTGGTAATGTTAGCTTTATTGCAAATCAAACCATATAATATGTCTCTCACTCACTAATACCGTAAACTAGTTTGGTTATAGGAACACTACTCTGGCTCAGTTGGTAGAGTGTTCGGCTAGAAACCACAAGATTCCTAGTTTGATACTGGCCCTCGCCAACTCAGCGTATAAGTAGCACAGGGATCTGTGTGGTAAGGAGCTGATGGTAGGTGTGGCACCCCACCTCAGATGCAAAAATAATCTCTTTGTCTAGCACTAGTGAAAAGGGGATAGACTCCCTCGCTGATTGGCTAATACTGATTTTCGGCTACCCCCGACTACTTTACTTTACTTACTCATATAGTGTGTCTTGGCAGGATTAGCCTGGTAGAACCCATCCCTCTCCAGGTCTATAATTGATTTGAATTCAGAATTTTCCTTCTCCTAGATTGGTTGCTATACCAAGGTTAAAGATCCTAATCTGTTTTACTATTTACCCATAGCTGGAGGGAGAATAGTTGGATTCATAACTTTCTCAATGGTATTAGATATGATTTGAAATGCAAACATCATCGTCCAATTGGACACATAGCCCATAGCCTAGTGGATAAAGGAGTTAGGTTAAGACAGTTCTAAGTGACAGTTATCTCTAGACTGCAGGTTCAATCCTGGTCAGGGGCAGCAGTAATAATAAACACAACTTAACACCTATACCCCAGCTATGGTTATCGGAATGAGAACAAGATACCCCCGTGGATTGAATAAAGGGTTGGGTTCAAAGTTCCGTGATGGCTCCCAATTATGACAAGTAGGTTCCCGATTATGACAAGAAGGTTCCCAAGTTCGAATAGAAGGTTCCTGAGTCCGAAAAGAAGGTTCCCAAGTCTGAGAAAGTTCCCTATTCTGACAAGAAATACCTGAAGAAGGCCGGGGGGGGGGGCAAATCGTCCGAAAAACGTTGTACAGATAACAATAAAGATGAGGACAATAGTCCGAATAATCCAAATAATACTAAGCATCGTTCAATGATTTGAACTCAGGTAGCCAAGTCCACTTGTTACATAAAAGCAACGACTTTTAAATACTTAAGTTAATCTGTACGAAGAGAAATTGCTCAGTGGTATTCAGAAGTGACAATTGTTACATAATTTATGTGGTAGCATAAGTTGTTGACAAGACTCTGTAGTTAGTTTGAAATAGGTTCGTTGGCGTTAAAAGTATAGGTGGGTAGATTTCCGTTGGACCCCAACTGACCCCTGGAGAGGTGCGAATCTCGCGCTATGAGAAAAACATAACTAGTTAGATTCAGATACAACTTGACATCAAAGCAGAGAACACATGTATCTCTCTGCTGGGTTTGTTATCTCCCCGTGCGGAAGAACATGGGCAAGAAAAATAAATCTTGATCAAGAAAATAAAAGTCTTGTGAGTTGATTAATTGCATGACTAAAAACTAGCCCTTAAAAGAAGCCCTTAGAAGAAACAGTTAGAAGAGACTAGACAACATGACGGCCAGAGAAGAAGAAAAGGAAACAGCCACACAAGATAGCAGGGAGAAATGGAGCAACAAGTAAGTCTCTACTCAACTCTGTCTCTGTCTCTGTCTCTCTCTCTGTCACCCGAGTCTTTTCTCTCAATTGTATACCCGCAATGGGGTATACAACACACTTCCTATGAGAATAACCACAAGCACCTCCATATCATTCATTCATTGGCATTTCAGTCTCGGAAGACTATAATAAAGTTTTTATGTGCCCCTGAAGTTACAGCGCCTCCTGTGACTGTGAAGTCCGATGTTTGAAAAACATTCTCGACCACAGATTTTGCATCTGAAGGCTGTCCCTGAAGATCTTGATGTGCCGGTGCTTTGTTGCCGCTGCTTTCTTTTAGACCTCTTAACTTCATGATGTTGCGTCAGGGTGACTTCTGACATGAACAGTCCTCTACAGAGATTCTGCCGCCACCGAGGATGGTCCTGAGCCAAATTTTCCCAGCTGGAAGGGGCAGTGCCAAAGCACCTGAGATCATTCTCGCATACATCCTTGAATCGCAGCTGGGGGCGACCAATCTGTCTTTTACCAGACCTCCATAATATACATGTAAATAAATGTAAATATTATTTAGTCACTTTTCTGAAAAAAAAAAAACATCAAATAAAAATTTAAATACATCTGTGATATTTTTCCCATGAAGATGACTCAACTTAACTTCTTGCTTTTAATTTTTTACTTTCTTTTTTCTTTTCTCGCAATTTTCTATACTTCAATTTTAACTTCTTGCTTTTAATTTTTTACTTTCTTTTTTCTTCTCTCGTAATTTTCTATACTTCAATTTTAACTTCTTGCTTTTAATTTTTTACTTTCTTTTTCTTCTCTCGTAATTTTCTATACTTCAATTTTAACTTCTTGCTTTTAATTTTTACTTTCTTTTTTCTTCTCTCGTAATTTTCTATGCTTCAATTTTAACTTCTTGCTTTTAATTTTTTACTTTCTTTTTCTTCTCTCGTAATTTTCTATGCTTCAATTTTAACTTCTTGCTTTTAATTTTTTACTTTCTTTTTTCTTCTCTCGTAATTTTCTATGCTTCAATTTTAACTTCTTGCTTTTAATTTTTTACTTTCTTTTTTCTTCTCTCGTAATTTTCTATGCTTCAATTTTAACTTCTTGCTTTTAATTTTTTACTTTCTTTTTTCTTCTCTCGTAATTTTCTATACTTCAATTTTAACTTCTTGCTTTTAATTTTTTACTTTCTTTTTTCTTCTCTCGTAATTTTCTATACTTCAATTTTCATGGAGGCATAGAAAAGGAGCATGGTGACAAATCCTTGACAAGGCTGGTTGCATTTTTCATAGCACTAATACACTTGAGAAAGATATGAATCTAACTATTCTCTGACAGTTATGGGTAAATAGTACTGCAGACTGGGCTCTTTAACTTTGGCATGGCAACCGGTCAAAGAGAAGGAAAACTCTGTCAAATTCCACTTAAAAATTGACCTTGTGTCATATCTGTAGAAATTTGTATTCAGTGATCAGTATTCAGCTGTGTTGCAGGTTGGGCTATTCCAGTGTGTACCTTAATCAAGTTTATTCTCAGGATTCTGATTGGCTGTTGGTTCCAGTGTGGATACTTTGATCCATATATATCCAACACATGACTGTGTTCTGGTAATTGGTACTGGACCTGTATTCAATTACAGTCCCCTTTTTTTGTCTGGTAACTAGACACTAGTTACAGCCTTCCTGTGTTATAGCTTCAATTCTGAGAAAACACTAAATTATCTTTTTGGTACAAATAATATTCAATATATGTGAAATAATAATAGAAAAAAAAAAATTGTCATAGATGCAGTGCCACATTGGGATATTGATCTTGCTATGAAAAAAAAAATCATCAATAACTTAAAATTGGTTGACTTTCAGACTTTTTCGATAGCATTTTTGGATTTCTTGGGTAAAAATGCTTTTATAAACCAATTTTTAGGAGTAGGAAAGCTCTAGAACTCATTTTACAGACAAAAATAGATTACAAAAAGTCGCCATTTTTCGTGAACCCCACCAAATTGGAAAGCTAAAATTCGACATAAATCCGCCAATTTTTGGAATTGGAAGCTCAAATTTTGAGGACTTTGTAACTTTAACATAATCCACACCTGTACAAAATTTCAGAAAAATTGAAGGGGGTGGGTGACAATTTTACTTTTTTCTGGATGATTTGACATGGAATTGCCCAGTAGTATTAGTGTTGTGAGGAATTCTATCATCTTCAGGATCCAATTTTGTGTGAACTACACAAACCATTTGAGTGAGATGAGCAAGACATGCTGGGTACTACTGGAGAAGCAAGGATGAACTCATAAATGATGTTCTCCTATAGAAACCAGCACACGGACATGCCAGGATGGGCCATCCAGCAAAGACATACATTAACCAGCTCTGCATGGTTCCTGGATGCTGCGGACCTCCAGATAGGAATGAATGATAGGGACGGTTGGTGAGAGATTGTCAAATATATCCATGCTACTAGCGTGACATAATGATGATGATGATGATGATGATGATGATGATGGTTGGTGAGAGATTCTCATGGATATCTGTGTTACTAGTGCATTAACCAGCTCTGCACAGATACTGGATGCTAAGAGAGCAATAAATGATAGGGGCAGTTGGTGAGAGATTGTCATGGATATCCATGCTACTAGTGCAACATGATGATGATGATGATGATGATGATGATAAACAAATCATGAAAACAACACCTCACAAGAAAGCAGCTGTATGGCCACTTGCCTCATATCACACAAACCATCAGAGTGAGATGAACAAGACATGCTGGACATTGCTGGAGAAGCAAGGACAAACTCATAAGTGACATTCTCCTATGGAAACCAGCACATAGGTATGCCAGTGTGGGCCACCCAGCAAAGACCTATATTGACCAGCTCTGCACGGATACTAGATGCTGTGTAGAGGACTTACCAGGGGCAATGAATGATAGGGATGGTTGGTGAGAGATTGTCATGGATATCCATCCAGCAAAAACCTACATTGACCAGATCTACTTAGATGGGTGACCATTTAAACAACAGCAGGTACTGTAGGCAACCTGATATCAAAAGGACTTGATTTGGCATTAAATGACCCAAAAAGGTTTGGTACACCGTTTTAACAAAACAACCAAACAATCAAACAAACTGGCTCTGTGTGGTTACTGGATGCTGTGTAGAGGACCTACCAGGGGCAATAAATGATAGGGATGGTTGGTGAGAGATTGTCATGGATATCCATCCAGCAAAAACCTACATTGACCAGATCTACTTAGATGGGTGACCATTTAAACAACAGCAGGTACTGTAGGCAACCTGATATCAAAATGACTTGATTTGGCATTAAATGACCCAAAAAGGTTTGGTACACCGTTTTAACAAAACAACCAAACAATCAAACAAACTGGCTCTGTGTGGTTACTGGATGCTGTGTAGAGGACCTACCGAGGACAATGAATGATAGGGATGGTTGGTGAGAGATTGTCATGGATATCCATGCTATTAATGCAACATGATGATGATGAAGGCTCTAGTTTCTAACCAAATGTTGATGCACTTTTGAATAGAAAAAAATAATGTGTGACAAGATTGTTTTAAGAAATAACTGAAAACTAATATCCCAGAAAAACTAGTTCTTCCATTTTGAATTCAAAAAGAATGTGACACACAAAAAGGGGAAGAAAAAAAAAGAGAAATTTTTTTGAAAGAAGAAACCTGAAAAATGATATTGCCAGTCAAAATCTAGAAAGCACAGTTTTTTTTTTAGTCAAAAGTCAAAAATATTTTTTTTTTTAGTCAAAAGTCAAAAATATTTTTCATCGCAAATTTTTATTCCAAATTTATTTCATTTAATTTACTAGCAAAAATATGTGCCGGATGGATGCAAATATTTAAGTTTTAATATAATAAATACCATATTAAATTAGAAAGACTAACAAAACTAAATAAGAATAAATATAAAAATAATACACTTATTCTAATGTTATTTTAATTGATTTCTTTATAAAATTACATATAGGATTGCTTTTAATACATTTGAGAATAACATGATAGTATTAGAAATCTGTAACAGCAAATAATCATTTATTAAACCCAGTTTTGTTAAAATCATTATGCAAATTATTCCCACCATATACTATGTAAATCTTTATTTCTTAGAGATATATAACACATATTTCAGGATTTTAAATGCATTAATAACATGGAGTCCTCGGGGCCTGTGTTTGTTAATGTAAATTAACAGCGTTGATCCCAGGGGGCTATCCCCCGAGGCAACACCTGCCCCCTCGATTTAAAGGGGCAGGGCTGGGTTTATTACCCAGTGCCTGAGGCGCTCCCCTTGAGGGGTAATGTCGACGAGATCAACACAATTTTTCACCCACCACCCATGAGTCTCGGCTTGTGAGTGGTCCCACATTAATAGGGCCTTGTACCTAACCCGTACACGTGGAGTACAAGGTAAATCTTATTATAATGGAGATTGTGGGTTTGTCTGTCTGTAACCAAAACTATATTACTATACAAGTCACAATTCCCTTTGTTATTTACATCACATTCTCCATGATTTTATTTTTTATTTAAACCTCAATGATTAGTAAAATTGTTTTACATCATTAAGACTGTTAGCAATATCTACATGCTAATAATATGCACCCAACTATGATAAAAAAAAACAAAAAAAAACAGGAAATGGTCTTACTTGAACCCGAGTTGACAGCCATTATATATATATATATATATATATATATATATGTGTGTGTGTAGAAAGTTTTGTAGAAAAAAACAACAAGATGTTTAAAGTTTTGCTGACAGAAATCTGTTTTGACCGTATGTGGTCTTTATCAAAGCAACATTGTAAACGGAAAAACGAAATAAATGTTTACAATGTTGCTTTGATAAAGACCACATACGGTCGAAACAGATTTCTGTCAGCAAAACTTTAAACATCTTGTTTTTTCTACAAAACTTTCTACACATATTGTCAGATTCATATCCATTTTACCTTTCATATATATATATATATATATATATATATATATATATATATATATTTGAAGTTAAAACGGTCAAAATACAGAGAATTTAGAAGTGTTTGAAAAAATAATTAAAAAAAAAAAAAATTTTTTGAAAAAAATTTTTGAGACGCTTACGATTGAAGAATAAATCTGCTGATATCACTAATTTGTTAACACACTACATCACATTCTTTTGGAACATGTAGCTCATGAGTATTTATGTTCACTTTTTGTATAAAGTTAAAAATATTGGTACTAATGCACAATAGCACGCAAGAGATAATATCAATAGAATTGTATTTAACGTATAAATAGCATTAGATGTGAGAAACTCCCGAATTACCCTAAGCCTAATTCTACCCCTAACCCTAAAACTAGCCCTAACCCTTACCGTAACCCTAATCTAAGCGTCTCAAAGGTTTTGGTTATTTCCGTGAAATGTAATGCTTTTTATATGTAATCTAATGATATCATCTCTTGTGTGCTATCCTGTATTAGTACCCATTTTACGTATAAATAGCATTAGATGTCAGAAACTTCTGAAGTAGAGAGACACTATAAAAATTTTTTTCAATAATAATGAAATTTATTGCGTACTGTGCTAAGGTGCACCACAAGTCATCAAAGTCTCATGTCTAGTATATAGAATAATGTATTAGTGTCAGGAACATGAATAGCATACAGTAATAATATACATGTATGTGTGTGTGTGTGTGCATATGTGTGTGGAGGGGGTATCAGGTATAGTGTTGCCAGATTACAGGAAGCATGGAGGCTTTGAAAGATGCAGTGTTTTGGCAGTCTATAATGGATGCAGGCAGTTTATTCCATGCCTTGGCAACTCTGAGCGTGAAAAAATGTTTCCGAAAGTCATGTGAGCTATGCTGCTTTCTGAATTTGTAGGCATGCCCACGGGTGTTAGAAACATGGAGATCAAAAAGGTGTTCAAGACTGCTGTTGTTAAGATAATTAATAACCTTATGAACCAGACGCCAGAGTTTCAACGAATCCATACCCAGGGCAGCAAGACGTTCCGAATATGGCAGTTTCTTCTTTCAATATGGCCTAAACTGATCATGTGATGCTATGATTTATTTTTACAAATAGAATGCTAGGAAAACGGTCTAAAAAATGAAGGGTGGATTATAGGTACCACCAATTTTCCCTGTGAAATTAACCCCCCCTCCCATATTTAATACAATGAAACTTGCATAAAGGTTAATATTATCTTGAAAATTGTTTCTCCACTTGAAAGAAGAAACATTAAACAAAATCCTGATGATTTAAAAGAATTTTTTTCAGCTTACGGAAATAATGAAAATTATGAACGAAAAACAATGTTTACATTTTTTGCACTGTTAAATCAATTTAATGTAGCCAAAAACTGATCCCGTGACGTATTTTGGTGGTACTATCAGAAATCTGATAGAGAATTATCTTCCCCTGCTGCTAGAGGGCGAATCGCCAATACGATGTTGGCGCCAGAATCAAACCCCGGCACTTGTCTGTAGGCCGTCAACCTAGACGGAGGCGTTTTTTAACCAGCATACTTTCTAAGGCTGTCTCATAGCATATAACTGAAGGCCGTTACGACAGCATACTTATCAGAAGGCTGAGGACCTAAATAGTCAATTTAAGAAGCGCCCCATCCACCGTCATTTAAAAGAACAGTTACCCAAGCGAGAAGCTTCTAAAAGAGCATCCCCATCTTTTACTTATCGGACGAGAACCGACAAAACGGACGCGTCTCTACAGAACTCTACAATCACAGCGACCAGAATTCGCTTTCTAGAGTCACTTCTCCAACGAACATTATTTCCCCTCACAGATAAGTCTAGTAGCAAATGACATCAAAATTTGCAACAACATTTCTGTACTTTTTTGATAATACATGTGTCTGTATTCTATATTCGTGTTTGTTCCTTTCTTTCGTCCGAACAATAACCAGTAACGGAGAATAAGGGCTCCAACGAAACCCAGTAAATACTCTTAGTACCTAGTGTATTATTAATTTTTTCTTTTTTCTACGGAAATAAAGTAATTAATAAGGACGGGCTCTTTTTTTTTCGAGTGGTTGAAATTGGAATTGCAGCAGTTTTTTAAAGTTTATTTATTTGTGTTGGTCCTACGAAATGGTCAGTTATTTTAACATAGTGCCAGTTTTTTCGTCAGAACACACTAGAACTGACTGAAAGAATTTTATCAGGGACGTCTACTGCGAACATTTCATCAACAACCCCACACGGTTGATATAGATGAGACGGTTTTCTTCAGGAGAAAGTAGTATGGCAACCGTGCTGCTCTGGGTTTTCGGGGGTTATGATAATCTGGTAAACAACAATTTTTCAACAAACTCTAGTTTCGACCAGAGGAACACCCGCCCCCTGGATTTAAAGGGCCAGGGCTGGGTTTATTGCCCGGTGCATGAGCCCCCCACCCGAGGGGGAATGCCGACGGGATCAACGCATTTTTTGCACCCGCCTCCCATGAGCTTCGGTTCGTGGGTGGTCCCACATTAATAGGGTCTTGTACCTAACCCGTACAACGTGGGGTATGTTGTAAATATAACGACAACATTTCGACTTGTAGTATGTAGTAATAGTAGTGAAAATATGACCTCCATTCAAGTCTCCGTTTCATGTAAATCCCCACTCCAAAAAGAAAAAAAAAGGTGATTTTTTTTTTTGCTATGAAAATTTATAAAACGTTTTGGCGTTCTCTTTTTAAAATCCTATTTTAGCGTCTCAAAGCTTTCGGGAATTCCCGTGAATGTACTGAAATCCAATGCTTTTTATACATAATAAATTATTATTTGATATGCTTTTATCACTTGCGCGCTATTCTGCATTAGTACCCAACAATGTTTTTTTTTTCAGTCTCACTTGAAAATTTTTAAGCACGAAAGACGGGAGTCTGTAAAAAAGAGAATCTTATATAAAAAACCTCAAGATATAAATTATATCTGAGAAAGACTTTAGATAATGTTAGCGAAAACGTTGCGATAAAGACAACAGAGATAAAGATAACAGCTTTTACCGTTAAACAAAAAAACATCCTGTAATCCATTTCAGTAATAGAAAAGTTGGGATGTGGTTGCTTAGTAACCAGGCGGAAGTGACGTCATAGAACCATGGCTGATGCGCTAGTCGACAAAAGTAAAACTGGGATGTTTACCTGTCGAAAACAAAATGCTGATTTCTTCAAGAACACGGAAAATATTTATATTATTTCAGTGTGGCATTCCGTTCTTGGAGATGCGATAGCGTAAAATATGGGTAAGGAATTAAAATTATGTATTGTCAATGATTTTAAAAAGAAAGAACGATATGATTAAAAAAAAATGATGTAGGATGTCTTGTCTGGTTTTAAAAAAAATAATCAATTCCTTACGTTTCTTTTTTTGTTTTAAGGTTTTCTCCAAGTTTTAAATGCATCCAAGGATACTTATTCAAATTTAAAAAAAATTAAATTAGTCCATATTTCTTTTAAAAAAATGATTTACCATGAATTGTTGCAATGTACTTAAAAACCATTATTGTCACTAGAAACTCTTTAAGACTATAATAATGATGATGATGATGGCAGACAGACATTATTTGTAACAAGCGACTGAACATGTCCCTATGACACTTTGATTTTAAAAGGTAAAAACACAAACAGTGACATTTTTACAAGTTAAAAAAAAATATAAATTTGTTCAAGCAAAGATTAATCTTAACCTAAGATATATAATTTTAATAAAATGAATTGTTTTTAAATTATTTTATTGTCTTAATGGAACCTTGTATTAAAAAAAAAAAATACAACCATTTTCGAAAAGACGAGAAAAGATTTTATGAAAGAAAAGTTGAAAATTTTAATTCACTCGTTTTATATTTATCAGATTCCTTAAATTTATTTAAAAATAAAATGATTTCTTCATTCGTTTATCTAACACGTCTCCAAAATAACAAAAAACAAAAAACAAAACCAAAGCAAAACAAAAACAAAAAAAGTCACTTTCAATTACATAAAAAAAACAAAATTGAACAAACCTGTTTTAATTAATTTTTTTAAAAAGCCATTTTTTTTTTGAGTTTGTATTTATTCATTTGTTTTTTCCAAACCGAACTGTCATCATTGTAATTGTCACTTGTTAGTAATACATGTTAAAAAAACCTACATTTAATTAATCAACTTTGTCATTCAATTATTGATTTTTTTTAAAGATTTTTAAATAATTTCATATTGGTTTAAAAAAAATGATTTGTCTTGTTTTCAGCTTTTGGGAATTTTAAAGCATAAATATTAGAGATAAATTTCAATTTGAAGAACGTAAAAACCAAACCATCGATTTTTGTTATTGTCGTATTTAAGAAAGAAAGAAAAAAAAAAACCCCACTAAAACAACGGTTTGTTAAACTGATTTTTATTCTTAAAAAAAAATACTCATTATTTAAAAAGAAAATGCTTACATCCCAGTTACTCACAGTGCATATAACCTGAAATAAAAATGATACGACCTGTTCCATACATTTTTGATAATTTAATTTCTAAACATAATTACCAATAACGGCCCATTGACCCAACAGGTCATGTTTTTTAATATTTTCTCTGTTTATTATATTTTTCTTCTATATCGAAGCATATTGCCAAAAAATGATAGTTTAAAGATTACGTAAACAGATTATTTTTTTTTAAAGAATGAATAATTTGATTCTTAGGTTTTTAAGAAAATTACAATTTGTCAAATGTGGAACATTTTAATCCAGTAAGTTAGATTTGCTTCATGAGTAAACTAGGATTTTACCAGAATTATTGTGGCATTGATTCATGTTTTTTTTTTCCGTCAGGTTTGCAATTTTTAATTTTCTACTGTTGAATGAATTATTTTGTTTTATTTTAAAGCAAAAATACGAACAATTCTCACTTTTACACGTTTTTTCTTTTAAATGTGAAACTCGGAAAATTAAAACAAGCTAAAGAAAGATTTTATCTTTAGCTATTTTATCATAAAATAAGTTATATTTGGTTTCTTAATATTTTGATTGGTTGCGGTATTATTAAATAATTTATTTAATTTCTATTTATTATGAATATAAATTTTAATTGATTAATTTTATTTAAAATTAATTAATTAAAATTTCTATTTATAATAGAATTCTATTATAAATAGAAATTTTAATTATTGTTCATTATGAATAATAGAAATCATTCATGGAAGATCAAATTAGGTCTCACAGAAATTTGGTTAGCAAAAGAAAAAAATTCAAAATCATTGCGGATTAGTTTTTAAATATTTTTTTTAGACTGGAAAATATCAAGTTAAAAATAACTTGAAGGAAAATAATCTGACAAATAAAATTAATAAGAAACGCACGTCATAATTTAAAAATAATCAAATTAAATTTCAGCGTTTATTTTTCTCTTTTGTTACTTATCCTAATTTCATATAATAATAATAATAATAATAATAATATCTTTTTCAGCTAGATATATTTAATATATCTGAAAAATATATTATCATTATCAGACCACCTAATATATTATATTAAGTGGTCTGGTCTGGGACCTGTCAGCTGTTTCTTATATTTTTAAAACATTTATTTTATTTCCACCGAATATTTATATTCTTTCCCACAGTTCATCCTACCTTGCCTTAAAAAAAAGTTCAAAGATGGGACATTCACTACTGATAATGATAGTTTATTCCATGAATCTACTACTAAAGATTTTTTTCCCTCATTTTTCTAATTTACAGAATTTAAAAATATAGACAGATTGAATCAGTATCGTCGATTAACTTATGTAATCTAATCCTCCTCCTGTTTAAAGATATTTTTGACAACTGTGCTTTTTCTCCCCGCGTCTATGAGAAATAATAATCAAAATTTGTCACCTTTACGTATCATAAATATGTGCAAAAGTTTCCAGCAAAAAAGACCTGTTTACAACTGTATACTTATACTAAGAAGTACTATATTCATTTTCGGTTTCTAATTTAAAAAATAGTATTGTTTTGTTATGATTATTAAATGAATTGTAAGTAACATTAAAATTAATTGAATATTTTAAAAGATATTTTATATTTCTAAACTCAACTTGGTATTAGTACATTTTTATTTTAATCAGCTCCAAAAATGCTGTCTAAAAATTTTAAAATAGTGAATTTTTAGAGATTAATGGTGATTATTGCTTTTTAAGATACTAGCAAAATTTGTCTCCCTTATTTCACATTTTATATTTGTTGTCATTTTTTTTTTCTCCATTCATATGTAATAGATTTTCGTCTCTCTTAGTTGAAAAATACAGAAATATCCCAAGGAAAATGTATGATTTTTTTTTTTTTTTTTTTTTTTTTTTTTTTTAAAGGGAATTAAAACAAACAACAAAATCAAATGTACAGTGTGGTCCGAAAGTTTTGTCACCCCCTACCAAAATATAATTCCCAATTAATCAACTATAAATTATGAAATAAACCACTGGAAATTAAATAAAAAATGATATTATTATTATTAATGATATTTATTATTAAAACAAAAATAATGTAAGTTAAAACAATATGTATGGGTGACAAGACTTTTGGACCACCCTGAATATAAAAAATGGCTTTTTAAAAAACATTCTGTAAAAAGTAGGTACTCATTTTTTCGTCTGCTTTTCATTTTAAAAACGAATTAAAATTAATTAAATCGATTATTTAAAGTCAAATTTTTGTCTAAGTCGAAAAGTAGTAACATAAATAAAAAATCAAAATAATACTACACATGTAATTTATTTTTAATACATTTAAAACGATTTTTTCGTTCAATTTCGTTTGGCCGAAAAAACTGTTTAAAGATGGCGTGTTTACAAAATTAATGTAACATTCGCGATTGAAAAAATATTACTAAAAATCAGGGAATTATCCGATTTTAATGAAATTATCAGTATTGATTTATCAATTAATGAATTTTATAATGCATCAGTTATTTCATTTCAAAACTTTAAGTATTTCTGCTATGATAAATTAATATATGAAATTCATTTAAAAAATGAGCCGCAGCATTTTAAGTTTAAGATGTCATATTATTAGATTCTAAAAAAATATTTTTTAATAACTACTTTACTTTAGTATCAATCAGTCATATTTTTTTTTGTCAAAAACTGTATTGGAAATTTAGCGCCCACCCCCCTTTTAAACGGAACAAATATTGATGTATATTTTTTTCTTTTATAAAATACTAGCAAATTAAATAATTATCAAAATGAGTAAAAAAAATATTCTCCAAAAATTATTTTTAGTTTTTATTTTCATTTTATTTTTCGATTTTCGGTACTTATTTACTACCTGAGCAGATTCTTTAAAAAAAATTTTTTTCTTCTATTCACACCTTCAGTCTTTTGTCTTTTTATTTATGCAGAAATTAGTATCAATCACATATATACCACAATGATATTTTGCGCCCCAAAAACAGGGGCGGGGGGTAAAAGTTAAGTGACCTGAAAAAAAATCAAAGTTTTGAAATAAAATAACATGCATTATAAAATTCATTCATTGCTAAATCAACACTGAAAATTTCATCAAAATCGGATAATTCCCTGATTTTTGGTAAATCTTTTTCAAATGGGTGGTGTGTGGTAAATTTGAATTGTAAAATCACGGATTTTTCAACAAATTGGGTATACCTAGAATACACTGTGTGCACTTCTGCAGAGAGGTAAAATCCCTTCCCACACACTCACAATTGGGCCAACCGTTGGCCATAGTAGACAACCCATAATGCCAAGACAGGAATGTGGTGGCTGAGTGGTCCAAGACCCGGGTACTAAGTAGTTCCCTGACATACTACACTCCATCTTGGGCCTTACTTGAGCTATACGGGCAGTCAACCTAATTCCATCAGTTAGCTGGTCATGTCAAGTCCTAGTACCAATATGATTGTCCCGACTGTATTCTTCAAATTGCTCTTATGGCAAACACTCAATCCTTCTTTTTATCTTAAAGGTGCTAGAATGTGGTAGCTGAACATAAACCAACAGTTTATTAATATACATCAAGTTAGTAAAAATTACCTATTTGTTTATATACATGATGTTAATGAATAATCTAAGATAAAAATTATTTCTACTAATTTTGTGTCCTGGATATAACAATAAATTGCATTTTGTGGTGTGGTTCCAATTTTGGAGCTCTGGAGATTGTTAAGTAGCCCTTCATTACCATTACACCGTGCTCCACTTGAACCCGGTGTAGTAGTACCTGTTAGAGTCCTATCTATGGGTCATATAGATCTATTGTGAATTCTCGCAAAGTTCAGTTTAGTTGTGTGTTCTGGTGTGTTTGTGTTTTAGTGTGTTCCTATGTGCATGTGTCTTTTTTTCCCATACATTACATAGTTTGTGGGTTCTATTAAGTAGATCATATTTTAATAGAACCCACAAACAATGTAATGTATGAAAAAAAAAAAAAAAAAAAAAGAAAAAAAGAAAAGATACACACACATAGGAACACACTAAAACACGCACACAAACATACCAGAACACACAACTAAACTGAACTTAACCAAACACACACATACACACATACAGACACAATAACAGCAACTTTACTACACAAACATGTAAACCACAAAATAAAATATGCAAATTATGTAATATAAAATATATATGTGTGTGTGTATGTGTGAATATGCATATGTATACATATATGTAAACTATGTAATGTAAAAGATACACACCAATTTTATTTGTTATGTATATATACACATACACACCCGACAACCATAAACATAGACACATGTACACAGACGAACACATATACCCACACACCCAAACACACACAAAAAGTAAACATAGACACATATACATAAACGCACACACACACACAAATGCGCACACTCACACTCACACACACACACACACACACACACACACACACAAAACACACTCAAAAAGTAGAGCACAAAAATTCTTTAGAACAAAAAATGAATTACAAACACACACATACATGACATATCAAATGGACACCTGATAAACTACATCAGAAGAACACTAATATAAACAGATAACGATAAAAATTTCAAAGACCCTAAATTTCAAAGTTTATTATCCAGCCACCCAGGAACAAAAACACCTGCTAAAAAACAATATGTTAAAAATGAAATTACTCTATACTCCACTCCCATCGAACAGGATGGGAGGAGTTAGATACTTATGTGTGTGTATATATATATATATGTGTGTGTGTATATATATATATATGTGTGTGTGTATATATATATGCATGCACAAATTCATATTCATATGATTAATCAATGCCTGAAGAATAAATCTTTTATAGATAGGAATGTTGAAATTCCTGTCATCTATTGGCTTGTGGGGTTGGAATTGGCTGGAATTCGACAACACACACACACACTATTTGTTTCAGTTTAAATTTCCATGTTTTTAGAAATTTAAACATTAGGTATTTGTTCTATATCATTATGTATTAGTAACAGTTAAAAGATTTATCATTTAGTTCTATAAAACTTCTTATTTTCTACTTAATTTTCATTGAGTATCTAAAGCATAAAACACATTTGATTAACTAGTTTATTGGAAACATTTAAGCACATTTTATAACAAATAATAATGGGTGTATATTATGACTCATAAATTAAAAAAACCCAAAAAACAAAAAATACGTATAGCCAACCTTCCCCCTTTATATAGTAATTTGTGTAACCCCATGAATAAAGAAAAATGGGTGCCGTTATAGTATGTGTCCTACCCGGTTTGAATGAGTCCTACCTCAGTAAGAGTATATTTATAGATATAAGTAGTAGGCAGTTTATTGAAATTAATTATTTTTCACATATATTCAATTTCAAGAAATCCATTTCGGTCATAAGCTGTATATAGTAATTAAGAATAATTAAAAAAGAATTTATCCATAATTTACATGAATCAGAGATCTATTTAATTCTAAAATAGGGTTAGGGCTAGCAGTTATATAACCTTATAATATGCTTTTTATGGTAGGCTACATACTATAAGAGAGACATGATTTGGTAGGCCACATACTATAATGGTACTGAAAAATAACCCTTCCATGATCTATATGACCATAGAAGAGCCAAAATTTGTTTTAAACTTTTGTTAGTAAGGCATGTCTTGTAACTAAAAGTATTGAGACCGAAGCTGTTTACCAAGACAGAAATAAACAATGTATAAAATGTTGTTTTTTTTTCAAACTATTCTCCTCAACATTCAACACACTTAATAATAATAATAATAATAATAATAATAATAATGAAATGATTGTGTTACAGTGCTCAGGTGCACCAAGCAAGTTTTCTATGGGTTGAAGAACCTCTGAAATCTCTCTTTTTATTTGCTGTGAAGCTGCACTGTCATAATTCTTTTAATGTCTTTTATATGATTGAATCTTATCTATGATATGAATTTTCAGTTTAGTAAACAAGAAAAGAAAATCACACAAAACTAGGATGTCTGTTGAGTATGGAGGGTGCTGCATATGCACTTGCACAATTCTATGCTTTGCCAAAAACTGCTTAACAAGTTCAGTGTTCAGGTGCATTTTTAGGTCATGGCAAATCTGCCACTGACTTGTAGACCAAATGTCTGTCTGTTTATGGTCTACAGCCTCACAGACAGACAGCAAGAATTCCATGTGATATTGTTTGGTGACGCTTTGACCTTCAGCAGAATATTCATAATAAACTACACCCTCTTTAGTTTTGATGATGATAATGGAAATTTCCACCCAGGATTGTAACCATCTACCCATGATTCATCACCTGTTGGTATGATGGTTTCAAAAAATCTGCATTAGTTTCTGCACAATGAAACAAATCATTAACTGTGGTCATCCAAAATTCCTACTCTGATGTCAAATACTATGGATGGAATAAACTTGCCTGCAATTGTTTTCAGCCTCAAATCTTAAAAAATAACTTTACCTAACTCCTCAGAAATGTCCATCTCATCACAAAGCTTTTTGTTTAATGGTCAATAATAAATAAACCACCAACGCAATACACATACTCATAAATTAAATAACAAATTTTTTATCTAAATTTATAAAAATTTCCCCCAAACATTAAAAATTAAATTCCACCTAACATTATTTCAAAAATATTCTCTAACCGTAACCGCATACAAACATCACTATTTTCTCTTGTTGTGGAGCGTCTCTCAAATAATTTTTAAAAAAATTCTTTTTTAGAACACTCCAAAATTTTCTGTATTTTGACCGTTTTAACTTCAAATACCAAACATTTTACTCTGAAGGCCATTATTCTTTGTATGCTAAAATATTTTATAATTTTCTGTTATTTTATTTTATATTTAAAATAATGATAAATAGAATACATGTGTACATAAACAAACTCCTGGCCGAAACACGTGTTAGTAAATCTATTTTATCCATTCAACATTTTCTTTCCTTTATTTATTTTTCCTTTCAATATTCTATCCACTTTCACTAGACTGTTTGCAGCAAGTCTAAAAATCTAAAAATATTCAAGTATATTGAAATGAACTGATAAAAATACTTATAGGTATTCACAATGCAAATAATTCTTTCTTTTTGCTACTAGCTGCAGTACCCAGTGGAAAGGTGTGTCTGAAAATGCTAGCAAAACTAGATTCCTATCCTGGATGTTCAATAACAATTTTTACTAGGTGTGATAGAAGATCATTTTTTTTTGTGTAGAACTATCAATAGTTGTTTAAGTCCACAGTTCTTCTTCCATCCAGCTTTCTTCATTTAGAGTGAATAAGCCAAGGAAGTTTGAGCTTGAAGAGTATCAAACTTATTCAACAAACTTATTTAATTATTTTAATTTTTTTCCCCCTTTACTCACTGAAATGTCTTCTCTTTCCTTTTCCATTGTAAAGATGTCCCTATTATTAATTTTTATTGAAATGCAATTAGCCTGTCCTGTTTCTGAGTTTCTTAACATGATTGTACAGTTTCATCATGATCAGATCACTGGTGTAGGCACCGACTGGTTGTACACAGACAGAAACCGCTATTTATATAACAGATTATATGGCATTTAAAAATGTAATAATGTTATTTATACACTTGAATCTTGAAAAGGTAACCCATAGTTGTTATATGTTTAGGGTTTCAATAATTTCACCTTCCAGTAAACTGTTTTTCTTTGAATATATTTAGTTAGGATAAAAACTTAGCAGTCTTTTTTATGTGTCTGAAACAATGCATTAATTTGGAATTAATTTTTATAACAATGCATGTAAATTTGACCCTGATTCGGTTTGAATTAATATTGACTTGGATTTTTGAAAAAAATATAAATGATAGTGCTGCACAACATGAACTGTTATAAAATGTATTTTACCTGTGAAAATCTATCTTATGATCAAAAGTCAATATATATATATATATATATATATATATATATAGACAATGTTGGCCACTAATTCAAGTCTCAATTTATAACTTATTATTATTGGATATAAGATATGACTTTATCTAATAGAAACTTAAATCTATTTCATAATAAAAAATAAAATAAAAACAATATAATTTTAATTTTTGTCCTTATTGTATTCAACATATCTTTTTATTTTTTAAATATGTCCACTTTTGTAAGATAGACAAAATAGCAAAATGAATTCTTTTGTATG
Source organism: Doryteuthis pealeii (assembly GCA_023376005.1). Taxonomy (NCBI): domain Eukaryota; kingdom Metazoa; phylum Mollusca; class Cephalopoda; order Myopsida; family Loliginidae; genus Doryteuthis; species Doryteuthis pealeii. Next base: position 55,522,263 of record CM042165.1, on the reverse strand, counting down.
TGGATCCTATTTAAAGCAATCATCACTCACTATTATTCAACCAGTAAGCACATCAACTAGAACAGATGTGACAATCTGTTATATATATATAATATATATATATTCATTCAGCCCAGAGGGCAGAGCCAACCAGTAAAATTCAGTTTTCCTTTTTTTCTCCAAAGAAAAAAAAAACAACTTTAATCAAGCCTATGAGTGTTTAAGAGAATTTATTTCAAATGACAAAAGTTGAAAAGGCAGAACAGATGTTGGTTTAGAATAAGGTAAATATTTAGTCCACGTAGAGTAAAAGATAATCATGGAGTGATAATCCAGTGAAGAAGTGAAGTATAACAATAATACTTTGACCAAAAACAAAAAAAAAAGGTATTTACTATAATTTTTTGTTTGTTTTGCACATAATTTTGTCTTCATTTTTTTCTGATGCATAAATCACTTAATTTTCTTATGAGTTTGGAATATAAAATTTAAGAATCTTTGTTTTAATTTTTTGCTAAAACTATACAAGCAATAATTAGACTATTATCAAATTTAACAAAATCATATTTCATTGAGAAAGCTGGTTTTTAGTAAATGTTATTATATTAAAAAAAAAAAAAAAAAAAAAAAAAAATGAATTTCTATTAACATAACAATTTCTCATTGTTTGGTTGCATAATACTAACTGATAAAATACTTTAATGCCAAATATAATTATTGTTTTTTTTTTTAATGTAAAGAATGTTTGAGAATGTTTGAGAATATTTTTTTAAATTATAAGAGATCTAAAAAAAAATTAATAGAACATTTAGTTTTCTTGTATAATTATAAATTCCTATTCTGTCTACATAGGCAGCATTCTGCCCTTTTGGTGGGACTTAGAATACATAGACTGCCTCTTTTGCTAAGGGGTAAGACTTCCCTAAAAAGAATGTCCTGGGTATGACACTAAACTATCTGGTAGTGATGATTAAGTTTTATGCTCTAGGGAGTGTGGAGTACCCTTTTGTTGCCATTACTTCCAGATCCACTCTAACCTGGAGTGGGAATACATGTTAGGGTCCCATTTATGGGTTAAAAAGATCTCTTTGAAAATTATTAGTATTAGATAGGGGTATTTGCCTCATACCCCACTTGTATGGACTGGGCACAAGGACTCGTTTTAATGTGGGCCCACCCACAAGCCGAAGCTCATGGGTGGGAAAGAACAAAAATTGCGTCGATCCCCTTGGCATTCCCCCTCAAGGGGGGTGCCTCAGGCGCTGGGCAATAAACCCAGGTAATGCCTGGAGGGATGGCCCTCTGGGATCAACGCTAATAATTGTACTTTAACCCGGTCCAGTGGCCGAAGCACCCTGGACCCCCCGAGGGAAATAGGTAAGTCTCAAAGTATAGTAACTGGAACAGGTACTACACTCTGATCCCCGACTAGTCCAGGTAAGTATTATTAGTATTAGATAGGAATACTTGAAATCATAACTGTGTGCAAGCAAATGATTATTATTAAATAGTAGTAGTCACTTGAAACCATATGATTGCAAAATAGACTGACCTCTGCATAAAATAACCCAACAAGAATTGTCATGCCATAAAACCAACCAAACACACCCAGCATTTATTTTTGTGATCAAATACTGGAAGTGGGTTATTTATAAAATTCCAATATAATTCAAATATTCTTGCATCAAGTAGGAGAGGTTTTGTACTTATCTTTAAATCTTAACTAAGCACTTATTGAAATAAGCATTACTTTTTATGTGAGATTTTAAAGAGCAGAAAAGAGGATGTTAATATTGCACTTAAATGGAAGTTAGAATAATATTATTTTTTGACTCAAGAGAAATGCATGTTTTCTGTGTTAAATTATCTGTAAAAGGAAGAAAAATAACCAGAGAATAAGGACCTTTGTGTATATACACTCTGGAATAGTGAGGAAATCTGTATCAATATGGTCTTTCTTTCTTTTCCTTTTTTTGTTCTGAGCATATATATATATATATATATATATATATATATATTGTTTGGGATTTAGTATGAAGCATTGGGTGTGAAATATAAGAAACTCAGTTTTTTGAATGTTAAGTTTAATTTTATTTCGGGGATGTTTATACCCCTTCTTCCTGCCGAATAGACTGACTGATCTGTTCTTTATGGTATCTATATATACTCTTTATTGATGTTGATGGTATCATCTCAGTGACCTCGTTGGGTGGTATGGGGACAGTCACTCTTAGTGACCTCCTTGCTTCGTTTTGCGACTACTTGTTTGTTTTGTGTGGGTGTCTGTGTTTTGTGTCGGCATATTTATTGATGTATCTTGGTTGTGTTGATGTTTTTTTTGTGATTGTGGGAAATTGTGTGATTGTCTTTTGTGTTCTCTGCTGTCCTAGTAGTGTTAGTGGTAGAGAAATATTTATACAGGTTGAGAAATCTTAAATCTGTGTTTGTGTGCATAAGCGTGTAACTCTTTTAGTTTCAGTCTGTTTGCATGTTTGTGTGGATATCAAACTGTGGTCAATTAAAATGCACTTCAGATTTTTCAAGGTTGTACAGTGGTTTGTTAAAATGTTGTGCAATGCTACTCAGTTCAGATTTTTGTTTTATTGTAGATTTATAGTTGTTTAATCTGAATCTGAAGGGTGTTTGTGTTTCCCCTATATATATATATATATATATATATATATATATATATATATATATATATATATATATATATTAGTAATTTTGAAATATACTCTGATCTACATTGTTTACTAGAGACTAAACTGAGCTGAGTTCAAATTCCAGATGAGGCTGTTTGCATTTCACTTCACACAGTAATGCCTTAGAGAAAGGTCTGATTTCATCTCTTCTCTCCCCATAGGTACATAAAATGACTGATCTTTTTGTAGCCATGATAGAACAACTGATCTAGAAGGAAAAGGAAAAAATTCAAATCGAATCCTAACACATCATAAGCCTAGCATGATAATGCCCATTTACTTCTTATGTCTTACAGATATTATTTGTTTTCTGTATGAATGAGTTCTTAGTCCCCCTTGTGAGTAGGCATCCCCAAAAATGTAGGGCCTGAGAATTGATTCTCAATCCCCACTTCAGGGGATCCCCAGAATATTTCAACTTAAAATTGGAAAGTTTAATTCATACAGAAAGCAAATAAAATTCATATATTTATAAGGTTAAATCCAACTTAATGGATCTAAATTCCACCATTGTATGCCACTCTCACCGAAAGAAAAAAATACCAAAAATCAGGGAATTAACCGAATTTAATGAAATTTTCAGTGTTGATATATGAATGAATAAAATATATAATGCACCAGTTATTTTATTTAAAAACTTTTACATTTTTCAGGACAGTTAACTTTGAACCACGTATCTTTGAGAATCTGTATTACACCTCAAAGATACGTGGTTCAAAGTTAATTGACCTGAAAAAATGTAAAATCTTTTAGGTAAAATAACTGGTGCATTATATCTTTTATTCATTAATATATCAACACTGAAAATTTCATTAAATTCGGTTAATTCCCTGATTTTTGGTATTTTTTTTTCTTTCGCTGGGGTGATATACGATGGTGAAATTTAGGTTCGTTAAGTTGGATTTAACTATTTATAATCTCATTTTCCCATCTCTTTAATCTTCTTCAACATTATCGAATTCATTTTCTTATCTATTTAGTAATTGCTTTTTAGAAGAGACATCTTTTTTCTCATAAGTAAAAAATGATGGATATTTTTTTTTGTTAAGGATGATTGTCCAAATAATTTATTATAGTCGTTTATTGAAATTGTGAATGCTGAATTGAAAGATTTTCAGCCATGTTTATTCGGTTTCTCTTTTAATTCAATATCAATCCAGCATTTATAAAACACTAGAAGTGGTTACCTGGCATCGCCTGGGTAATGGTGTGGTGTAAAAAGGTAGTCTTGCAGATGAATCATGTTGGATCCTCGCAGGATGCCCCATTAAAATCCCTATGTAAAAAAGATCTTGCATTGATCCAGCCACTCTGAAAAGAAAAATTAATGTCTCCTATTTAAAATACCAAATGCAAAAAAAGAATTCCATGCTGTTATCATTTTAATTTTATTCTTTAATTATCTTCACAAATATAAATCAAATCTTCATTATTTTTGCTCAAAAAGCAAGATGTAGTGAATGTGTATACATATTTAACTTGTCATTAATTGTTTTATTTTCATAGTTTCCTCTGGACATACATACACACAAACAGCCCTTTTATATGTATAGATAAATCCAGCAATGATTTAGAAATCTTTCAATTAAAACACTTTAGTATTATTCTCATTATATTTATGTAAATTTAACAGTTAGTTGATAAACAGCTACTTGACAAATAACTCAAAATAACATCAGTTAACATTTAAAAAGAAATTTTTTTTTTTTTTAAGCTTTTTTCTCAGTTTTTCTTTAACAATACAAATTATCTTTTATTTCGAGTTATGCAATTTTTCTTCTTAAAACATCCTGTCTTGTGATTAAAGGTGCATTTTTTTCTCCTTTTCCCTCCTTAATTCATGTAATTAAATAGAAAGAATAAAAGATACATGTTTATTTATTTATTTAAACATATTTTGTGACTATTTATTAATCAAATGACTTTCAAAATGTCTTTCAGAAGCAAAGTGCTTACAACATATAATTATTAAATATGCGCATATTACTCATTGTGTTGATCCTTGGAATAAAAAAATGTTTTGTATTTTTTAAAATTTTTAAAATTTTTTTACTCTGTTTGATTGCTGTGTTGGCTTGGCTTTTATATTTGATAGCTTGTATTAAAAAAAAAAAAAAGAATAGAACTGTTTCCATGAGTTGATTGTATTTCAACTCTTCACAGATCTTAGCTAGTTGTACATTTTTAATTTCTTTCATCTTAATTTCACTTGCTATCTATCACAACCATTCACTGCTATTCTATAATTGATAAACAGCACAGATTGAAAATAAAGAATAAGCATTTTGGCAAGACTCATAACTCAAATCTTTCTTGTCTCAATATGAGTTGGAAGTGTGTCTCAGTACAACATCAACAGCTATTTTTTGAACTACAAAATCCAATAATAATTGACAATAATATTCAGGATAATGTTAATACTAAAAGATAACACTAGATGTTTGGGAGAATTAAAAATGAATATGGTTATTTTTAACCTCAATCATTGGCTTTTGTACCTTAAGTAGTAAAGCAGTTGTTGTAATGAGGCTGGTTTCTTGAAGAAAAAAGAATTTGAGTTTCAGTTCTATCAAAAACTTATTCTAGTGTTCTGTTTTTTTTTTTTTTAATTTATAACCTGCCACAGAATGATGTTTTTTGTAGTTGTAATAGAAATCAACTAATATTAAGATGAAAAAAAAATACTAATCAGAAGTTACTATATAGGCTAATTCCTTGTCAAATCATCCAGGTCATGTCACTCACCCCCTTCAATTTTTCTGAAATTTTGTATAGGTGTGAACTATGTTGAAGTTAGACAATCCCCAAGAATTGGCAGAGTTATGTCAATTTTTAGCTTTCCAAAAATGGTGACTTTTTCTGTTCTGAGCAAAAACCAAAGTATCTTTTTGGTACAAATAATGTTCAATAGATATGAAATAATAATAGAAAAAAATCTTTGTCATAGATGCAGTGCCACATTGGGATAGTGATCTTGCTATGAAAAAATCAGAAATCATCAATAACTTAAAATTGGTTGACTTTCAGACTTTTTTGATATCATTTTTGGATTTCTAGGGTAAAAATGCTTTTATAAACCAATTTTTAGTAGTAGGGAAGCTCTGTACAAAATTTCAGAAAAATTGAAGGGGGTGTGAGACAATTTTACTTTTTTCTGGATGATTTGACATGGAAATGCCCTATAATAATAAAATTCAATATGCTAGTATTTAAAAAACCACAACTCTTATTGATTAATATGTTTTCAACACTTTATATTATAAAATTGTTGGCTTTTCACAATGTAACATTCTTAAACGCTTTTGGCAACAGTACTGTTAGTTTTAAAGAATAATAGCAGTTTTTTTTATAAAAAAACTTCAACCTTTTAACTTAATAGCCTACAAAAACAGCATGTCTACTGAAAATGTAACATAAAACTCATTTTTATTTTACATTTGCTATTGTGTCATGCAAAATACTTGTCTCAATCCAAGGATAAAAATTTATATTTGTGTTATAAAAAAGAAAAATATTACCAACTATTCTAAAATAAAATAAATGGACACTTCTGTAACATTAGATAATAAATGTTTTAATGATTAAGAAATTTAAAGCTTTACAAAATTTAATGATCCTGAGATTTCTTTTCATAGAAAATTGTAATTTTTACATACAGAAAGTATATAATTAGCACGTATGGAAGATCATTAAGAAATAATAAGATTATTTCATTTGGCTAATGATTAATGCATTTTAGTATACAAATTTATGAATGTATAGAAAACAGGTTTTATTTTCTATTTGTGGCTATGGGATTTCTTCAATTATGGCCTCATCAGAGTAATTTTAGATGACATAAGGAAATCCCAATCTAAAATTTGTTTTCTTTTTTTAACTTTATTCTATTATGTTGCAAGTAAAACCAAAAATAAATATCCAAGAAAATATCTAAATTATTGCAATAATTTTTAACTTTTAAAAAGTGTGTAGAGGATCCCAATAAATATTATTATTTAAACATTTTAGAACTGTGAAAATATCATTCACTCTATTGTATTTAGATTTTGAACATTACTTATGAGTTGACCTGATTTACATGCATCCATACACACTATGAAAGATAGGTGGTTTTAGTTTTTTAGTTTTTTTAATTTATTTTTTTATTTTTATTCAAGTCTTTTATCTAAAACCCACCCTTTTCTGCTGTTTTGAATTTAAACCTATTTTTTTCTTATGGACTTTGCCTTTTGGTTCATAATTTTTTTCATTATTATTTTACATTATCTATGTACCATCTATTTTCCATGCAAAACATTTTTAATAATGAAATTTATTGTGTACAGTGCTCAGGTGCACCACAACTCATCTAAGTCTCATGTATAGTACTAGCATTCCCAGTTGATTTTTTATTTTATTTCAGGTTATTGTTATTTAATCACATTAGTTATATAGAGCTTTGTAACTGGAGTTCAGAACTGTTTGAATTATGCAAATATCCCCAGTTGTTCAAAAGTTATGAGAATTTAAAGCCCCAAAATTGGGAGTAAAAAAGTGGACATGATTTTGATAAGAAAATATGTAAAATCAAGGACGAATTCAGAACAAGAAATTCAGTAATTTCTTCACCATTTCTTTATTTTTGGAACAATTTTGATACAATTTTACATAAGAATGCAAAGTTTTATGTTCTTTCTGATTCTGCACTTAAATTTTATGTATCTCCATGCTAGAACCCAATATTTGGGGAATAAAAAGTAGGGATATCAAGATTTAAAAAATTTTTTTTTTTTAAAGTTTACCACAAGATTATTCAACATTTTCATTTTTATACTGCATGTATACACATATATAATATTAATTTAAATATATAACATCACTTTGAACTTAAAAATACATTTCTAAATGCTTATGTTGAATTACATAAAAAAAAAAATAGATTACCTATTTACATGTGTTTTTACACAAACCCGGTTGTGTGTACTGGGCTTTCTTTACATTTCTCGTAATTTTTATTTAAAAAATTTTTTTTTTCAAAGTTGAAACTTTGAGGTAAAAAATAATTTAATGGGTAAAAACACATAATAGTTACATATTTAGAAAGATTAATTTATTTTATTTCCAACCATATAAATATTTTTAAAATTGGATGAGAAATAAGCGATGAATTACTATTTAAACTTTATGGTCTGGATAGCTGAGAGTTGTTTATGATACGGAAGAGACAAATTTGAGTTTTTTTTTTTAAAATCCAAAGTTTCAAAGCAAATCCCTGATGGTATACAATCGTTTTTATTTCACATATTTTATATGGAAATAATCCTATAGTATATAATGCTTTTTTTTTGCTTATCTTAAATTTTTGGAAAAAATCGCCTTCAACTTTGGTCTATTATAGTTCCACTTCCAATGGTCGGGAAAGAAAAAAAAAAAATTTCTGCTTGTAGTTGAAACTGTCTCCTATTTAGGTGTAAAATTTCAAGAATATTGATAAAGATTAACCACTTTGATTTTACAAAAAAAATAACACAAAATTTGACCGCGGAACAAAATTTCTATCACTCATTTTCAGCCGATTAACACAAAATGCCGTTTAACTCTCTGTAAAAGATAATTCAATGGATAAAAAACACATAAAAATTACATAAATATTTTTAAAATTGGGCCCAAAATACGCTAGTAATTACCTTTTTAAGCCGATAAGGTCAAAATTACGAGAGATTGTTTACAAAAATCAAGTAAATTTGACGGTTTTCTTTTCAAAATTAAAACTTTGAGCAAAATCCCTGACAGTATACAATCGTTTTTATTTCACACATTATATATGGAAATAATCCTGAGTCTGTTTTCTATTACTCTATTTCTATATTATAGTGCTTCTGTTTTTTTTTTGTTTTTTTTCTCATATTTTTTTAACAAATCTCCTTCAAATTGCTCTATTGTATTTTCGCTTCCACGGGGCCTAGAAACAAAAAAATGGTCCTGTTTGTACTTCCAGGTGTCTTCTAATTGAGTGTAATATTTCAAGAATATTGATAAAGATTAGCCACTATGATTTTGAAAATCAAAGTAGCATGTATAAATTAGTCTAAAAAAAATGTCATATTTTATGTTTTTGTGTTTTTCAAAGCAAAATATCATTTTAACTCGCTGTAAAAAATTATTCAATATATAAAAATTACATATTTAGAAAGATTATTTTATTTTCTTCCCAAACATATAAATATTTTTAAGATTGGTTCAGAAATACTCGAGAAATTGCAAATTTAACTGATTAAGATCGCAAATTTGAAAATGTCTGCATTTATCAGCTAAATGCTTGTAATGCTAATAGTACACAGAATAATGTATTAGTGTCAGGAACATGAACAGCGTACAGTAATAATATACATGTATGTGTGCACGTGCGTGCATATGTGTGTGGATGGGGGTATCAGGTATAGTGTTGATGGACTACAGGAAGCATGGAGGCTTTGAAAGATGCAATGTTTCGGCAGCCTACAACGATTGCAGGCAGCTTAATCCATGCCTCGGCAACTCTGAGCATGAAAAAATGTTTCTGGAAGTCATGTGAGCTATGCTGTTTTCTGACTTTGTAGGCATGCCCACATGTGTTAGAAACTTGGAGATCATTTTGTTTCTACAAATTTTTATAATTTGATAAAAAGATTTTTTTATTTTGAAAAAAAAATCTTTTAACAATTACTTTGAACCTCCATTATTTTTTGTTAAAAAAAATTGTTACTTTAAATCTAATCATTTTGATTGATATTTATTGATCGTTCTGCTCTAAAAATGAATTTCTATTGTGAAAGATTCTACAGTCTCTTATTTACTTTCTATGATTTGAAGAAAGTCCAATTTGAATAATGAATTGATTCTCCTCATCAGTTTTACTACAAAGATCAACTAATTTGATCAAACTAAATCGAAATTGTAAGAGATCTGTTATCCAGCTTTCCAGGAATTTGATTTAAAATCAAAATAAAATGTGAATAAAAAGATAACTTAATTTTGTAGAGTTTTCCCCTTGATCAGTTGGGGACCCAGAAGTGGGGTTTCTGCTATGTCACTTTTGGATTGAGGTTCGTACAGAGTGGACAAAGCTTACAACACGTGTAAGCTAGTTAAGTCACTTTTAGGACAGTTGTAAACAATCTTAAATGTTTTCTGTCCTTGTCTCTCATTGGCCAATTTTTACCAGAAGTGCCTGCTGTTGTTGGGAAAGTTCATAAATAGTAGTGATGATTTTGCGTACATCTTATACCTATAGATAATCCAACATAAGGAATGAGCTTGTTAACATTGAACTGTAACAAGTAAACAACTAATTTATACAAGAGTGATCTGACTGTATAAAGGATTTACTACTAATATATATTTAGGGGCCGGGTTAGCTCAGTTGGTAGAGCGTTCGGCTAGAAATCACAAGGTTCACTAATTCGATACCAGTCCTCGCCAACTCAGCATATGAGTAGCACAGGGATCTGTGCGGTAAAGTAAGGAGCTGATGGTAGGTGTGGCGCTCCACCTCAGATGCCAAAACAATCTCCTTGGTCTAGTTCTATTGAAAAGGGGATAGACTCTCTCGCTGACTGGCTGATACCGACTTTAGGCCGCCCCGATGACTTTACTTTTACTTTATATATGGGTAATTCCATGTCAAATCATCCAGAAAAAAGTAAAATTATCACCCACCCCCTTAAATTTTTCTGAATTTTTTTCTAGGTGTTGACTGTTAAAGTTAGACAATCCCCAAAATTTGAGTTATGTCGACTTTTAGCTCTCCAAATTTGAGGGGGTGGGGGGTCATGAAAAATGGCAACTGTTTGTAACCTATTTTTGTCTTTAAAATGGGTTCTAGAGCTTCCCTACTACTAAAAATTGGTTTATAAAAGTATTTTGGCCCAAGAAATCCAAAAATGATATAAAAAGAAAGTCTTAAAGTCAACCAATATCAAATTATTGATGATTTTTGATTTTTTTCATAGCAAGATCAATATCCTGATGTGGCATTGCATCTATGACAAAAATTTTTTATTAAAATTATTATTTCCCATATATTGAACATTATTTGTACCAAAAAGATAGTTTAATTTTTGCTCAGAACCAAAGCTACAACATCAGTTAAACTTTTGCAAATCAGAAATCATTAATAACTTAAAATTGATTGATTTAAGACTTTTTTGATATAATTTTTGGATTCCTTGGGCCAAAATGCTTTTATAAACCAATTTTTAGGAGTAGGGAAGCTCTAGAACTGATTTTTCAGACCAAAATAGATTACAAAAAGTTGCCATTTTTTTATGACCCCCCACCCAAATTTGGAGAGTTATGTTGATTTTTAGAATTGACATAACTACGCCAATTTTTAGAATTGGAAGCTCAAATTTTGGTGATTGTCTAACTTTATCATAATCCACACTTGGACAAAATTTCAGAAAAAGGTGACCTTGCCTGGATGATTTGACATAGAATTACCCCCCCCCATATATATATATATATATATATATATATATATATATATATATATATATATATATATATATATATATATATGGTTTAAAAAACAATCAATCATAAACAAGTCACTCCTTTGACATTACCATAGAAGGATTAGCCTGTTAAGAACAGTATTTCCAAATAACAGTGCTCAATTATAGAGAGTATAAGAAGAGCAAAATATTTCATTTAAATTAAGAATACCTATAAACTATTTGATTTCCTCAACAATAAGCTGAAAACAATAACTCACCATGACAGGTTTGCTTGATACCTGGGAACAAAAAATGGTTTAGCTGGTTAGACGACTGATGTTATAGGTCTCTGATAATCACTGTACCTACAATCATCTTCCCACTGTCTGATGAGTGTATTGGCATGAAACCCAGAGTTATTGTGGGATCCATAACATTGGTTGTTTAACCAACTCCATTGTTTTTTGTTCCCAAGTATTGAACAAACCTTTCATGGTGTTTTTCTCAGCTTATTGTTGAAGAGATCAACTCATTTATAGGTATAAATGTAAATTTTATGCATATATATATATTATACTAAAGCTGAGTTAATCAACTTTTGCTTCCTAAAGGCATTTTACTGTTTAGTTTAATGACACGAAAATTATACTAAATTATTCCTTACTTTTAGGATTGAATTATGTTTGAAGAAAAATCTGTTTTAATTGGTTCTAATTAGTTGTAATTTCAATTAAGTCAAAGACCAACCAATCTCTTACTTTACTCTGGAGAGTAGAGAGAGAGAGAGAGTGAGTGAGTATTTGAAATGTATTTCTATGTTAAATTTCACAACCAGCAATGTGGTCAAACATTTCCTTTCTTAGAAAGCTAACAAAAGGATTTTAAAGTTTCGTCCGGCCTTATTTATTTAAAAAAAATTTTTTATTCGCTTTGCTAATTCCCTTTTCCCTAATCTCAATTATCTACTCAGAGCTGAATGGGGGATCCAATGGGCCATGTTTTGTCTAATATATATATATATATATAAGTTGTAAAATTTTTCTTTGCAACTAAAAACAAGTAGGCATTTTCTATTGTGGAAGTTTGAATGCTTGACTGTTTCTGTTTTTATTGTGAAATCCGGTCATTATGTGGTGCCTGTGGATTCATTTTTAAAGAAAGTTTATATTTTCTATTTTCATTATATCATAATGTCAATGCTTTTCTAACAGTTGCTCAAATTGTTGTCATAGATAAACTCTTGACCTCCAAATTGCATTGACAAAACTGATAGCAGATCTTGTAGACAATTTAATGGAACAACCAGAATAAATTTTTTTTTTTTTTTTTTTTTTTTTTTTTGCTCAGGCTGATTTTCAATTTCTTTTTAATTTGTTTTGGTTTCCTTATGTTAAAAATGCAGACCGTTTCAGATTACCCCAAAATTACAACTTTACTACTTTACCAGTATGTTTTATGGTGGTGGCCATTTTATAAGTGAGTGGTTCACGTTGTTGTATAGCCATATATTGTATACCCACATTGGATATACAATAGAGATTTCTTGGATGAAAGAGAGAGAGAGAGACAGATTAGAGAGTTACTTTAGAGAGGAGATGGTCTTCTTTATAACTTGTTAACTTCTTTGGACGATATGTTCCTGTCTAGTCGAGTTCTCTGTTCTTAATTCTTCTAAGGGTTGGTTTTCTTCTGGGCTTTGCTTGTTTTTAATTAAATGAACTAACAAGATTTATTGTTCGCTTGATCAAGCTTTTTATTTTATCAGCCCATATTGCTTATTCATCGCATGGGAGAGATGACCCCAGCAGGAGGGACAAACGCGTCTGCTCTACTCCCAAGTCAGGTCGAATCTGAATCTAAATTAAAAACTGTCATGTATCTATCATGGTGTGTTTTCCAGGGTTCAGGAGGTTATAACTGTCACTGGTAAATTTCCAATCCCTGATCTCAAAGTTAATGGCCCTTATTCTCAGCTGCAGGGTCTACTAACAATTTATGACTCCATAAATTGTTACAACACGAATAGAGCTTTTATTTGTTCAATAAAGCCTATTTTAAAGTTACCAAAGTGTTTTTTATATTTTAAAAAAGAAATCTCTCTAAATCTTAATATTTCTAGGATAACAAATGTTTTCGAAGAAATAAAAAGATGAAGATAGTTTCTCAGTGAAATTGGATGATTCACTTTTTAAATCAAATCTTTATTCACTTATCATTTGTTAGCTATTTTTTTTTTTTTTTTTTTTTTTTTCCCCCAAACAAAAAGTTGACTGACTGAAAAGAAGAATTTTTGAAGTCATATTTTTTGTTCTTGTTGGTAAATATATGACAAGACATCTTTGAAATTTTCATTTTTCTCTTTGATTAATAAATCCAGAAATTTGTTTCTTCTTGGATTAATATTTTATACAAGAGTTTGCTTTGTAGAAAATAATCTTCACAAATACAAAAATGAATTTTCAGTTTGACTAATTTAATAATAATGATGAGTGTGTGGGGATTAAAATAAAAATAAAAAAACAACAAACTTCCATGCGCCTTCACTGGAAGAACCCTCTGCACATGTGCGAGAAAAAGGACCAACTTCTGACTCCCAGGAGAACATCTCAGCCATTCGAGTTTAGGCCCTAACTAAGTGTAGTCGCTTCCTCGGCCAGGGGGATATCCCCTTGACTCTGATGACTATGACGGGTTAATAAAGCCTAAGTCACAAAACCACCTTCTGCCTTTGACTCTTCCTTTTTCATTCCTTAAATTCCTTCCTTTTCAGTGCGACCACCAAATGAGATAGTAAAAAGTGAAAACCCTAGGCACACGCACCAAGAATATCCAGCTACCTTTAAACCTTTAAAACACCCAAACTTCTTGCTACCTCATAAGTGTAAATCTTTTAGTTAATTTATGGATAAGATAAAGCAAAAATCTTTCATAAACACAGGATTTTTGTTTCAGATTTTAATTGATATTGTTGAGTTAAATTTCCTTTGGTAATTGGCTAGTTGGAAAATGTCTGCTTGGCGGCACTATTGAGTTTTGTGAGTTAGCAACCCTTTCATAATTTACTGTTTTGGAATAAGGTGATAGGTAGATGGCACTGTTTTAAAGCAGTACTAAGTGTAGTACTGGTATGATTGGCCAATCATGGATAGCCTTATTTCCCTCCCCATATGTTATATAAACTCAGATGAGGAGGAGAAAGAGGGAGACCTTTTTGCACCAGTGATAGTGAAGAGTGGACATTTGACAGATGTATCCTGAATATTTCAGAAATCAAGATGTCATTTTTAATGTTATCTCTCTCTCTCAAGTTATGCATATAATAACTGTATTTGGTCACTAATGCTTGTTATAATCCTTTTTTCCTGATTTTCAATGCACAACATACAAATTGATTGAATACTGAAAAATTTCAACTAAATTTGAGATAATTGCAAATGTTGATGCATTTAATCACCAAATTAATTTTTTTTTTCAAGTATAAGAAATGACTAAAGTGGTGAAGTAGCAATAAAAAATTAGGCAGCAATAAGAAAAGGACAGAATTTACTGGTACCATTATAGTATGTAGCCTACCTTTTGAATGTGACCTATGAAATCATCTCTCTCATAAAAAGCATATTAAAAAGTTATAATAACTGCTTACCCTAACCCTATTTTAAAATTAAATAGATCTCTGATTCATGTAAATTATGGATAAATTCTTTTTTAATTATTCTTAATTACTATATACAGCTTATGACTGAATTGCATTTCTTGAAATTGAATATATGTGAAAAATAATTAGTTTCAATAAATTGCCTACTACTTATATCTATAAATATACTCTTACTGAGGTAGGACACATTCAAACCGGGTAGGCCACATAATGGCACCAATTTACTTTTTAATAGAATAAATGAAAGTAGTTCAGAAGTTTGACATTTTCATGCTGAAAATATAAATTCTAAACCTTAAGAATGATTTGATTTAGAGTTTGAATTGTTAACTTCTAAAATTTAATTTTTTTTTTATTATTTAAAAGATTCCTCACAAAGTTGCTTTGGTTTTATATATTTACCTAACCCCTCCACATGAATAGGATGTGACACAATGTCAATTTCTTAAGTGTAGTTTAACAGGTTTGACTTCAGAATTCTCCTTCTAGACTGGGTTAAAGGGCCCATTCTGTCCTACTATTTACCCATAGCTGGAGAGAGGATTGTTGGATTCATACCTTTTCTAAAAGGTATTAGCGCTATGTGAAATGCAAACAGCCTTGTCCAGGATTTGAACTTGTGTTGCCAAATCCATTTCTTACGACAATAATCATTACACCACACAAGTCCTTACTTTAGTTTGAAGTTCATCATTAACATTCATTGGATAAGTTTATGCTGTTAAATCTAAATATTTCATGTTTAATTCAATTTAACATTGAAATAAAAAGACTAAATATGCATATTATCATCTTAACAACAGCAACCTTGAGCCCCTTTTTGATCTCCATATTTCTAACACACATGGGCATGCCTACAAAGTCAGAAAACAGCATAGCTCACATGACTTTCGGAAACATTTTTTCACGCTCAGAGTTGCTGAGGCATGGAATAAACTGCCTGCATCTGTTGTAGGCTGCCGAAACACTGCATCTTTCAAAGCCTCCATGCTTCCTGTAATCTGCCAACACTATATCTGATACTCCCATCCACACACATGCACGTACACTCACATACATGTATATTATTACTGTACACTATTCATGTTTCTGACACTAATACATTATTCTATGTACTAAACATGAGATTTTGATGAGTTGTGGTGCACCCGAGTACTGTACACAATAAATTTCATTATTTTTCATTATTTTTTTCATATTTCATGAAATAAGACTCAATATATAATTGATTTGTTTATAGTCTGAATGATACTAACAATGATAGACTGTCAACTTGCAAAAGAAAAAAAGATTTTGAGTAGACTCAACTACTGTGAATCTTAAGAATTATTTGTTTTCACTTTATTGTTAATCCTAATTATTTTATTTAAATGAAACCTCAATATTTTCCATTTTTTTAGTGTTTACTGGGGATGATCTAATTAAAGTTACCTCCCTTGATCTATTGTTTACAAAACAATTTTTTTCAGAATAACTTAAGAAATGGCATTAAAAGAAATGTGCATACTTATTCACAGTAACTTAAAAGAAAGGGTTTTTCATGTATAGAATATATGAATAACACATGAAGTTTAATGTAGTTAATTCAGCTTAAGTAATAACTTCAATACCTATTTGGTTGGGTGGTAGAAAAAAATCTTATAGAAACACTTGGATAGAATATAATTTAAAAGAACATTTTTTTTTTTTTTTTTTTTAGTTTTATTATGCATTTTTGTTTGTATTGTTTTCAGAATATTCAGAATACCTTTATTGATATTTTATAATCTGCATTTTACATTTCTGTCTTAAAATTTTGTAAATTTTTTACTGATAATATTTTATTTTATTTTTCAGGGAAACATTTCCTCAACTTTAAGTGGCATTTTTGCCTCTGACTTTCAAGTCTGTTTTTTCCATGACATTTTAAACCATAATTTAAAGGAAACAAAGAAAAAGTAAGTTGATATTTTATTTGGGGATTTAAAAAAAAAAACAACTTTTTATTTGGTCAAGACTTTGGCCATTTCCAACTTAGTATCCTTGTGGGAAAACTTTTAAATATTTCTGAAACTAGCCCCCCCCCCCACACTAAAGATGCATGATTAACTGTGACATTTGAATTATTCACGAAAAATGATTTTAGAATGGTTATAATGTCCCATGTATATAATATTGGAAATTGGTTATTTTCTAGTAATTTAGTAAGAGAGAAAATGGTGTTATTTATTTATTGAATATATTGATTAAACTCATTTACATTTTGAAAACTTACAGATTTAATAGTTTGGGTAAAGGGTAATTCCATGTCAAATCATCCAGGCCATGTCACCCACCCACTTCAATTTTTTTGAAATTTTGTACAGGCGTGGACTATGTTAAAGTTAGACAATCCCCACAATTTGAGCTTCCAATTCCAAGAATTGGTGGAGTTATGTCAATTTTTAGCTCTCCAAATTTGAAAAATGGCGACTTTTTGTGATCTATTTTTGTCTGTAAAATGAGTTCTGGTGCTTCCCTACTCCTAAAAATTGGTTTATAAAAGCATGTTTGCCAGAGGAATCCAAAAATGCTATCGAACAAGACTAAAAGTCAACTGATTTTAAGTTATTGATGATTTCTGATTTTATTGTTACCCAAGAAATCCAAAAATACTATCGACAAAGTCTTAAACTCAACCAATTTTAAGTTATTGATGATTTCTGATTTTTTCCTAGCAAGATCAATATCCCAATGTGGCACTGAATCTAAGACAAAATTTTTTTCTATTATTATTTCACATATATTAAACATTATTTGTACCAAAAAGATAGTTTGGTGTTTGCCCAGAACCGAAGCTACAGCATCAGTTAAAACTTTGCAAATAAGAAATCGTCAATAATTTAAAACTGAAAAATTCTTGGGTGACAATTTTACGTTTTTCTGGATAATTTGACATGGAATTGCTCTAAATTATTTTGAATGTTAGATTAAAAAAGTAAAGAAAGCAGAAGAAAATTAATTACCTGGATGTTTATAGTGCCTGAAGTGATTTTCGAATAAAATCATTCTTTTATATAATGAACTTTTAGCCCATTCATTGGGATTTTCCCAAGATGATAAAAGGTGAAAAAGGAAATGAGTGGAAAGAAAATTTGGCTTGATTTGTATCAGATAACAAAAAATCTTTATTAACAAACAAAAATAGGCTTAATGATTATAGAATTTAGAAATATTGTGACATTGCACAAAATATTACTTTGCCTAAAAATGATTTATAAAAAAAAAAATCAAAGGTATATAAGTAGCAATGTTCACAAACAAATTTACAATGAGATTCTGATATGACAAATAGGATATTTATAAAATATAGATTGTTATAAGATTTTGAGTTTTTAACTCAACTGAAATATAAACACTTGAATTTGGAAAATTTTTGGACGTTTTGTTTTCCTTGACAAATTCTATTTACAGCAAAAACTATTCAAGATAAAACAATGGAATTTGGCATGTATATGTAAAAGTTGCAGGTGAATATTATGGAATCATTAAAAAAATGACATAACTCATCACTTAAGCTTATTATAGTAACAATGCTCACAACACTCAAAAATGCTGTAGACATTTGTGTTTTTGGTGGGTTCCATCTAAAAAATGCTTAAAAAATCACTATAAATCCATAAAATCCTGTCAAACCATAATCAAACAGAAAGAAACGAATTTATCTACAATTATATCAAGATTGTTTATGTGTCTTGTATTTTTATAACTTTTTATTGATGAGACAGAAGAAAAAATGATGAATATTCCAACACCCATTTTTTTGCTTAGAATTCCCTTGAACAAGGGGGTGTTAGTATATTTCATTTATTAACTGACAGTAATCTGCTCAAATTTGGCAGAAAAATACAATAAAGAATGCCATTTCATGTAGTCTATTAGCAGTTTCTATTAGTCAGTTACTTTTGTCATAAACTGTTCTCAAAGTTCAGCTTTTGTGGCAAAGTAACTTTTTGTTGTAAAAATTCCAATCTGTCATAAATCAGTGGAACAGACTTGTATTAATTTTTCATGTATTTTCTTATAAATTTATGTCAAGTAGTTTGTTTGTAATTGCCATAAAAAGTTTGCATCATCTACACAGATTTACATTAAAAATCAGTCGGCCTGAGATTCTTTCAAGCCACTAACTGCTTTCATGTAAAATTTTCATTGGGATGAGGTAGATATTTCCAATTCATGAATATACGGTCGAATTTTTTACTTTGTGAAAAAAATAGTTTAAAAAAAATAATTTTATGGGAATAATTAAATACATCTTTGATATTATAAACAAACAGTCTCTAAGTACTTGAAACAAAAACTCTGATGTAAAAAAAAAAAATTTGATTTTTACATCAAAATTTTATCCTAACTTTAAAGTGTATATTTATTTACATTTTTATATCTATTTGCATTTTAACTTTGTGAACTTGCATAAAAATTTTGTTTATTCGTGAAAAAAAAAAAAAAAATTGACAAAGGTTTCAAAAACAGAAAATACAAAACCAAGTTACACTTACTTTTTGTTTTCGTTATCTAAATTTACTTTTCTGTTGTTATTTTGAGTGTTCAAGTTTTCAATTCTTTTTAATTGAATTCTTTAGATTTTGTTCAATAAGATAAAAACACAAAAATAAACATTTGAACTCAGAACCTTGAAAATCACATTTTTTCCCCTTAAAATCAAAACACAATAAATAGTTAAATAAATATCATAGTGCTTGAGTCACAGCATGAATCAAAGTTTAACCAAAATTTTCCAAATTAGAGTCTACAGTCCTGATTATCACTGATTAAAATTAAGAGTTTTGGAATTTGCACCTTGATATCTTATCAATTTAATTTAATTTTTATTTCATTTTAAAAATTACTTTTTCAAAAAAATAATTTCTGCCATTATAAATTAAACAATACCTTTTCCATCCATTCCTAAAAAGATGTGAAGAATTCAAATCAGTGGAGGCAGCTTGGCAAGAGTGGCTTGACTTCAAAATTATTACTTACCAATGCTACTGGCAATGGCTAATTCAGGGTGCAATTGGAATGGACAACCAGTTCCAATATACGGAGGTTATAGCGGAAATCAGTCATGTCCCCTCCCACCAATGAGCTCCTCATACTGTGAATGTGACTTCTCCAGCATGAAGAGAATAAAATTAAACTGAAGGTGCTGCTTTTTCTGATTAAATGTTCAACTCCCTCCTGCATATCTCTATACATGGACCCTCCTATTCAGTAACCCAGTGAAACCATTTCTCTGATTTTTTTTGATGAGGCTTGATAATTAATTATCAAGCCTCATCTCAAAAATTCAGAGGAATGGTATATAATCGGTATGGACCGGATATATTCCGTCAATGGAAACTCCTAGAGAAGCTAAATCAAAAACTGGCATGAATGACGAACCACCTCACATTCCTATACAGATGCCAGGATCTCAAGCTAGTTCCACCAGGCTTAAGACTAGAATTACTAGTTAATTCCAGGAGAGCACAAAGGATTGCCAAAAGAGTAGGGCATGAATTGGTCCGAGATCATATACAGAACAACCAGTGATGAAATAGTGAAGTAGTGGCTGTAGAACATGGAGACCACAATTTCAAGACTAAATAGACCAATATAGATATTTATTTCATTTATTTATTTTGGGACAGATAAAATTGTTTTTTTCTGTAGGGTGACAGTTCTGAAAGAGTGATGAAAAAAGTTAATCTGAAGTTGTGTAAATAGAAAGTCCAACAGGTAGAGTGAAAAGGTGTGTTGAAAATGTTAAGTTAAAAACCAGGGAGATGTGTGAAATCATAGAAATTATTTATTATCTTTCATCATATTAGAATTTTTCTTTCTTTTTTTAAATTTTTTATTTTTTTATTATTTTTAAAATCACATATCTATAAATCATGTAAAAATGTAGTGGGTTCTTAGAGAGAATTTCTCTTTTTGAAAGTGGTTATTAGAGAAAGACTGTTACCACCAGTCTGTGCTTTCCTCCTCCTCCACTTATTTTCATCTGGCTGGCAGGTCCTTGACCTCTTATACTCATGTTTTTTACAAAAACTTAAAACAATTTTTCAGTTCTTTTATGTTTGACAGATAGGATCAAGAAGACTTTCAAATTTTCCCTCCAAAAATTGAGAATACAATGGTTGGTTAGAAAATTAATTTTGTAGACAGATATGGCTTTGCATATACTTTTTACCATTTCTTTATCTTTTAACTTTTGAATTTTTGTAACACACTTTCTGGTTAGCTAGAAAATGTTTTAAGGATAGAAAAAAAATTAGGATTCTTTATTTATTTTTTAGTAAATTTTTCAAAACTTTTAAACCTTTTTAAAATATTTTTAGCAGATGATTTTTTATGCATCTTAAATTCATGTTTAATATGTATTCAGTCGTTTATGAACTTTGTCAAATCTTCTTTTCTTAATGTCAAAATTTGAAAGAAATTTTAAATATAGTTTTTATTTACTGAACAATGTCTGTTCCATTTCTCTAAATGATTATCAAATACCAAATAATATTCATAGAAAAGAAACGCTTATCTCTCTGTTTGGCATTCCATTGCTTGAGATGACTGTTGGTGAGACCTAGAATATGTGCTGACTACATCACATGCAGAGGAGTAAAACTCTCTCTACACATACAAAAAAAATGGTTGTCCTGAGTTTGACATTAAACTACATCCAGTGGTGAGTGCTCTGGGGAGTGTGGAGTAATCTTTTATTGCCATTACTTCTTGGTCTACTCTGACTATGAGTTATAGTACCTGTTAGGGTCCATGCAATGGGCCAAATAGATCTGTTTAAAAATTATAAGTATTAGATAGGAATACTTGTAACCATATAACTGTTCAAACAAATGATTATTATTGAATAGGAATAGTTACTTGAAACCATATGAATATGATTGCAAAAAGACTGACCTTAACATAAAATAACTCAACAAGGGTTGATATGCCATAAAACGAACCAACCAACATTGCTTGGGATATTGCATCTGCATATTCAACTAAAGAAAAAAAATTTGAAAAAGAAAAAATCCAAAAATCCAAATTTGAATTTATCTGCTGAATCCACATCAATGAAATGATGTGTAAGCAAACCCTGCTGTTGTCTTCTGCTATTTCTCAAATCTTCAATCTCTTTTTGCTTATTATTCATTTTGCTTCTTGTTCATTTGCTGCTTGTGTTATGTGTACCTTTGTTTTTTTTTATCACCATGATTTGTTGTATAAACTTATAAAAATTTTTTAAAAAGTACCAAAATTTTCATTAAAATTCAATAATCAGTTGATTTTAATATACATTTTTTAAATTGAGGTGATGTTTTTTGAATAAAAATTTGTTAATGCAATAATTTTTATATCAGAATTTTCTCTAATATTTTTATTTTTCTAATAATAGAAAGCTTTATTTTTATACAAATTTGGGTGTATTTTTTTCCTTGTGTGTCGATTTCCACCAAAATCTTTTCTCTCTTACAGTATAATAACTATTTATTATATAGCATTCCCTTTATATATTATAAATAATCTAAAGTTGATTTGAAATATACAGTATCATGGGCATAAGTTATATGCAAAGTTTATAGCAATAAAATTTACTCTATTTTAGACACTACAATTTATTTTTTGACCCTTTTTTTTTATTTAAAAAAATTTTTTTTTTTACTTAGGGGTCAATTTCCTGCCAATTTCTTTTGTTATGAAAATCAAATAATTAGACGAATTTTGTTCAATTTTTAAATCAAGTTATGTTTTGTCTATAAAGTTTTCTTTAAATTATTACAAAAGTTTTCTGTAAATTATTACAATTTCTTTTTTCTTGACAAGCTAATAACTTTTCACATCACTTTTCACAAATATTTTTGATTCTGAAGTGGAAATAATTTCTATGTCGGATTTTTCCCCCATTCTTTCTTTTTACTGACCCAAAGATTTTCACTATAAAATTTATTTTTTTAAACTCAGGTGTCAATTTTCTGACAATTTCTTTTGTTTCTACTTACAACTCTAATTAAGATAGTATTTACCTTTATAATCAGGTATTATAAATAATCTAGAAAGGATTTAAAATATACAGGAGTTATATGTAAATATTATGTCGTTTTATATAAAGGACTTAATTATCAAAGGGGGCAATTGTATAAGCTTATACAAAAAAAGATTTTCATCTGCTTAACACCAGCATATACAATGTTGTATTGATCTATACTAATTTGTATATAAATTTAATCTTTAATTAGAAATTAACTGGTTATTTAATTTATGATATTATAGGTAGGATTGATTAGACAAATATATGAACCTTTCAATCAATCAATATGTCAGCCTTTTCACTACATACAACTCATTTTTGGAGATAGTGGAAATTAAACAATTTAGTGCCAACTGCATTTTGAACATAAAATCAGGTTTTTGTCTTCTTACTGACTACCAACTTTGTAGCTACTCTTTTAGTCTCTTTTTTTTAACTAAATATTTCTGATGGTAGGGAAAAATTTGATCAAGCTGTAAGATTTACATTTTTATTTATTTTTTTAAAACTGAAATTTGTTTGAGCAAGTTTCATCTCTCAGTTTGTATATTATACATTAAATATTAAAGATAAAAAAAGAGATTGTTTATCAAGAATTAATGCAAGCATTACTGGCAGAATAGGAGTTTTATATGTATATACTGTTGAGGTGCTTGATGTAATGGTTAGAGTCATAGTAAATGGACATGTCGACGCAAGTTCAAATCCTTGGCCAGACTGTTTGCAATTCACATATACCCTTATACCCTTGGGAAAGGTATGTATCCATGTACTCTCCCTCCAGTTATGGGTAAATAGTATGGTAGACTGAACTCTTTAACTGTGGCTAGGCAACAATTCTAGGAGAACGGAAACTCTGAATTCAAACCTGTTAAACTCCGCTTAAGAAATTGCCCTTGTGTCACATCCTACTCATGCAAAGGGGTTGGTAAATATATGAATATATATGTATATACTTATTTTTAATTGTACCCTTTTGTTAAAATGTAATCCAATCTTTTCTAATGCTTCATTTTATTTTTATTTTTAGAAATGTGTTCCCAAAAAGGAATATTTTGTTTAATCCTGAAGGATTTATGTAAACCGTGCCTAAGAGTATGGCTGAACTATCAGGTAAGATCACTATATATATATATATATATATATATATATATATATATATATATATATATTATTTTTTTTTGGAAGTCTACTTGTATTTTTAAAATTTTGTTTGCACTCATTCTAATGTAGATATCTTTGTGACTCATTATCCTTGAATGTATCTTTTGAGATATTGGGTCTCTGAAATTCTATGAAGCTCTCCTCATGACTAAAATGTCAGAAAATATTGATAATCTCAATTATATTTTCTTTTTTATGTTTCTCCTTTCAGAGATCTGGCTGTATAGTAAACCATTTGTAGTCATTCACAGTCAAAAAACATAAAAATTGTCTTACTTGTCCACAAAATATCACTTGAAAATGGCAAAGTGTTTATTAAAATCTTATTGATTAAGGATTTATATAATACTTAGGTTTTCATTTTGTAAAATAAAATTCTTTTTGGTTTGTATAGCATATTTTATCATCAGATTGTATTTTGTATATTACAGTTTATATATATATATATATATATATATATATATATATATATATATATATGTGTGTGTCTGGACTTCACCTTTTTCAAGATCTTGGGATTCATTTTTTAACAAATTTTGGGTATTAAGGTGCTTAAAAAATCTTGGTTCCAATATGATTTAAACCTTTGAAAGTTAAAACTTGGGAATAATAATTTATTTTGTCTTTAAATCATTTGAATCCTCCAATGAAAAAGAATCTTTATTTTAAATGACTTATGAGACCAATTTGTTTTTCACACTATCTTAGCTTAGTTATGGGCACAAGACCAGAAGTATGAGGCACTCAGTGAGAATCAAACTCATAAAGATCTGATAGCCTAGCTAGATAAAAAAAAGTATATCTATGTAGTCTTTCTTGTAGCTTATAATTCAATGTAAATCTTCTTAAAAATGATTACGTGACTGAGTTGTTGAATAATTTGGATTTACAAACCACATCACATTTTTACTCATTGAAAGGTTTTTATGATATTTAACTAATTTTATCTGAAAAATATAAAAATCAAAGACAAACATACACAAAACTTCTACATTTTCTCTCGTATATATATGTATATATATCCAAATGAATTAATTTTCAAAAAGAATTGTTTTATCAATAATCTGTTTATATTTACTAAATTTAACCTAGTGAGGTACAAGGCTAAATGTAAGGGGGGAAATGAGTCAATTGAGTTGTACTAATCTTCCAAGTGATAAGGAACTATTCGCTTGATTTTAAAAGTAACAGTTAAAATATATAAAGCTGGTTCAGACACCAACTTTTGGTATTGGTATTTGATAGTTATAATTTAATGGACTTAAATTAGTTTGGTACAAGAGCAGAAGTATAATACACTCAGTGAGAATTGAACTCATTAACAATGGTCTGCTAGGGCTATTACACCACTCAAAGTTCCTCACTGGTAAATGATAGTAGGCAACTTAACAGTCTATCATATTATGATAATGTCATCTTGTCATTTTCACATGTTACTGTATCATGAAAAAGCCTCATTCTGTTTTTCTATTTTTAATATGACTTTTATAATATGTCAAATTTATTTACTGGAAATTTTTTGTTTCTTTTAAAATGTGAGACAATGCATACATATATTTTATCATTGAAAAGTTTATTTTTATTTAATATTTCTTAGTATTTTCATTTCATAAAAAAAATGGTCAAAATTTAGGAAGTGAAGTTTTAAAATTTTATTGTGGAAAGTGTTTGATATTTTCCTTCAGTTGGAAATATTAAAGTTAACATTTTACAAATAAAAATTGAATTAATGTTTTTGTTTTTTTTTTTTTTTTTTTTTTTTTTTTTTTGTAAAAGACAGGAAGTTACAAAAAATTGGTACTGTTGTTGAAATTGTAAAAAAAAAATCATTATTAGTTTGAATTTCTGATTCTGCATTTTTTCTATTTAGCTATGGATTCCATTTTTGATTGGCTGCTATAAACTGTATATAGACAATTTATCTAATGTTTTCTAGTTAAATGTGCCTGCTGTTTTAGTATGTCTGAACTAATTAAAAAAAGCTTTCAAAAGTCACTTATACTTACAATGTAGTTGTTCCGTCACCTTAATTTTTGTGGAAAATCTAATTTTTTTTATTGTTTGAAATTAATGTGTGTGTTTATATAGTTTAGCAGTCATAATATATTGAGAAACCTAACAATCACTTGTCAACATTGGCTACTAATTTCTTTCTATATTGTCTCAGGTTGTATAGAGGTTAGTATCATTGGTGAAGATAATTAAAGACATTTTAAAGGGAAAATAATATAAATAATTATTAATTGTAATTATTCTAAATTTTTTCATTTAATTCTATAATCTGTTGTTTTCAAATAAAATTTTGTGAAAAATTCCTTTTTAATTTTTAAAGATTTTTAATTTTTAAAATTTTTTAATTTTTAAAGTACATTAATGCACAGTCTCAAATCCTATTGTATAGAGTGAGTCAAAAGTCATGCACCACAATAATACATTCATATTTTACTTCTACCTAATATTACTAAATCAACTTTGAAATCCTTTCAAACATTTTATTCTGTTTGAATATTGAAGATCTAATCTTACTATATTTCCTTTCAGCAATCACTATAGTGGTGTGCAACTCTTGATTCCAACCTTATGTGAGGATTAAATCAGATGGGGCTAAAGTTTTGTGCTTCATCAAATCTACTATAATTTTACTATATTCAAGAAGAAAAAATGGTATAGCGAGTGAATTTTGTACATTTTGCATGGTAGACATAAAAAAAGAAAACCTTTTTTTGGGTGCTTTTTGTCTGTCTTTGCTCCTTTTTAAACTGGAAAAAACCACTGTCTGTACCTCCCTACTTCCTTTTTCTTTTTGCTCTTTGGTTATCATTTCCTGGATTTTGTGTCTTGGATAGGAAGACATCTTACAAAAAGGGTCAATAGGTGCATTAAAAATAAAGGAATGCTCTTGTTTGTTAATTTCATTACCTTTTTTTCAATATAAAAAGGAAAACTTTGGTATCATATAAGAAAATGAAATTTCTGCATGTATGCCAAAAAACAAAAACATTAGTACCCAAAACTTCTGATTTTTTTTTTTTTTTTTTTTACTCACATATATTAAAAAAATGTTTCCTCCCTAAATGGTTTGTTATTCCTTACTAAAAGACATTATACACTTAGTTATAAATAAGTAGAAAATAAAGATATAAAATAATATTGTCCAACAATTAAGATGCATTTATAGTACTAAAATATTTGGGGATCTTTGCTCTTCTTCTTTTATTTGGAAAGATTTGATTGGCATTTTAATATGAAATTAAAAAAAGGTTGAATTAATATAAGGTTTTTTAAGTTTTTAAATTTTGCCTTTTCTTCACCTTTTGTAGATTTTTTAAATACATGTAGTGTAAAAAACAAAAAAAAACAAAAAAAACAAACCTGGTTTGCAAACTTGTAAATTGGGAAAAGTTCTTATTTTTACTTATATTATTTTACTTATTTCTTTCTTACATAAACTTTGTCAAAAATAAACCCCACAAGATTTATTGAATGTTCCATGAAGTTATCACTATGCCCTTTAATCATTCTTTATATATCTTCCTTCAAGTCTATTTTGAATGCTCACATCTTTATATCTTTGTTGTTTTTTTTTTTTTTTTTTTTTTTTTTAATTCATGCCTCTGATCATCTGAAACGTAAAAAAGATCCCATCAAGAAAAAAAGACTTTCATTCTGATTTCTTTTCATCTTTCAGTTTTCCTCGAATGGCTTAATTATCTGACCATTTCTCTCTGTGCTTTCCATAAAATTGCTTGTTTTGGCTGGTACAGTATTTATTTGATAACTAGTTTATTTTTTCCGTAGTTTAAAGGCACCTCCTGTCTGCTGGCCACTTTCCACTTCTCCTCTTTCCACCATTCCAATCTCTTGTAGACATTTTTGCATCTGGGTGGTGCTACAACAGCTCCTCTAGTTTAATTGCTTCCCCTAGAAACGACACTTTCTCTTTGTAGTTGACGTGTGTGTGTATGTCTACATCTGTGGGGGTGTGTTGGCTAGTTTATCCTTCATAATGCTATTTGCTTGTAGATGAAATTTATGGGTATGTTTTTTTTTTTTTTTAATGATTTTTTTTTGCATGTATTGCTGTGATAGCACCTGAAATTTTAGTAGTTTGAGATTTGATTAACACACACACACACACACATACACACACACACCAAAAGAAATAAGGTTTTTGTTTTGTTTTGTATAACCATTTTAATTCTTTTTTTTATGTATATATATATTTTTAAATTTGTTCATTTGGTCATTTTATAGTTAATTATTACCCACAAATTACCATATTTATTTTGTATTTGTTTAATTTATTTTTCAGGAAGAAAATTTTTATTTAGTGTTTATTTATAAAACACTTACATTCCTTTTCTTTCTTTTTCCCCCTCCTTTCTCCCCCCCCTTTTCCTTTCCTTATTTAATGCCTGGTTTGTGCATGTCATGTGATGATGGGTCTGTGCACAATCCTTCAGCAAAAACAAGAACTTTATATGATTTTTTTTTCTTGGAAGCAAAGGTACAGATCAGATAATTATTCAATTATCAAATCATTATTGTCTTTAATGTTAAAATACTAAATTATTTTTCCTGCAATTTTTGGGTTCATGTTTTAAAGTTCTGAGATCTGCTACACATTGAGATAAAAGATATAATTAATTATATAATAATTATATAATTCCAAAAGAATACTTTTTTTTATTTTTTAAAAATTGAGGCTCTTCTTTCCTTCCCCATTCTTTTTATCATTAGTGGTGACCCCTCTGCCCCCCCCCCAAAAAAAAATGACAACTTTTAGACCATGGATATTATCATGGAAGATATGCTAGAAAACTTAGTTCCTTGATTGATCAGAAAAATTATGAAGTTTCAGTTTAAAATATGAGTTAAACATTCTAGTTTTCAACTTCCCACTTATATTTTAGTTAAAGTAGTGTGGACATGGAGTCAATACCTGGTTGGTCTGATGATAACATAGGCAAGAAACTGTCAGTAACCAGGTGTTGACTCCATGCCCACACTACCTTAACTCAAATATATATATATATATATATATATATATATTCATATAAAAACTAAACTGCAAATCATAATTTTTTAGTTACTTTTCTTTTTTGATATTCTTGGCTATTTTAATGTTTTTAATTATTCTGTGAAATTAAATAATTTTTGTTTTTTGAGTTTATGAAAATGGTTTAAGATAATTTCCAATATTTCTTTTGATGATGATATTGGCGAAAAAAATTTTTTCTTTTTTTGTTTCTCATTTGATTAAGTATTTAAGATTGAACTGAAATTAATGAAAAAAATGTCTAATTTAACTTTCATATTTCTCTGAATTTTTGAGATAATGCTTGATTATTTGGATTATTTGGACTATTGTCTTCCTCTTTATTGTTATATACACAAAGTTTCGGATGATGTGCCCTCCGGCCTTCTTCAGGTGTTTCCAGTATCCAGTTGGACACATGGCACACCGGATATAAGGGTTGAGTTAATACATTTCTAAGTGACAATCATCTCTAGGTTGCAGGTTCAATCCTGGCCAAGTGTGATAATAACATAGAATACTTAACATAGCTTAACACTTGTACCCGGTCATGGTTAATGGAATGAGAAAAGTCTACCCCCGTGGATTGAATAAAAGGTTCATTTCAAAGTTCCGTGCAGGCTCCCGATTACGACATGAGGTTAGATCTGTTCTTCTGTTCTCTAGCAATATTTCATTTTAGTCTTTGATATTCTCCTTGAAGTATACATTATTATTATTTATGACTGACGCTTATGGTGTAAGCTTATTTGAAAAATGGTCATTTGAAATAGTAAAGTAAAATTCACAACAAGGTTTCATGCTTATTTTGACATTTTCAATCTTGCACGTTTTATCTTCAATTACACAGTTTGTTTTCAATTTAAATGTCATATCTCTTTGAAAATAGAATCTCTTCCCAAATAAATCTTCCCAATTCTATTTAAAGAACAAATCAGAAATGATAGAAAGAGCATGACATTAGACAGGACATTTTTGTTTTCCAGTTTTAATATTTCATATTTAGACTGCACTCATCAAACACAAATCGCTGATTGACTGCAATTCACATATTTTCATATCTTTTTATTTATCATTTTTGCACGTTGAAATATAGAACATCAATTTTACTTTTGGGTTTATTTGTAGAAACTGCTAAAAAAAAGATTTGTCTTTTCAAGATTCTTTTAAAATTAAGTTTAGTGCACCATTTGCTTCAAAATAGCTGCTTTCGGCTTTATTGTTATTTTAATTCATAGAAATTCTATTCTTGTAATCACATTATTGCTGCTACTACTGATATTTGTAATAATAATGTCTATATGTCTATATTGTTTTATTTTTTATTGCTTAGACTCTTTAAATAAACTCTAAATATTTTTGCAAAGTTTCTTTGAAAGGTTTGACAGATTTGATTAATTGTGGTGAAAATCAATGGATTTCAATTTTAAATGCATAGATTGTATTCTAGATTTACAATGTATATCTTAACAAAACATAAATATTTTTTAAGATATTGAAGTTAAGATATTTGTTTAAAGAGTTCAATTATCTTTTTTTCTGCTAAATTTTGATAAGACTTTTTTTCCATTTGATTAAGATTTGAAAAACAAGAAAAAAGCATCTGTAAAAAAAAAAATTGGGTTTAACTTTTTGCTCTGTGATTTATAATGTAAAAAAAAGATTCTTTTAGCACATTATCTTTTATTTTACTGAATACCCAAGTATTGGCATGGGAAATAAATTAAAGAATCTGATATTTGGATTGATTCATTAAATTTGATCTATTATATTTGAAACCAAATTTATCAAAAATGAATATTTTGCTTTAAAAAATCATAAAATAAAGTTTTTATTTTTTTATGGACCAAGATCTAAGATTATTAATTCATTATTATAAACAGACCACTTGTTTCATTTCTTTATATCAAATATATCTATTCTCTAAATTTTGTATTTACAATTTTTTATAGAGGATAAATATGGTTAATCAAAGATTGCCAAGTTAGAATAAAGAGTATTTTATTTATTTGTACCTAATGATCTTATTAGAATTAACAGACTTATTTTTATGTTATTATGATAAAGCCTCATTGAATAATATATTCTTTAAAATATCTTGTCAATACAAATGGTGTTTTTAATGATTTCAGTAACTGTAAATTTTAGTTTATTTTCAAATGTTCATTTTGTGAAGTCTGGTGCTACATGACTAGATGGATATCTAGCACCAAACTTGACAAAATGAAAGTCTTTTTCCTTACCAAATATATTGCTCTTTTCAATAATATTGAACATTGAGCTCTCAACTTGAACCTGAACAACTCTAACATTCTGCTGTTGGAAGAAAGGGCCAAATTAGAATCTTCCTAATACCAACTTACCTGGTAACCCATCTACGGATATATATATATATTGACACTGATAAAAGTGTTTGGAAGACTGGCACATTGTTGTCCATCTTTATTTTTTTCTTTCCATTTTTCTGATAGGTTATTTAGGTTTTGGGATTTCAAGTGTCAGGTGATCTAAAAATATATTCTTGTTATTTAAAGTTTCAAATGTCTAGCTTTGTAGAAAAGTTACTTTTTGATGAAACAAACAAAAGAAGTTGATTTAATAAGTTTTTTTTGCAGATGAATAGGTAAAGTCATCTTAGCAATAATAAATGATAAGCAGGTATTAAGAGTGATAAGAATTGTCACTTAAAAATTACTATTATGTGCTATTCTGTGCTGTTATACTGGGTAACTTGACAGATAGTTTAACTAAGATGGTCTACGAAAACAGTAAACGATAAAGGAAAAAACTGAAGACGATGGAATGAATTAGAACGATAAATATATGTATTGATGAACACAAATGAACAAGTTTACAAAATAATACAAAGGAAAAAGTTCAAATTTCTTAACAGACCGTAAATAAGAGGAGAGGTAAAAAAATGTTCAGCTATGGAGATATTGGAGATGCGTCTTTACTCAGTTGCATCTTTTCTGTGTGTCCGTTGTTGAAGATATTTTTAATTGATCCAAAGACACGGCAAAGGGATACAGTGTTCACACGACTTGTGTGCGTGTCCAGCCACATGTCCGGCTCAATTACACGGGTTGCAGGAACAAGTCAGTTACCACCACCAACAACAACAACAGAAAAAGGGTTTACAATGTGTAAATATGTGTTAATGTATGGGTGTGAATGGTAGTAGCAGAACATGCGCCCTCCGGGCATAAGTATTTCGATTTTAATGTAATGAAATATATTGAATTAGAAAGACTAATGAAATTAAATAAGAATGCATATAAAAAGATTACTTATTTTAATCGTATTTTAATTGGTTTCTATATAAAATCATTCAAAGGATTGTTTTTAATACATTGGAGAATAAAGCAATAATATTAGAAATCAATAACACCAAGTAATTATTTTTTAAACCTGGTTTTGTTAAAACCAGTATGCAAATTAACCACACCATATATTATGTAAACCTTTATTTTTTAGTGATATATAAGACACATTGCAGGATTTTAAAGGCTCTAATAACTTTGGCTTTTTAAGGCCAATCTAAGTCAGATTTTCATAGAGACATCATTAATAAATAAGATTTATTCTATGTATTAATGATTTTTGAATTAAATATTAATTGATAAACTCACGTACATGTTGAGGGTATTATGAAGTAAGCAGTGATGTAATTTTGGTTACAGGCAGACACTGTATCTCCATTATAATAAGATTTAGGATCAAGTGGGATGGGGAAATAAACTTTTCTCTCAAATCTAGCACTCCTATTTTTCAAATGTTCACATACAGATTTAGAATATATAATTGTAATATTTCTGTGAACTGGAGTTATACTATTTATAAACATTTCCAACAATAAGCTACTTCTCAAACACTCTGTAATCTGTTTTTTTTTTTTTTTTTTTTCATACATTTTTCTTGACCAGTTTCTTTTTCTCTCAATAGAATTCTTATTTATTGTCTTATTTGAGAATAACTTACAATTGTATTTCTTTTATTGTCACAAAAAAAATTTACTCTAGCTTCCAACATTTATTTGTTCTTTAAAAGGAAAAGAAAAAAGCATAACAATTTTACACTAATATTGTAAATAGAAGGCTGATCACTTAAGGTTCAGGCTACACTGATAAATAGTAATAAATAAAAAGGAATGTTATCTTTATACATAATACACACACACACACACACACACACACACATATATATATATATATATATATATATATATATATATATATATATATATAAGGAATGACTTACCGGTAAAAATATTGGGTTGGTCTCAATATTTGGTTGGTGCAAGTGTTACTTGGATAAGTCAGCATTATAACAAATATCAAGTGCTCAATACATAAGTAGAGTGGATTTAGTATTAATATAAATAATTATATTATTATTATTTATTATTATAAAATATTATATATATATATATATATATATATATATATATATATATATATATATAATTTTTTTTTTATTTTTTAAACTCTACTGGTGTGAAAAAACCCAGATGACCCAGTTTTTCAAAATAAAAAAAAATTTTTAAACTGATATCTGGGTAAAAAATTTTAAAAAAGAAAGTAGGTCCTTATATATATATATATATATATATATTTACAATTAATGCTTTCTATCACATCTGTAGTTATTAAATACAACTGTCTAATGCCTGTAACAGCCTGTATTGTCTTTCTACTATATTTAAAGATTTTGAATTTATTGGAGTAAAAATTGCCACAGCTTGATTGATACTCTATTGTATAGATTGACAAATATAATAATCCAGCTGTTAGACTCACCTGCCATGAGAATCAAACTAAATTGATCCTTTCAATAATTAGATGTATAGGGCCGGGTTAGTTGAGTTGGTAGAGCGTTCGGCTAGAAACCACAAGGTTCCTAGTTTGATACCGGCCCTTGCCAACTCAGCGTATGAGTAACACAGGGGTCTGTGTGGTAAAGTAAGGAGCTGATGGTAGGTGTGGCGCTCCACCTCAGATGCAAAAAAACGATCTCCTTAGTCTAGCGCTAGTGAAAAGGGGATAGACTCCCTCGCTGATTGGCTGATACTGACTTTAGGCCACCCCGACGACTTTTACTAACTCCAGTGATTGGCTGTTGGTTTATATTGTTATTGATAGATTCTGTTATCAAGTCTATAGCAGTTCATGCCTTTCCTATGCGTATAGCTTATGATCAAGTCATGTTGAAAGCACCAGTTCCCACTAGATCACCAAAGTTAAGCAATGATGAGCCTGTTCAATACTTAGATGAGTGGTTTGGTTTGTTTGTTTTATGGCATATCAACCATTTAATGCCGATAAAGTTGTGAAATAAATTCATTCTTAATGGATACTCATTTTTTTCTTTTTTTTATAAACTCATGTTGTTCTATTTAACCCATAGATGGGACCCTAACAGGTACTACCACTCCAAGTCAGAGTGGACCTGGGAGCAATGGTGATGAAAGGGTGCTCCACATTCCCCAAACCCCCAAAACTGGAACCTCACCATCAGATAGTTTAATGTCATTCCCAAGACATGAAGACCCTCAGCCACAGCCTTCTAGCATCCATATGATATAAAGGGTTAGGGCTTCTCATAAGTGGAGTGTTGCAAGTCATGGACTGCTCAGCCACTTGAGTTCTGTCCTTAAGCATTCGGTATTAAATGACCCGAAAAAGGTTGATATGCTGTAAAACAAAACAACCAACCAACCAACCAACCTATGCGTATATTGATATCACTTTCTGTAAGGAGATATTGCTACCAAAGTATGTGAACTGGTCTATTGATTTCAGAGGCTTACCATCCTGTGTGGAGATATCTCCATCTTGTTTAAAACATATGAACTCTGTTTTATCTAAGTTCACATAGAGGCCAATGCCTTTTACTGTCTTCTCTAGGCTATGCAGAGTGATTCGGCTTTGCGAGAAGTGCTAGATCATCTGCATAGTCCTCATCTGTTATAGTTTCTGCACAATATTGTCGGCTTCTTCCCCTTTTTTAGTGTGAAATCTTTTTCTTTCATTAGATCTAATGAAAGAAATCTAGGCATATTATAAATAGAAATGTACTAATGTATCTCCTTGTTGGACTCCAGTGACCATGTCAAAGAAATCTGTGTCACCATCAAGGGAATGAACCATTGCTTTTGTGTCTTTGTAGAGTATCATTATAGCAGTAACAGTTTCTTTGGGGAGATCATATGCTAGAAGTATTTACTCCATCTGTCCTCTGTGTATGGAGTCAAATACCTTAGAGAAATCAAACAAATGTGTTCCCTTGAGATTTTTTACACCTACTCCTTCAACAATTTGACAAATAGTCAGAATCTGAGAAGTTGTGGATCAATTTCTCCAAAATCTGTTTTGGTTTTTCTTAAGAATTTTCTCGACTTCATGCTGGATGCGATTAAAAATAATTGCATTATAAACCTTAGTAGCTATGGTAGTAAGAGTTATACCTCTGTAGTTCTTAGTGATTCTGAGGTTTCTTATGGAAATCTGATCTCTCTGATAAGGTAAAGTGAGAATTCTTCCAAGCAGTAGCTCTCTTAGTGCTACTGTATAGCTGCACCATTTGGACTTTAATAAAACACAAAAAGCTAGATGGGAACTACACAAAGATGCTGCATGCTGTCTTGAACAAATTCTGGAAGCAGTACCCCAGAGAAAAGCAGTCATACGGCCACTTACCTCCCATCTCTCACACCCTCCAAGTAAGATAAACAAGACATACTGGACACTGCTGGAGAAGTAAGGATGAACTCATAAGTAATGTTCTCCTGTGGACTCCTATACATGGACACACCAGTGTTTTGGCCAACCAGCAAAATGTTACATTGATCAGTTCCATGTGGATACTGAATGCCATGCAGAAGACTTACCAAGAGCAGTGACATGTGACAAGAGGGAGTCCATGCTATCAGCATGATTTGATGATGTTATCAAGAAAATGGAATAAAATTTATAAAAACTTCAGGATCAAGTAACTATGGGCTAGATTCAATAGATCAGGATTTGCTTTTCACCGTCAACTTTGGTTGTTTGTTAACAGACGATTTTTTAGAAATGTTTTTTTAGTTATTTCATGTTGTTACTTCAGTAGCAATTTTTTTTAAATTATAAAACTATAAACAAAAGACACATTTTTATATTAAAGACACGTTAATTTTTTTTTTATTTTTTAGAATTTTTAAAAATTATAAAACTTTAAACGAAAGATACATTTTTTAGTTATTTCATGTTGTTACTTCAGTAGCATTTTAAAAAAATAATAAAACTATAAACGAAAGACATGTTTTTATATTAAAGACACTTTTTTTTTTTTTTTTTTTTTTTTTTACTTATTTCCTGTTGTTAATTCAATAGCACCTTTTTTTTTTATTATAAAACTTTATAATTAAAAAAAAATTCCCACTGAAGTAACAACATGAAATAACTAAAAAAAAAAAAAAAAAAAAAAAAAATTGTCAACCGGAAGTTGACCTTGAAAAGCAAAACCTGTCCATTTGAATCTAGCTTGCAGCTAGGGTGCTATTGGTTACTTGATCCAAACTTCATTTATCTTGACAAAACTATGTGATGGTGCTAGATTAATTTCTGTGAGGCAGGAGTTGGCGGTGTTGGTAATAATATCTCTGAATTTTATGATAGTTTAGTAGATTCTGAAAGAGATGCAAGTGTTGTTGGTGGTATTAATCATAAACATTGGTCCAGATTCATCCCAGGTAAAAGTTGAGTTGTTGAAAAAAATAAAAAACTGACTTGTTTCTGTGTATAAATTTTGTGACTTATATATTTTACTTTATCAATTGTAAATAATATGAAAAGACAAAAGAATGAAATTTTGAAATTCCAAGTAGCCACTCACTAAGCAGTAGAAAAAATGGTAAAAAAATTATAAAAAATACTGAGCATAATCAAGTGATGATTCTAATGTTATTGAATTAGAATTTACTTTACCCAATAAACTTGTTCATCTAACAACGGTCTAAACTACAACTTCTTGAAATTTAGTTTTATATATCTGTATTTATATACAAGTTTAAACAATATCATACTTTTATTATAAGATCAGCTAATAAACGAATTATTTAAAAAAAAAAAAAAAAAGGCGAAAGAAGATAGAGAAGCTTGAGAGCCCTTTCGACCGGTGCATTTTCAAAAGTTCTACAACCGGTAGATCATATAAAAATCAAAGTGTATAAATTGGTTAAAAGGGGAATAGGATAATGTAAAGGTTGGAGCAATAAATATCTGTATTTATTTTGTTACAGCATTCATCTTGGGTTGGTTGATCTGCCTCCAACCAATGAATTCACGTGGTAGGAGTAAAAAGAATATGAAATTCTCAATCGGTCCCAAAACCCTGCATGCATATCCTAGTCAGGAGAAGATGCCCTTGTTTGCCACAGATTTTTCACAGACACAGTGACAAGTACACCAGAAGCCATTGATTCCTGATGATGATGGAGACGCCCTTTGGATTTTCGCCAGAACCCCTTTGGCCATCTGTATTTATACAAAAATAATTAAAACTAAATCTTATGAAATTGTTTAAGTACCTTGATTAAAATATCTAATCCTGGCTTGTCTTTGTAGATGAATATTTAGTGTGTTGCTTTGTTTTAACTTTGCCTTTTGGCTGGCATTGTTCACTTGGAAGAGGCAAATCCTTTTGCAAAAGGTGCAGAGAAGTCTTATGACATTTCTTCTTTTTCCTCTGTGTCAATTAGGAACATAGAAAGCTTTTCAAGCTTTTAAATGAAGATTTATTTTTAAGGGGGGGGGGTGCACTGTTTATTATCGTGCCCAGCCATTTAATTGAAAGGCCATTATTTACATTTTTCATCACATTCCAATGCAACCAAGAAATGGACCATTTTATTATACAAAAGAAATGCAGAGCAGACTCTACAGCGGCTTGTGCAGCATCCATTTGTGAAAGGTTTTTTGATTTTTCTAATTTGGGGAAAATGTTGAACAATTGTTGAAATGGTTAATATCTAGTTTTCTGCAACTTTTTGAGTTATTTTGTATGGGTGTGTTTCAATAATGTCCCTCAACTGGTCATGGTCAGTAAAAAAAAAAAACAATGTTTGAAAACGTCCTCAACCTTCATGAGTAGTTTTTTTTTTTCTGTTAGAAAGTTTTTGAAGCTTGATTAATAATTCCTTGGCCAAATGTTTGGTTGATATCACAAGGGGCCTTTTTATTGCTTTACATTCCATTTTGAACTAAAAAAAACCCCAAAAAACTGTTGAATTTATTTTTTCTTTTTCCATTTTTGATTTGACAGTTTTAGATAAACAAACATAGCTGAAACCATTATGATATATCAGTCAATTGAAATTCACAATTTAGAATGATATATGAACATAGTTGAATAATTATTTATTCCAAAATATACACCAAAGTTTAAAATTTAAAATTTGTATCAACCTAATACATCAACAAGCTTGTAGTCTAATGATTAGAAAAAGAGAAAACCATTTATTTTACACAACAAATATTTTTTTAAAACTTGTTAATGCACTTAATTCACTCATGAATGTTAGTCGCTTAGTTGACTGAAACACTATACAGTGTAATTTTCAGATCTGTTGATCCACCTTTGTGTGCATGTCATTTTCTAAGGTGAATTTTCTGCACATTTTATATGTTGTTCTATGCTTGCTTTACTGATTGTGCTAGGATACATTTTTGAAAATTTTTATTTTGGACCAAGTAACCAATAAGCACCCTGGCTGTTTGCTAGAAGGATATGTTTTGCTTTTCACCATCAACTTAACAGACAATTTTTTAGAAACTTTTGTTAGTTATTTCATGTTGTTGTTGTTACTTTAGCAGCAATTTTTTTAAATTATAAAACTATAAACGAAAGACATTTTTTTTTTTTTTTTTTTTTTTTACCTATTTCATGTTGTTGTTAATTCAATAGCATTTTTAAAATTTATTTATAAAACTTTAAATGAAAGACATCTTTAACATGGGAATGGTTAACAGTTTTATGGGATAATCCTAAATCATGCTCAATTGATCTGGCAGAGATTTATTTAATTCTAAAATATTCTAAATTTCTGAAATAGGGGTAGGGTTAGCAGTTATTATTATAATCTTATATTATGCTTTTTATGGTAGGCCACATACTATAAGAGAGACATGATTTTGTGGGCCACATTCAAAAGGTAGGCCACATACTATAATGGTACCAAAAAATGTGTCTTTAATATAAAAATGTGTCTTTTGTTTATACTTTTATAATTAAAAAAATTCCTACTGAAGTAACAACAACATGAAATAACTAAAAAAAAAAAAAAAAAAAAAAAAAAAAAGGGGTTTAAAAATCGTCTGTTAACAAACAACCAGAAGTTGACAGTGAAAAGCAAAACCTGTCCTTTTGAATCTAGCAAATAGCAGGGGTGCTTATTGGTTACTTGGTCCTTTATTTTTGGCATTAAGAATTCTTAGTTTGAATTAGTAATATTTACCATCCTACATGATAGAATTCTTGGCAAACAGATGCCCAGAACATTCATAACTGTTGGCAATAAAAAAAAGTATTAATTTATGGCCATAAAATCAATAATCCATAGATTGATCAATGGCAAACGATGACTAGATTGTTGCACAAACTGTTTGAATTTCTTTTGTCAAATGCACTTGTGCAACTAGATATTATTATTTAATGATGGTAACTACAACTCCTTTTTATGACCATATTTTATAGGATGTGATAACTTATTGGTTAAGTCAATAGGTTTGTTGCTGGCTATAAAGGTACATAGTTCAACCTTATAGCTTGGCTATTGATTGTTTTCCTCAGTGATAGATCAATGGTTTAGGTTTTGGACTGAAAGACTCGAGGTGTAAGTTCTATAGCTCTTTATTTCTTATTTTAGACGTGTAAAAAAACAAAGATATTAAGTGGTTTTGCTGTAATTTTTTTTCTTCTTCTGGGTGATACTTTAATGGTGGTAATCTGAACATTAGCTACATAAATGAGTGACCTCCCCTTGTTTATTTCACTTTGAGGAAGCCATATGTTTTGGTCGGCCATTATCATTTCACCGTAATTTTACACTGAAAATTTGTTTGAATCAATACAACTGCATGTTTTAACACGAAAATATCATAAAATGTGTTTTTAATTGTGCTTGCGCATTATTTGAAATGAACTTAATTATTATTAAGAACACATTTTATGATATTTTCATGTTAAAACATTCAGTTGTATTGATTCGAACAAATTCGTATTTTCAGAGTAGAATTACAGTGAAATGAAAATGAAAAACTACATGCAACACCAAAAATGAACTGAGGGCAATGATAATGACAACATTTACTAATTTAAACCAGAAGACTGTCAGAAAGTTTTGCAGGAGATTACAAAATCATTGGGAGGACGTGGTAATTTCTTTGAATAAATTTAATCTAGAGTATTTCAGTATATTTTTATTTAATTTTGGTAAATAGATCTGATAAAGTGAGATGTCAGTGATATTTCCACTTTTACATAATTTAGACACAAATTTACCTATCGCGCGCACACACACACACACACACACACACACACAGCCTTAATCTCTTAGAGCTGGGAAGAGAAAAAAAAGATGAATTATAGGTCAGTGTTTAAAATCTCTCATTTTGCCAGTCGATTTGGATAATAATTTTTGCTCCCCATTTTTATTAAATAGATGATCATTTATTCACCAAGCCTTTCTATGACAAAATGGCTGAAATAATAAACATTTTAGCTATAAAACTGAACATTGACTAAAATGTTAATTGTAAAATTGGTTTATACCACACATAACACTCCTATTTTATTTTTTAATTTTTATCTTCACATCATTTCAATTTTCTGAATCAAACAAGAGAAAGGCAAAAAGCTAATTCTATTATAGTATTGTATTTCCTGTGTGATGTCCTCTCTATAAATTGGTGACTGTCATTAATGTTGTTAATAGTTTGGTTGATAGGCCAATCTGGTATCACTCAGTTGATGAATAGTTGCTCTTATACTACACCTACCTTGCATTATATTTATCAACTAATGAAATATAAATTCACATACTAATCAGTTGTATATGTCTAAGCATGTGCAATATTATTCATGTGCACACATAGACACACAAAGTATACAGAGCTAAATTAAAATTGTACATACAGTATGATTTTCAATTTGGAATATTTAAGGTAAATATACAATATCAAAAATATGTTAGTTCAAATATGATTTGCCATTTATAATATAAACAATATAAAAATAATAAAACTTTAAACGATATGTTAAGATAGAAAGATTTGAAGTATTGTTCATCGTTGCATGCTTTTGAG
The DNA here is from genome assembly GCA_023376005.1 of Doryteuthis pealeii. NCBI lineage: Eukaryota > Metazoa > Mollusca > Cephalopoda > Myopsida > Loliginidae > Doryteuthis > Doryteuthis pealeii. The sequence goes on along the minus strand of CM042165.1, from coordinate 55,480,887 downwards.
GTTTAAAAATTAATTGCAAATATCTATTAATATGTGAAGATCTTTTAATATTACTTCTCTCTAGATGTCAATTGCCTTTTTAATCACAGTTTTAAAACTCAGTTCCATTAAAATGATCCATTTATTTATATTCCATGTGGTTGATTTTTAAATTACTTGAAGGAAAAAAGAATATTTCAATAATTACTTTTTAAGTTAATCTTAATTGGTTAATTAGAATTATTAACATATATCAAAATATGTTAATAATTTTAATTATCCAATTAAGATTAACTTTCTTAATTGTGACTGTAGCCTATTCTCCATGTTTTTTGCTATAATGAATTGCAAATATTCATTTGAGATTGTTAGTGTGCTAATAATTAGCCCCCCCCCTCCCTCAAAAAAGTCTGAATTGTGAAATGATTTGGATTCCAATGAAAACTATTTGCAATTTGCTGTACCCGTTGCCCTAGGGAAAAACAAGAATCCACTTTTTCCTTCACATTGTCCCATTGCTTTGACAAATGTCTTAACATTGCTATGCTAAAATGATTGATAGTATTTGAGTAGTCCTATTTTACTTGTTCAACTAGTCACAGTTTTTACACCTATTGTCAGCCTTGACAAACGACCAGTCATTTAAAGTTTTTGAATTTTTCCCCAAATTCTATATCTTGCTCTCATATTACAACATATAATAATCTGAACAGAATTAGTTGAGAGTAAATAGTTTTCACTTCTATGTCAATGTCAGGCTGGCTAACACATGTCGTCTCACCATTTTTCAACAGATTATATTATATGAGGCATTTAGTAACAGACTGTTAGAAGCGTTACAAGTTTAAAAAAAACAAGAAAAATGCAAAGTTTTGTAACTTTCAGAATGTAATATCTTGCCAAGGAATGAAGTTAGGAAACTGTTTTTGGTCTTAAAATGACTATGAAGACCTTCTCTAATTATTTCATTAAAAAAATATGAAATTATATATTTATGTATGCATCTGAAAGATGAAACAATGACTGCATCTTTCTCATTTTGTAGAATATACAGGTATAACAAAATGGTGTATCACATTACATATTTGAGAAAAACATAATTAAACTTTAATAATATTTTTTCTATTATCCTACTACGTCACTACCTATTCTTATAACTAGGATAATTTTTTTTTTTTTACTGGAATGTTCTTTTTCCTATTGGTTTCTTTCATGTTAGGTAATGATTATGATGCTTTTTCTTCTTCAGACTTTCTTCACTCCTCATTGTAAATGGTAGATTATCTTACTATCTTCTCTTACTTCAAGATACTTACCTAAGTGTATAAAAATTCAAAATCAATAACTTTGTTGTGGTCCCTATACTGTTTTTTGAGATTTCTAATATTCCTTGTTACCATCGTAACAATAATGGACTATTATCTTACTATCTTGTCTTATTTTCCTCTTAAAGATACTTACCTTGGTATATTAAAATACAAACAATGCCTTTGGAGGTCTTGGTTTTTTTCCTAGATATTATGGCTTAATATGCAATGCAATACACCATTTTATAGTAGTCTCATATAGACTAATGTAAAGTAAAAAGTATACACTGTCCATTAACTAGTTTGAATAATGAATGATATTGGATTAGAAGTGATTCTAGCTAACTTGGTATTTTCAATAACTTATTATGACCCCATATCAGTAAATAGCAAAAATAAAAAAATAAAAACTTTACAAAAAAATGTTTATATGAGAGGGTGCGGAAAAGTTCTCAACCTAACCAAAAAGAGAATGATGAAAAAAAAATGATCAGATATTTTTATTTATAAAAGAATGAAAGAAACTTGCAAAATGATTTACTGAATGTATTGAAGATGAATATACAAAACAACATGAATGTTTCATAGTTAGGCCAATAACTTTTTATCAATTCCTTGTATGAAACTGTTTATAAAATGTTCTCCATAGTTGCAATAATTGAAAAATAAATAAAATATAATTAAAAGAAACACTGAATAAATTTACCAAAAGCACTAATGTAGTTTTTAAATTGATAAAGTATTTGAACACAAAATTGAGAATTGATTTTAAAAAGAATAATAAATTTGTTCTTTTTTTTATATTACAATAGATTAAAGACAGTAGAAAAAGAAATACACAAAGTTAGATATGATTATGTAAAAACATTTTTCACATTTTGTTCAACTTAAATTAAGTTGACTAAGATAGAGTAAGAATTTTGCTACTCTAATTCTTTTCATGAGTTTTATAATTATTACTATTCAATATTACAGTAAAAAGAACTTACATAGAAACCATAAAAAAGTTATTAGATAAAGGTTTGTGTATATTGTTTATATTTTAAACCTAATAAGAATGTATAATTTGTCATTTTAAAAGATACAATAAATTTTGTATGTTTCATCAGTTTCTTTTTAAACACCAGTTTCTATTCATATTTGTAGATATGAAAGGGCACCAAATTTTGTTTATGATCAGACCAAATTGGTTTTCTTTAAATTTATTAGTCTGTTTCTTCTTATAATCTATCACTAAAGTAGTTATTATTTTAACAACATTACTTGGATTTCATTAGTTTGCAATTAAAGTCTTGTCAGTGTTTTGAAAATATTTGATTTCTTTTTTTATATTTGATTTGATTTTGGTTGTATTTATTTGGGGTTATCTAAGTTGTATGCATTTGAAAATTACATTATTGATTTTGATAATTTTTGTAATTTGCTTTTTTTATTTTCTTATATTTGATGAAATAAATTTTTAGAACAATGGACAATGTGTTTTACCTGCAATGGTTTCCAATTGCAATTGTGTCTCTCAGTTAAACTAATAGTTCATGGCAACCAAATGTGAAATGGTATCTTAGTCAAACTCTGACACTTCACTGTTCAGCTGGGCACATTCACTCATCTCCAAGTATAACACTTTACTTGTTTGTCTAAGGGTGGGGTGGGAGTTCAATACTGAAATTGTATAAAATGATGTGTCTACCAAAAAAAAAAAACAACTAGCTATGGTTTTCCAATCACAGTATTAAAATGGGAAAATAAACAAGAGACAAAATTCAATGATGGAAATCCACGTATTTATATAATACTAGAATTGGCTACCTGGCATTGCCTAGGTTGAGGGGTATAATAAAAAGTTAGTCTTACAGATCCATTGATTGTTTTGGTCTTATATAATTGATTTATGTTTCAATCATGAACACAACCAAGGACTTTCGCTTTTCTTACTATTCAAATCCTAATTTTTAAATATCTTCCCAGATATAAATAAAATCTTCATTATTTTTGCGCAAAAAGCAAGCTCTGGTGATTGTGAATGTGTATATATATTTACTTGGTTGTTAATTGTTTTATTTTCGTAGTTTCCTCTGAACATACACACATGCATATACACAACTGCTTTATATATATATATATATATATATATATATATATATATATATATATAATATTGAAATAAATTCCCAGCATGCTTTGATTTTGGCTTTTGTGATTTCTTGACCAACAACAGATTACTTCCTCTTAATTTAAGGAGGATTGGTAAACATGGAAAAACAATTAGCATTCTTTGTGCTCCTGATTTGGTCTCTAACCCTTGTCTGCTTTGGACACTTGGATCTGCCCAGATTCTTATATATTCTTCTATAGGAGGTATGTGGTGTAATGGTTAGAGTCATAGGAAATGGACTCATTGACCCAAGTTCAAATCCAGGGTGAGGCTGTTTGCATTTCACATAGTGCTAATACTCTTTAGAAAGGTAGGCATCTAACTACTCTCTCTCCGGCTATGGGTAAATAAAATAGTAGGGCAGACTGGGCTCTTTAAAATTGTCTAGGTAACCAGTCTAGGAGAAGGAAAACTCTGAATTCAAACCTGTTAAAATCCATTTTAGAAATTGACCTTGTGTCACATCTTGTTCGTGCTGAGGGGTTGTTAAATATATATATTTCTATATAACAAAATCATTCATAATTATAAAAACAAGGATTTACTGTGTCCATTTTTCCCCATCCTAGAATAAAATGAACACCCTGATATCACTCTGATATTCAACAGGTGGCCCTAAGATAACAACCTACTTCAAGATCTTTAGTCACAATTATTTTGTTTAACAAAACAACATTTATTTTAACTCCATTTTCTCAGCCGAAAGAAAATATGAGTTCTGATATCAATCATAGTTTAAACTTCCCAAACTCTTGTGTATATCTCTCGATACTCCTATCTTTTTAACATATTTTAGGGAACATAAAAATATTCTCTCGACATCCCCTGCCGCCCTGTCACCTGGGGCGTTAGAATGCACCTCTGCAGAGGGGTAAAACTCCCCCAAATGAGGCCACCTGTTGGCTGTGGGTGGCGACCTGTGATGCTTAAGGACGGAGTCTTGGTGGATGAGAAGTCCTTGACCTGCAACACTCCATTTAGACCCTTACTTAGGCTAAACGGGCAGTCGGAGAGGCCCCCTCCGATCAATTGGATGGTCACGTCAAGCCTTAGCACCTATATGATTGCCCCAACCCTATTGCCCTTATGGCAAGCCCTAACCCTTTTTATCATATGGGTGCTAGAAGGCGGTGGCTGAGGGTCTACATGTCTTGGGAATGACGTTAAACTCTATCTGATGGTGAGGTTCCAGTTTTGGAGGTTTGGGGAATGTGGAGCACCCCTTCATCACCATTGCTCCCTGGTCCACTCTGACCCGGAGTGGTAGTACCTGTTAGGGTCCCATCTATGGGTTAAATAGAAAAATGTATTTTTTTTTTAAATTGTGTATCCATTAAGAATGGATTTCTGTCAAAACTTTATCGGCATTAAATGACCCACCAAGGTTGATATGCCGTAAAACAAAACAAACCAAATCAATATCCCCTGATAGTGAATATAGAATCCAGACATGTACTTGTGATTATTTTCTCACCCAAACCATCATTTACTAGTTTACATCCCTTTTTAGTATATTTTTGGGAAAGTGAAAATGTTCCTTTTGATATTTTCTGATAAAAATTGAGTAAAAAAAAAAGTCCAGAGACGACGTTGTCAGACACAGGGAAAGGGTGAATCTCTGTTATACTGATCTTTTTTTTTTTTCTCAATCTTGGTTATGTTTCACAACCTTAAATAATTTCCATTTCACCTATCAATCCTCTCTCTTTCTCTATCAAGGTAATCTGAACATTAGCTACCTAAATGAGAGTAACCTCCCCTTGTTTGTTTCACTTTGAGGAAGCCGTATGTTTTGGTCGGCCATTTTCATTGTAAATCGAATCATTACAACTGCATGTTTTAACACGAAAATATCATAAAATGTGTTCTTAATTGTGCTTGCGCATTATTTGAAATGAATTTAATTGTTATTAAGAACACATTTGATGATATTTTTGTGTTAAAACATGCAGTTGTATTGATTCAAACAAATTCGTATTTTCAGTGTAGATTTACAGTGAAATGAAAATGGCCGACCAAAACATACAACTTCCTCAAAGTGAAACAACCAAGGGGAGGTTACTCTCATTTATGTAGCTAATGTTCAGATTACCAATTTGAAGGTATTAAGAACTTGAGACATAGAAACTTTTATCAAAATGACTTATTTCTGCATTAAATGATCCTAAAATTTATTTGAACTATTGTATTTCTTCCATCTAGAACGCCTGACACTGCTCATCACCACTGTGGTCACACACGCAATGATATATGCAAGCACCTAGGTCACTTTGTCACACAAGTATCAATGAAATGACTTTAAAGTTAAGACTTCAGTAATATGTTTGATAAAGAATGATGGTTAAATTAACCAGAATGGTTAAATCCTACTTAACAGACATAAATTCCACCATTGTATGTCACCCCGCTGAAAGAAAAAAATACTAAAAATCAAAGAATTAACCGAATTTAATGAAATTTTCAGTTTTGATACATTAATGAATAAATATAAGGCACCAGTTATTTTATTTAAAAACTTTCACATTTTTTCAGGTCAATTAACTTTAAACCACATATGTTTGTGAATCTGTGTTACGCCTCAAAGATACGTGGTTCAAAGTTAACTGACCTGAAAAAATGTAAGAGTTTTCAAATAAAATAACTGGTGCATTATATTGTTTATTCATTAATATATCAACACTGAACATTTCATTAAATTCAGTTACCATTTTTGACAGCATATAAGATGCACCCCATTTCAGCAGGTCAGATTCAGGAAAAAAAGTTTTTAGTGTATTTAAGCATATATTGTTTTTTCTTTGCTACCATATGCTCCTATTAACCTTGATTATAACAATACCAGCAATAAAATAAGGATGCATGGAATTTAAGGTAGATAAAAGTACTGAGTGTAAGTTGGGTTAGTGAGCATCATAGAGAAGATTAGTCTAGGCCTACAGGAGGTCTCAAACTTCACCTATGATGTATAAGACACAGGACAATTTTTGAGCCAAAATTTTGGAAAAAAGTGCATCCTATCTGCAGTCAAATACGGTAATTCCCTGATTTTTGGTATTTTTTTTTTTTTTTTCAGTGGGGTGACATACGATGGTGGAATTTATGTCTGTTAAGTAGGATTTAACCATAATGACTTTCTATATCATACACATAATAAACAATATTTCATAAAAATATAAAACAATTTTATCTTTATACATTTTCGTAATTTCTACTTGTTTTACTATTAATGTGGATGCACAAAAGGAAATGTGATCTCTATGGGGGGTGGGGGGAGAAGATTAAGGAAATTAGGTTGTAAGGTCACTTTAGATGATCTTTTCATCATTATCAGTGGTACAAATATGTTTTTTATTGGTGGACTTAAAAGTCAGTTAGTCACAGATGTACTAAGAACAGTGGGATATCGCATGCTTTTGTGGTCAGAAATTTACTGTGCATGACTCCAGCTGTTCTATTATGAGTAAACATCTGACTTGGGAATATAAAGGTAATATTTCATTGAGCCATTTATTTAGTAGAATGTCTCTCAATAGTTTTGCTGCTTTCTTTTGTGTACAGTAGCAAACTTCTATTCAACATGTACAGTTATAATAAGGTTTGTCTTCTCTTGATAACTTCTTACTCTCCCTCACATCTTCTTACTCTCCCTCACTCCTAGATTTTTTGCTAATATTACATCATTCATATTGTAAATAGAATTTGAAACTTTAAGATCATTTTTAGATTGCAAATTATAAAACACAAATGGATGCTGAAATGAATTTGGAAAAATCTGTTTTTCTTATCAATTTATAAAAATATGCAATAATATTATTTTTCTCATTATTTAATGAGACATATTTTGTTTTCCAATCTTGTTATTAAAATAATTTATTAATATATTTTTATATTGATTTATTAGCAAAATAATGGCTGATTTTATGTATAAATTTTAATGAAATCTGGTATTATTTTCCAAACAACCTAATGTCTACTTTATTTCTAATTTAGTAATTTAGTGTATCAAATTTTTAATGACTAAATTGTTATTTTTGAAATAGTCATATTAATAATATAATCAGTCAATATAAAAGAATGTATCTAGTCTCATTTGATATTTTCTTTTAATAAAGATTTATTTTGGTTCAATTGATTCTTGTGCATGTCAAAATCACCACTTAGTGCACTGCCTGCAGCAACATGGCAAATTCAGAACACAGGACATCATGCACAATTCTTTTTTAGGACTTTTAAAATAAAAAAAGTCATTATCCAGTCCAAAGTTTTATAATTTGAACAATATTTATCACATTTGAAAATGAAAATGTCTGCAGTCTGAGATCTTAACCTATCATTTATTTTTGTTAATGTTATTTGAAATATTTTTCATTTCAGTTATTATCAGGTTGCTGCATGTGAAATTCTGCAAATGTTTATGAAGAAGAAAATTGCTATTTTTTTTTTTTTTTTTTTTTTTTTTTTTTTTTTTTTTTTTTTTTTTTCATCCATACAAACACTTGAAATAATCAATGCAGGAAAATATGTTTAAAATTCAAAATATAGGAATTAAAATTCTCCTAGAAAATTGTCTAATTTCTTACATTTGCCTTTTTAAAATTTTTTTTATTTTTTTATTTTTATTTAAAAAAAAACTAATTACAAAATGAAACTATACTGTTTCCATTTTTATTAAAGTGACATTCTCTATATAGATTCGATTTAAAAAAAAATTGTAATGTTTTTAATAGAAAATATATATTTCAGGCTTCCCACTTATAAATGAATTAAATCATCCAATTTTAATTTTAGTAATTAAGCTGTTAGAACTTGATTAAAAAGTTTGCTTACTACAGATATAAAAACTGTTGTTTTTTTTTCTTATTAAACCTTACACTTAATATGCAAAAACCTCATGATGATAATGTTTATAAATACTTGTCACTTGTCCGGTTTGAGTAAATGTAAGCAGAGGTCAGTTGTTGATAGTTTTTTTTTTAGTTTTTTTTACTAAAGTCAAGATGAATGTTAATTTTGGTGTCATGTATATTCATGATGGAATTACAAATTGTTTTAATTAATGTTATCTCATCATTTTTTTTAACTTTAACATACAGAATTTATTATCTTTTGTTTTATCTATTCATGTCTGTCCTATTTATTTTACTCAGTAATTAGCTAAACTCTATTAATAAGCCTATACTATAAAAATGAATGTGCGTGTCTCAAATTTGAATTGAATAAATCAATTTTGACTTTTGTGTGTTACTGTTTCAAATTCTTTTCCTTTTAAAATGTAAGTTAATCTCTTGAAAAACTTGGGCAATGCCTTTACTAAAAGAAAAGTTGAAATTAGATCCAACATCTCTTGAAAGTATCAAAACTGACATACAACAACTTTTATGTAGAACATACACTACATATGGTTGTAGTACTTTTTCTTTGTTCCTTCATGAGAATGTAGATCTGAATATATCCTTACTTTTAGTTTTTAACTTTACTATAAGATAACTTGTAAGAAATAGTATTACAGTATTTTCCTATCATAGCTTGTCGTTTAGCATATATATATATATATATATATATATATATGAGCAAATGGGTGATCCCAGCCAGTCACACTTCTAGCAGCACAATCTGTAGACACTAGGGCTGATATTTCGTTCAAGATCAGCCCTTGCCATCATTAGCCACATTTTTTTTTGTTGACCACCATAATTTCTTTTCTCATGACACTTCATCTTGAATTTCTTTGACACATATATATTATATATATATATATATATATATATATATATATATATATACACACACACACCTGCAGCAATCAATAATTTAAGTATACATATATTGATTATTGGATTTAAAAGGTCAATGCTGAAAAAGGGGATATATGCTGGATATTATGCTGTAACCCTTACAAATTATACAGTTTTGATTGTCATTAACATTATGATGTTGTTATTGCCTCTTCTTTATCATCTGTTAATGATTATACTCTCAACTTCTAAAAATTGAAGAAGTCTTTTGTTGTACTTGCTATGCTATGATTCTTCCAATTGTTTACTGTTGATTACATATAATTTCTTTGTGATTGTAGAATCTTTTCTTATTAAATCCTCTATGTAGTTGTTGACCTTGTTTCAATTTACTAAACAAGACTAATTTTTTTTTTGTGATTTTGAAGCTACTTCACCTAATTCATATTAAATGAAACCTGTGATGAATTATTTAACGTGTCAACAAAGATTAAATTTCCCATGACTATTGTGCACCATCTTCTTCACTTTTCCAGCTTGAATTTAGCGGCAAAGCATTGACTAACATTTTCTCTCTTTTTGTAGGAATTATTTAAAGAAAGTCCAATGTTATAAAACAGGAAAAAAAGTTTCTATTTTTTGTTTTAAATTGTCATTTCCCAATCAAAGGTCAAATATGATAAGCACCTGATTTCAAAAGTAAATGTCATTAATTCTCTTTGATTGCTTAGTTTATAAAAAAACAACTTTTTTCCTTTCTCGTGTGTTTTGAGATAAGCAATTGGATTGCTAACTGGTTTTCAGAGAAATAACACACTTAGCCTCAATATTAAAAAATGATACTTTCTTGTTTTACTAGTTTACTCTGCAATGAGCTATTAGTACTTATAACTCAATTTGATCACACCCAAAATTATTCAGCAAATTGTTAAATTTATAATGTCTCAAGTGGCTAAAAATATTTACTTATTGTTAGTAATTTAAAACAAACGTTAGTAAAAAGGTTTAAATTAATTATATTGGCAGTGTTTTCTTATTTTGTTTGTACATAGGTTTTTATATAAGCCATTGTATGTTGTAAAATATCTTATTTGTATATTAAAAATCTTGCAGCGTTATTTATAAACAGCTTATTTGTTTTTTTAACCTAGAAAATCTTTAATTGCAAATTTATTAAAGAAAATTCACAGATTTAAAGTATTTCCTTTCACTTGGTAAAGGTTAGCAATGGAAATGTTTCCTTCACAATTAAGAAAAAATAGGAGTGTAACTTAAAAAAAAAAAAACAAACAAGTCTTTGTGATTTAATATGTTGAATAGTTTACATAATTTAGTGGAAAAAATAAAATAAAAATTTGATATTTCTAATTGCATCTACTTTGAAACTTGTTTTTTTAAAAAATTTATTGCAATGATTTATTTTGACACAGATTATGGGGAATGATATAAATAATGCAAATCTTTTTTCTTTTCTTCATTAGAAAACACTTGGTGTGAGCAGGAAGGCAATGGTTTTATACACTGTATTCTCTGCTGTCCTCCTCTTATCTTTAATATTTATGATAGTTGCTTTCTACGACCCTTGCAGTGGAAGAGTGATTAAAAATAGTCTTGTAAGTATTTTAATCTTTTCATCAAACAATTATCAATTTCCTTTTATATACTAATTCACTTTAATATCTCTCTCTCTCTCTCTCTCTCTCTCTCTCTCTATATATATATATATATATATATATTATAATATATATATATAATATATATATATATATATATATATATATATATATAATTTTTTTTTTTTTTTTTTTTTTTTTTTTTGACTTATGCAATTGAGAATTTTATTCTCTGCTGCATTGGTGCTTTTAGGAATTGCAGTTTTTTTTTCTATGTCATTTATAGTTGGGATCATGAATTTTCTTTGGGCTCATCTACTTCTTTGAAGACAATTTTGTACTTGTATGAATGTTTCTCTAATAATTAAAATTTTATTTCTGAAGTAGCAGAATTTATTGGAATTTCTTTGTGTAACTTTTCTTGGTAATAGAAAACTAAGTGATTGTTTTTGTTTTTTAATTATGCAGAAGGAAGAAATAGTGTGTATGTATGTATGTATGTATGTATGTGTATATATATATATATATATATATATGATGGTTGTTCAAAAAACTCAAAGCCTCACTCAGAAGTAATCCAAGAAATAAGACAGGTTTTTCCCTATTTTTCAATATAGCCCCCTCCCCCCAATGGTCCAACAATGTTTAAGTATTGCAATCCAATCACAGAAGAATGTGGTATCTTGGTTGTCCAAAATCTCCACCACAAATGACTTCATCATTGTTTCCAAAATGGTGACCACACAGATGTGGGATTTGAGTTTAGGAAACAAGAATTTAGATGGAGCTAAGTCTGGTGAATAAGGGGAATGTGATAGCAATTCAAAGCCACAGCTGGGTGCTTCAGCTACTGCAACTTGAGCTGTGTGAATGGGTGCATTATCCTGAAGTAAGAACACACCTGCCCTCTGTATTTTGACTTGATTACTTTTTTCACTTGTCAATCCTTTTCAACTTGGGACCCATTTTGCAATCAGCTTGCTCATTCCCAAGATTGTAGCTAAAACTGTGGACTTAACCAGAACTAATAATTTTTGTATGACCTGACCAAAGGTCATCTCCTGTGCTGTTTCTGCTCTGTTTGAATTCTACAGCCATCTTCATTGCTACTTTTATAATTAGAACAAAGATAGATGTCTTAACATCCTATACTGCCTCATTCCACCCAGCCAGAAGTCACATTTGGTTTCCTAATCTACCCCAAACAATAGCCTTTGTTTAAATGTAATATTAAACATATTTAGCAGTCTTTGATTTATGGGAAATAACTGGTAACTTCAAATGAAAAGGCCATTTTTAGCCATTTATTGATAAATCCTTATAGGAATAGGGCTCTGGACTTGGAAAATTTTCAACAGGATGGTAAGCATTAAAAAATGAAAAATTGCAACTTATCCTAATTTGGTAGGTAAATCACAATTGAAAGGAACTGTTTTTGGTTTATTAAGAATAATTATTAAGAACTTCAATAATGTTGATCCCCAGGGTTTGGATGGAAAATAGAATAATGATTGAATGGATCTCATCAATTTTATCTGGAGAATATTATTTTCTCATCTTTCTCTATTTAAATATCCAACTTGCAGCAAAAAGAAATTGCAAAAATTAAAAAAGAAACAGGATTTTCTTCATGATAATCTTCTAGTCTCTTTTTAGTGTTTATATTTATGTTACTGGAACAATTTACCCAAATATTATCAATGAACAACTTCTATATATCATACCCCTACAATATTTTCATTAAACAAATTTCTAAATTCAAAATGGTAGTTCATATAAATCCACTGTGCCTGTAAAAATCAATTAAATCTATTAATAATGGAGATTCGCTTCCGGTTTTTGTCTGTAACAAAAATTACGTCACTGCTTACATCACATTACCCAAAATCGTCATGACAGAATAAAAACACTCAAAATTTGAACATGCAACATTAGACAGTCCTCATTGTTTTTTAAAACAAGTTTTAATAAATGTATGACTGGTATTATATATATATATATATATTATATATATATATATATATATAGTTTTATTTTAATACATATTTAAAGTTTACATTTCAAATTGTTTTATTTTTTAATCCTTTAATGAATTTGATGATTTTACTTACTTAGGGTACACACTCACTGACATTGAATTTTTTACTCCCACCTCTCAGGCAATGTGTTTCAAAAATCTATTTTTACATCGCCCGGATGGTGTTTTTTTTATTTTGTACTAGTCTGTTTAATTTTGTTTTGTTTGTTTACTTGAAATATTCTTTGTTTTCAGTGTCAACTTTATGAGGAAGGTGTCGTATCAGGGAAACTCTGTTATCCTTTGTGTAAAGAAAATGTTCCGATTTTTTCACGCTGCATCAAACAACAACCACATGTTAAGGTTTGTTTTGTTTTTTTTATATATATTTATATGAATATATTCCAAATTCTTTACCTCAAGATGTAAAATATTCTGTCATGTAGAAATGTCATTTTTAAAGTTTTAAAACACTTCATAGTTGTGTTATGTCAATTTAAAGTCATTAATCCAAAGACCTATCAATTTGGGATTGATATTTTTACTTTATAGAATCATACTTTTTTTTAAGTATCATTTTAATATTTCTAACCAATTCTAAATTAACATAAAGAATCTACACACATTTTAAAAGAAAAATACAAAAATAACTATCAAAACATTAAATTAGAATTTGGTTGTTTTTGTTTTTATGTCATGTCACCCCTCCCCTCTAGAATTATTTTATGCTGATGTCAGTTTTACACCTATGGTTTCCAATTCTATATGGTACAAAAATTCATCTTCAATCATATTAAACAGATAAGCTCTTCATTATCTGAAACAGATCCATTTGACCCCCCACCCCAGATATGACCCTAACAGGTACTACCACTTTGGGGGGGTCAGAGCTCACCTGGGAGTAGTGGTAACAACACACTCTCCAGAACTGGAAGTCTCTCTACTAAATGCAATTTAGTGTCATATCCAGAACATCAAAACAAAAGAGTTTATTGATTTTTAAAGTCTATATTAACCTGATGTTATTTTAATTTTCCTATCAATATAATCTTAGTTTCATTATGAGATTTTTCAATTGAAGAATTATTCACTCTAACTTCTTCACATAAGGTTTTGGATTAAAATTCATTCATAAATCTTGACATTATAAACACTTGAATTTGTAAAAACTGGACATAAAAAGCCCCTATTTTCCTGAAAATTTTTTGATGTTTTGTTTTCTATTTACAGCAAAAACTATTTAAGATAAAGCAGTAAAAATTTGTGTGTATGTATGTATGTGTGTGTGTATATATATATATATATATATATATATAAACTTTGCTGGTGAATATCATGGAATCCTTAAAAATATACATATATTATTGTTTTTATATAGTGATAAACTACTACTATTCACACACATATATAAGTATATTGAATTTCCATTTTAAAGAAGTCAATGTGATATATAACCACATTCATTATTTTGTATATTTTTCAGAATATTTTCTTAATCTTTTTTTTTTTTAATTACAATGTTTTGGCTGATATATTCTTTGATCTTCTTTGGATGTATGTTGCATCTGGTTGATCTTTAAAAAGACATCTGGTGTTATTTCTTTTATTTTATTTCTTAATAAGAATCTTGCTATCCAACAAAGTCTCAGTACCAATGTATTGGCCAAAACATTGTATTAAGGAAATAAAAAACCAAACAACAATAAATGAGGAAAATACTTGATAAACACATTGATATTTGACATAATGTTTCTCTAAATGAACAGATTAAATGTTTCTTAGATTTGTAGAGTCTGATATAAGTGACATGCATGAAAAAATTGTGTTGTTATTTAATATTTATTTTTAGAGTTAGAATTTTAGTAAAATATAGAAACAAAAAATGTATTTAGTAAAATCTAAATAATATCAAAATTTAATTACATATTTCTATGTTACTTGGCCGAGGGCGATAGTAACATAGAATGCTTAATACAGCTTAACACTTATACCCGGTCATGGTTAATGGAATGAGAACAGTCTACCCCCATGGACAGAATAAAGGGTTGGGTTCGAAGTTCTGTGGAGGCTCCTGAGTTCAACAAGAAGGTTCTCAAGTTTGACAAGAAACACCTGAAGAAGGCCGGAAGGCACATCGGCTGAAACGTTGTGTATATAACACTGAGGATGAGGACAATAATTTGAATAAACCAAAATATTAACTACATATTATCTAATTAAACATGTTTTTTAAAGGCTTGCAAATCTTAAGATATAAAGAAAATATTATTGAATTATTTTTGTGTTATTTCATTAAACACACAAGTACATTTTAAACTTTAGTTTGGGTTTTTAGATTTAACAAAAAAAAGTTTGTCTGAAAAACAAAGTGGCAATCAGTCCCCAGTTTTCATATTGAAATACAAATTTGGAAAATATTGAAAGAATCCAAAAAGTGAGAAATAATTGTTTACTTTTATTGTCATTTTTTTTTATACATTTACTGTAAAAAATTATTTTTTAATCTTTTTATTTATTATTTTTTTTATTTTCCAGGAATTTTTCTGGGAGCGACATTTGAGAGTGAAAGTTAACATGGCCCCAGATAACACAAATATGTTAGACACAGTTTTGCTTGAACCATGGGAAGGCATCAGTCAGGAAGAATTTAGTATGATGATTGACAAATACCTCACAGAAAAACTTGGACCTTCTGACCATAGTGCAGTCTTAAAAAGGATTTTAAAATTTGGGGACTTCAATAATAATGGAGCGGTGAGAAGATAATTTTGTTTTTTATATGTATATATATATATATATATATATATATTAAGAGATGAAAATGATTATACATATTTCTTTTCTGTCAGTGATGCTTATTCCTGACCACTGACAATTCCTTCTTGATTTTTAATGCACAATATGCAGAAATTTGCTCAAACAAATTGTAAGCAAAAAATAGCAAACTTAAAAAAAAAAAATTCTGTGTTGTCTCCAAATGATTAGAGTGAATGAAGATTTTGCTGTTTTAGTAGTGTTAACTCTTAACATCCTGGTCAGAATTTTCCAAGTCCAGAGCTCCAGTCCTATAAGAATTTATTTTTTAAAAATGGCTAAAAATGGCCTTTTCATTTAAAGTTGTTATTTCTAAGACTTCTAAATATGTTTAATATTACATTTAAACAAAGGTTACCGTTTGGGTTGGATTATGAATATGACTTCCAGCCAGGCGGAATGAGGTGGTATAGGATGTTAAGAGTTAAGATGACTGCCTTGAAAATCAGCATTGCAAATTTTATCTCTTACCTGAACTCAAACATCAACTAGTGGTGAAATCCATGAAAAATATTCAACTATTTTAAGCCGTGATGCAAGTTCCAAACAAATAATCCTCAAAATGAAAATAAAGATCAACAATAAATTTTATATTTGAAATATTTAGCATTATAAAGAAACATCAATTATTTTTCAACAATTAATACATAATTTCTTTTTGCATTTGAAATTTTAAAAACAAATTTCCAAATTAATGTTATGTTTTTATTTAGTCTAAATGTTTAATATTAAATCTGCATGTTTTCATTTCCATGCAATTATTTTGTGAGTTTTATTTATTTCATGATTTTTGCTTAATTAAAATCTAACTCTATTATCATTTTTTGTTTTCAGTGAATAATAAGTTTTATTTATTATTATTAATTTAATTTTGAAAGTATTTTATAAATTGTTTACTATAGGTTAGCCCTTTATTTGGACCATATTACCTTAAGGCACTCCTTTTCGATTTTGTGTCATTAGGCCATTTTTTTTCATTTTCATTGTTAATATCTGGTTGTTTGTTAAGCCTAACCTCTAACAAACAACCGGATATTGACTGTGTAAATGAAAAAAATGACCTAATGACATGAAATTGAAAAGGGGTGCCTTAAGGTAATATGGTAACCTTTATTCTTCCTAGCTTACTAAGAAAGACATAAAGAAAATCTTCATGGCTTCAAATTTATCTAATCTCTTAACTAAAACAATGTTAACCTTGTTTATATTAAGGCAAAACTCTATTCATCTCTTTAGTTTTGGGAAATCAAGAGATACTCATTGTTTTTCTTCTTCATACTTTGCCTTAACTAGTTTTTTTTTTTGGGGGGGGGAGTGAAACTTTAGAGTCTCTTAGAAAAAGTTCAAAAGGCTCATGAAAGTCTTGAAATATTTTGAAATGATTTTCAGACCAAGTAACCAATAAGCACCCCAGCTGGGTGCTATTTTGAAAGGAACGAACACCTTTTGCTTTTCACTGTAAACTCCGGGTTGTTTGTTTACAAACAACAGACGATTTTTTTTTGCATTAGAATTTCACTATAAGATTTTTTTTAAAGTTTGTTCATGTATATTTACAACCCAAAGGAACGTTTTTATACTAAAATAGTTTCAATTTTAAGTTAAAAGTTATTTATTGGTTTATTTGGTCCCAACATCATTTTTATTTAAATAAACATCAAAAATATTTTGTAAATAAAAACTATTTTGATTTGAATAAACATATCTGCATTTTTTTTCTGATTAAATAAAAAAAACTATTTTAATATAAAAATGTGTCTTTAATATAAAAACACGTCTTTCGTTTAAAGTTTTTAAAACTTAAAAAAAATTCCTATTGAATTAACAATAACAACATGAAATAACTAATTTTTTTATAATGAACAAACTTTAAAAAAATCTTATAGTGAAATTCTAATGCAAAAAAAAAATCGTCGTTTGTAAACAAACAACCGGGAATTTACGGTGAAAAGCAAAAGGTGTTCCTTTCAAAACAGCTCCCAGCTGTGGTGCTTATTGGTTACTTGGTCCTGATTTTCTTATAGACAATGTTATCTTGTTTTTAAAAGAGATACTTAAGATTTGAAAATCTTAAATTTTTTTTTTCTTTTTTCAGTTAACATACGGAGAAGCTCGATCCCTATGGAGCCTGATCCAGCATCGAGAATTCCTTTTGCTTCTACTCTTTAAAGATAATGATGCTTTTCCTCGTATCAATGGAACATGTGGTAGTGTTTATGCAATTGAGCACGTTCCTAATGATCGCCTTTACAATATTAAAAGTAACAGTTGGCTCAGTTTCTTCCTCTCTGATGCTTACCATTGGCAATTTCCAGCATGGAAACAACGAGCGAAAATGTCTATTGGCATGATTGAACTCATCATGGATATTTTTGAGAAGAATGATGTCAACTTCTACATGTGTAACATCATCCCGAAATCATTTGGATATACAGTGACCTATGACCTCAAACTAATGGACGTCTTGTCTGTTGTACCCAAATTTCATTTGAAACTTGAAATGTCCAACAAAAGTTGCACCGACGACAAAGACTGTGAGTTCTCACCTGCGTGTCAGACGCAATGTTTTCTGGAATTTGGCAAATGTTCGTCTGACTTGACTTTACCAAACTTGAAGATCGTGTGCGATCTTCTCATGGACTATCTTTTATACGGTGCTCCCGAGCACATCAGCACAGACCTTGAACGTCTCTTACGACGTTGTCAGCGGCTTGACAATCGTCGCTTGGGAGCACAAATGGAACATGCACTTTTATTAAATGACCTTCGTTTATTTATATGGGCACAGATCAAATACAGCTGATGAATTTCACATTCCAATAACGGGGATTTAAAAAAACAAAAACAATATGAACCGGGGCTGAGACAAAGCTCTGTGGGGGGAGGGGGAGATGGGTAGGCATTGTAGGGCGTGTCTTTGTCTAACTGTGGGTACCTGTAAATATATTGGTAATCTGAACATTAGCTACATAAATGAAAGTAACCTCCCCTTGTTTATTTCACTTTGAGAAAGCCATATGTTTTGGTCGGCCATTTTCATTACACCATTACACTGAATATACGAATTTGTTCGAATCAATAACTGCATGTTTTAACACAAAAATATCACAAAATGTGTTCTTAATAACAATTAAGTTCATTTCAAATAATGTGCTAGTACAATTAAGAACACATTTAATGATATTTTTGTGTTAAAACATGCAGTTGTATTGATTCAAGCAAATTCTTATTTTCAGTGTAGATTTACAGTGAAATGAAAATGGCCAACCAAAACATATGGCTTCCTCAAAGTGAAATAAACAAGAGGAGGTTACTCTCATTTATGTAGCTAATGTTCAGATTACCAATATATTAGTTACTTGCATTTACAACAAAGTCTGCCTTGTAAGATGCCAGTAGGATATTAGAAATATCCAAAATATGTCACACTAGTGGATCAGTGTGCAAAGTCAAACCAAATAAATATAAATAGGTGCAAATGTAAGTATATTTACTACATTCATACATTGGTAGATCACTTCTCTAATATACATTTATCTTTCATACAATTCTTATATACACAATGAAATGAGTAGTGTGTGTGTGTACATGAATAGGTGATATTGTTATGTGGCCAATGCGGTTACATAACTCTTAACATCCTGTTGAGAATTTTCTAAGTCCAGAGCCACATTCCTATAAGGATTTATAAAAAAAATGACTAAAAATGACCTTTTTATTTAAAGTTACCCGAGTTATTTCCCTTTAATTTATGACTTATAAATATGTTTAATATTGCATTTAAACAAAGGCTATTGTTTGGGGCGGATTAGGAAAACGAATGTGACTTCCAGCCGGGCGGAATGAGGCGGTATAGGACATTAAGAGATAAACACGAGTTCTTATGTGATAGTGAGAGAGGCTTTTAGAGAGAAACAGACAGATAGACAGTTGTGACTTACTTGTTCTCCTTCTTTCTGTCGGCCATCGTGATCGTCTAGTGTTTCCTCTTTACTTCTTTCTATCTTCTCAGGCCGGTGTTCTGTCATCTAGATTCTAGTTGGGCTTCTACTAACTTCTTAGTTCTTGTCTGGCTGTTTCTAACTAAGGGCTTCTTTTCAAGTCATGCATAATTAACTAATAAGACTTCTTGTTACTTTGACAAAGCTTTATTTTAGCCCATTTTCTAACTCACCGCACGGCCTGAGCTCAGCCCCGCAGTCACACATCTGCACTGCGTCACATTTTGGCTGAAACTGATCACCTAACTAAGTCTCACGTGTCTTGTGAGATTCCTGCCTTTGGGGTCAAAGTTTCCCAAACGGTCTGTATTTTTCCACTTGGGCTCTTTGTA
The DNA here is from genome assembly GCA_023376005.1 of Doryteuthis pealeii. Lineage (NCBI taxonomy): Eukaryota > Metazoa > Mollusca > Cephalopoda > Myopsida > Loliginidae > Doryteuthis > Doryteuthis pealeii. Next base: position 55,460,934 of record CM042165.1, on the reverse strand, counting down.
TTCTCACTACAGGGTGTTGTCAATAATCTATGCTACCACATAGATTATGTAACAATATACATCTGATCCATTTTGGGTGCATTTAAAACTGATGATATATCAAACCAATTCATCATATTGTCTAAGTGTTAACACCAACATTTTCGTATCACAATGTTTTACATTCACATAACTTCATTGGTTTTTGGTGGAGGTGCTTTCTAGTAATGCAAGACCAAAATTTACCTCTTTTTTTTTCTTTTTCTTCTACTAGTCCTTGGTAGCTTACTAGATTTTAACTGATACTAATGAAGGCTTTGAATGTACATTGTTTAAAATGTTGAGGAAAAAAAAAGCCCCAAAAATGAGGATGTTAGACAACAAATGCAACAAACACGAGTTGATTTTTTTTCCTGTCTATTAAACAGTCAATCCTAGTGATTATGAATAATCTGTTTTATCAGAGGTGAATGTCAAAAGATCTTTGATAAAGACTTAGATAATTATTTGCTTTTCTAAGCAAATAGATAATCTATTTAAGTAAAAAGATGACATAAAACCATCCATCTTTTTTTTGTTTGCATGATAAGACAGATAAACAGATTTTTTTCTGGAATATACAAGAAAATCAATTTTATTTATTAATATGCATTAGTCCTGGTTAAAAACACTGTAAGCCAAACTTTTTTTCTGATGCAGGTATCATTGGGGAACAAGACAAGTTTTGGTAATTGGCCAGGCTTTAGTTCATTTGCCAAAACTTTTCTTGTTCCCCAATGATACTTGTATTGGGAAAAATATGATCTAATTAATTTTGCTTTGGGTTGCCCATACCACACTTTTAACCTGGACTACAAATATAAAATCCATAAATATGCTCGATTAAAATCTTAAATGTAGACAAGAAAATAGATTCAATGTGAATGAGACGGTAGATTAATGTAAATATATTTACTTATAACACAAGAAAAAGAAAAAGTCAGTTTTCATAAAGTTACATATTTATAATATGGAGGAAATGTCTTAAGTGTTTAGCATAAAACTCTTTCTTTGGGAAAATTTTGATTAAATCAAAAGAGAAAATTAGCAAATCAGTTTTATGAAGTTTTTCTTGCTAAGTTATAAATACATATTAATGTATGCACACAACAATCAATTTTTAAATGTGTGTGTCAGAGGTAACAGGTATATCATCTAATTATTCATTTGCTACCTTGATAATTATGTTGTATATTTTAATATATACCAATCTTGTAAAACAATATCTGTCTCAGCCAAAACCTTATTACAACCAACATGTAAGTAAAAACGATTAATAATGAAATATGTTTACATGCCACTTAAAATACATCTGTTGCACATACAAATCTTTCTAAAAACAATGTCTACACACACACACACACACACACACACACACACACACATATATATATATATATATATATATATATATATATATATATATGATTCAGGAAAATCCGCTCATTTCTATTTGGATTCAAACACCTGAATGTTTGCCAATATGATTAGCACTTCAATTTTCCAAATTATCACTTGATAATGGATTATTTTCTAATTCTGTTAGCAACCACTAATTATCAACTGATGCTGATTTATAAAAAAAATAAACTTTTGAGAATTGCTATGATATGGGTGCTTGTACATTCATGTTGATGTGTATGCAACAAGACACGCACACACACATACGCACACACACACACATTCCACTTTAAAAATGTATGTTGTAAATATTCCTATCTCTAAAAACCAATGCAAGTCACCATATATGACTATATGGGCCTAAATGTTAATATATAAATGCAACTCTTAAATTTATGCTGTAGATACAAAGATTACATTGGATAACAAATGACTACAATATGTTTGCCTGTGCAAATATACATAAGATGTCTAAAAGTGATTCCTTTTTTTTCTTTTTTTTTTTTTTTTTTTTTTGTAAATTTTTACATGAAAATTAATTTATTGGCAAAATATTTTTTACACATAAATATATGAAATATTTGATAGAAAAAGATTTGAACATAATTAATTCTTTAGACATTGTGTATGTAGCAAAAATCCATTCATGTTAGATAACAATGATACTGTAATAATAATTTCTGTTGTGATATTTTTAATGCCAAATGCAATTAAGTACATCATCATCATCATCATCATATCTATGAGATTTATTGAAGATAGAATCTCCATCAGCAGATGTTCTGAACAACTTAACTTATTTACTTATAATTTTATGTATTTAGGGAGATGAGGTTTGATATGAATAATTTTGATATTTCAGACTGTTGTCCTCATTTTTATTGTATATAAACACAATGTTCAAGCCACAGTAACCTCAGGCTCTGTTCAGATGTTTTTTTAATCACCTTAAAATAAGTCATTTTCAGATGATTACCCATGAATTTAAATGTGGTTTCAGAACTGAAATCATTGCCACTAGTTAAATGGGGCTCTGTTATAAGTCTGGTGGCATTTATGCTGCTTGGAGAACCCTTAAACTAGTGTTAACAATTTTATCCCCAAAACCACATTTGAATTCATGGGTAAGTAACTGTCTGAAGATGGCTTATTTTAAGGTAATTAAAAAAAAAAACATCTGAAGAGAGCCCAAAATTACTGTGGCCTGATCATTGTATTTATACACAATAAAGATGAGGACAACAGTATGAAATATCAAAACTTACTTATTCTTGCACATTTCTTTTCCTTCTTTTAAAAAAAAAAAAAAAAATTTATCTATCTTTGATTCTAAGTTTCTTTACCCAATTGTTCATCTACCAAAAATTCTTCTTCTTCAATTCTCTGCCAATTCTAAATTTTCTATCCTTCTAGAAATCTTTATTTGGGATTTTTAGGCAGACATTTTTTTCTCTTGATGTATTTTAAGTTTTCTTTAGGGTTTTCCTTTTTTGTAAATCAGTTTTTCAGGCTTCTTGTTGAACTCAGATTTTTTCTTTGATTTAAAAAAATTAATAATAAAAGTGGTTGGATCTATGTCTTTTTCATCTGTTGAATAAATTTGTATTGAAATTTCCTTCTTTTGATTGGGGTGGGAATAGGGAAGTTAATTGTTGAAAATTGAGATTTTTGTTATGTTGGTAACTGATTTCATTAATATTTATAATAAAGTAATAAAAATGAAATTTGATATGGAAAGAATTAATCATTCAATCTCCCAAATTTTGAATCTTATTTTCTCAATCAGTAATTAAAAAATTAGTTAAGTAATTGTTAAGTTGCAATGGAGCTTGTTTGAGTAAAGAAACAGAGAAACAAGACATTGATATTTATTGCAAATTATGTTGTTTTTTTTATGTAGAAAGATGAATTAGTATGTTACAAAAACATGGCTGCCGTGTCTTTTTCTCTCTGTTGATTATTGGCAAGAAAATAATTAAAATTTTGGTTTTATACATATTCCTTTTGTAAGAAGAAAAAAATCTATGAATGCATCACAATCTTTGATTAGTATTCTTTCATCTTAATTTTTGTTGCTTTTTAAGATGAAAGAAATAATAATCAAAAATTTATAATAAAGATCATTTTTCAATTTTAAGATATCTAAATATCTAAATACACCAATTTTTTTAATATTCGTAATTTGAACATTTTTTTTTTAATTCCCTTTAAAAGAGTTAAATATTTTGAGATTCAATCACCTTGAGTTTTTTTTCTCTTTTTTTCCCTCTCAATAATACATTGTTTTTTTTTTTTTTTTCCCACAATCAATTGACATAGGGTAGAAAGAAGTTTAAGATAATCAGAGAAATCATTTAAGATTTGTATAAATTGGGAAGAATGGAGAATGTTATGACAGACTCTATTATGTTACATTGTATAAGGAATACAATAAGTAGGATTTTTCTTTACTAAGGTTTTTTTTCCCCAAAACAAGTAAGTCATCTGCTGATAATCATAAACAAATCATTTTTGTTTCCAGTTTATAATATAAACATAGTATCTAACAATGAAGAGCAAAATGTTTCTGGAATATTAAAATTCTAAAGAACATTTTACTGAATGCCACAAAAGGGATGAGAAACTTAATATCATTTTTATTTAATCTTGAATAAAAGTTTTTTTTTGTTTATTATTTTTTAATTTTCATAATAAAAAGGGCAATTATTTTTTTCTTGTCTCTCTGAGGTAAACAAAAAATTCTTTTAACATTTTAAAAAGAATTAATTTAATACATAAATTGTAAAATTGTTTTAATTGGTTATTGTTCAAATTATGTCACTGATTATAAGCCAATCATATTTCTATTAATATCAAAATCTGTTAAATAGGAATCAACAGATATTTGTAGACAAATGATTTGTGACATAGAAACAAACATCAAATGATTTTTGTTACGACTCTTGTGACAAACTGACAATTAATTATGGAGAGAGAATTTTTTCTTTTCATGATTCTTGATAATATTTTTTTGTTGTTGGTTTAATGTTATTATAATAATAATGTAATTTATTACATACAGTGCTCAGGTGTACCACAACTCATCAAAGTCTCATGTCTAGTACATAGAATAATGTATTAGTGTCAGGAACATGAATAGCGTACAGTAATAATATACATGTATGTGTGTGCATATGTGTGTGGAGGGGGTATCAGGTATAGTGTTGGCAGATTACAGGAAGCATGGAGGCTTTAAAAGATGTAGTATTTTCGGCAGCCTACAACAGATGCAGGCAGTTTATTCCATGCCTCAGCAACTCTGAGCATGAAAAAATATTTCCAAAAGTCATGTGAGCTGTTTTTCTGACTTTGTAAGCATGCCTACGTGTGTTAGAAACATGGAGATAAAAAAGGTGCTCAAGGTTGCTGTTGTTATTATGATTAATGACCTTATGAGCGTTTACCAGGTCAGTTGCCAGAGGCCAGAGTTTCATCGAATCCATTCCCAGGGCAGCAAGATAGTCAGAATATGGCAGATGCCTGATGGAGGGTATACGTTTAGTTGCATGTCTCTGTACAGTTTCTAGGAGGTTAATGTTCTGAGCGAGATAGGGGTTCCAGACTGGTGATGCAAATTCCAAGTGTGGCCACACCATAGCTTTATATTCTATTGAAACTATTTAATGAAAAACTAATAATACGATGTAAGAATTGTAGAAAGAAAAGCAAAATATAAAATTCCAAATTTTCAAGTCAACAAACCATGCACATGTACATTTGTAAATAGACGCACAGACAGACACATAAGTCAATTTTGTCTGACAATCCTTTCAAGATTTGTAGATGATTCAAAACAAAATATTGCAACAACAGTACGAAAGCAAAAGAAATTCTTTAAAGACAATAAGTGATATTTGTTAAGAGAGTAACGGCAGGGATTACAACATCTGTTGTGGGTTACTCTAAAAAAAAAAAAAAAAAAATTCTCCCCTCCCCTCTCATCTATGTTGGGAGGTGGGGTGGGGGTAAGCAAGACCATTTTGAAAAAAAATTTCTGTAGCAGCTGTTGTGGTGGTCGAATGTGTTTATCTAACACAGAAGACATTGCCATGCAATTTTAAGGCTTTTATTTATTTATTTTTTTTCGTTTGTTTGTTTAGCAGTTAATGAAACATCAATTTTCAGATGTTTTATTACTGTTTTGTTTGCTTTGTTTGTAAGTGAGGAGATGAGCTTAAAAGATGTGAGGAATAAAAAAAATAAAATTGACGAAAGACTCAAATGACAAGAATAAATGGATGATGATGATGATCATGATGATATTCTTGGTAAGAGTTATCTTTCCTTACATCAAAATTCTGCTCAACCCTCACATTGTTTGTCTATATTTATTTATTTACCTCACAATCAACCTAGTTTGATTATTTTAAATGGTGTAAAACAAAACAATGACATTAAAATGTATTTCTATTATCTTTATTGTTTGACTTTTTTCAGCTTTTAAAAATTGTAAAACATTTATCATAATCATTTTTGACAGTGTTAGAAGCAAGCATTGGATAATTTAAAATTAGAAAATTCTTTGGACGAAGTAACCAATAAGCACCCCAGCTGGGATCTGTTTTGAAAGGAACACCTTTTGCTTTTCACTGTAAACTCCTGGTTGTTTGTTTACAAACAGACGATTTTTTTTTTTTTGCATTAGAATTTCACTGGAAGATTTTTAAAAAAGTTTGTTCATGTATATTTACAACCCAAAGGCACGTTTTTATACTAAAATAGTTCTTGATTTTAATTAAAAAAATTAGTTATTTATTGGTTACTTGGTCCGAACATCCTTTTATTTAAATAAGCATCAAAAATATTTTGTAAATAAAAACTATTTTCGTTTAAATAAACATATCTGCATTTCTCTTCTGATTAAACAAAAACTATTTTAATATAAAAATGTGTCTTTAATAATTTCGTTTAAAGTTTTTAAAACTTTTAAAAAAATCCCTATTGAATTAACAAGAATAGCATGAAATAACTCATTTTTTTTCTATTAAAATAAAAAACTATTTTAGTATAAAAACGTGCCTTTGGGTTGTAAATATACATGAACAAACTTTAAAAAATCTTACAGTGAAATTCTAATGCAAACAAACAACCAGGAGTTTACATTGAAAAAACAAAAGGTGTTCCTTTCAAAACAGCTCTCAGCTGGGGTGCTTATTGGTTACTAGGTCCTGATTTTCTTTATGAAAATATGATTTGAAGAAAAGTTTTACATTTTTTTTTATGAAATATTATTTTCTTCATTCAACATGAAATCACGAGTTGAAAAAAAAAAAAAAAAAAAAAAAAAGACAAAATTATCCAATATGGATAAAGTTTTTATTTTATATATCTAAAAAAAAAATTAGACATATAAAAGATTTTTTTTTTTCCCCAGGTAATCTTTGTCATGCTAATAAAATTGTAACAGTATCGCCATGGGAAATGACCAGTGAGATGTGTTGCATCAGTCAGTCCTCTTTTCATATTGAGATGCTTTTCTACCAATGTTCTGAAATATAATAGTAATGTCTGTGGGGACATTAACACTTGCCACTCTCAGTCAAGAACTCAGTATCTTTCAGTGCAGCATGTTGAAGGAAATCTTGAATTTGTTGCTGTGGCTCCAGACATACGTGTCCTTAATAACAATTAAGTTCATTTCAAATAATGCACAAGCACAATTAAGAACACATTTTATGATATTTTCGTGTTAAAACATGCAGCTGTATTGATTTGAACAAATTCGTATTTTCAATGTAGATTTACGGTGAAATGAAAATGGCTGACCAAAACAAACGGCTTCCTCAAAGTGAAAGAAACAAGGGCAGATTACCAGGTATTGATCAGAGGTCAAGGTTGCTAAACTGTAGGGGAAGCATTACCTACTTTTAGCTTCCCTGAAAAAGAATTGTTTGTAACCATGGTAACATGATGGAAAAGTAGAATTTGATTTTTATTACATTTTGAGTTTAATATAAACTTAATGTAAAAAAAAAAAAAAAAAAATTTTTTTTAAATCAAATTAATTCTGTATGACAGAAAGAGGTGAAAATCATTTTCTATTGTTACCCTTTAATAAACTGAACTGGTCTCTGTCAGGGTTGACAATAGGGGTAACAATGGTGTTTAGATCCTCTTATCAAGACAGGTAAATTTGGACAGGTGCTTGTAATGCACTTTTTCTTGTTACATACAAACGAACACAAAACTTTTGTATAACACTGGTCAACAAAAAAAAAATTTTTTTAAAGTGGCATTAAGATACCAAACATCTTTTTTTTTAGCAAATATTTGAGGGCACTAAATCTAAAAATAACCTTACTTTTTCAAGTGGCTGACATAAATTGATCAGCCTTCCTGAATATTGATCAGTTTCTATAATCTTTATTAAGTTAATTTTGTGATCAGCCAAGATCATAAATCGATTTTTTTTCCAAAAATGAGCAATTTCCATACAGCAAAAATGGTGACTAACCATGAAAAACTAAGGTCAATCTTAGAATCAGCTCCATCAAATTAGCTAAAAAAGGATGGGGGGGGGCGTGTTGACCAGTGTCAAATGGAAGAAAGTATCTCATGCAACAGTGGAAAGAAAATGTTTATTTTCTGAATTAAGAAATTATTTTCGGCATTTTGTCTTTTATATTTTGGCTTTCAGTTGAGGTAGGCATAAATTATAAAAAGACTTTCCATGAAATGAAGTCAGGGGTTTCCATTGGATCCAACCTTTATCAAAAAGTTCATTAACTTTGCTGCTTTCCCCACTGTAATGAGGATCCTGTAAATAGAAAATATTTGGATTATCTCCCTTGGTTTTTCAATAAGGTCACAAGAAGATAAATATTAATGTAGAAAACGATGTTTAATAATAATGAAATTTATTGTGTACAGTGCTCAGGTGTACCACAACTCATCAAAGTCTCATGTCAAGTACACAGAATAATGTATTAGTAACAGGAACAGTTTACAGTAGTAATATGCATGTATGTGTGCGCGTGTGTGCATATGTATGTGGAGAGTGGCATCAGGTATAGTGTTGGCGGACTACAGGAAGCATGGAGGCTTTGAAAGACTCAGTGCTTCGGCAGCCTACAACAGATGCGGGCAGTTTATTCCATGTCTCCTCAACTCTGAACGTGAAAAAAAATTTCCGAAAGTCATGTGAGCAGTGCTGTTTTCTGACTTTGTAGGCATGCTAACGTGTGTTAGAAAGATGGAGATCAAAAATGTGCTTAAGGTTGCTGTTGTTAAGATGATTAATGACCTTATGAGCGTTTACTAGGTCAGTTGCCAGATGCCAAAGTTTCAGCGAATCCATTCCCAGGGCAGTGAAACGTTCAGAGTATGGCAGATGCCTGATGGAGGGTATTCGTTTGGTTGCATGTCACTGTACAGTTTCTAGGAGGTTAATATTCTGGGCAAGATAGGGGTTCCAGACCGGTGATGCAAACTCCAAGTGTGGCCGCACCATAGCTTTGTACAGCTTCAAATAGATAGCAAGTGAGCGGCTGATAAAGGTCTTGCTGAGTGACACCAGGACACCCTCGGCCTTTTTCACTATTTTGGAGATGTGTTTCGTCCAACGTAAAAATCCAAGTATTTTCTTGTTTTACGCACAGAATTAAGGGTGAGGGATTTTTTTTAAATATATCTTATATGCACTTACTTTTTATTATCTTGAAATATTGTATCTTCAAATGAAGCCAACATTTTAAAAAATATATATTTCTAAAAAAAATTGATTTCTGACCAATATCCTTTATAAAATTTCTCATCTATTCTATACATATATAAAGGGCAGTTGTGTAGTTATGTATGTGTGTGTGTGTGACGAAAATAAAACAATTAACAACAAAGTAAATATATATACACATTCACTGTCAATAGTTCTTGCTTTATGTGCAAAAATTATGAAGATTTGATTTATATTCGAAGATATTCAAAAATTAAAATATACATAGAAATAGCATTGAAATTCTACTTAAAAATGTCCAGCATTTGTAAATCTCAAAAGTAAACAAATCAATACACCTGTTTTCCCCCATCCTCTACCCAGTTGATGCTAGGTAGCCACTTCTAGTATTAAATAAAGGAGAGTTCATCAAACATTTCTTCATTTTTCTGACTGCCGAACCCATTTTATCAGGGAAAAAAAAGTTTTTTCAAATCCGTGTGCAGCTGAATATTGCGCACAGATTTGGAAAATCTAGATTTTTTTTTTTTATAACCGTAAATCTGCCATTAAACTCCAGAAAATATTTATGTAAAGCTTATATTTAAAATGCCAGGAAAATCCAAGTTTTTCTTTCAAGATATTTCAGAGTGTAGTGCGAGGTGAAGTGAATTACCTTGCAAAGTTACAGATTGAACTCACAACCTGGAGGTTGTGAGTGGTGACTCCTGGTAAGTGTCCTGTCCCCCCTGTTGGTTGGAGTGGTTCAGCCAGTGAGGAGGCATACAAGCCGATGCAGTTTCTCATAGAGGTGAATTACTGTTTTAGCTGGGAGAACCGATTGTCTGTGGCAGTCTTGGAATACAGAGAATATCTGGTCACAAAATTAATTTGGCTTTATTATGAGACCTTTAATGGACAGTTTAGCTCAGTCGGTAGAGCGTCGACAAGGAACAAGGTTCTAGGTTCGATACTGGCCCTCACCAACTCAGTATATGAGTAGCACAGGGATCTTTACAGTAAAGTGAGGAGCTGATGGTAGATGTAGCACTCCATCTCAGATGCTAAAACAATCTCCTTGGTCTAGCACTAGTGAAAAGGGGATAGACTCCCTCGCTGTCTGGTTAATACAGACTTTAGGGCAACTCTGACGATGTTTTTTTATGAAACCTTTTAATAATTCACTTTGGAAATGTCCAAAACTTTTAAAATTAAAATCTAATTGTCAAGGAAAATTGAACAAGAATTGTCAATTTTATAACATAATTTTATGGCTGGTGAAAAGATAAAAAATTTGGACCAAGTAACCAATAGGCACCCCAGCTGGGAACTGTTTTGAAAGGAACACCTTTTGCTTTTCATCGTAAACTCCCAGTTGTTTGTTTACAAACAGACGATTTTTTTTTTTGCATTAGAATTTCACTGTAAGATTTTTTAAAAAGTTTGTTCATGTATATTTACAACCCAAAGGCATGTTTTTTTACTAAAATAGTTTTTTATTTTAATAGAAAAAAATAAGTTATTTTATGTTGTTGTTAATTCAATAGGAATTTTTTTTAAAGTTTTAAAAACTTTAAACGAAAGACATGTTTTTATATTAAAGACACATTTTATATCAAAATAGTTTTTATTTAATCAGAAGAGAAATGCAGATATGTTTATTTAAATGAAAAGTTTTTATTTACAAAATATTTTTTTATATTTATTTAAATAAAAGGATGTTGGGACCAAGTAACCAATGAATCTCCAGGCTTCAGGTTCAATCCTGGTCAATGGGGACAGTAACATAGAATAATAATTAACACAGCTTAACACTTGTACCCAGGCATGGTTAGCGGAATAAGAACAAGATACCCCCATGTATTGAATAAAGGGTTGAGTTCAAAGTTCTGTGATGGCTCCCAATTACGATAAGAAGGTTCCCAAGTTAAAAAAAAAGGTTCCTGAGTTTGAGAAGCCCCCTGAATCCGACAAGAAATACCTGAAGAAGGCCAGAGGGCACATCGGCCAATACGTTGTACAGATAACGATAGAGATAAGGACAATAGTCAAAATAATCCAAATAATACTAAGATTCTAAGAATAGTTTATAATTTCTATATTATATGCATTGCCAAAACATTTTTAACTGTTTGCAATTTTGAATTTTTATGGTAACAAATTTTTCCATTTTTATTTTGTCTTTATTATCATTATAAGTCAAAATTACCTTCTTTTTTTTCTTTCTTTCTTTTTTTTTTTCTTTTTCTTACTTACCAAAATCAACAGAGACTTGGAACTTTTGTTGACACCAAAAATCCCTTTGGATGAATTGTCATCATCACCTCCTGATTTTAAATGAAAAGAAGAAAAAAAAATGTTTTTCTTTTTCCAAAGATTTTAAGAAACAGTCATTATATTGGTTTGTTAATTTTCTTGAATGTTTTTTGTTTGTAGTTTTTCCATTTTTTTTTTTTTTCTTTCTTTACAAATGTATATAATATGTCAATTTGAACATTGGCCATAGCGCAATGGTTAAAACTTTAGTTATAGAAACCAATTAGTTATCAATTAGATCTTGTAGTAGATTAAGTTAAACTTTGTGAGTTTCTTTATTTCACATTATAACTTGAGCCACAAGTTAAAAATATTTGATAGTTATTTTGAGAACTAAATTTATTTTTAGTGATTTTATTAGATTTCATTTAAAAAATGTTTATTTCTTTCGGAATGAAAAATAGACATAAAAGTTGTTAAATGTTTTTTTCATTCATGTATTATATATATAATGTGTGTGTGTGTGTGTGTATAGAAAATAGAAAAACAAAATGTTCTGAAAAAGATGTATTTATTTTTTAATTTCACCAGCAAAAATAATTTCATTTTTTTTTCGGAATACTTTGTTTTTCTATTTTCTACATATTGTCAAATTCATTTCCATATTTTACACACACACCTATACACAAGGTGTGTCATAAAAGTATCAAGATTGAAGCTGTATTTACCAAGATAGAAATGAACAATGAAAGGAATGTTCATTTTTTCAGAATACAAAGTGTCAAAAAGTACAAAAATCTCAATACTTTTTTAGCACACCTTCTATGCTTTAAAAGACAAAATAAAAACAACGTCCACAAGAATAAAATTTATACATAACATATAAATATATATATATATATATATATATACACACACACACGTGTGTGTGTGTGTATATATATATATATATGTTATGCATAAATTTTATTCTTGTGAACATTGTTTTTTTTTGTCTTTTAAAGCATTAGAAATTAGAAAAAAAACAAAAAAAAACCAGAACAAAAATCAGAATTTTAATATTCAATTGTCGTTCTGTTCCTGGTTTGATCAATTCCGATATTTCGGGTGAACATTCACCCTTTTCCAAGGTATATGACATGAGATGATCTGGAGAAAAATGAAATGCTGTATATGAGAGCAAAAAAATAAATGAAGTGAAAGGTTTTGGCATTTTTTTAGCCGTTATTTTTCTTTCAAAATTGTGTGATGTAATTCATCCGAAATCGATCATGGTAATCATTCGAAATTCGGCTTGACTTTGATCATGAAAGTCATGCGCAACTATATATATTAGGTTATATATATATATATATATATATATATATATATATATAAACTTAATAGACATAACTTATTTGTTTATGTTTACAATAAATACATATATATATTTAAAGAAGTGAATAAAACATATCCTACCCATCATGATTGGTGAACCATTGGTGTCAAAATGTTCTTCCAATTTATCCAAATATTTTTCAATTGATGCTCCATTTGAAATGTGAATAATTTTTCCTGGCACCTACAGAGAAGAAAAATGAAAGAATCATAGCCTAATATATTGCTACATCAATACTTATATGGGTCATAAAATATCAAATATCTTTATTGTTCTTATGAAATCCACCAATTTTTTAGTTAAAAAGGAAAGACAATGCATAAGGATAAAGAAAAAAAAATCAAATTAAATAATTGATGCAGCCAATAAAAGATGAGAATGAAAATATTTATGTTTATTAAAGTGTTACATAATCTATGAGCAGCCACAAATTATGAATGTACCTGTAGTTAGAATTTTGAATTCGGGTCCATTAACTTAAAATGATGGGGCCCATAGAAATTTACCCACAATTGTGACGGGTAATAACCTTTTACTTGACCGCTTGAAAATGCGTGATTGGATGCGTGTGAATAGGTTTTAGTTTAGTTACTCAGATGTGAGTCGGGACCCTATCAGAGAGGATGTCTCTTAGGGTTGCCAACTGGTGGTGCTGCGGTTCCAGCAGACCATAGGGTGAAGATGAAGGAAAATGAAAAAATGGACAAATATCTGGACCTTGGAATATGAAGGTCAAAGTGATACCAATTGTAGTTGGTGCACTTGGAACGGTCACAAAAAACTTGGAAAAAAGACTGGAGGACCTGGAAATCAGAGGAAGAATTGAGACCATCCAGCCTACTGCATTGCTACAATCGGCTAGAATACTCAGAAGAGTCCTGGAGACCTGAGGAGACTTGTTGTCACTAATGCTGATGTGAAAAACTCAAAAGGAGTGAAAAATAATGAAATTATTGCATACAGTGCTCAGATGCACCACAACTTATCAAAGTCTCATGTATAGTACATAGAATAATGTACCAATGTCAGGAACATGAATAGTGTACAGTAATTTTATACATGTATGTGTGTGTGCACGTGCATATGTGTATAGAGGGAGGATATCAGGTATAGTGTTGTTGAATTATAGGAAGCATGGAGGTTTTGAAAGATGCAGTGTTTTGGCAGTGAATAACCAATGCAAGCAGTTTATTCCATGCCTCAGCAACTCTGAGTGTGAAAAAATGTTTCCGAAAGTCATGTGAGCTGTGCTATTTTCTGACTGTGTTTTTAATTTTTCATTCATTTTTTAAAAAATAATTATTCTATTTTGAATGAAATTGATTGTGTAATAGTCATGATCAAAGGAATCAAAAATTGAAGAGGAGTGTTTTAATATTGGCTGAGTTAGCTTTATGTTCAACTTTCATACTTAAAATTAACTAGCAGGACCTGTGGATATACCACAGTATGATAATTTAATTACTACATTTGATATCTTTACTTAACAGCTATTACAAAATAGTTCTATATGTAAAAAGTATAATAATCTTGATTTAACTCTCACTCTTTTTTTTCTTTTTTTCCTTATTTTTATCTTTTCATTATGTTCAATTGAAACAGATTAGTCTTATTGCTTACGTGCGCTCACCCCCTCTTTCTTTATCTTTCCCCTACTCTATTTCTTTCTTCTTTTTTTTCTATGTAGCATATCCTTTTTCTCCCCTTTCTTTCTTTATAATAAAAATGGAATGTTTAATTATTTAGCTGAGGTTACAACACTCATAAGAAATAAGAATTCGGCGGATAAGCAACAACATATAATCAAGATTTAAATTTTTGCATTTCATCATGGATGATTTGGATGGTCTGATTTTTAACCAGAGGGTATTGCCAGATGATAACGGTTGGAAGTTTAATGAACAAGAGTATTAATATAGCTCACATGACTTTTGGAAACATTTTTTCATACTCAGAGTTGCTGCCTGTGTCTGTTGTGGGCTGCTGAAACACTGCATCTTTCAGGGCCTCCATGCTTCCTGTGGTCCGCCAACTCTATATCTGATACTCTCATCCACACATATGCACGCATGCACACACATGCATGTATATTATTACTGTACACTGTTCATGTTCCTGACACTAATACATTGTTCTGTGTACTAGACATGAGATTTTGATGAGTTGTGGTGCAACTGAGCACTGTACACAATAAATTTCATTATTATTATTATAAAATTAACATGAAGAGTTAAACAAAGAAAACGTAAAAAGGCCAATAATCTAACATCATAAAAATAATCGAGGCACATTGCCACTTCCAGACTTCCTATCCATTGTCTGGAACCGACAAAGGAATCTTGTTTGTCTCCCATTTCAACCAAAGCTTCTTGAATCTCTTGAAGTGTTGGCACAGCTCGTCCAGAATTTTGATGCTGGATCCAGGAACATACAGTCTGCAGTGTTCGATATCCACAACCCCAACCCTATAAACGGGGAAAAAAAGAAATATTTGCAGAGAATAGAATCAATTTATACAGATGACAAAATTATTTTGAATTTCATTAAAGAAAAGAAAATCTTCACTGTTAAAAGAAACTAACATATTACCCATCTGTGAATCAAATAGATTGGTTTCAAAATTATCTGTATTAAACTTGAAATAATACAACTGTATGAAAATTGAGAAATATAAGCCTTATGTTTCTTAGTGATATTTTCTATCATGACATAAGATATGCCATAATATCATTAACACATGCATCAGGCTTTCTTTTTAAGTTAATTAAAATGCTATAAAGTTTATAGTTAAATCTATCAATAATATAGATTCAGTCTCTATTTGTCTGTAACTGAAACTGTGTCACTGCTTATGTCACGGTTATTTCAAGAATTAAGTAAGTTTATCAATGAGTATTTGATTTACATTCTGTATCATTACTGCATAAAAATATCAAAATTCTTTAAAAAAAATCAATTGTCAGATTTCCATAAAAATTTCAGTACTGATTCACCTTTAGATGAATTTTTGTTTAGAATAGTTTTTTTCCTTAAGTATATTAGGGGAAATAATTTTGTTACCCCCTCCCTTATTTAATCAGTTATTTCCTAGAAGTCTAACATGATCAAAGGGGAACCATTCTTGACTGATAAATTATTTATTTTCCCATTAAACTAACCCTAAACCCTAACCCCATTTTCTTTTTACCTAGTAGATCAATAAATAAATAAATAATTTATCAGTCAAGAGTGGTTCCCCTTTGATCATGTTAGACTTATAGGAAATAACCATTTAATCTTATGAAATCCGAACAAAATATATTTTACTCGTACGATTTTTATATTTTTCTCTAAAGATAAGGGTCAGAATAATTAAATCAGAAATTTTTAGAAACGTTCTAGAGGTTCCCACTGTCGTAAAACAAAACAAATATCTCAGTGGAGTGGAGTGAATATGATGATTTTTAAGTAATTAATTTTTAAAAAATATTAAACGTTTTATTTTATTTATTTAATTTTGCAACCCCTCTCAGGCAATATCTTTTCAAAAATTTAATTTACACTGCCCGGAGGCCTTTTTTTTTTTCTTTTTCTTTTTTTTTTTTTGCTGGTAAGAATAAATTAAAAAAAAAAAACACTCACTCTGTCGTCAACACCATCACAGCAATAATGATAATATTGGTAGTCTCCCCTTACAACAGATTCTTCTTTCTCATCTTGTACCAATTTCTCATGAACATTTGTTGGTAACATTTTAGATAAAACCTGCGAGAAAAAATGAACAAGTTTAAAATATAATGAATATAATAATGAAATTTATTGTGTACAGTGCTCAGGTGCACCACAACTCATCAAAGTCTCATGTCAAGTACACAGAATAATGTAGTGTCAGGAACATGAACAGTTTACAGTAGTAATATGCATGTATGTACGTGTGCGTGTGTGTGCATATGTATGTGGAGAGTGGCATCAGGTATAGTGTCGGCGGACCACAGGAAGCATGGAGGCTTTGAAAGACTCAGTGCTTCAACAGCCTACAACAGACGCGGGCAGTTTATTCCATGTCTCCGCAATTTTGAGAGTGAAAAAATGTTTCCGAAAGTCACGTGAGCAGTGCTGTTTTCTGACTTTGTAGGCATGCCCACGTGTGTTGGAAAGATGGAGATCAAAAAGGTGCTCAAGGTTGCTGTTGTTAAGATGATTAATGACCTTATGAGCGTTTACCAGGTCAGTTGCCAGACGCCGAAGTTTCAGCGAATCCATTCCCAGGGCAGCGAGACGTTCAGAGTATGGTAGATGCCTGATGTTCATTAATCTTCGTTTAAAAAACAAAAAAAAACTTTTGACATCCAGTAAAGTTTAAATGAGAAAAATTAGTTTTTACAAAATGCTGGACAGTTGATAATGATAATGAAATTTATTGCATACAGTACTCAGGTGCACCACACTCATCAAAGTCTCATGTATAGTACATAGAATAATGTACTAATGTTAGGAACATGAATAGCATACAGTAATACAGTTACAGTCAGACATTTTTCTAATTTCTATCCTAATTCAAGCATTCTTTAATTCAAATCTGATTTATTTCTCTTATTTCAAACAAAAATATTAATACAACATGAAATTAGATTGTTATTAAAATTCTTTAGTAAATATTATTTCAAATGGAATTAATACTTTTGGTAAATTCTAAATATATTGAACACAAATAATAAAATTTATTTGACCTTTTGTCCTTATCAAGTCTGTTTTGTTTGACAAATGATTATGTTCCATTTATCATTCAAACTATTAATTTCAGTCCAAGAATTATTTGGTGTATTTATTTTATTCTTTTTATTGCCATCCCAAAATTTCAACTGATTCATTGTGCCTCAGATTATCAATTTATATGGTTAGATTTATTTGCATTGAAAAAAAAAAGAGAAAGAGATTTCTTTTTTACATGCAAATTGTACACCAGACAAAAATTCTAAATTTGCTCAAATCAAATTAAGGCATTTATTGTATTCTATTTGTTATTTCTCTGAATTTTTTTTAGATGAGGCTTATTAATTTGTATTATTTGGATTATTCGAACTATTGTCCTCATCTTCATTGTTATCTGTACAATGTTTTAGTTGATGTGCCATCCAATTCAAAGTTTTGTGAAGGTTCCCAAGTTTGAAAAGAAGGTTCCCTAGTCCGACAAGAAATACTTAAAGAAGGCCAGAGGGCACATTGACCGAAAAGTTGTACAGATAACAATGAAGATGAGGACAATAGTCCAAATAATCTAAATAATACATATTATATTTGTGTATGTAAAAATTAATGGAATTACAAAAATCATTAATATAAAAATATTTCTGTGTAGACAAAAGATATTAAAAATTTTCATTAAATTGTCATTAGATTATTTGGATAATTTTAAATGATTAATCTTTTTGTTTTTATGTTTAGTGTCAACATTTGTAATTTTTGTAATGGTAAAATTCCTATTAGACCTGTGGGAGATTAAAATAAAACTAAAATTAAAAAAAACAAACTCCCATGAGCCTTCACTGGAAAAACCCTCTGCACATGTATGTGAAAAAGGACTGACTTCCGACCCCCAAGAGAATATCTCGGCCATTCGAGTTTAGGCCTGAACTGGTCAGGGAGATATTCCCTTGCCATTTGGTGACTATGACCCATGAATAAAGCCTAAGTCATAAAACCATCTTCTGCCTTTGTTACTTTCTTTTTCGTTCCTTAAATTCCTTCCTTTTCAGCACAACCACCAAACGAGATGGGGTTAAAAGCAAAAACCCTAAGAACACGCAACAAGAGTATCCAGCTACATTTAAACCCTTTGAAACACCCAAATCTCTTGCTACCCCATACACCCCTAATATTTGAATTTCCAAAAATAAAACATAAAATAAAAATTATATACCCAAATCAAAACTGATTTATGAAAAAAAAAAAAACTGATTTGGGTAATCGATTTCCCAAATGCAAAATTCTATCAGCAAAGTCTTTCGCTTTTCAAAAATATTATAGCAATCTTCAACCACATTCTAAATCGTCTCGCCTGCGAATATTCAGAATGGTCTCTCATCACCTCCGAATTCTTTCTGTCAACCTTCACTGCATACTGTATTAATAGAGCAGGCAGTCGTGCTCCATCTGATGCTTGAATTCACAGCTTCCAGCATCCTAGCCCCTCACGCCATGACTCAAACGAACCGCCGACCACACAAAAGCTTAACACTGAGTATGCATCTGGGACATCTAACAAATAGCAGTCAGACACGCAAGGGTGAATGTCTATCGCCACAAAAACAATAAAATGAATTGAAATAACCTTAAGATTCTTGAGTCACTAATTTTGATTCCAATCAAAATGGTGATCAGTACATCTTAAGAAATAGATTCACCTAAAGAAATATAAAAAATAATACAATGTCAAAGAAATATCAAGTATAACATCTAAACAGGAATTTACTGAAATCAACTTTTTAGACCTTTTGTATTGTGTTGTGATGAACAAATTTTTGCTAATTCTGTCAAATGGTATGAGGAATCGTAGAATCAATAATTTTAATATCATGAATAATTTCCTCTCTGGTAAGCCTAAGTTTGTATTGAGTTTATAATAAATTAAAGTACTACGATTAAGTAATATTAAGTTTATATTAAATTAAATAAATTAAGAAGCAATAAATCAACATGATTTTTTCTGAGGACTAGTGTAATATTA
Source organism: Doryteuthis pealeii (assembly GCA_023376005.1). Lineage (NCBI taxonomy): Eukaryota > Metazoa > Mollusca > Cephalopoda > Myopsida > Loliginidae > Doryteuthis > Doryteuthis pealeii. The sequence continues at coordinate 55,441,485 of CM042165.1, read as the reverse complement.
AGGGAAGTAACTCTAAATTAGGAAGTCTTTCTTTTGAGTTACTTGCCCCTTTTGGATGTGCGCGCCCTGATTGCGACATGTGTGGAAGAACGTTATAAATTTATTTTTCTAATACCGACAAAGCCAGGAAATCCCAGATTTTGTTTTCACTGCAAGTAAGGATTAAAAAGAATAAATTTAAAAAAAATATTGTTATTATTCTCTCTTTAAATCTAATAATGGAGAAATGGCATTCTTGTCAGAATGGATACGGTGGGATTTTGCGTTCAAAGCGAATAAATAGATTATCTTCTTGAAAGTCTATTATTAAAGAAAACAAATCTTAAAATTGCGATTTTTATTTTTGGTATTTTTATTGGTCCATTCATTCTGAAAAATGTTAAAGAAAGCTTAATGTGTACTGTGTGATAAAACGGGATGTTGCTATCTGAAGAAATACTGACACCTTTTTTAATAATTGCAAGATTTACGATAGCATTTCTTTTTAAATTGCTTGTGTTAACGAAAAGTTAAAATGCTTTCTTTATTCTTTTTTCTAACGTAATCTTTGCTGATGTTAAAATTTCGCAGTCACACAACTTAAAATATCCGAGATAAGCTGTATCTTTTAATAACAACAATAAACTTAAACATGTTTTTAAAGATTTTTGATACTTTTACTTGAAATACGAGAACAAAGGAAAGAAAAAAAAAAAAAATTCTTACACTACTGTCCTCAATTTTGTTTTGTAAAATTTATTTGAAATTTTTATACTCTACCTGTTCTTAAAATATTATTGGCATATGTTTTTCCTTAAGAGTGTGGTGAGATTCCATATGTTGCACTGTTTTTTCTTTACATAGTTTCGTATTTTTTATAAAAGTTAAACATTTTGAATAAGGAGTTGCAATTTAAGTTCTCGTTACTCACTCATATACCTTTTAATTCCAAATACATTTGTTTTGAATAGGCAATATTTTTAATTTGTCGTTTTTTTTTGTTATTTCGTAATCTAAATTTGGGAGAGAAAAAGAAAAATTCTCGAAATTCATAGTGTTTATGGGTATTTTGCGTATGATCGATAAATTATGATTAAATAATGCGATGAATTACTGAATGAAATGCAATAGGATGGAATGTTCTCTTATCTGTTTATTAAATCACTAAAATAAACCGCTTCTTCCCACGATCTTCTGAAATCAACGTGTATCATGCAGTTATGTCCCCTTAATCGATTTATTGAATCTGCTTAAAGAATTAGAGATTTTAAAATTAAATATTTTTATTAAAAAAATTTTTACCAGAATTTTCATTTTTTCTGTCACATCATTCTCTGACACCTACATTAAGAATTTCTTGTCTGAAGCTTAATTCCTTCTTTCAAATTCATGAAATTGAAATGGGAAGGTCTTGGCCATGGGTTGTTAGAAAGCAATAAAAATAAAGATACTCGTCTAAAAATCTTTGAGAAATTAAGGTTGGTTAGTAATTTGGATCTTACGCCATGTCAATCCTTGGGTTATTTTATGCTGATGACGTTTTTATTGGGTATTCAAATCTTTTTTAAAACTCATTTTCTGTTCTATTTAACCCATAGATGAGACCCCAACATATACTACCACTCCGCATCAGAATTGACCTGGTTAACCCTAACCCACTAAGAAATAAGAATTGAGCAGATAAGCAACACCAAATAATCAGGATTTACATTTTTGCATTTCATCTTGGATGGTGTCATTTTTAACCAGAGCATGATTCCATGTCAAATCATCCAGTTCATGTCACCCACCCACTTCAATTTTTCTGAAATTTTGTCCCAGTGTAGAGGTGGGGCGCAAAAAATGGCAACTTTTTGTAATCTATTTTTATCTGTAAAATGAGTTCTAGAGCTTCCCTACTCCTAAAAATTGGTTTATAAAAGCATTTTCACCCAAGGAATTCAAAAATTAAAAAGTTTTAAAGTCAATTAATTTTAAGTTATAAATTATTTCTGATTTGTAAAATTCGAACTGATGTTTGTTTTTTATTCACGAATCCCACCAAATTTGGAGAGCTCAAAATCGACATAACTCCACCAACTTTTAGAATTGGAAGCTCAAATTTTGGGGATTGTCTAACATCTGGAGAAAATTTCAGAAAAATTGAAGGGGGTGGGTGACAATTTTAATTTTTTCTGGATGATTTGACAGGGAATTACCTCAGAAGGTGTTGTAAGATGATAAAAGCTGTACGAACATAATTATTTATATACTAGTGTTACCCGTAGAATCTCCACAAAACAAAACAAAATTCAAAAGGAGCTATTTAAGCCAGAAATGATGTTTGCAATTTCATTACATATAAATCCTACTGTTGTCTTTGCAATAAATAATACAAAAATAAAAGTGATAAAAACACGACTCAGTAAAAAAAAAAAGTCGGGCTGGAAATTTGCCTGACACTGGCTTGCTAAAATTTAGCGTAAATTAGGGCAGGAGGCCTGGAAGACATAGATCAAAATTACCAAAATGTCTTCCATAATTCACAATTTCAATATTACAAATAAGACAAATATGTAACTTTTTTAAATTCATTTATTGTTGGCATTTAAGTGATGCAAGACCATTTGGAATGTTTCATTTTTAAAATGAGATGAAATAAAATGGGACAAATAAAAAAATCTGTGATTAAGCGACACCAGATAATCTGTATTCATTTTTGCATTTCATCTTGGACAATTTGAAGAGTGTTATTTTTAACCAGAGGGTGTTGCAATATGATGATGAACATGCATATAGATTGATCAGTTTAATTTTCTGTTATAAACCATAAGTTGATATAAAGTTTTTCATTGAATATTTTTCTATCTTTTATGTAGGATGGATACAGAACATACAAAATGGATGGTTCGAGCAATGGAGTTGGCTGTTGAAGCACTTGAAGCTGGTGAAGTCCCTGTGGCATGCCTCTTCATCTATAAAAACCATGAACTTGCTCGAGGGAGAAATATGGTGAATGAGACTAAAAATGCCACTCAGCATGCGGAGATGGTTGCCATTGAAAAAGTTTTGGCTTGGTGTAAATCAAATGAAAAAAATCCAGAAGAAATCTTCCCTGAAATCACAGTTGTGGTTACAGTTGAACCTTGCATCATGTGTGCAGCTGCACTGCGGAAACTCCGCGTGTCCCATGTGGTTTATGGGTGTAGTAATGATCGGTTTGGGGGTTGTGGGTCAGTAATGAATGTAGCTACAAATGAAATTCCCTCGGGTGAACAAAAACTAAAGTGTGTCCCAGGAATTATGGCTGATGAGGCTGTGGAACTTTTAAAGACATTTTATAAAGGAGAGAATCTGAATGCTCCTGAGGAAAAGAGGAAAGTAAAACAGGATATGAAAGGTTTTTAGGAAAGATCTTTTTTTTTGGCTTTTAAGAAATAAATACATATTTTTTTAGAAAAAAACCTTTAGTAATGTGTTGTTATTTCTCTGAATGTTTGAGATGAGGCTTTATGATTAGTATTATCTGCATTATTCGGACTATTGTCCTCATCTTCATTGTTATCTGTACAACATTTTGACCAATGAGCCCTCCGGCCTTCGTCAGGTATTTCTTGTCGGACTCGGGAATCTTTTTTTCGGACTCGGGACCCTTTTTTTTTTAACTCGGGAGCTATCATGGAACTTTGAACCTAACCCTTTATTCAGTCCACGGGGGTATCCTGTTCTCATTCTACTAACCTTAGCTGGGGTAGAGGCATTAAGCTGTGTTAATTATTATAGAATAATGATTAAAACATAAGCCTTGTTTCAAAGTGAAAGAAACAAGGGGAGGTTACTCTCATTTACGTAGCTAATATTCAGATTACCGGTGGTGCTAACATGTTATTTGTCTGCTTCTTCAACTGAACCAAAGTACAGTGCTGCTTTTACTTAAGAGTTTAATTTGTTCCACTTGTAACTCAATTCCCTTGTATATCAAATCAATTTTCCCCCTCGAAATAAACTGAAATGCCATTAATCCATTCCAGTCCTCCCAGTGGTACCTTGAATTAAGAGTTTAATTTTCTCCACTCATAATTCAATTCCCTCGTATATCAAATCAGTTTTCCCCATTGAAATATAGTGAAATGCCATTAGTCTGATCCAGCTTCACCCAAAAATCCTAATTTTTTTAATTACATTTTTTTTAAATAAGAAAAATAGCAGTGTATTGTATAAAAACATAATAAATAGAATGTAATGAATTATGTGCAATAATATGTTTTAATATTTTTTCTCTCTGAATTTTTGAAATGAGGCTTGATAATTTGTATTATTTGGACAATTTCCTCATCTTTATTGTTATCTGCACAATGCTTCGGCCGATGTGCCCCCCCGGCTTTCTTGAGGTATTTCTTTTCGAACTTGGCAGCTTTTATAACAATAAAGATGAGGACAATAGTCCGAATAATCCAGATAATACATATCTATTTTTTAATAAATATTTTTCTTTGGTGAAAATAAATTTGGAAACTTGAATGTTTTTAGTTAACTTATTAACAGAAGCATACCTGAAGCTCGCTTGTACCTCAAATTTTATCTCACAACACAAAGCAAAAAATTGACCTTGTGACAGTTAGGGCACTCGTAACTTAAGGGACCACTGTATATGTCATGCAGTTATTTATAGTGCAATTACATAGTGTAATTTTCCAGTATTAAACTTGATGTTCTTTCTTTTGTTATGACTATTGAGGAGCTGATGTTAGGTGTGGCGCTCCAACTCAGATACTAAAAAAACAATCTCTAGCGCTAATGAAAAGTCTGGCTGATACCGACTTTAAGCCACCCTGACGACTTTACTTACCTAATGATTGATTTTAATGGAATGTCAACCCTCTAGGATTATTCTATGTCTAGAGGTTAGTGTTATGATTTTTGTGGCCATCAAGCAAGAGCGCTTGTCCAGCGAAGATCCTTTGTGTTAAGCAGAGCGTGATCCTTAGTGTAGAATCCTTTGGTTGTTCCTTGGTGCTCCACAGTCTTGCAGGTCCTTCGTCCTTGCAAATGGATGTCTCTCAGTATCAGCGATTAAGTAGTTAACCAACCACGTATTCGGCTGTTGATTGGCTGAGGTTTAAACCATGTGACCTCGCTTAGTCTATAAATTTAAGTGATGTATTGTAGCACACCTCATATACCAACAGTTAGGGAATTGCATTCATTGTTTATTTGTATTTATATTTTTTGTGTAGTTTTTTTTTTTTTTTTTTTTTTTTTTTTGCACATGTCCTATCAAATGTAATTTTGAAGCCATAGATGGGGCTAACAGATACTACCACTCTTGGTCAAAGTGGACCAGGGGGTATGGCAATTAAGGAGTACCCACACTTTTCACTTTTGTAGCACTGGAGCCTCACTATCAATACAGTTTAGACACCCTTTTTTGGGGAGGAATGACTTAGCCTTATATTGGGATACAGTCAGTATACTAACAAGAAAATGTATATACGAGGATGCAAGACCAAATATATCGGTTCCGGCTAGTAGATTCCGATGGCCCCGCCTCGCTCAGCGGAGAGACTCTGGATGGGTAAAGGGAGGAGCTGATGGGGTGGTGCTCTACCTTAGACGCTAAAATAATCTCCTTGGTCTAGTGCTAGTGAAAAGGGGATAGACTCCCTCGCTGTACGACTCATACCAACATTGGGCCACCTAATTACATAATATACAAAAAAAATGTTGAGTTTTTTACCATTTTAACATCCTATACCACCTCATTCCACCCGGCCAGAAGTCTCATTCATTTTCCTAATCCACCCCAAACAATAGCCTTTGTTTAAATGTAATATTAAACATATTTAGAAGTCTTTGATTTAAGGGAAATAACAGGTAACTTTTTTATATATCCTTATAGGAATACTCTGGACTTAGAAAATTCTTAACAGGATGTTAAGAGTTAAAAATAAGCTTTACTTTGACATTTAAAATAAGAAATTTTATACAGGAAAAACAAATAATGAGATGTAAGTATAAACATTTAGACAAATGCTTCTATGTTAGGTGTTACAACAATGGCTGTTCAGTAAAGGACGTCCCTTCTTTATATTTAAAAAAAAGTGGAGGCATGTGGTCTAATGGTTAGAGTCATAGGAAATGGACTCGTCAACCAGAGTTCAATTCCTGGACGAAGCTGTTTGCATTTCACATGGCGCTAATACCCCCGGGAAAGGTATGAATCCAATTCTTCTTCCAGCTATGGGCAAATAGCAGACTGGGCTCTTTAATCAGGTAACCAGTCTTTCTGAAAAACTCTGAATTCCCTGTTAAAATAAGAAATTGACCTTGTGTCCAATCCTGTTCGTAAAATATATATATATATATATATATATATATAAATAAGAAAGACTACATACTATCTATATATAATAAATTGTGGTGTTATGTGTATCCAGATGAAAACTAAAAAAAATAAAAACAATATACAAATAAATTAAATGAGTAGCCAATCGTGAGGGTAAGTGGTAAGTGCACTCCACCTCAGACGCTAAAATAATCTCCTTGTCTAGCGCTAGTGAAAAGGGGGACTCCCTTGCTGTCAGGCTGATACTGACATTAGTTGCTGCCGATATATATATATATATATATATATATATATATATATAAGTAATCTGCAGACGCGCGTTTCAGGGTTTACCCCTCATCAGTGCAGCTAGACTTATTTTCAGCAGCTACCTCTGGTCGGGATCGAGACCCGAACGAACTTTCGCTCGTCAAGTCTCTTACCGATGGGTCCACAAGCAGCTGCCTAGAATAGAAATAATCGTTTCCTAAACCGGAAATAAACTCACCAGAGGTCTCTATATATATATATATATATATATATATATATATATAGAGAGAGAGAGAGAGAGAGAGAGAGAGAAGGTTCTGCAAAAAGGAAGGTAACTCGTGTTCAAATTACCTCCCCTTTTTCAAAATAACTATTAGTTTTTCAATCAGTATTAATTTACATTCAACAAACTTATGGAAGGCTAGATGTATGAAAATTTCTTCCCTAAAAATTACAAAACGTAGCCAAAATGCCCAAGAAAAAATAATAACATAACAAGGATACGCATACAGAACAGTTGTTTCAAGACCATTCTAAAAATCATGATATTTTGAAAAACAACGGGAATAACTTATGTCCCTTTAGTCTTCTGTATAGAAAAAGAACTATCGTTAATAATAATTTTTAATAATAAAGATCTCAGAAAATATGTTGCGCAAAATTCCACACTTTTAAACTCACATTGTTGGATAGATTAAATAAAGCTTGTTTTATGGTGTGAATATTTTCATAGACATGGATAAAATAGACATTTAAAATTCACTATTAAATTTCTAAGTGAATAAAAATAGGTCAATTGAATCAGAAAAATACTTTTTTTTTTTCATCAATTCAAAGAAAAATATAGTATTTAAAACTATAAAAAAAAAAAATCATGAATTATTTCTAAGTTTAAGAAAATAACTATCAAATTTTCAAATTACTGTATTTCACAGCATATAGGAGGCACTTTTTTCCAAAATTTTGGCTCCAAAAATTGCCCTGCATCTTATACATTGTAGGTAAGTTTGAGACCTCTCGTAGGCCTAGGCTAATCTTCTCTATGATGCTCACTAACCCAGCTTATGCTCAGATGTCTTGTGTATGCTTATTGCTTGCCTGTACTGCCAAATTGCTTTTATACAGCTATGTTTCTGCTTGTGTAATGCACAGCTAGACTGTTTTCAACAATATATGCTTAAATACACTAAAAACTTATTTTCCTGAATCTGACCCACTGAAATGGTGTGGGGGGTGTCTTATGTCTGTGTGTCTTATATGCCGTCAAATACAGTACTTTTTGGGGTATTGAATTTTAATTTTTTCATATGTACTTCAGGATTTGATCTTTTTAGAAATGGAAAAATTAGGGACTGGAAAATCTTTTTCTTCAAATGAACAAAGGTCAAATCTACCCCTCTACATTCTGAATTGATAAAGTTTTTTTTCAAGTTTAAAAAAAAATATTTTAAGCCATTTATTATAAAATGAAGTTTTCAATGAATTTGATTAAAATTGGACAATTCCCTAATTTTTGGTAATAGTCTGAAAATTCTAAAAAAAGAAGTTACTACCTCCCCTTATGGATTTTGCTGGTACCCAACATACACATTCACTATCACCAGATCTTGCTTTTTATGCAAAAATGAAGATTTGATTTATATTCGAAGATATTCAAAAATTAAAATATACATTGAAATAGCATTAAAATTCTATTAAAAAATGTCCAGCATTTGTAAATTTCAAAAGTAAACAAATTAATACACCCGGTTCCCCCCCCCTTTACCCAGGTGACGCTGGGTAGTCGCTTCAAGTACATATATAAAGGGCAGTTGGTGTGTATGTATGTATGGATGAAACCACGAAAATAAAACAATTAACAACAAAGTAAATATATATGCACATTAAATATCACCAGTTCTTGCTTTTTGTGCAAAAATGATAAAGATTTGATTTATATTTGAAGATATTTAAAAATTAGAATATACATAGAAATAGCATTGAAATTCTACTAAAAATATCCAGCATTTGTAAATCTCAAAGGTAAACAAATCAATACACCTGTTTCCCCCCCCTCTACCCAGACGAAGCTAGGTAGCCGCTTCTAGTTTGATATTTTCCACGTACCCCACTTGTACGGGTCAGGCACAAGGCCCTATTTATGTGGGACCACCCATAAGCCGAAGCTCATGGGGTGGCGGGTGAAAAATTGCGTCGATCCCGTCGGCATTCCCGCTCAAGGGGGGCGCCTCAGGCGCTGGGCAATAAACCCAGCCCTGCCCCTTTAAATCAAGGGGGCAGGTGTTGCCTGGGGGGGGCTGGGATCGACGCTATTATTATAACATCACCGGTCCAGCGGCCGAAGCTCACCGGACCCCCGGTCGAAACCGGGTTAGCCGCTTCTAATTTATGATATAAAGTTAAAACTTGAAATGGGAAATAACTCTTAATGCCTTAAAAATCATTTTAGCATACAAATCTGTGGTTGGTCGCGAATATAACTTATATTCGCGACCAACTACAACTGAACATTACTTATATTAAGTAATGTTCCATTGCGGTGTAGGGGTGGGATGTCTGTTCTTTAAGACTGTACCTTTATTGCACTTAAAGGGAAAGGGTTTAGGTTCAATCCCTGATAACTGAAGCGCATAAAAAAGGGGAATGCAGATTAAACTGAGCAGTTTTCCTTCCTATTCTCTCGTACACACACGCACTACCAATCCTTAACGCTTCAGGGTTAAATCGAACTTAACGGACCTAAATTCCACCATCGTGTGTCACCCCGCCGAAAGAAAAAAATACTAAAAAATCAGGGAATTAACCGAATTTAATGAAATTTCCAGTGTTGATATAATAATGAATAAAAGATATAATGCACCAGTTATTTTTACAGGTCAGTTAACTTTGAACCACGTATCTTTGAGGCGTAACACAGATTCTCAAAGATACGTGGTTCAAAGTTAACTGACCTGAAAAAATGTAAAAGTTTTTAAATAAAATAACTGGTGCATTATATCTTTTATTCATTAATATATCAACACTGAAATTTTCATTAAATTCGGTTAATTCCCTGATTTTCGGTATTTTTTTTCTTTCGGCAGGGTGACATATGATGGTGGAATTTAGGTCCGTTAAGTTCGATTTAACCATGATTAAATTACATTTTTCTTCTTGAATTATGAATGAATCAACATTTATGAATTTCTCGCCAGTTAGCTCAGTTGGTAGAGCACCCGCTTCGGAATAGCAAGGTTCCGGGTTATATACGGGTCCCCGCTAACTCAGCGCATGAGTAGTACAGATTGTGTAATCTGATCTGTGCGGTAAAGTGGGTTGCTGACGGTAGGTGTGGCGCTCCACCTCAGTAACAAACAAAGAATATCCCTGGTCTAGTGTTAGCGAAAAGGAGATAGACTCCCTCGCTGTCCGGCTGATACCACCAAAAGGCCACTCGACCAACTTAACTTACTTTTTATATTTAGAAAAAAAAAAGAAAAAAGAAAACCAAAAAAAAAAACCAGTTCCAAGTGCTAGGAAAAAAAGTGGATTACGGAATTAAAATTTCATTTGTTTTTCTCTTATCTTTCACGAAAATTCTACCAGAAAAGTTTGTCTTTAAGGAATTGGAATAACCGAATGTTTATATTAGAAATTTCATTGGTATCATTTTCTTTAAAGTTTTCTGAAATCCCTCAAGAGACTTTTGGTAAATATTTATGGGTCCCCATATTTACCATGGGAAGTAAAAAGGTTTTAGTGTGTGTGAGGGGGGAGCACGATAGAGTAAGAATAACAGAGAAAAAGTCTTGGAGAAGAAAATTATCTTAGTAGTAGGCAAAGAATTGGCTAGACATCGCCCACTCAACTTCGTGGGTGGTACGTGAAACAAAAAGGATTTTCTTCCTCATTTTACGGATATTTTTTTTTTAATGTAGGAAAGAGTAACTACACTAAAAAATATTTTCATTTACAGCGACACTTCTGCATTCTTCAAACCAGTATTTCCTTATGGCTGTAAAAAGTTTTGGAAAATTTAACTTCATCGTATTTACATTTATGATCAAATTTAGAAGAAAAAAAATACTATTACGTGAATAAAAATGGTAAAAGGGGTCTTATTATTAGGCTGTAAAATTTAATTAAATGACAATAAAGCCCACTTAACAATTAACCGATATTCTCAGTGAATAATTTATACAGACAGGATAACCTTTTTAGAAGGGTTTTGTTGTTAAAAAAACAAAAAAAAAAAAAAAAAAAAAAAAAAAAACAACATCCTGTCGATTTTTTTTTTTTTACACAAAATAAAAAGAGAAAAGTGTGTATGTCATTAGGTATAGCCAAAAATTCGGTAGTAATTCATTTTAAAAACGAATTAAAATTAATTAAATCGATTATTTAAGGTCAAATTTTTGTCTAAGTCGAAAAGTAGTAACAATTAGCATCAGTAAAAAAAGGTAAAATAATATTACACATGTAATGTGATTTAAATTAAATCACACATTAAACCATTTAACAATGATCAACAGTCATTTTCTGGGGGGAAAAAAAAAAATACTTGAAATGAAATCTATCTTTAACCCATTTCCACAAACAATTCGATTATATCATTTTACAACTTAAAAAAGATTATGAAAATAAAATTAGATGGATTGTGTTTGAATTAAAAAAAAAAAAAAAAAAAAAAAAAAAAAATTGTATGAAGAAAAAAAAAAGATATTCTTAAATGTTGTTCCGTAGAGAGAAATACTTTGATATCGTCGAGATGTTTTTAATAAGAAAAATTTTATTCTGCAACACGAGTATGGACGATCAAATTAAGGAGGGATAGAAAACTTAATTAATTTGAATATTTTCATAAAAAAAATTTTGCTACTCGTAATATCGATCTGTGCCATTTACCAGAATACGTAAAAACAATAAAAACATTTTTTCTATCTGGTTGACAAATTTTAAGTGTTTTTTCCCCATTGTAGAGCTGAAGAATATGCAAGGACCACAATGAAACGAGATATTTGATAGTTCATTCTTATAAAAAAAAAAGTTTTGAAATCTATATATTGTAAACTTTTAATTAAAAAAGAAAAACAAACGAAAAACAGAAAACATTTATAATAATTGTCAATACGAAAACATTGTAATTTTGATGATGAAAAATTTAAGAAACAAAATTCCTAACAATTTGAGAACCTTTATAAAAATGTGTTTCTAAGACAAAGAAATTGTTTTAGAAATTCATTTAAAACATTTAGTGAGGTTAGGAAAATAAAAAGCGAAATCAATGGTTTGACAGAAATATTCCATGTTCTAAATGTTTTCTTTTATATTTCCATCATCTGATAAAATAAATGTTAGCCGGAATATTATTTGTTGAAAGTAAAAAAAAACAAATAAACTTGCGGCTTCCGACTAAGTAGAACAATATACCAAGATTTTAAATATTCACGATGAGAAACAATGCAGTAAGAAGAGGCTGAACTGATGATGTTAATTTAACAGACGAAGGTTAATAAAAGCCGAACGAATTGTAGTTTGTTTCAGCAAACCAGACTTAATGTGAATTTGTGAGAAAATAAGTAATTCGAAGCTTTTTATAGACTGAGGTTGTGTCAATCAAATTTGTAGGACGAATTGAGAAATACAAAACAACCAATGGAACTTGTAAATGACCACGTGGTTTTTCGTTGGGAGAGTCGATTTTTTGAAAAATTTTCACCAAGCCAACTACTTTCTGCTTTTTAGCAAGAGATTTATTTTTATGTAAACAAAGCCACGTTGTTTGAACATGTTTACTTATTTCAGTGTTTCTTTTTCAAAATTAAATTAAATATTTTTTTTTTTTAATTCTGCAAACATGAAAAAGAAAAAGAAAAAAAAGGTGGAAGTTTGCATTCGAAATTAAATCGATTTAATAATCGATTTTAATAATATTTAATAAAATAAAATTTATTTTTAAATATTTTTTTTTTCACAGATACACATTAGAATTTTTTAGGGTGAGGGTTGATAAATTGACTTGCATAAAATTCGTAAATGAGACACACTGTTAGTGTTACTGAAAATAAATAATTTCGCAAAGATCGTTTGTTTTAATTCCGTAAGATTGTTTTGATGATATAAAAATAAAACATTAAACAAATTTAAATTTCGATATCTTATTTAAAATAAAATTGCTTTATTTTTATTTTTAATTAAATATTGTAATGTTTAAAACATGATGTTTTAAAACTTGTTCGTCTAACCGGCCACGTGTTCGTAAATATTGACATGTGCTCCCTACTAAAAACACATTAAATGACTGCTAAGTTTGACCAAATGGCGAAATTAAACAAACTAGGACTTTCTGAAGGTTTTATTCTAAATGATAGTTCGTATTTTGATAAGTAATCGATAAATGAAATCCCTTAAAAATGGTCGATAAAATATTATGATTGACTTTAGCGGCGATTGCGCATTGCTTAGAGAGATTCAAGTATTGGCGCCCATTTCCGGCATTGGTTCACATGGTTGAATCCAAACCAGCCAAGCTCCTGCTGCCAACAAAAAAATAGGCCTCTGTTCCGCAACGATGGACCAAATACCAGCGGCCATGGACAGGCACCTGGACGTAATTTACTGTCATAAAGGTACGTTAGCTTTTTAACTCTATTTTGATGCGATTTATATTATTTTTCTTGATTATATCCACTAAATCACTTTACCTAATAGAAACATCATGGTGTCATGGAAGAAAGAACATAATCGAGGTGTCGTTATTTCTTCAACTCTTTATTTAATAGAAACAATGGAGCTGATTTAAACAATTAATACGTTAGAAATGATTTTTTAGGTTTGTTTTGTCTCTAGACTGAAAATTGGCTTTAAATACTTGTTAATTCACTGAAAATAATGATCGAATGTTTTAACGTCATGTCGTTAACTGTTCTGTTAAAGCTAAAAAAATCGAGGGTTTATCATGTCACCTATAGAAGAAAAGACAAAAAAGATTCTGTCCCCTTTTTTTCTTTTGTCGTTATTTTATTCATTCAAGATTTCTTTGTTTTAATATTTTAAAGAAAACGTTTCTTGAAATGCAATTTTATTCTTTTAATCGAAATTTAAAACTTAAAATACACTCCTATCTAATAAGTGGTTTAATGTCTTCGTACGGAACTTTTTCATTTATTTCGTACGATTGTTACATTTTTCTATCTTTTTCTTCATTAAATTTTAAGATTCAACAATAGTGAAAGTTTTATATATATATATATATATATATATATATATATATATATAACTGTTCGCTCGCGTATATTTTATTAGTATCCTTTTTGTGAAAATCTAAAAGAAACATTGCCTAATTTTGAACCAAACGAACGAATCGAAAATTTAGATTAAAAAAATATTTGTATTCGTTTTTTTTTATTTATATAAAATAAGTCAATGTATTTGAAGAAAAAGAAAAAAATGTAAAATAAGGTTTTAAAAAAAAAAAGTCCTATTCTGATTCAAGTAAATGGAAATGCCTATCGAATTCTAGTAACTACCTTGCTTAACCGGTTGCAAGTGTGTGTGTGTGTGTATATATATATATATATTTCTTTTATTTTATTTATTTTTACACCTAACATTTCCTAAGCAATTTAATTTAGGGTTGCGCCAAAAAAGTATGTGGATTAACTACTTTAATACCAAAGAATATTTCTCGTTCTTTCTTTTCAACCATAATAGTTTATTTAATTCTAAAATAAAATAAATGAATTCAACCAGTTAATTTCTTTTCTGATCTTTAAAAAAATAATCTCTTTTACTTTTCCGGTTATTTCACCCTCCAGAAAAAACAAAAACAAAAAAACTATTGTAATTTTGAGTGACTAAACATTTTTCCTACTCCAAATTGCAAAATCTTAGGGATTCAAATTTAACCTTTTTATTTTCTTCTTTACTTAAGGGCTGGACATGATGCATTATTTATATATGCAAAACTTATTTTGTGTATATATTTTATTTACTTTTGCCCTATTGGTATATATTTTCGTGTAAATAGTAAAATAGGATGTGATTTTTTTAGAAAAATTGCATTAATACATCCCCTTCCTTTTTTAAAACTCTTTTAATACAAATCCCTGAAAACAATCTTCAATCAAAAAAAAAAGTTTTAATTTGCCCAAATATTTTCTTTTAAATATAAACTACATTTTTGTTTGTAGAAAACGAGTCAAATTTTCAGAACATTTTACCAAAAATGCATTCAATTAAATATTGGAGAAAACATTCCCCTTTCCCGAAGAAGAAAAACAAAATTACCCCCACCGTGTTTTTTTTGTCGCCACGGGACAATATGCAACACATTTTTATTTATTTTATAACTTGTTCAAATAACAATTTGAATTTACTTATAAATCTATCTGCACACTTTTTTTGTCGTTTTAAAAATTTTGCTGTAAAATGGCAAATTATTAGAAAGATCTGACTTTTTTTTCTTTTTTCTTTTCAAGAATTGAATGAATTAATAAAAATAAGAGACAACTTTTGTACTTTTTTTTTTTTTTTTTTTTCGTAAATCTTTTTTATCGGCTATTTATTTATTGGCTTTCTAGCATTTAGCACTTATGCAACTTTTGCAGAGAAAAACTCAAATTTTTTTGGTGGGGTTGACTTCTGATTTAGGTCGGAAAATTAAAACAGTTTTTTGGTGGTCCCCAATGACATTTTAACTACAGTCTATGAATTAACATTTTTGCGAATTGGGTTACGGTTTTAGGGGATTAAGGTTGTTTTTAATTACGTATTACTTAAAAAAAAATAAACAACAAAAAGCCCAAATTACTATACATTTAATTAACCATTGAAAATAATTAATGAATCTATTATTGACAGTTGTTTGTGTTAGTATTGCAATGTATAATTTCAATTAAACTTAGTTAAAAAAATATTTTTCAACATTAAATGTATAGTAATTTGGGATTTTTGTTTATTTTTTTTAAGCAATACGTAATTAAAAACAACCTTAATCCCCTAAAACCGTAACCCAATTCGCAAAATGTTAATTCATAGACTGTAGTTAAACTGTTATTGGGGACCACCAAAAAACTTTCCGTTTTAATTTTCCGACCTAAATCAGAAGTCAGCCAAAGTTTACAATAGTAATTTAGCATTTTGCATTAAAAAAATTGAAGGAGTCTGTCTAAATTTGACTTCATTTTTAAATTAAAAAAACAATGTTTTCATTTCAAGTTTTAGATTTTTCTTTTCTTTTTCAATGGTCCCACCAAATGGCGCAAAATATTTTCAATAAAATCTTCTTCGGTATTCGTTTTAATTTTTTAAGTGCTGAATGATAAGATTTTGATGATATAATTTTGTTTCATCAATAAAGCTTAAAGATTTAAAAAAAAAAAAAAAAAAAAAAAAAGATAGGCTTGTCATTTGCCTAAAGAAAATAAATGCACTGGTACTGTATTTATTTTAAATAAATACAACCCCGGTGTATTTAAAAAAAAAAATACTCCCGCATTTTTTTTCTTTGTTCTTCCCAAGTTTCCAATATTGGAATCCTAGAATATGGCCTCTTCATTTCAGTTCCCAAGAAATTTTTTCCTTTTATTTTTTGAATATTTTTATTTGATGGGGTGCTATCTAATTCCTAGCTGACACTTCTTCCGTTCTTATCTTAGAATGAACCATTCCTCATCTCCCAGAATTTTTCTCCGGGGGAATGTTCTCTATTTATTGACATAAAATGAAGTATTTTACCAGATACAGTTTGTATATTTAGTAACAGCACGTTCATCTTATCTAAATTTATTTTTCTCCCTTAAGAAACTTCATCTATTTTTGATGGTGCCTTAAAAATCAAAACATTTGTAATTTTTATTTGTTTGGTGTTTCAATTATTAAATGATATAAACGTTCTTGAATACAAGAATTTTTAAACGCACATGGTCACATGCCAAAATTTTGGGATCGAATCTGAATTACATACCTTTATTAATCCCAGACACTTCTCAATTTGCAATTCCTATGCTCTGATTACTTCACAACTCCTGTAAGTGATGTCTATATTTAGGCATGAATTGATTTATCTTTGTGAATGTTAAAATAATAAAATATTCACAGAAGTAATAAAAATATTTAAAAAAAAAGGGTTTTAAATTTTAGGTTCCATTAAAGTCTTAAGTTGTGCTTTAATTCAGAATTTTATTTTGCTAAGATAGGTATACCCAAAAATTCGGCTGCTACGAATTTTAAAAACGAATTAAAATTAAATCGATTATTTAAGGTCAAATTTTTGTCTAAGTCGAAAAGTAGTAACTTAATGAGCATTAGTAAAGCAAAATAATATTACACATGTAAAAAAACACGGATTTTTCGACGAATTGGGTATACCTATGCTAAGTAACTTTAGTTTAAATTTACAAAGAAAAAAGTTTTACTAAATCTTTTAACTATTTTTAATTTAATTGTAAAAAATAAAAAAAAATTAAAAAAAAACAGTTTAAAGCGGCTTTTTGCTAAAAAAAATATTCACGAGACAGTTTTTAGTTAAACAAAAAAAAAATTTTTTTTATTATTAGTGCATTTTCAATATGGTTATTTTTTTTTTCCTTTGTTAAATTAGAAAAATGTATTAAATGCTTATCTCTGCTTTTGGCCAGTTTCAAAGAATGCAACAGAAAATATCTTGGAGGTACTAAAATAAACTAAGGAATATTTGAAGAACTTTATAACTTGTTGAATTGTCAGTAAGCCGGTGTTTCCTGTTTCATGGGATATTTCACACGCACATCTTCAATTTATCATCTTTTTTCTTTCTCCTCTTCACGATGCCATTTTGTGAATTAGTTTCCAAAATTTTTGGCCATCACTTTTTATGAATATAAGTAGATTTCTCTTAGAAAGTTTGTTGTTAAAAGTGATTGTAACATTTCCAAGTTGTATCTATATAAAAATGCTCTAAGATTTAATGGGATCGGATCCCTCGAGTAGCCGAGCAATGTTTTTTGGTTGTATCCATGTTTATTGGAAGAGGCTACCGAGCCGGTCCTGGTCAAATAGACAAACCTGCTTTTAGGCTTATTTTGCCGGTCCTGGTCAAATAGACAAACCTGCTTTTAGGCTTATTTTGCCGGTCCTGGTCAAATCAAACCTGCTTTTATTATTGCCGGTCCTGGTCAAATAGACAAACCTACTTTTATGGGTAAAAAAGACCAATTTCATCGTAAATTCCTACCATAAAATAAACTGAACCCTCATATATATTTTCTTTATTTGTTAAAGAATAAATTATTAATATATGAATAAAGAAAATATATTTAGTATTGTAAAATAACGGGTGCAAGAAAAATAAAACATCTATTGCAAAAACACGGACATAAAATGAGGGTTCAGTTTATTTTATGGTAGAAATTTACGAGGAAATTGTTCTTTTTTACCCTTTTATGCTTATTTTACTGTCGATGTAAATATTTTTATTATGAATGCAAGTAATGTTAAAAATAAAACAGATTTAACACAAAAGTTTATTTATATTCATTTATATTTTGTGAAGGATAAAGATACAAAAAATTCTTCTAAATGAAAAATATAGATATCGTTAATGATTTTGTGATCAAACGTGAATTTTTACAAAATTTTAAAAATTAAAAGGAAATGATAAAGGTAAATTTGATTATCATGAATGTTTGTTCAAAGTGGAAAAATTGCATTTTCCACTATCAATTAAAACATGAAATACTAACCCTAACTTCTTGTTGCTATTTCTGAAAACGTAATATTTTTTTCGTTTCAAACACAAAGTGTATAAAAAGTTGTTTTCATTACCTTTTATAAGGAAAGATGTTAAACATGAAATGCACAGATGTTGGCTTTTAGAACCGGCAAAATAGCCTATTCGATTTCTCTGAATGTTTGAGATGAGGCTTGAAGATTAGTATTATCTGCGTTATTCGGACTATTGTCCCATCTTCATTGTTATTTGTACAACGTTTCGGCCGATTATCCCTCCGGCCGTTCAAAGTTCCGTGATGGCTCCCGAGTTCGAAAAGAAGGTTCCCGAGTTCGAAAAGAAATACCTGAAGAAGGCCGGAGGGTATATCGGCCGAAACGTTGTACAAATAACAATGAAGATGGGGACAATAGTCCGAATAACGCAGATAATACTAGCCTATTCGATGTTTAAGAAAATCCATGAGAATTGTAAGGAATCTAAATGACAGTAAATTGTTCTAATTATTTTTCCCTATTAATTTCAAAGTTGATATTATTATAATATCAACATTCTAAAATACATTGTAACAATTATGTATTATAATTATTACAATTGTAATACATAATTTTCCTAAATATTAATGCTTTTATCTGCTGTATGCCATTATTAAGTTTGATTCTCACTGGGTGGCCTTGTGCCAGATTTCTAAATTTAGCATATATCTATTGTGAATTTTCAAAACTATTTGTTATCTTCAAGATACGCACTCCCGAATTTATCAACTTTCTTTCTTTTTTTTTTTTCAAGAATGCTCCCTTCAAATTACCAACAAGTGTTAGCTCATACATTTTTTTTTGGGGGGGGGTTGTTTTTTTTTTCTCCAGGAAATGAAAAACTTGTTTTTTATCTGAATTTTTAGATAATTTTATTTTACATTAAATTATTTTCAATAAATGTCTCAAGTTTTAAAAAATTTTTATTGTAAAAAGAAAAAGTTCATTCATTGTTAAAAAAAAATGAAAAAAAAGTTCATTGAGATATATTTATGGAAAAATTCTCATAGTAAGTTATTTTAAAAGAAAATTATTTAACAATTCAAATGAAAAACAAGTTTATTTTCCTGAAAAAAAAGAAAAGAAAAAAAAGCAGATCAAAAGAGCGTACCAGACTGGCTTCTGTTAATTTGAAGGAAATATTCCTTTAAAGAGAGGGAGGGGTGTCTGTTTCCAACACCACCATGTTGAAAAATCCAGGAGTGCGTATCTTGAAGATAACCCAGTTAACTATTTTTCAAATTGTTCAGAATCAGTTATGAACCATCAGTTTATTCGCTCCATTCTAAACCTGAAACGCGTGTAAAATGTGGTGATAGCTGAAAAAACAACACTCCCTACAGATGAAGTACCTAGCTGAAGCGATGCCTGCTGAAAAAAAAAAAAAAAAAAAAAAAAACAGTCAGCGTTTAAGTCGTTTTTCCCGAAAAGTTAATGCGATATTTTACCCCCTCCAGTCTTTTTTGACAAGTAAATGTAAATATTTTAACCCTCCCCCTCTTTAAAATATTTTTTTGGGGGGGGGACTAAATATTTACATCTACTTGTGGATAAAAAATATAGCTTACTTTTAATGTCTTCAAACCACTAAAAAAAATAATTTGTCGATAAAAACGCCTTCAATCCGCAAAAAAAATCTTAATTTAAAAAAAAATTTTCTCTGTATTTTAATTTTATTTTAATTTTTTTTCGACAATTTCAAATAAAAAAAACAAATCAAAACCTTTTTTTTTTTTTTTTTTTTGGTATTTTTATTTTATTTTTATATATTTATTTCCAACAATCAATTAGAAATTCATATTCATTCATAGGGAGGGTTGTTTTTTCAGCTATCACCGCCTAGCGTTTTTTTTTTTAAGGCAGGAGGCCAGGGACGCAATTCTGCGAATAGCCCCCAAAATTCTTAAAGCTTGATTGATGATACATTTTTCTTATTCTTAATTTTTATAAAGAATTACTGGTGACTTTAAAGGTACAATGGGTTAAATCTACACTATATTAAAAATGTTGTGATGTGAAAATTTTAGTTAATTGGTCTAAAAAGGGACGTGTGTTAAGTGTGTGTGCGTTTAAATGGTTTCTGGGATACTTAGACATTCTATAATTATTTGATAGGTTCTCTAACCTTTTGAAAATTGTATCTTTTAATAGACAATTTTGCAATACATGGTGAACTTTGGACATGACTGTATTTTAGCTTTTTGAAATATTGTTGCATTACTGAAATATTTTTTGATTTAATTGTCCTAAATTTCTTGCAACTTTTAATAATTCTGTGTCATTAACAAAATCTAATTAGAACAGCAATGTTAAGTTAAATTAACTTTTTAAAGTCTGTAGATGGAAGAAGAGTAAGGAATATTTAACTCTATAGGAAGACATGTGTAACCCAATTCCTGAAAGTTGCTAGTGTCTCTGTCACTTTCTCACTCTCTTCTCTGTGTCTCTCTTCTCTGTGTGTCTCTCCTCTCTCTTCTCTGTTCTTTATTTATTTATCTATTTATTTTGAGGGGAGAGGGCACTGTATTTCGCTCAAGGTTTCTGTTGCATTTTTTCTTGAAGGAACAATTGGTCACATGTGCAACCAATCTGCCCACACATTTCTCAAAAATTGCTGATTAGGATTTTTTTTGTTGTTTGTTTTTTGTACTCTGCTGACTCGTCTCCTCATCTTGTTATAGTCGCAATGTGTTTCAACCATTGTACTCTCTGGCCTTCTTCGGGTGTCTAAGTTGGTAACCTTATGTGGAATATCTAACTCTTCAGATTAAAGAAATGTTATCAATTAATGACCATGTATATTGGAGAATATTAAGGGGCCGGGTTAGCTCAGTTGGTAGAGCGTTCGGCTAGAAACCACAAGGTTCCTAGTTCGATACCGGTCCCCGCCAACTCAGCGTATGAGTAGCACAGGGATCTGTGCGGTAAAGTAAAGAGCTGATGGCAGGTGTGGCGCTCCACCTCAGATGCTAAAAAAACAATCTCCTTGATCTAGCGCTATTGAAAAGGGGATAGACTCCCTCGCTGACTGGTTGATATCGACTTTAGGCCGCCCTGACGACTTTATATTGGAGAATCATTATTATGATTCAAAGATAACTGACCTGAAAAAATGTTTTCAAATAAAATAACTGGCACATTATATATTTTATTCATTAATATATCAACACTGAAAATTTCATTAAATTTGGTTAATTCACTGATTTTTTTTTTTTTTTTTTTTTTTTTTCCTTCTTCTTTCGGAGGGGGTGACATACAGATTGTGGAATTTAGGTCCGTTAAATTTGATTTAACTGAACTTTCTATTGGTTATTAAATGAATATAACGATTCTAGGATTTTCTGAGTTAAAACAAGATGAACACTTTTGTCACTTTGAAAGATTGTTTACCAAAGTTTTTTTGAAGAATTCTACTGTTCCTGATACTGTTATTTCTTTAACCATCTTAACAGACTTTGTTTATTTAAGTTTGATTCTTAAAAAAACAAAAAAAAATGCCTGGATCTCCAGGGAAATGAAATCTATATGTGAAAGATTTTAAAGTTAAATTAACCGGGTGGTGGGTGAGTAATGGGTGGGTAGTCTGTTTCCAGGGGCCAAAATAGTAATTCTATTACCTTTTTGTATAATGTTTGGAATTCACAGCATATTTAAGTTGGTGATTGGCTGTTTCGTAGATTTCTCTCTCTCCCCCTTGGGGTATGAAATTTCTTTACTTGCAGCGTGGTGTGTGTGTGTGTGGGGGGGGGGGGTTGTGCTAAGTAATTTGCTCTCTCAAGTTTTGTTAGAAGTTAAAAAAGATATATATATATATATATATATTATATATAATATATATATATGATGTGTGTGTGTACATTACTTACTCTGTGCTTAAGTAATGTTACAGAAAGTTATTTTTGCTTTTCATAGTGACAACTAATGAAATGCCTTTTAGACCTTTTCATTAAAAAGATTTTTCTCAAAAAAAAAAAAAAATGCAACTCAATTTTTTCTTCTGTATTTTTAAAAATTGTGCTTTTTTTTTTTTTTTTTTTTTTTTGTTTAATGTAGGTTTTTGGTGGGACTAATAAAAAATGAATCAAACTATATTCAAACATTTATTTTTTATATTACTAATCTTAATGCTACGTAATCCATGTATTTGAGATATCAATATTAACTAAATATATCCCCTGGTTTTTGTGTTGTACTATTTAAGATGTGTATGATAACTGCAATTATAATACTTTTCAGAAGTTTCTCTATCACTGTCTCTTTCACTTTTTTTTTTTTTTTTTTTCTTTTTTTTTCTTTTTTTTTCTTTTTTTCAAAGCCAGTTTAGCTCAGTCAGTAGAGCACCTGGCTAGGAATCACAATGTTCCTGGTTTGATACTGGTCCCCGCCAACTCATCGCATGAGTAGCACAGATTGAGTAATCTGATCTGTGCAGTAAAGTGGGGAGCTGACGGTAGGTGTGGTACTCTACCACAGCAAAAACTATCTCCCTGGTATAGCGCTAGCAAAAAATGGGATAGACTCCTTCACTGTCCAGATGATACTAACAATAGGCCACTCTGTCAAATTTTATTTATCTTTTTCCAACCTGTTTCAGCTGATATCTTCAGCCTTCCTCAAGCTTCAAAGATTCATAAAGATTGTACTAAATAACTTGTAAATATCACTTGTGTAGCTTGAGAGAAGAAGAAAAAACATCATTATTATTTGGATTATTCAGACTATTGTCCTCATCTACATTGTTATCTCTACAATGTTTTGGCTGATGTGCCCTCTGACCTTCTTCAGGTATTTCTTGTTAAATTAAATGTTTTCGTTTATTATTGTTATTTACTTCGCTGTAAAAAAATAATTCAATCAATAAAACCAAATACAAATTACATATTTAGAAAGATTATTTTAGTATTATTTGTATTATTCACGCTATTGTCTTCATCTTCATTGTTATCTGTTATTAATCTTAATTAGCCTCTTATTTATTAACAATGTCTCTATTAAAATTTACCCGAGTTAGATCTGTACAATGTTTTGGCTGATGTGCCCTCCGACCTTCTTCAGGTATTTCTTGTCGTAATCGGTAACCTTCTTGTTGTAATCGGGAGCCATCACAGAACTTTGAACCTAACCCTTTATTCAATCCACAGGGGTATCCTGTTCTTATTCCGCTAACCATAGCTGCGGTACAGGTGTTAAGCTTGTGTTAATTATTATTCTATGTTACTGCTGCCCCTGACCAGGATTGAACCTGCAGTCTAGAGATAACTGTCACTTAGAACTGTCCTAATTCTAATTAAGTCTAATTCTCATCTAAAAACTTCAGAAATAGAAAAACCACATTTACCAAAATTTTAAAAGTAATAAAGAATATATAAAAATGTTGATATAGATATCCACAGAATATTCTGAAGGATGTTGGGAATAATGATCCTTGCTGTGGTAACTGTTAATCTTTGCTTATGAAACATTTGTCAAACTAATGATGGTTAATTGAATTGGGGGGGTTGGACATTTTTTTTTTTTTTTTTTCATATTCAGTTTAGCATTTCATAAGAATTGATTTAAAATCCAGTGTTTAGCTGCATTTGTCTTCATATAAAGGAAATAACATTTACTGAGACATGACCTAAATAATTATTAGTATGCTTCTTTGGTTATATATATATATATATATATATATATAGAAAGTAAATGTTGAATGGATAAAAATTATTTAATGAATTACTAACACATATTTCGGCCAGGAATTTGTTCATGTACAAATTGTATTCTGTTTATTATTATTTTAAATATGAAATAAAATAATAATTTAAAATAATAAATAGAATACAATGTGTACATGAACAAACTTTGGCCGAAACACGTGTTGGTAATTCATTAAATTAATTTGATCCATTCAACATTTTCTTTCCTTTTATTTATTTATCCTTTCAACATATTGTCGGTTTCATTTCCATTTTTCAACTTATATATATATATCCATCCATCCCATGAATAAAAATGTTACTGGAATTACATATTTTGTCCTTTACATATTAGGTTGTCTTTAAAAATGGTACAGGTTCCAGATATTACGAGCATTAGCTTTAATTTAAACTGGGCTAAACAACTATGCTAAAAAAAATGTCTTAAGGGACTTAAACATGATTGATCACCCACTAAGATTGACCTTGAGATTGTGTGTGTATGGGTGGGGTTGTTAGCTATTTCCGATTCTTTAATTATGCAAATTCTTTGATTGTATTTGGTCTGAAATAGGATTCATTTCAGACTAATAAGTTTGGTCTTACTGACATAATGAATTTATAAAAGCTTTCGGAATTTAGCTCAAGGGAAGTTTTTCACTATTTACTCAGATTAGAATTTGTGCATGCACACACCACTGACATTGCCCAAAATGAAAAATAAAAAAAACCTTAAATATATTTTATTAATTACCCATTTATTTTGGAAGATTTTAAGCATGTACATTTTTTTAACACCCCCCCTTTTTTTTTTTTTTTTTAAGCTTAGACCAGGAAGGTGGAGTGCTACACGTATACCTACCCAAAGTTAAAGAGCCCAGTCTGCCCTACTATTTAACCCATAGCTGGAGGGAGAATATATGGATTCATACCTTTCCCAAGGGTATTAACGCTATGGGAAATGCCAACAGCTCTGTCTAGGAATTGAACTCGAACCAATGAGTCCATTTTCCATGACTCTAACCACTAGCCCACGCGCCTCTCTCTCTCTCTCTCTCTCTTTTATTTATTTATTTATATATAAGGCTTTTTGTCTTTCTTTTAACATGTGTTTATATTTTGTCAGTTCTGCATATGATCTTAAACATCTGAGATAGAATGAGTAAAACTTTCAGGAAACCAAATATTGTCTTTCCTTTTTCTCCACCTGTTAAATGGGAGGGAGATGGCTAGTGAAGGGAGGGGGGCTGGTTAAGCATTATTTTTTGTTAATTAACCCCCAGGAAATATCATTGGTTTGACCCCTGCTGGCAAATTCAAGAGGGGGGGGGGGAATATTGATAATGATGATAATGGAGCAGATTGGTTGGTTTGATTTTATGGCATGTCAATCCTTGTTGGGTTATTTTATGCTGAAGTCGTTTTGTTTGATTCATTCTTGATGGGTACTTAATTTTTTAACACATTCATTTAAACTATTTTTTATTCTATTTAACCCATAGACCTTAACAGGTACTACCATTCTGGGTCAGAGTGGACCTGGGAGTAATAGTGATAATGGAGAGCATGAAAAATTCCTTTATCAACAATACTGACTTTTGACACAGAACCCTCTACCATATTTGTTAAAGAGCAATTAAATCACTCGGCTGGTGGCATTAAGTTGACCACCACCCCCGCCACATCACCCCTCGCCCCTAACTATTCGACTCATTCTCTCACATGCACAAGTGCTTAAGAAGAATCTAAAAAATGTTAACTCATTTCACCATAAGATTGAATATTTGTGTGCAAGGACTAATCATGGCCAGTCTGAAATTAATTAGAATTGCTTGTAGTAATTTAACTATTTCCTTACCAATTCCTACTATTCTTTAAATCTTTTATTTCCATTGTGTAGTAGCCCCCGATGGGGCCACCTGTTGGCCGTGGGTGGCGACCCATGATGCTTAAGCATAGAGCCCAGGTGGATGAGCAGTTCATGACATGCAATACTCCACTTTAGCCTTATCTTGGGCTAGACGGGCGGTCGGAGAGGCCCCCTCCGATCAATCGGCTGGTCATGTCAAGCCCTAGCACCTATATGATTTTCCCAACCCTATTGCCCTTATGGCAAGCCCCAACCCCTTTTTATCATATGGGTGCTAGAAGGCGGTGGCTGCGGGTCTACATGTCCTAGGAATGACGTTAAACTCTATCTGATGGCGAGGTTCCAGTTTTGGAGGTTTGGGGGAATATGGAGCACCCCTTCATCACCATTGCTCCCTGGTCCACTCAGACTCGGAGTGGTAGTACCTGTTAGGGTCCCATCTATGGGTAAAATAGAAAAATGTGTTTATAAAAAATTGTATTATCCATTAAGAATTAATTTATTTCAAAACTTTATCGGCATTAAATGACCCACTGAGGTTGATATGCCGTAAACCAAACCAATCCATTGTGTAGTGTAATTATTATGGTTTCCGGGGGAATTTGGGGATTGAAAAGAAAACACTAATTGGATTTCTGGAGAAAGAGAAGAAAAAGAAGTTAGTTTGGAAGGGTAAGCACTCAACGAGGGAGTGGGAGGCATTGACATACCTATGACCCCCGGAACTAGAATTAAAAATAAAAATGGAAGTCCCAGTTTCTGTGGAGGAGCGGAAGTGGATATGACCTCACTCCTCCCCCTGGACCACAAACGAAAGTAAAGAAAATTCATCTTCTCTTTCGCCGGACCCAAGGAGGGTTGGGCGTGTTTCTTTGGGCTCCGTTGTGACTTATGATAGAATAGCTTGACCTTACTCCCTCACTCTCCTCTCTGAAAAAGAACCCACGAGCCTAGAACGAAATAAACTCCTTTGTGACTATACGACTTCATATGTTGTTCCTTCGAGCTAACGATGACGACTTCTACTCCAACCTGACTGACTCCTAAGCAACAATTTCTGTCAGCTGGCTCTGTAGAATACATCAACTGCACCTCTGCAGAGAGGTAAGACCCTCCCCCTCCTTAATGGGATCACCTGTTGGCTGTGGGTGGTAACCCTATAAGTCCTGAGGATAGTATTGTGGTAACTGAGCAGTCTGTGACCCAGGTCCTATGATGCATCATGACAATTCAACCCTTACTTGGGCTAGACTGTCAGTCGGAGAGGCCCAATCCAATCAGACGGCTAGTCATGTCAAGCTCTAGCACCTATATGATTGTCCAACCATATTCTTCAAATTGCTTTAATGGCAAACACCCACCCCTTTTTATCATATAGGTGGTAAGTGATGGTTAAACACCAGTATTTATTTATTGAAGTAAGTCAGTTAGACAGTCAACAATTGGTTTGAGCGATGTGACTGGCCAAGCACAACTGCACCAGTG
Organism: Doryteuthis pealeii; assembly: GCA_023376005.1. Lineage (NCBI taxonomy): Eukaryota > Metazoa > Mollusca > Cephalopoda > Myopsida > Loliginidae > Doryteuthis > Doryteuthis pealeii. Next base: position 55,414,175 of record CM042165.1, on the reverse strand, counting down.
TCAAGACAACTGGTATTTATGGGAATTCAGAACAGTCCACCCGTGCATTTGGGTGAGTCCTGATTGGCTGATTGGTTTGTAGGGTCCTCTGAGGCTCCATAAATCCTGCCACTTTTCAGTGGTCATTACGGCATCTCAGAATCGTATTCTTCTTCATCGCCATTACTCCAAGGTCTACTCTGACCCGGAAAAGTGGTAGTACCTTTTTAGGGTTTTATCTATGGGTTAAATTGGAAAATATCAGTTTTAGAAAATGTTTTTGAAAAATTCTTAAAAAAAAAAATTGAGTAGCCATCAAGCACGAATAGAACAAAACATCTTTGGCTTAAAATAACCCAACAAGGGTTGACATGTCATAAAATCCACCAAACCAAAACAAGATTTCATATTAGATAGACATCTTTAAGAATACAAACCCCGAAAACATTTTAAATTTTAAAAAAAAAAAAAAAAGCAACCTTTTCAACAAAATATAACAGAACATAACCAATGAACCACTACTTTAAAGACTGAAATCCAAAATAACCTTTTTGGCATTAAATGACCCACAGAGGTTGATATGCCGTTAAACAAAACTCAAACTCGTATTAAATAACCCATGAGGTTTTGTATGCCATTAAACACCAACTGACCATTTCTTACCTTACTGTGAACAAAACATTTTTAAAGATAAGTGTTTTATAATTTGCTTGAAGCATTGTGTTTATATTGGTTTGGTGGTTGGTTTTGAAGGCTATCACAATGCAAGTGTAAAGAAAAATAAGGTAACTATGGTGTTGTTTGTTAACCTCTAATTTATTATTTCTCTGAATTTTTTAGATGAGTCTTGAGGATTAATATTATCTGCATTATTCGGACTATTGTCCTCATCTTCATTGTTATCTGTACAACGTTTCAGCCATATGCCCTCTGGCCTTCTTCAGGTATTTCTTGTCGGACTTGGGAACCGTCTCAGACGACAAGAAGATTTTCAAGTTCGAGTTTGTACATACAAAAAAATTAAATACTGATTAAAAATGGATATATTTTATTCTAAAATGAAAGTATTAATAATAAAAACAAAGTAGAGTTATTATTAATTGTTAAATTAAATGTTTTCGTTTATTATTGTTATTTACTTAGCTGTAAAAAAAATAATTCAATCAATAAAACCAAATACAAATTACATATTTAGAAAGATTATTTTAGTATTATTTATATTATTCACACTATTGTCTTCATCTTCATTGTTATTAATCCTAATTAGCCTCTTATTTATTAACGATGTCTCTATTAAAATCTACCCGAGTTAGATTTGCTGCAAAACTGCCTATATCATTAATGCATTTAAAATCATGTCCAACTGTCAACTTCCTTCAACTAAACCTATTGAAGTCAGTTAGTCTACTGTTGGTTTTAATAACAGCAGCTAACTAAGTACAACTTGAGCAGTGTCCAAGACAGTTGGTATAAATAGGACTCAAGAATGATCCATCCATGAATCTGGGTGATTTGGGTGATTCCATTCCTTGAGTTCTGATTGGCTGCTTGACTGCTTGATTTGAATGAAATTGTGGAGTCTTATATATACTTTGTCATTTTGCAGTAGACATTGTAGCATTCGGGTTTATATTTGAGTTACAATCATTGGAACTTTAATTGTTCTTCAACTGTATGCACAATTGCTGCACTGTACAGCAGCGCATATTGTGCCACATTATTGAAAATAGGAAAATTCAGCAGCAAAAGGGTTAAGCTGGCCACTTTGTAAATTTATCACAATAAATAGTTTTATTCACACTTGAAATCTTTTTAAGTTCATCATAAACTGTGACCCCCCCTCATCTCCCCCCACCCAAGTTACTTTTATTTGATGGAAATATGTAAAATTTAAATACATCTTGACCTTATTAGCGAGAATATCATTGAATAATATTAATACCTACACGTACATGCTTTAATGTAAATTATTTGTTTTCATGTGATTTAATCCTGCTTTTTAAAATGGTCAACAGAGATCGGATTGGCAAGACTGTAGACCAGGAATGTGAAACTTAGTAGCCCCCTGGGAGTTGTATGGATTACATATGTATGTCATGAGGGCTGCACATGACAACTAAGTCTTTAAATCCTTCTACACTAACAGAACATGACATGCAATACTCCACTTTGGCCCTATCTTGGGCTAGGTGGGCGGTCGGAGAGGCCCCCTCCGATCAATTGGCTGGTCACATCATGCCCTAGCACCTATATGATTTCCCAACCCTATTGCCCTTATGGCAAGCCCCAAGCCCTTTTTATCATATGGGTGCTAGAAGGCGGTGGCTACGGGTCTACATGTCCTGGGAATGACGTTAAACTCTATCTGATGGCGAGGTTCCAGTTCTGGAGGTTTGGGGAATGTGGAGCACCCCATTCATCACCATTGCTCCCTGGTCCACTCAGACCCGGAGTGGTAGTACTTGTTAGGGTCCCATCTATGGGTTAAATAGAAAAATGTATTTATAAAAAATTGTATTAACCATTAAGAATTGATTTATTTCAAAACTTTATTGGCATTAAATGACCCACAGAGGTTGATATGCCCTAAAACAAAATAAACCAAACCAAATACTAACAGAACAAAGTGATGATTACTATCATTAATTTATTTATCATTGATAAAAAAAAACAAAACACTTTTTGTTAAAAAGAAAGGAAAAAAAGAATATTACTGAGTTCAAATAATAAAATGTACAATGGTTAGTTGTAAGAAATGGACTTGTTGACCAGAGTTCAAATCCTGAACGAGGCTGGTTGCATTTCACATAGCGCTAATACCCTTGGGAAAGGTAAACATCCAACTATTTTCCCTCCAGCTATGGGTAAATAGTAGGGCAGACTAGGATCTTTAACCTTGTCTAGGAGAAGGAAAACTCTGAATTCAAACCTGTTAAACTCTGCTTAAGAAATTGACCATACCTTTCCTATGTGCAAAGTTACTGTGTGAAAATAAAAAATTATGCATAATTGAGAAATATATATATATAAAGATTGAATGAATGAGAAAAGTATTGGCATATAAAGTTGTTCAATGCTAAAATAGTAGAGCAGATTTACAATCTAATATTATGGATTTAATATCTCATTACTAAAGTTTCATGCTTACTGTAATATATATATATATATATATATATATATATATATATATAAAAGTTTAAATTATTATTGTTGGAGAATTGATTATAGAGGGCTCAATTACTTATGTAAGAGCTTTATTTATGGTAAAAGTAAAAGTCAACGCCTCTGATGATGAATAACACCGAAAAAGTGTTATTCAGAAACCAATGGTAGGACCGACTTTTAAATTGTATTATTAATTATAAATATATATATATATCACTGTTTTCTTCACGTATTGTTCGTGGGAGGGATTAAGAATGGTAAGACTAAAAAGGAGTAAAGTATAAAATTTCTAGTGTATACAACGATTCTCTAAAAATCTATCAAAGTGTACCTATAGAGAAAGTATATCTTTTATGCTTATAATAATCCCTCCTAAATAAGCAAAATATGTTTACTTGACAATCAATGATTTTATTTTATTTTTTGCAGTGTATTCACTATAAATATAGCATTTAAGATTGTCTAAGCAACTTCTGGTCTAACTTCTTTTTTTTTTTTTTTTTTTTTTTTTTTTTTCTCTCTGGGTGGGGGAGAAATTGACCAATTTTATATGCAATGGGTATAAATATATATATAATATATGAAATATATATCTAAAAAATAAATAAAATCATATCTAAAATCTCTATATATAGTATTCTATAGTATATTCTATATATTAGTATATTCGTATATATATATATTAGTATATATTATATTGTATATATTAGTATATTCTATATATATATATTATATATAGTATTCTATAGTATATATATAGTATTCTATAGTATATTCTATATATATATATATAGCTATATATAGTATTCTATAGTATATTCTATATATATATATAGCTATATATAGTATTCTATAGTATATTCTATATATATATATAGCTATATATAGTATCTATAGTATATATAGCTATATAGTCTATAGTTATTCTATAGTCTAATATTCTATATAATCATAATATCTAAAATCATAATATCTAAAAAATAAAAAATATATATCTAAAAAATTTATATGCAAGGAATTAATTATTTTTAAGAAATTTAAAAAATTTAAGATTGTCTAAGCAACTTCTGGTCTAATTTCTTCTTTTTTTTTTTTCTCTTTCTCTGGGTGGGGGAGAAATTGACCAATTTTATATGCAATGGTTAAATCTATCAAGAAATGTCAGAGTAAAAACGATAGATAAAATTTTTCTCCATTTACCCAACACTTCCACCAAAGGCAGGACGTGACACAAGGACAGTGTTTCTAGGAATCGCAAGGTTCCTGGTCAATACCGGCTTTTGCGAACTCTGCGTATTAATAGCACGAGGATCTGTGCGGTAAAGTGAGGAGCTGATGGTAGGTGTGGTTCTCCACCTCAGAAGCAAAAAAAAACAATCTCCTTGGTCTGGCGCTAATGAAAAGGGGTCAGACTCCCTCGCTGTCTGGCTGATACTATCATTAGGCCTCCCTGTTGACTTCTTTTTATAGCTGGTTTAAATTTGAATCGCATTTTACGTATCAATAGTTTTAGATATTGAAAATTCCTGAAGTAACTAATCCTAACCCTAAAATTAACCCTTACCTTTAGACTAACCCTAATCCTAGCGTCTCAAATGTTTCGGGTATTTCCGTGAAATGTAATGCTTTTTATACGTAATCTAATGATATTATCTCTTGCACGCTATTCTGCATTAGTACCATCTATACATACATAAAGGAACCATGCATTTTTTGAACTAGCCATTGTATGAGCTTTGGTTTGTGCGTGGCTTTCCAAATTAAAAAGACCTAGTGTCACATCCTTACCTGGTGGGAGGTTAAGGTAAATACACCCGTCTTTCCTAGTGAGTCTAGCAAGTAATATTTACAACTGTTCGCTCATTCTTGTACCTCTCAACAAATAAACCCTTTTTTCATTGTAAGTTACAATTCAAGTTATTATTTAGTATAACCAACCCCAGTAACATTACAATAAAGAGACTAGATAGTATTATACTACTGTTCACTTCTTGTACCTCTTATCAAAATAAACCCTTTTTTCATTGTAAGTTACAATTCAAGTTATTATTTAGTATAATCAACCCAGTAACATTACAATAAGAGACTAGATAGTATTATACTACTGTTCACTTCTTGTACCTCTTATCAAAATAAACCCTTTTTTCATTGTAAGTTACAATTCAAGTTATTATTTAGTATAATCAACCCCAGTAACATTACAATAAAGAGACTAGATAGTATTATACTACTGTTCACTTCTTGTACCTCTTATCAAAATAAACCCTTTTTTCATTGTAAGTTATGATTTGAGTTATTTAAATAACCAACACCAGTAACATTACAATAAAGTCAAAACATTAATAAAGCATTTCTATCTTTTATAATTGAATTAATACAACTTACAATATTTATACAATACCTAACTGTTGTAGAGAAGAGATGATACCCCTCTGGAATAGAATGGACTGTTTTTCAATATAAACCTTGATAGAAGTTATGGTTTGAATTATTATTTAATATAACCAACACCAGTAAGATTACAATAATTTTCATAGTGAATAAACAAAGGAAGTTGCTTGCATTAAAAATGTAATCTCTACAAAATATGACAAACGTTTTTTTCTTTCCAAAAAGAAAACCCTTTCCCAACTGTAGTGATGAGACAAAATGTTAGATACTGCTGCTGCTGTTGCCTTAGTAACCTTTTAGCAAAATCTTCCTTTCTTCAGCTGACTGGATCTGCCTGGACCAATTTTAGATATCCAAGGAAATCTTGGGAAATATATACCACACAGAATAGTTTGCCAACTGGGTCATGTAGCTCAGACTGCTTTTCTTATATTTAGTTTCTTATTTGCAATATAGTGGAAATAACTAGCCAGTATACTTTGCATTGCTTGGGGTGATAAGAGACATGTTTTTCTGAAATAATTCTGGTAGATTTTAGCAAAATTCTAGGAATATGAACATGACATTAAATACACAACAAAATTTTGAAGAAATATCTTTTTTGTACACAATATTTTTTTGTTTTTCTATCTTTTCCAAATCTCAAAACCTTTTTGACTTTTTCTCATAAACATCCGACATAAAGCTGTCCATGAGAAAAACATGAATCTAATCCCATCTATCCCACCATTTTTATGAGGTCAAAAAGTTTTTATATTTTATATCAATCTCTCTCTCTCCTCCATATATCTCTCTCTCTCTCTCCTCCATATATATATCTCTCTCTCTCTCCTCCTCCTCCATATATATATCTCTCTCTCTCTCTCCTATATATATCTCTCTCTCTCTCTCCTCCATATATATATCTCTCTCTCCTCCATATATATATCTCTCTCCTCCTCTCTCTCCTCCATATATATATATCTCTCTCTCTCCTCCTATATCTCCTCCATATATATCTCTCTCTCTCTCTCTCCTCCATATATATATATCTCTCCTCTCTCCTCCATATATATATATCTCTCTCCTATATATCTCTCTCCTCCATATATCTCTCTCTCTCTCTCTCTCCTCCATATATCTCTCTCTCTCTCTCTCTCTCTCCTCCATATATATCTCTCTCTCTCTTCCTTCCATATATATCTCTCTCTATCTCTCTCTCTCTTCCTTCATATATATCTCTCTCTCTCTCCTTCCATATATATCTCTCTCTCTCTCCTCCATATATATCTCTCTCTCTCTTCCTTCCTCCATATATCTCTCTCTCTCTTCCTTCCATATATATCTCTCTCTCTCTTCCTTCCATATCCATATATCTCTCTCTCTCTCTTCCTTCCATATATCTCTCTCTCTCTCTTCCTTCCATATATCTCTCTCTCTCTCTTCCTTCCATATATCTCTCTCTCTCTCTCTTCCTTCCATATATCTCTCTCTCTCTCTCTTCCTTCCATATATCTCTCTCTCTCTCTTCCTTCCATATATCTCTCTCTCTCTCTTTCCTTCCATATTCTCTCTCTCTCTCTCTTCCTTCCATATCTCTCTCTCTCTCTCTCTCTCTCTCTTCCTTCCATATCTCTCTCTCTCTCTCTCTCTTCCTTCCATATCTCTCTCTCTCTCTCTCTCTCTCTCTTCCTTCCATATCTCTCTCTCTCTCTTCCATATCTCTCTCTCTCTCCTCTCTCTCTCTCTCTCTATACTCTCTCTCTCTCTCTCTCTCTCTCTCTCTCTTCCTCTCTCTCTCTCTCTCTCTCTCTCCTCTCTTCCTTCCATATCTCTCTCTCTCTCTCTCTCTCTCTCTCTCTCTCTTCCTTCCATATCTCTTCTTCTTCCATATCTCTCTCTCTTCCTTCCATATCTCTCTCCTCCATCTCTCTCTGGCCAGGAATTAAGTATTTTGTCACCTGATGACGTTGGTCAACTAAATGATATGTTGGAATCTGAGGTCAAGTCAGTACAGTTTGTGTCAAATTCAAGATATCTTCTAAAAAAAAATGGTGTTGTAGGATTTGGGCATTGGGAACAAAGTAATTTATTTATCTTTTATTTAAATTTAAAAAATATTTATTTATTTTTTTTTTTTTTTTTTTTGTAAGTCAAAATACCAAACCTAAAAGTAGATAAAATGAAACAAATAACAGAACATATAATGAATTAAAAAAAAAAATACAATTTATTAAACCTTCAAATAACATTAAAGTTTATCGACTGCTTATGTCCATTAAAAGCTGTTGGAATTTAACCTTTTTATTGCCATTAACAATTGACTTTTTTTAATTTTAAGATATTCTTTTCTTTTCTTTTTTTTTTTTCTCTTTTTTTTTATTTTTTTTTTTTATTTTAAAAAATTTTTTTTTTTAAATTTTTTTCTCTCTTTTCAACTTTTTACTTCATAATTGAATATACATTCATTTTCATGACAACTTAAAATTCTGGGTAATGACCAGAATACTTTGGCAAAATGTCAGGGTTAAATCCTCTAAAGATAAAAACAGGCTTAATGTAAGTTAATCCTGAATTAGCAAGCTTATGTACAGCTAATGCTGGTTTTTTATTTACATAAATATATTATGTCCAATGAAAAAGATAGATATATATTTAAACAAATAATTTCTCTGAATGACACATATTTTGTTAGTAACTCATTTTTAACTCAGAGCAATTCCTTTCTTCCACATGTTTATTGGTAGATAGAAATATTAAGTAGTAAAAAAGGTAAAGTCATTGGGGTGGCCTAGAGTCGGTATCAGCCAGACAGCGAGGAAGTCTATCCCCTTGTGCTAGACCAAGGAGATTGTTTTGGCATCTGAGATGGAGTGCCACTCCTACCATCAGCTCCTCACTTTATCGCACAGATCCCTGTGCTACTAATTCGCCGAGTTGGCAAGGGCTGGTATTGAACCAGGAACCTTGTGGTTCCTAGTCGGGTGCTCTACTGATTGAGCTAAACTGGCTCTTGTACTTGAGGTAGTCAGTAGTTAAAAGTAGATAGACTCCCTCGCTGTCTGGTTGATACCGACTTTAGGCCACTCTGACAACTTACCTCAAGTACACACCCCTTTTATAAGATACACTATGATGTTTTGTGTGTGTGTATACATGTATGTATGTATGTATACATACATGTATGTGTGTGTGTATGTATGTATATATATATATATATATATATATATATATATATATATATATATATATATATATATATAAAGTATGAAAGCATCACACAATGCTGTTAAAGAGAAAACAATTTATAATATAATCATAGCTGATACTGATCAATATTTCGATTTTACAAAAATCATCATCAGAGCTCATTCATTCCGTGGTTGTTTGGGTCGGAGAAGAAAGTCAAATCAGTTCACAATCAAAAAACCCTAATTCTGCAAAAAAGAACGAAAGTTGTTACATTATTCACCAATGTAGGCATGTCGGTCATGTCGCTATGTATACCTTTTTGTCTGTAAACTATTTTATATTTATTTATTATTTAATATATATATATATATATATATTATTATACACACACACACACAAATCATCATAGTGTATCTTATAAAAGGGGTGTGTACTTGATATATATATATATTATATATTTATTTACTTACTTACCAACCCCTCCATACGAGCAGAATGCGACACCAGGTCAATTTCTTAAGCGGAGTTTAACAGGTTTGAATTCAGAGTTTTCCTTCTAGGCTGGTTACCTAGTCATAGTTAAAGAGCCCAGTCTGCCCTGCTATTTACCCTTAGCTGGAGGGAGAATTGGATTCATACTTTTCCCAATGGTATTATCGTCATGTGAAATGCAAACAGCTTCATCCAGGAATTGAACTCAGGTTGACAAGTTTATTTCCTAAGACTCTAACCATTAGACTGCATGCCTCCATAATTGATGTTTTGTATATAAACACTGGGCACCACAAACGTTTTCAATTAGTATTTTCATGTTTTCCTTTTTTTATATTGCAACTTTATTCTGTCCATCTCGTAATAGCAGTAAATAAAAAGCACATATAAAAACGGCAGTTAGTATGTATATCCGGTGGAAACTACAAAAATAAAACAATAACAAAGTAAATATTTATATACACATTAGATATCATCAGTTCCTGCTTTTTGTGCAAAAATTATGAAGTAACCAATATAAAAAATGTCTTTCCTTTATAGTTTTATAATTTAAAAAAAATTGCTACTGAAGTAAAACAACATGAAATAACTAAAAAAAAAAACGTTTCTAGAAAAATCGTCAGTTAACAAACAACCAGAAGTTGACAGTGAAAAGCAAAACCTGCCCTTTTGAATCTAGCTCACCGCCGGGGTGCCTATTGGTTACTTGAGCCGATTTGATTTATATTCAAAGATGATTAAAAATTAAAATATACATAGAAGTAACATTGAAATTCTACCTAAAAATTTCCAGCATTTGTAAGTCTCTAAACAAATCAATACACCAGGTTCCCCCTTGACCTCTATCCAAGCGACACTGAGTAGCCACTTCTAGTATGTGTTACGATTTTAGTGGCCATCCTTTAGGCGCAAGCAAGAGCACTTGTCCAGCAGAGATCCTTTGTGTTAAGCAGAGTGCGATCCTTGGTAAAGAATCCTTTGGTTGTTCCTTGGTGTTCCTCGGTCTGCCAAGTTCTTCATCAATGATTGCAAATGGAACATCTCTCAGTATCAGTGATTAAGTAGTCAACCAACCACGCATTCAGGCTGATGATTGGCTTAGGTTTAAACCATATGGCCTTGCTTAGTCTATAAATTTAAGTGGTGTATTGTAGCACACCTTATATACTAAAAAAGGGCACCTCACATAGTGTAATGGTTAGCAAGCTGGATTTGCAGAATCTTGTTAGTGAGTTTGATTCTCATTGGGCGCCCCATATTTCTGATCTTGTGCCACAGCTAAGCTTAGTAAATAACTATATACTAAAAATTCCAACAATAATAAACTCTGTAAGGTATGAACATCTGTTCCCTTTTGCCTCTGGGAAGTTTGGTTAGACACCCAAACTGCTCTTACTATTTGAGCTATGAGAACTCTTCATTGATTGAAGATAAATTTAGCCTTTAAACTGTCTCAGTGTGTGTGTGTGTCTTACTTTTATTAGTAGCAGCCATATTGTCATCTTTTTATTTTTTTATTTTATTTATTGCAACTTAAGCTGAAATATCTAGCAGTGAGTAAGCAATTTAAACCAAACAAAAGGATAAGATGAAAGAAAATACTTGTCAGAAATTGATAATGGTTGACAATACTTTTAGCTAATAAAATAAACAGTGGAAATAATCTTAGTCTAGAAGAATGTTTTGCTTTTAGCTTAAGAATTTTTGTTCCCTCCCTGCCTTTAGGTTGTTTAGTGGTAATAAATCTCTTTAGTAAACGAAAGGAATTTTTTTTCTTCTTTTTACTCTTTGGCCTTTCAGGTTTCTCTACAACCTGAGTCATATTCTCAACTGTTTTTTTTTTTTTTGTCTGAACAGATATAAACACAACTTCTAAGTCCATTGAATCATTGTCAGTAAAAGTGTGATGTTGTAATAATATTGCAGCCAAAAATAATTTTTCTAAATTAAAGAGAGTTTTATAATTTGCTTGAAGCATTGTGTCTATATTGGTTAGGAGGTTGATTTAGAAGGCTATCACAATGCAGGTGTAAAGAAAAAAAAAAATAATACGGTAACAATGATGTTGAGTGTTAACCTGTATTTAATTCTTGAATTTTCGAGATATCTCTTTTTCAAAAGATCACTGGAACTGAAGCAGTCTAGTTATGGCATTTCCTTTTTTTTTTTTTTTTTTTTTTTTTAAAGGAAATGCCATAACTAGACTGCTTCAGTTCCAGTGATCTTTTGAAAAAGAGATATCTCGAAAATTCAAGAATTAAATACAGGTTAACACTCAACATCATTGTTACCGTATTATTATTTTTTTTTCTTTATACCTGCATTGTGATAGCCTTCTAAATCAACCTCCATTTTCTAAATTAATATTTTTCATAGATTTTCATATGAACAGAAACCTATGAGTGTCTGAAGAAGTGGAGTATGCAAAAAATTTTTTAACTGGTATGCATCCAACTACTCTCCCTCCAGCTATGGGTAAATAGTAGGGTGGACTGGGCTCTTTAACCATGGCTAGGTAACCAGCCTAGCAGAAGGAAAACCTGTTAAACTATGCTTAAGAAATTGACCTTGTATCACATCCTACTTGTGCGAGGGGTTGGTATATATATATATATATATATATATATATATATATATATACTCACACACTGTTGTTAGGAATGTATTCCTTTCATGTATTTTATGAGGTGTGTTGAAATTCGCAGAAATGATACCACCCTGTCAACTAGGGTGTTAGAATACACCAACTGCACCTCTGCAGAGGGATAAGATTCCCCAATGAGGCCACCTGTTGGCCATGGCTGAGCAGTACTCTGACCCGGAGTGGTAGAACCTGCTATGGTCCCATCTATGGGTTAAATAGAAAATGTGTTTATAAATTTAAATTGTATTATCCATTAAGAATGAATTTATTTCAAAACTTTGCCGGCATTAAATGACCCACTGAGGTTGATATGCCGTAAAACAAACCAAACCAAATCAAATCACAGAAATGATAACCAATCTATATTTAATGTGTGTTAAGTACACTTAAGTTTTGATTTTTGAAACTCACTTAAAAAAAACAAAAAACTCTTAAGATTAGATAAGTAGATAACTTGTTAACCCATTGGGTACATCCTGTCAGATGGTATTTTAGAATACATCGATTGCACCTCTGCAGAGGGGTAAGACCCCCCCACACCCACCCACCAATGGGACCACCTGTTAGCTGTGGGTGGCAACCTGTGATGGTTAAGGATGGAATCCTAGTGGCTGAGCAGTCCATGACATGTAACACTCCACTTTGGCCCTTACTTAGGCTAGACTGGTGGTCGAAGAGGCTCCCTCCGATCAATCGGCTAGTCACGTCAAGCCCTAGTACCTATATGATTGTCCCAACAATATTGCTCTTATGGCAAGCCCTAACCCTAAATAAAATAAAAAACGTCTTCGGTATAAAATGACCCAACAAGGGTTGACATTAGTATTATTTGGCTTATTCGGACTGTTGTCCTCATCTTCATTGTTATCTGTACAACGTTTCAGCCGATGTGCCCTCCTGCCTTCTTCAGATATTTCTTATTGACTCGGGAACTCGGGAACCTTCTTATCAGACTCGGGAACCTTCTTGTCGTAATTAGGAGCCATCACAGAACTTTGAACCTAACCCTTTATTCAGTCCTGTTCTCATTCCGCTAACCATAACTGGGGTACAGGTGTTAAGCTGTGTTAATTATTATTCTATGTTACTGGCCTTCTTCAGATATTTCTTGTTGGACTTGGGAACGTTCTTGTTGTAATCAGGAGCCATCATGTCGTAATTGGGAGCCATCATGGAACTTTGAACCTAACCCTTTATTCAGACCACGGGGGTGTCCTGTTCTCATTCCAGAGTCCGACAAGAAATACCTGAAGAAGGCTGGAGGGCACATTGGCCAAAATGTTGTACAGATAACAATGAAGATGAGGACAATAGTCTGAATAATCCAAATATTACTAATTATCAAGCCTCATTTCAAAAATCCCGAGAAATAAGGATTGACATGCTGTAAACACCAACCAGCCAATAACATAGATTGAATTTTATGTTTTTAAATAGAGAATTGTACTGAACATTCAAAATCCATTTCTCTATTTAAAAACAAAAGTTATCACTTGGCAGAGTATTATTTTTATTTATTTTTTATTTTTTTATTTTGTGGAGTATATCCTATTTTTCAAAATAATCACTTTCTATTTGGAACAATTGTTCTTTAAAAAATAAAATCACTAGGGAAATATTTGACACTTAACTATTTGGCTGGGAATTATCCATCCCACCCCTACCAAAATTTCTGTCGAGATTCCTCATTTGACTGGATTTTATTTTTGTTTTTCACACTGAATGGTGTCTTCAAAAAGATACAAAAATATTTACAATACTTTTGTTGGTTGTTGTTTCAAATAAATTTTCAAAGTGTCTTAAAAATTGTGAACCCCCTCCCCCTTAAAAAATAATGTTAGCCCTTAGTACACATATTTTTAAAGGTGAAAATAAACCTAAGTAAAGTCTGTCAGGTAGTCCATTGTCATTACCCGCCAGACAGTGAGGGTGTCTATCACCTTTTTTGCTAGCACTAGACCAGGGAGATCATTTTTGCATTAGAGGGGGAGCACCACATTTATCATCAGCTCCCTCACTTTACTGCACAGATTAAATTAACTGATCTGTGCTACTCGTGCTCTAAGTTGGCAGGGACGTGTATTTAACCTGGAACCTTATGGTTCCTACGGTGATACTTTTGGTTGGTCAAGTTTTCTAGACATCTTGTCAAAATTTTCAATAATTTATTAAGTTTTGTTTTTTGTTTGTTTTTTTTTTTTTAATTTTTTTTTTTTTTTTTTTTTTCATTCCTCATTCCAATTTTTTTCTAAATCTCTAGGCCTGGTCAAGGTGAGATGATTTGATTGTTTTATTTTTCATACACTGGCACTGAGTTCAGACGGACATGAATAATAGAATTGTATTATTTAGAGGGACAACATAAAATTGATTATAACAAAATGAAATCCAATCTCTCTCCAAAATCTTTAAATTGTAAATTCTTGATCAAATACCAACTGTTGGATACTTACCCCTTTTTGATTATAACCTGATACTGTGATCATAGCACGTATTGCACAATTGTGTATTGTTTAGAAGTTGTGTGTTGGGTTGCAATCAACGGTGTGTAGTCAAGTCTTTATGACTGAAAGGTCACTTTAAAAATTGTTCTTTATTTCTAGCAAAAAACAAAAACCTTGGTACAAAAGATCTTTCATCAGAATTTCTGAAAAGGAATGGGGGCTCTATTACAAAATTTTGTTAGTTGAAATTTGGTGCTCCCATTTTTAAAAAATATTTTAAAATAATATATAAATAAATAATATATAACTTGTTAATACAGGCACAGAAATCATAAACAATATTTATATTTCAGGTAATATTTATTTCATGTTGGTGGGTTTTAGGTATGGTAAATGATTATATTTTATTAAAATTTACAAAAGTTTTTATTATTTTTATTTCTTATATTGCTATATGAAATTGCTTTAATATTTACCATCAGTTTTCCTTATTGAAGATAAAAAAAAAATACTATCTCTATAAAATGGGAAAAAGTGGCTACTTGAAGTATTGAAATATCTTAACAAATAAACTACATAGAAAATAAATATTAGTTCCTTTTACTGTGAAAATTACATAGGGGAAAAAATGAAGAAATAAAAAAAAATTCTTATTGTTATTGACTTTAACTCTTAACATCCTATACCACCTCATTCCACCCGGCTGGAAGTCACATTTATTTTCCTAATCCCCCCAAACGATAGCTTTTGTTTAAATGTAATATTAAACATTAAAAAAGTATTTGATTTAAAGGAAATAACAGGTAACTTTAAATGAAAAGGCCATTTTTAGCCATTTTTTGATAAATCCTCATAGGAATGGGGTTCTGAACTTGGAAAATTCTCAACAGGATGTTAAGAGTTAAAATGCAATACTATAGCAATAAAATTCTTCAATTTTGTGAATTTAAAGTATCACTACCTCCTAGAAAATACCTAATTAAAACTTGTTAGTTGAAATTTGGTGCTCCCATTTTTTTAATATTTTAAATTTTTTTTATATAACTTGTTAATACAGGCACAGAAATCATAACATTAGATTCAATATCTAAATACTAGGTATGGCCAAAATTTTGGTATGATAGCAATTAAAATTGTAACTCCCCCTCCATTCTACTGGGATCTAATTTTTATACATAGGTATTGATTTTAGATTCCAATATAGATGATTCGAATTGGATTTTTAGGATAATCAGATATCAGTATTATTTGTATTATTCAGACTATTGTCCTCATCTTCAGTGTTATTTGTACAACGTTTCGGCTGATGTGCCCTCCGGCCTTCTTCGGGTATTTCTTGTTGTGATCGGGGGCCTTCTTGTCGTTATCAGGAGCCTTCTTGTCATAATCTGGAACCATCACGGAACTTTGAACCTAACCCTTTATTCAGTCCATGGGGGTATCCTGTTCTCATTCCACTAACCTTAGCTGGGATACAGGTGTTAAGCCGTGTTAATTATTATTCTGTTACTGCTGCCCCTGACCAGGATTGAACCTGCAGTCTAGAGATAACTGTCACTTAGAACTTACTTTAACCTAACTCCTTTATCCACTAGGCTATATGTCCAGTTGGGTGAGGGCAATAGTCCAAATAATACTAATTATCAAGCCTCATCTAAAAAAAATTTCAGAGAAATCGGATATCATTTCTGATACAAATTGATATGAAGGGCATATTTTGACCTTTTTCTATATAATCATGGAATGGACATTGTCAGGTCTCCGTTTTCACATGATCTGTTAGATGTCTTGAAAAAGAAAAAAGACTTAGCCTCATATTTGCAAAAGATGAAAGGACAAGAAATATGAAACAAAGAAATTGGCTCTCAGAAACTTAAGAATTTTTCTTTAAAAAAAAAAAATGTTGCATAATATTCATATTTCTGTATTCTTAGAACCTTGATAATTGATCTATATATTAATACCCGTGTTCTTATTTTGTATGACCGTTATCATCTTGCAATACGCTCTGGTTAAAAATGAGACCATACAAATTGTCCAAGATGAATTGCAAAAATGTAAATCCTGATTATCTGGTGTTGCTTTCAAATTCTTATTTCTTATGAGTCGTCGCCTCAGCTAAATAATGGAGAATTCCGTTTTTATTATAAAGGGAAGAAAAAGGACATGCTACACAAAAAATATAAGGAAAGATAGAAGGGATGAGCGCATGGAAGCAATAATGCTAATGTGTTTCAATCAAACAAGATGAAAAGGATGAGGGGAAAAAAAGTTAAATCAAGATTATACTTTTTACATATTGAAATATTTAGCAATAGCTCTTAAGTAAACATATCAAACGTAATGAATTAAATTATACTGTGTTATATACACAGGTCCTGTTAGTATTGAACTATTTAGTAATAGCTAATAAGTAAACTTATCAAACGTAATAATTAAATCATACTGTTGTATACACAGGTCCTGCTAGTATTTTAGAATTATTCCAATGAAACCATTTGTCTATTTTTTCCCCCAACTAATGTTGAGTACATGTACTATTTAAATTTAAAAAAAAAAATTTTATAAAGAAGTTTGGCGTTTAGGAGGTAGGAAGACAAAAACCAAAAACCATATCAATCTGTACATAAGATAAAAGAAATGTTCTATCAGATTAAACCAACAAATTTAGTCAGGTTTTTTATTTAATCTTTTTGTTTAGGTGTGGTTTTTATCTTGTATAGTTTTAATCTTTGACTTTATTAGAAGAACAATGAGTATTAATATACAAAAAAATTTCCTTGGGAAAAGTGGAAAAAATTGTAACGTTTATATAATTCTTATTTCAGAATTTATATTACTTTTGTGCATATATATATATATATATATATATATATATATATATATATATTTACCAAACCCCTCTGCATGAGCATGATGTGACACAAGGTTGATTTCTTAAGTGGAATTTAACAAGTTTGAAATTAGAATTTTCTAGACTGGTTGCCTAAGTCCAGCCTGCTCTGCTGTTTACCCATAGCTGAAGGGAGAATAGTTGGGTTTGTACTTTTCCCAACAGTATTAGCGCTATGTCAAATGCAAACAGCCTCGTCCAGGATTTGAACTCAAGTTGATGAATCCATTTCCTACAACTCTAATCATATAGTTTCTACTAATATTGGTTAAATGTATTTTGTATATGTCTATATTGGAGGAGTGTGATGTAATGGTTATGATCAGAGGAAATAGACTTGGTGACCAGAGTTCAAATCCTAGACTAGGCTGTTTGTATTTCAGTGTTAATACCCTTGGGAAAAGTATGTGTCAAACTATTCTCCCTCCAGCTATGGGTAAATAGTAGGTGGGCTTGGCTCTTTAACCTTGGTTTGGCATCTAGTCTAGGTGAAGGAAAACTCTGAATTCAGTTTTAGCCTATGTGATCTTCAGACCAAGTAAAGGTCTTCTGGTTGAATTTGCTTGAATTCCTCTTATATATACGTGATGAATTTTTGAAAGTTGTGTGTGTGATGAGGACACCTGGTTAAATGAGTTATCAATTTGGTTTGGGGGTAGTTCTTTTCAAATTGGGTAACCAATTTGAACCACGTATCTTTGAGGTGTAACACAGATTCTCAAAGATATGTGGTTCAAAGTTAACGGACCTGAAATAATATAAAAGTTTTAAAATAAAATAACTGGTGCATTCTATCTTTTATTCATTAATATATCAACTCTGAAAATTTCATTAAATTCGGTTAATTCCCTGATTTTTTTTTTTTTTTTTTTTTTTTTTTTTTTTAACTTGTGAAGCTAATGAATGAATTGGTTGATTTTTAGGTGTGTCCAGTACTGGTTGTTCTTAATATTACATGGTTGGCCAAATTTATTGGATTTAATTACAGGTGTCTTATTGATTAATTTATTATCCAGTATATTGTTGCTTCCTATCATTTACCTGAGGTTATTAGGTCAATGATAGGTTATTATACCTGGTTCTTGAAAAATATCTTTTAGGTTGTATTTCAGTCAGTCAATCGGTATACTGTTGGTTTGGACAACAACAACTGGCTAAACACAACTGAACTAGTGCCCAAGATAGCTGGTACTTATGGGACCCAAGAATAGTCCATTCATGTATTAGGGTGATTCCATTCCTTGAGTCCTGATTGGCTGCTTGGTTTCTATGATGTTATGAGGCTTCATAAATACTCAGGCATTCTGCAGTAGGATTGCAACAAGATTAGATCTGTATCAAGTTACGGCTACTTGTTGCCTTGTCTTACCAATTCAGCGGTAATTGGAACTTAGTATGATTATTCTACATCTCCCCATCTTCCCCCCCCCCGCATTGTGTGGTCGTAGTGGCCTTTGAGGGGAAATTAGTTCCTTTCGACCTGGCTGATTACAGGGTATCAACCTGGACAATGCATGGGGTATTTTTGTCGGTATTGACTTAGGGGGATGCGTGACATTGGTCCCTAGAATTATTTTTAAAAAATGTCCCAACAGTTCTTGATTATTTGGGCTAGTAGTGGGAGAGTGTTGTTACTAGGGGGGTGGGGTGCGATTTAGCTTTTTTCTTAGATTCTTAAGATATCTAGATATTTGTATGATGGTTATCATCTTGCAACACCCTCTGGTTAAAAATGAGACCTGACACTCCCATCTCCCTGGGCATGGACCTGATTAACTTACTAGAATTGTTGACAATCATTGTTAGTTCACCATTGATCCTGGCAGAAATTTTCCTCATGTGAGAGAAACCAAAGCATGTTCAGTTGGAGGGGATGAGTTTGTTGAAAAGCTTTGTAGCACTGACTTTCCTCGTGTCCTTCTTGGCCAGTGATAGAAATTGTCACTCTCTCATCTTCTATGAGAAATACCAAATGTCTTCATGCACTACCTGCCTGATAAGAAACTCCCATGTCCCTTGCTATGGATCTGATTGACTTGCTTGGATTGTTGTCAATCATGACCTGGATCTGAGTAAGAAATTCAGGAGTTTTTTTTTTTTTGTTGTTGTTGTTTTTTTCTTATCAGAACTATCTGCCCTACCTTCATAATCACCATTGGACTCTTCCAACTCTTTTTGAATCCTTTGCACTGCTCTCAGATTCACACTGCCTGCCTGCCTGATAAGAAACTCAGTAACTCACATGTCCCTGGCTATGGACCTGATCGACTTACTTGCTATTATTGTTGTCAATCATTGTTAGGATCTCTTTTCTTATCAGAACAATCAGTGAGGCGTTCAAGCTGCCATACCTTCATAATAACCATTGGACTCGTCCAACTCTTTTTGAATCCTCTGCACTCCTCTCAGATAGACACCTAAATGCTGAAATCTTCACATTGGAGCTTCCAGCATGAATGCCAAGCAGTCGTTGTCGTGGTGGCCTAAAGTCAGTATCAGCTGAAGAATAATTAAAGTTCTAATTACCGTCGAACTGGTAAGACAAGGTAACAAATGGTTGTAACTTAAATACAAACCCGAATGTCACAAAGTCTACTGCAGAATGACAGGATATATATAAGACTCCACAATGTCATTCAAATCAAGCAGTCAATCAGAACTTAAGGAATGGAATGACCCAAATTCATAAATGGGTTATTCTTGATTTCTATATATACCAACTGTCTTGGACACTGCTTAAGTTGTACTTAGTTAGCTGCTGTTATTCAAACCAACAGTAGACTTCAATATCAGCCAATCCGCAAGGGAGTCTATCCCCTTTTCACTAGCGCTAGACCAAGGAGATTGTTTTTGGCATCTGAGGTGGAGCTCTACACCTACCATCAGCTCTTTACTTTACTGCACAGATCCCTGTGCTACTCGTATGCAGAGTTGGCGAGGGCCGGTATTGAACCAGTAATCTTGACGTTCCCAGCCGAACACTCTACCGACTACTGAGCTAAACCAAACCAAACAGTACAGCATCAGATTTCTGAAGAAGTGAATTGCATCATGGTGCTACTTTCCTCACAGACAGTGCCCAAATGTTCAAGGATGCTTTTATCTTATAGAGATATGAGGAATCTTTTTTTGCTGTTGTTAATTTCAGGAAAAGAGGAGAGAAAGTTACTATTAAAAGTCTGTTTAAAAAAAAAAAAGCAGACAAAAAAAAGGTTCTTGTTATTACATAACTTTGTTTTTTGACAGTCCTAATCATATTGTGTAAAAAAAAATACAATATTCATTGTCTAAAGAAAAACAACTTGGGGGAAAAAAGTCATATAATGGCAACTGTCTAGACTTTTAAATTTGGGGAAGAAAGAAAAAGTTCTGTTTGCAAATTTTTCCTCTGTTCTGAATCATGTGTTGGGGTATAAAAATGTCTGCAGGACTCTCGAGCTATGAAATTTGATCTGGCTGTCTGGCTGTTTGTTTTGATGGGTGGGAAGCAAACTATGCAATAGACTTAAGGGTGGATAGAGATGTTGGCTAGAGCAGCATGCCACACTTGGGTGTACTTTATGTGGGTACCCTTGAAACGCTCTCTCTCTCTCTCTCTCTTGTATATGAATGCACAATGAAGAACATGGCCGACACTCATTGACTGAGGAAAAGAGGAGGAAAGAAAAAAATGATTTTATGCATTTGTGTCTGTACAATTATTATATAGACTAATGTACACCCCTTTTGCATTTGTCTGTGTACACCACTTGTGTGCTATGCCTGCATTTCTATTACCTATGACCCGGCCCCCCCTCGTCGCTGCCACCATCACCAGGGTGCACTTCCTCATTGCACTTAATGGTAATGTCAATTCCAAAAAGGTGAATGCTTATCAAAAAGTAAAGTCGTCAGGGTGGCCTAAAGTCGGTATCAGTGAGGGAGTTTATCCCTTTTCACTAGCGCTAGATCAAAGGAGATTGTTTTTTGCATCTGAGGTGGAGTGCTACACCTACCACCAACTCCTCACTTTACCACACAGATCCATGTGCTACTCATAAGCTGAGTTGGCAGGGGCGGTATCGAACTGAGCTCACCCGGCCCATCAATACTTTTTAGACTAGACAATTTCTGGAACTACTCGCATATACATGTTTGTGTATTACATCACTAAATATGTGGAGAAAATGTTTGTGTATTACATCACTAAATATGTGGAGAAAATTTAGAAAACAAACACAAGAAGTTATGATGGATGGAAAATTTATTGTTGATACTCGAGTATTTCGGTTTTACAGTGGAAACCTTCAGGACTATGAAAATGAGGGGAAAAAACAATGATTTATGAGGATGGAAGATTAAGGATGTTTTATATGAGTTGAATTAGAAAAATGTGTGGAAAAAAGTTAATTACCGTTAGTTACGTGGCGTTTGTAGTTGAAAGTTGATGACGTGATTATTGCATGCGAAAGCGAAAATTAATGATCAGAATACGTCAAATCAAAAAGCCGAACGTGATTGACCCACGAATAGATGTTAAAAGGGTGTGACGTATTCATATGAATATTAATGTATAAAAATGAGAGAAGTATTAATTGTTAAATTGTTTAACAGATATATATATATATATACTGTCAGATTAATTTCCTCATCTTACTTCCATCACTAAATATGTCAGATCTTTTATCAAATCTGGTTTCATGTGGGTGGGGGGGGGTAATAAATCCCTACTAATATCTATTGTCAAAGGACCACATTTATAAAAATGGATATACCTATAAAACATGGTTATCCAATTGATCAAGTTTTTACCTTTTGCAACAAATGCATCTTAAAAATTTGCAAATAACATTTACTGTATTTGACGGCATATAAACGCACCCCATTTCAGCAGGTCAGATTTACGAAAAAAAGTTTTAGTGCATTTAAGTATATATTGTTGAAAAACCGTCTACCATACACTCCTGTTAACCTTGATTATAACAATACCAGCAATAAAGTAAGGATGCATGGAGTTTAGGGTAAGTAAAAGTACTGAGTGTAAGCTGGGTTAGTGAGCATCATAGAGAAGATTAGCCTAGGCCTACGAGAGGTCTCAAACTTCACCTATGATTTATAAGATGCAGGGCAAAATTTTTGGGAAAAGGTGTTTCCTATATGCCGTCAAATACAGTAGTTACTCTGTGAGTGTAAGTGTGATATGTTATAATAAATAAACAGAAAATCCTTTGGACAGCCGGATCTCTCCACCGAAAAAAGACGTTCTCCCAGCTACCAATGTCCGCTGACCAAGTCCTTGATGCCTGCAACAATCCTCCGCCAAAGATCGCTCGCCTCTTCTTTGTCGTACGTCAGCAAGATCGGAACTTAAAAAGCTTAAAAATCGGCTATTTTGCGATTATGGTACCATAGCCGATTTTTAAGCTTTTTTTCTGTACTAATTATATTGCTCTGTTTATTAAAAAAAAAAAAAATTGAAAAATAAAGAATTGAGCTCACAAATCTGACCTAAACTCTCTAACATTTTAACTTGGGAAGAAAGGACCAGCTTAGAATCATCCTAATACCAAATTACCTGGTAACCCACCTACGAATATATATATATATATATATATATATATATATATATATATATATATATACGTCAACACGCTACCTTAACCCATATATATAAAGGTAGCGTGTTGACTCCAACACCTGGTTACTGACAGTTTCTTGCTTATGCAATATTCAGACCCCCCCCCCAAAAAAAAAAATGTGTATGTATATTTTTAACCTTCTTGGAAGAGTATGGTGGGGTTCCTTTTTTATATTTACTAGCAAATATATGCACCCTCCGGGTGCAAGTATTTAAGTTTTAATATAATAAAATATCATGTTAAATTAGAAAGGCTATGAAACTGAATAAGAATGCAGATAAAAAGATTTGGAACAGAGGGGGTATGATTGAAAAATAGAACAACTTTGAAATTAACTCTTCCATCATTTTTCATTACTCCCGTCTTTTATTTGTAAATTTTCCTAATTTAACTATTTAGTTAAAATAGGAAGTAAAGAATAAAATTAGTTATTTCTTCTTCTTAATGGATGTCTTTTAAGATTTATTGAAGAGATTTTTGCTCATATTCATTAAAATAAAACCAAACAATTAGAAATCAATAATACTAAGCACATATTTAATAAAATCAAATTTTTAATATCAATATGCAAATTAGCCTTCCCATTCACACTGTAAACCGCTATTTTTTGTATATATAAATACAATTGCATGTTTTAAGTATGTAGATATGATCAACAGTCTTAATGGTATAAAACAATTTTATTAATAATTGGGGTTTAAATAAAAATAAAATCATGGAGAATGTGATGTAAATAACAAAGGGAATTGTGACTTGAGATGTAATATAGTTTCGGTTACAGACAGAAAAACACACAATCTCCATTATAATAAGAGATGTAGCTTCAGATAACATTATCATTAAACATTTAAATTCACTCAGTTGAAATAAACAAAACTGTTACCTGTGAATCCTTCATTTTATACATTGCACATTCATTTATGTTACAATTGTTATAGTCCCACACAAAAACCCCTTCCAGGTACATAGTATTTATTATTATTATATATGCCTCGCTGCAGGCAGTCGTCTTTCTATACCTGTTACCTGATCCCACACCCACATACATCCAGAAGAGGAAGGAGGATTCGGTAGACATAAAAGGAAGTCAGATATTTAATCTTGTAATAATCTTTTGTGGTTGACATTTTTGTTGAGGAATTCTATCTTAAGTCTCAAACTGATTAGCCCCACCATTTGGTGCAGGAGGAGGCGGGTGCATTCCTCCAGTTTTGTTTTGTGAGGAATTCATTGTTGTGGTCTACTTGGTAAAAAAAAGCCTGCTTAGTACAAGGTACAAGCCTATGAATGAATCAATGTGGGTTTTGAGCATGCCTTTTTTTTTTTTTTTTTTTTTTTTTTTTTTATTATTATCTCTGATCAGTCAATTCATCTTTTTGTGATGGGTGGGGGGTGAGGACCGGAAGAAAATGTTTCCGCTTGCTGTTAATTAGTTTGTTAAAAGTTAGAGGTCACATTAATGTTTTTAATAATATAGAACAGGGGTCAACAACCTACAGTTCGTGGGCCAGATCTGGCCTGCAATTCATAATCATCTGGCCCACAGTTCCTAAGAGAAGTATTGTATTAATCTGATTTGCAAAGGAAACAGATGGTGGCTTAGATGCTCGTTTGTTTATTTATAAACGTACACAGAAGTCGTAAACACCATGTCACATACTATTTCTCTGGTAAGAATTGTTATTCCTCTCATAGGTATTGCAAGATCATATAGTGTTGATTTTTAAATTCTGGTAATAAGCCCACAAATACATCTAGTGCCCCTTATGGCAAACCCCAACCCCTTTTTATCATATGGGTGCTAGAAGGCGGTGGCTACGGGTCTACATGTCCTGGGAATGACGTTAAACTCTATCTGATGGTGAGGTTCTAGTTTTGGAGGTTTGGGGAATGTGGAGCACCCCTTCATCACCATTGCTCCCTGGTCCACTCTGACCTGGAGTGGTAGTACCTGTTAGGGTCCCATCTATGGGTTAAATAGAAAACTGTATTTATAAAAAAAAATTGTATGATTCATTATAAATTGATTTATTTCAAAACTTTATCAGCATTAAATTACCCACTGAGGTTGATATGCCATAAAACAAAACCAAACCAAACCATAATCATCTGGCTCACAGTTCCTAAGAGAAGTATTGTATTAATCTGACTTGCAAAGGAAACAGATGGTGGCTTAGATGCTCGTTTGTTTATTTATAAACTTACACAGAAGTCATAAACACCATGTCACATACTATTTCTCTGGTAAGAATTGTTATTCCTCTCATAGGTATTGCAAGATCATATAATCTTGATTTTTAAAATCTGGTAATAAGCCCACAAATACATCTAGTGTATAAGACTTATACAATGTTAACAATCATGCTGCTTGACCCCCACCCCACATGATAAATCATTACTGTACGCTAAAAGTACTACAGTGATGGATGTGGCCCGCCATTCTCTCACAGACCTGGCCCCTATGTAGTACAAGGTTGCCGACCCCTGATATAGAAAATACTAGTTGAAGTACCCATCTTCTCCTAGGTTAAGAAGTCATGATTGGTTATAATGACAATAGCAATTCGTTAGTTTTGACTAAAAGCAACTACCAAGCATCGCCTAGGGGGGAAAAAAACCCAAAAAACAGGTGTATTGATTTGTTAACTTACAAATTCAGGACATTTTTTAAATAGAATTTTAATGCTATTTCTATGTATTTTTTAATTTTTAAATATCTTTGAATATAAGTCAAATCTTGATCATTTTTGTACAAAAGCAAAAACTGGTTATATTCAATGTGTGTGTGTGTATGATGTATGTATGTATGTATGTATATATATCTGCCCTGTCTATAGCTCTGCTGATGAGGCCTAATGGACTGAAATGTACATACAGAGATGACTTTTTCTCGATTTGTTTATGCTTTTCATTTAAACCGATATGCACGCCTAATTCATTTAGTTATAATTAATTAACAAAATTAGGTATGACTTTAATTAAGCACATAATCTCCCACAAATTGTCGGCATCCGCCATTTCAAACACACTTTTTGAATACTTCACATATATATATATATATATATATATATATATATATATTCACTTTGTCATTAATTGTTTTATTTTCGTAGTTTCATCCAAACACACATACATACACATCAACTGCCCTTTATAGAAGATAGATAGATAAGGATGTTGAGCTGGTTAAGTGTTTCCCTCAGGTGAAACTGTTGGGATATATGATAAAGTCTCAGAATATTTTTTTGTATTAACCATTCTTTGTTGACACCCTTGGAGGCGCTCTCTGCAAAACGGTTATTGTCACAGGCAGTGGACTCTACTACCTCAAATCCCGAACAAGGCTGTTTGCATTTCACATAGCAACTAGGGGAAAATTTATGAATCCAATTATTCTTCCTACAGCTATGGGTAAATAATAGAGCAGACTGGGTTCTTTAATCTTGGCTAGGTAATTAGTCTAGAAGAAGGTGTAAGGTTAAACATAAAAACGACAAGGGTTGATAGACAAAACATTTAATATGGTACAGCACATGGATAAACAGGGTACATAATACATAGAGGTGTACATAAACATACATACGAAAGTAGAGATAAAGACACGTTCATGAATGGAAAAACATAAAAGTACAGACATGAGACTAAGAATAGTCCATGCTGTATAAATCACTTACAGTAATGTAAGGGGGGCCAAAGCCCCAACGAGAAGGGGTAGACCGTGTCTAACCCATGTCTCGTAGGTCGAGCAACTGGAAAAAAGAGAGAGAGACGTTCAAACCAGCCGCTTAAATATAACCGGGCCCCTAGCGGGAACCAGCAAACCAAACAGGCAGACAACTCTCCAGGCAAATACGAAAGTAACGCCACAAAGGAAAACTCTGAATTCAAACCTATTAAATGCCACTTAAGAAATTAACTGTGTGGAGGGGTTGGTAATATATATATATATATATGGGTAGGTGTCTACCTTTTTGTTTTTCTCTGCTCTTTATATTTTAATTTTTCTTATTGAAAAAGGGTTATTAATTTTTAAAAATTAAAAAATAAAATATTGTTTTCTTTTTGCTGGCATTGGCCATTTTGTATATTCTGTTGGACAATGGCCTTCTTTCTCAGTTCCTTTCATGACCTTTGACTGTGCGAGCCTCTGCCATGTTCAAATTTCATTATATCATCTCCCTATCTTCTCTCAGTTTCCTATTATACTTCTTATTTCTTAGGCACCCTTCTCCTTACCCTCTCACACCATCTGTTTTCCTCCCTACTAGCTATTTATTCTGTGACCCCTTTTTACTTTTGTTGTTTTAATAACTACTAGAATATCACTTACTTAGGTTTTTGCTTTCTAATATATGGAAGTAAGATGAGGAAATTAATCCGACAGTATGTGGAGAAAATATAGAAACAAACAATAGATGTTATGATAGATGGAAATTTATAGCCCAATGTTCGAACATTTCGGTTTACAATGGAAACCTTCTTCAGGACAGTGAAATTAAAAAGAAACAAGGATTTATGTGGATAAAAGATGATGGATGTTTTGTATGCGTTGAATTTGAATCTTCTTTTTTTTTTTTTCTACACATTTTTCAAATTCAACGCATACAAAACATCCATGATCTTTTATCCACATAAATCCTTGTTTCTTTTTAATTTCACTGTCCTGAAGAAGGTTTCCATTGTAAACCGAAATGTTTGAACATTGACTATAAATTTCCATCCATCATAACATCCCGTGTTTGTTTCTAACCTATATTGATGTTTTGTTATCGTTTGGTTATTCCTAGAATGGTGGGGTGGATAACAGAAAAATCGTGTAAATGATGATACAAGCATCAAATTTGGCACAAATGTCCTCCAAGGTATACTAATCAAATCTGCCCGATTGGCCAATTGAAAATCCAAGATGGCGGTTATTTTTCAATATGGCCGCCAAAATAATAGAAGTGGGAAGTTTCATTCAACTCTGTGATGGAGTTTATTTTTTTTAAAAAGAAGAAAAGCTATTAAATTAAAATTATCTTTAAATGCCCTGAGTGGATGATTAGGTGTTAGATATTACATTTAATTTACCCTCCCCTTGTAATTTGGGAATATGTATTGCAGTGACAAAGTGACCCCAATTCTTTCAACCTGGTGCCATATCTGAATAATTTTTCCTTCTTAACTGCAAAGTCATACTTAAAGCACCAGTTCTCAAAGTTAAGCAATAATGGTCTTTCTTAATACTTAGGTGAGTGACCACTTAAGCAATCTGAGTCCTGTGTTTTCAATAAATAAATTTATAAAAAAAATTGAGTAAATTCTAAGGGTTTAATTGCTAAGAACTCCTGCTAAAACTAAAGAAAAAAAAAAAATAGAATAGAATTTAATGAAATAATTTGGTATTTTTTTTTTTAGAATTGTCTTAAAATCAACCCTAATTTTGGTAATGCTGGAAGTACCCCCCCCCCCCCCATGATTTTTACACTTAAAGAATATTTTCCAAACTTTTTCTTTTTCTTATACAAATCTTTCAGTTAAGAAATGGAACATTTAAGTGTGGTTTTGGAATTGCTACTTGCCTTTGTGTTGTTAAGTCTCCCACTTTTTTTTCTTTTCCTTCATTCCTGTTCCTTCCTGCTACTTAGAGAACTAAGGATCTAATTTCCTACTCTCTGTTGTAATAAAATTAGCTTCAGTCACCCCCCCCCCTTTTTTTTATCTTTTAAAGGCTGCCCTGAATTTGGGAACCAAGATCTTGCATTTTGTAACTTTTTTTGTTTAGTTTCTGGCAATGGAATGGTGTAACCCCCCCCAAAAAAAACAACCTATTCTTCATCTTCTCTGTAAAATATACATAGCAAGTAACGTTAATTATAATTGTGGGATGAAATTGGCTTCTACATGACTAAGATTATTGCTATCAATTTTCTGCTATTACTAATTTTACTAAACTTTTATATTTTGCCATGGTGTAAAAACTAGCTTTACTCAATAGGTACTTTGTAGAAGCTTTTAGTTATTTTTTAAATCGACTAGCAGAAATATGCACTCTCCGGGTGTAAGTATTTCAGTTTTAATGCAATAAAATATATTAAATTAGAAAGGCAAATGAAATTAGATGAGGATGCATATAAAAAGATTCCACTTATTTTAATTATATTTTAATTGATTTCTATATAAAATCATTCATAGGATTGATTTTAATACATTAGAGAATAAAACAGTAATATTAAAGATCAATATAACCAAGTAATCATTTATTAAACCTGGTTTTGTTAAAACCAGTATGCAAATCAACCACACCATATATTATGTAAATATTTATTTCTTAGTCATTTATAAGACACATTGCAGGATTTTAAAGGCTCTAATAATATGGTTTGTTTTGAGGCAAATCTAACTCAGATTTTCATAGACATTGTCAATAAATAAGATTTATTCTATGTATTAATAATTTTGACTATGAATGAAATACTCATTGACAAACTTACACAATTCCTGAGAGTATTGTGAAGTAAACAGTGACATAGTATCGGTTACAAACACACACTGAATCAACCATTAATTGATTTTTTAAATTTTGGCCTCTTCTTTTTTTTTTTTTTTTTTTTCTTTTTTATTAAAAAGAAAAAATTATATTAAAATAGGTCATATTAAAGACAAGAGTAGCATTTTATTTTGTTTGCATTTATTTTGTAGCATTTTATTTTCATAAACTTTCATATTGTAAAATATGGAAATATTCCTTATACTAATCATATGTAGTTGTATTAATAATGTATATTTCCACTGTTTTTATTCTCTTGTGTAACATTGAAAGATATTTCTCTTCTGATGTGGATAAAGATTGCACAAATAGACAAAAAGTAAATTTAATGGCATCTGAAACAATACATTTTATATTAACTGGATACATTGTTTGATTAAGCTGATAAGCCTCTTAGGCTATGTAAGTATATGGATTATCAAAATTGTTTTATGGGGGTGGAAGAGACACTGTATACTTAAAGGTTGTTACTGATAATCTAATGTTGCTTTTGTAAACTTAATAATTGACAATTCATACAAGGTGTGTGTGTGCGTGCGCGCCTCTGTGTGTGTGTGTCATGAATATTATGTTTATCTGAGTGTGTGTGTGTGTGTGTGTGTGTCATGAATATTATGTTTATCTGAGTGTGTGTGTGTGTGTGTGTCATGAATATTATGTTTATCTGAGTGTGTGTGTGTGTGTGTGTGTGTGTCATGAATATTATGTTTATCTGAGTGTGTGTGTGTGTGTGTGTGTGTGTCATGAATATTATGTGTGTGTGTGTGTGTGTGTGTCATGAATATTATATGTTATCTGAGTGTGTGTGTGTGTGTGTCATGATATTATATGTTTATCTGAGTGTGTGTGTGTGTGTGTGTGTGTGTGTCATGAATATTATATGTTTATCTGTGTGTGTGTGTGTGTGTGTGTGTGTGTCATGAATATTATATGTTTATCTGAGTGTGTGTGTGTCATGAATATTATGTTTATCTGAGTGTGTGTGTGTCATGAATATTATGTTTATCTGAGTGTGTGTGTGTCATGAATATTATGTTTATCTATATCTATCTGTGTGTGTGTACATATGAATTCAATGGATGACATCGCACCAAGGAAATTTTTCTTTTTGGCAGTGAAAGACGGACAATGATTTAATAGAATTATTTGTATCTCTACAACCCACCCACCCAACCTTTTTTTTTTTTTTTTTTTTTTTTTTTTAAGTGGTCCTCTTTTGAGTTTGCAGATTTTCTTGTGGGCATTTTGTATTTGTGACTACTAAAGTTTTTTTAAAGTCATCCACAGTGTTTCAACATTTCGCGTCTCATCAGTGTGGCTGGACATAACTAACTCCGACCAGAAGCGAACCCCAACTGACTTTACGCATGTCTTATTCGTTAACCTCCAGGCCATCGTCAGCTGCCGTTTAAGGAGTGGTGTTTTAACTTCTTTAAATACATACATCTGTGTATATACTTTACAATTACCAGAGAGATTAAATCTGTAAACAGATGATCATTGCATTATGCTGGTGGTGAAAGTTTATTAAAGTCACTCCTAAAGAGCTCTACCGAGTTATGGGACCTTATAAGATATAAATTTGTAATTGGGTTCCCCAAGTTAAAAAAATGTTGTACAGATAACAATAAAGATGAGGACAATAGTCTGAATAATACAAATAATACTAAACTGTTTTGTTTATAAATTCTAAAAATTTTGACCCCCCCCCCCTTTTTTTATTTAAATTTAAATACTCATTTTGCCACCAAATTTTAAAACTGCATTGAATAATAAAGTCTTTAATTGATTTTTACCAAGTTGTAGTTTAAGATTTGCACCTATTTGATGTAATATTGACCTCTAATTCAGTCCTATAATCATTGAGCCATACTCTTTTTATTTTTAGTTTCTGTCTAGAGAGATCTAAATCTGATGACAATTGTAGAGAGCTTCTTTCACTGCTGAGTAATGTTTTTGTATTGTGCTACTGGTTTTAAGTGGATTATTACAGATTTGGGACTAGTGATTTGATAACATGACTATATGAGTCATTTAATTTTCTTTTCTCTTTCTCTGTGTGTGTGTAAATCCGGTTACTTTTCAGGTTTGTTGCCCACACACACACCTCACAAAGTTCTCCTTTCCTAACAGATAAGCAGACTGAAAAATGTTTTACATAGAATTAAAATATACCTTGAAAGATTCTAGAAGTTTGCAAACTTTAATATTTCTAAACACTTTATTCTTTCTTTATTTGAAGACAAGTTTCCTATTTATGTGGTTTAGAAGAATTATTTTTTTGTATTATTTAAATTATTGTCCACATCTTTATTACATACAGTGATGCAGGTAGCTTTTTGATTTAGTGCATCCTGGAACGCACATATTTGCTTTGAATGAGTCCATGGGAAAATTTGTGGGTCCCAACTAAAGCCAGCTAACTCTTACCTTGAAACCTATCCTGTGTAATCCATTCCTAAGAAACTATTGAAATGTATTTACAGTTAGCTTGAAATGGTGAGGGAAGAAAAGAAAAACACTGGGATACATGGATATGATTTTACTGCATCCTTTTTAGATTTTTGTGCATCAGGGATGCAGGACACATACCTATCAGCATCTCTGTATATAGAGTTTTGGATGATGGGCTCTGCTGCCTTCTTCAGATGTTTTGTGTCATACTCTGTGACCTTCGTGTCATAATCTGGAGCCTTCATGGAACTTCAAACCAAACCCTTTATTCAATCCATGGGGGGTAGACTGTTCTCATTCCATTAACCATGACCGGGTACAAGTGTTAAGCTATGTTAAGTATTCTATGTTAATATTGCCCTTAGCCAGGATTGAAACTGCAACCTACAGATGATTATCACTTAGAACTGTATTAACTTAACCCCTTATATCCATTGCACCATGTGTCCAACTGCACATTGGCCGAAACGTGTACCATAAATCCTTGAGTATAATTCTCTTTAAACTCTGGAACTGTCTTGTCAAACTCAGGAGCCTTGATGTCGTAATCAGTAGCCTTCACTGAACTTCAAATCGAACCCTTTATTCAATTCACAGGGTATTGTTCTCATTCCATTAGCCATAACCGGGTACAAGTGTTAAGCTATGTTAAATATTCTATGTTATCATCGCCCTTAGCCAGGATTGAACCTGAAACCAACACTTAGAACTGTATTAACTCAACTCTTATGTCCATTGCACCATGTGTCCTACTGTTCAGTTTTGTATATAACAATAAAGATGAGGACAATAGTCTGAATAATCCAGGTAATACTAATTATCAAGCCTCATTTCAAAAATTCAGACAAAGAATTATTTTGTTATTGTCTAATAATTGACCCACCACCACCGCCCCCACTTCCTTTTGGGAAACAGTGGTGTTAAGATTATAAATCTTTAATCCCCCCCCGCCCCGCCCCCAATTGTTATGACCTCTGGCACTCCAGATAAAGGGATGAACAAATGTTTTGTTTTGATTTATGATTTGAAACTTTGTTGGATGACAGTGACATCCTAGGTACATAACAACAACAACAAAAAATGGAGATATTTTGTGTCCTAAGTCTTTGTGTGTGGAATGTATTCTGAAAAATATCTTCATGGACAGATACCTTCAAGGTTCTTCCTATGCTAGGGTTTATATATATATATATATACAGTGATGCTGATAGCTTTTTGATTTAGTAAGTGCTGGGCCGCACATATTTGCTTTGAATGAGTCCCCAGGAAAATTTATGGGTCCCAACTAAAGCCGTCTAACTCCTACCTTGTAATTTATCCTGTGCAATTCATTTCTAAGGAACTATTGAAATGTATTTACAGTTTGCTTGAAATGGTGAGGGAAGAAAAAAGAAAAACACTGGGATATGTGGATATGATTTTACTGTGTCAGGGATGCAGGACACGTACCTATCAGTGTGTTGTGTGTAGTGTGTATGTATATATATATATATATATATATATATATATATATTATATATATATATATATTTGTTAAAAGATCACATAATTATAGACTGGGTAATAAATTCTGTCTTTTATGTTTGGAGGAAAAGTTAGTTATTGTAACCTATTCCGGTTCCAAAGAATTATTAAACCATGCAGTTTTCATATAGTTTCAGTATAAAAACAAGCTTTTAATACTGAAATGAAAGAAAATTCAAATACTTAACATTTTAAAAGCTTAGATTTCATTTGCCCTATAAAATAAAAGACCTCGTTTATGTTTAATGAATACTCAATTCTTTTTTTTTTTTAATTATATAAGAGTATTGATTTACTTTAATCTCACACTTTTTAAATTATAAACATATTACAATAATTGAAATATGTTTTTAATTTTGACTTTAATTGCAAGAAAATAGCATTGAAAATATTTTAATCATTTCAGTATATTTTAGATTTGAATTTAAGTAAATTTTTTAAAACCTCATAATACCTTTATTTTAGATGAAGTAGTTTGGCTAGAAAAATGTAAAATAATAAATAATAATAATAATAATGCATATATAAAAAATATAATAATAATAATAATAATATAAATATAATAATAAATAATAATATATAACATATATAAAAAATATAATAATAATAATAATAATATAACATATATAAAATATATATAATATATAATAATAATAATATAATAATAAACATATATAAAAAATATAATAATATAATAATAATATATAAATATATAAAAATATAATAATAATAATAATAATAATATAACATATATAAAAATATAATAATAATAATAATAATAATATAACATATATATAATATATAATAATAATAATAATAATAATAATATATATATAACATATATAAAATATAATAATAATAATAATAATAATATAACATATATAAAAAATATAATAATAATAATAATAATAATATAACATATATAAAAATATAATAATAATAATAATAATAATATAACATATATAAAAAATAATAATAATAATAATAATAATAACATATAAAAAATATAATAATAATATAATAATAATATAAACATATATAAAAAATAATAATAATAATAATAATAATATAAATATATAAAAAATAATAATAATAATAATAATATAACATATATAAAAAATATAATAATAATAATAATAATAATATAACATATATAAAAAAATATATAATAATAATAATAATAATATAACATATATAAAAAATATAATAATAATAATAATAATATAACATATATAAAAATATAATAATAATAATAATAATAATATAACATATATAAAAAATATATATAATAATAATAATAATAATAAAATATATAATAATAATATAATAATAATAATAATAATATATAACTAATAATAATAATAATAATATAACTAATAATAATAATAATAATAATATAATAATAATAATAATAATATAACATATATATATATATAATAATAATAATAATAATATATAACATATATAAAAAATATAATATAATAATAATAATAATAATAATAATATAATAATAAATAATAAATAATAATAATAATAATAATAATAATAATAATAATAATAATTTTGACTTTAATTACAAGAAAATAGCATTGAAAATATTTTAATCATTTCAGTATATTTTAGATTTGAATTTAAGTAAATTTTTTAAAACCTCATAATACCTTTTATTTTAGATGAAGTAGTTTGGCTAGAAAAATGTTTTTCTATCCAAATAACCTTTGTTGAAAATAAGGTGTACAACTGTGAAAGGGATTTTAAATATTTAGTTCATTAAATGTGTAATGTAAAACCTTTTTATTATTATTATTACTAGCAAATATATGCACCCTCCGGGTGCAAGTATTTAAGTTTTAATGTGATGAAATATCGTATTAAATTAGAAAGTCTAATAAGAATGCAGATAAAAAGATTTGAAACAGAGTGGGGGTATAATAGAAAAATAGAAATGAAACTTACTCTTCCATCACTCCCGTCTTTCATTGCTGAATTTTACTTATTTAACTATTTAGTTAAATTAGGAAATAAAGAATAAAATTACACTTATTTTTTCTTATTAATGGATTTCATTTAAGATTCATTGGAGAGATTTTTTACTTATATTCATTAAAATAAAACCAAACAATCAGAAATCAATAATACTAAGCCCATATTTAATAAAATCACATTTTTAATATCAATATGCAAATTAGCCTTCTCGTTCACACTGCAAACCGCTATTTTTTGTATATATAAATACAATTGCATGTCATTAGTATGTAGATATGGACAACATTAATAAAAAGGTGAAGCAATTTTATTAATAATTGAGGTTTAAATATAAATAAAATCATGGAGAATGTGATGTAAATAACTATGTTAATGGTGACTCGATTAGTAATATAGTTTCGGTTACAGACAGAAAAACACACAATCTCCATTATAATAAGATTTTCACTCCTTTTGAGTTTTTTTTAACATCAGCTAATGCTGATGGTATTTCACTGGAGTCTGAGTGACAAGTCTCCAGGTCTCTTTTGAATATTCTAGCCGATTGCAGCAATGCAGTAGTCTGGATGGTCTCAATTCTTCCTCTGATTACCAGGTCCTCCAGTCTTTTTTCCAAGTACATTATTATTATTATTATTATTATTTTTTGAGTTTTCACATCAGCATTAGCTGATGGTCTTTCACTGGAGTCTGAGTGACAGCAAGTCTCCTCAGGTCTCCAGGACTCTTCTGAGTATTCTGGCAGATTGCAGCAGTGCAGTGTTCTGAATGGTTTCAATCCTTCCTTTGATATCCAAACTTTCCAAACCCTTTTCCAATCCTTTAGGGACTGTTCCAAGTGCACCAACTACAATTGGTATCACTTTCACTTTCATGTTCCATAACTTTTTCAGTTCTCTGGCAAGGTCCATATATTTGTCCATTTTTTTCATTTTCCTTTAGCTTCACCCTGTGATCTGCTGGCACTGCAAAATCCACCAGTTGACAAGTTCTTTCTTTTTTGTTTATCAACACTAGGTCTGGTCTTCTTGCTGGGATAAGGTGATCCGTTTTTATTTCAAAGTCCCAGAGAATTTTATGCATTTTCGTTCTCAAGAACAGATTCTGATTTATGCATATACCATTTTGTTGTATGGTCAAAATTTAATTTTTTTTCATAATTCCCAGTGGATCACCTTCCCAACCCAGTCGTGTCTAGTTTTGTATTCTCGTTGTGCTAGTTTGCTACATTCGCAGAGTATATGGTTTACAGTTTCATCTCTATTACCGCAAAGTCTACATTTACTATTTTGTTGGGTCTTATCAATTTTCGCTTTGATATAATTTGTCCTTATGGCATTATTTTGTGCAGCAATTATAAGTGATTCAGTTTCTCTTTTGAGGTTTCCCTTTCTCAACCATGTCCAAGTCTTTTTATGTGCATATTATTATTATTGAGAATTTCATTATTCATAAGAATAGTTATTATTATTAGGGAAGGAATTGTTTTTAATGCAATGTTGATATCTGATTGCATTTTGATTCAAAATATAGGTGGCAAGTCAATCTACAAGAAAGGATTATGATTGTGTGCCCAAAATTATGAACATTTGATTTATATTCAAATATATATTTAAAAATTAGAATATACATAGAAATAGCATTGAAATTCTACTTAAAAATGTCCAGCATTTGTAAATTTCAAAAGTAAATAAATCAATACACTAAGGGTTTCTAAAAGGTGACACTGGTTAGCCACTTTTAGTATTTATTAAAAGAAAACAGCTAACAAATCAACCAACTATTTTCTGGGGCAGACATGACTATGAACTAATGATTTCAAAAGCGTACATCATGTGAATGTTTATGACCATTGGTCTTCTGAGAATCATTTACCAATGTTCATCATGACAAAATATTCTAATTTTTATAAGTCATTCATTATTTGGTTAGATCAAACTTAATGGACCTAAATTCCACCATCGTATATCTGAAAGAAAAATAAAAACAACAAAAATCAGGAAATTAACCGAATTTAATGAAATTTTTAGTGTTGATATATTAATGAATAAAAGATATAATGCACCGGTTATTTTATTTAAAAACTTTTACATTTTTTCAGGTCAGTTAACTTTGAGGCATAACACAGATTCTCAAAGATACATGGTTCAAAGTTAATTGAGCTGAAAAAGTGTAAACGTTTTTAAATGAAATAACTGGTGCATTATTCATTAATATATCAAACACTGAAAATTTCATTAAATTCGGTTAATTTCCCATTAAGTTCGATTTAAACCCCCCCCCCCTATATTGTTACATAATTATCTGAATGAGTTGCATTAGTTTTTCAAATAAACTTCGATTAGAGGGGGGTGGTAAAATTTATTTAAAAAAGAATCAAGACATTTTAAGTCTCATTGGTAAATTTTTTTTCTTTTCTTTTTACCTTTTTAGAAAGAATAGATTTGGGGAAAAAATTTTAAGTTCTTCTCAATCTTTGTGTATCTTTTTTTTTTTACTTTAGGAATAAGTGGGCGAGAAACTCTATTCACTTTCCAAAATTTAAATCAATTTTTATAAAACAAAGATTTAAAAAAAAAAATAGATATTTTTAACAGGTACTATGCGTGTCGGGTCGGGTTAGCTCAGTCGGTAGAGCGTTTGGCTAGAAACTACAAGGTTCCTAGTTCGATACTGGTCCTTGCCAACTCAGCGTATGAGTAGCACAGGGATCTGTGCAGTAAAGTAAGCAGCTGATGGTAAAATAATCTCCTTGGTCTAGCGCTATTGAAAAGGGGATAGACCCCCTCGCTGACTGGCTGATACCGACTTTAGGCCGCCCCGTCGACTTTACTTTACTTACTTTTACTATGCGTGTTTTTTTTTTTTTTACACACATCCTTTACCAAGGATATTTATCAGTTCAGTATTTTAATAATTTTGCCTATTGTACAGGTTGGTGTATTTTATTTAGCTTGGGACTTGACAATTCTTCTTTGTGGCTTACTTAAAAGTTTGGTTCTGCGACAAGAACAGCAAATAAAGTTATATTTAAAAAAAATATTTTTTTTAAATAAAATAAAAAAAATATTTAAAAAAAACCCCTCTGTGCTGTGTGTGTGTGTGTGTGTGTGTGTGTGTCCCTGTCCTCTTATAACACAATTAATACGAAACATGTATTTCATATTTAATTCATGCTTAGAAATTCTATTTACAAAATATAAGAATTTAGTGTATATCCACATATAGATCAGGAAAAATACTTGACACCTATTTATTTATTTATTTATTTTCTTTTTCCAAATTTTAGTACTTTTATTTTATTTTATTTGTGGGGTCAAAGTTTAAAGCTATTTTGGGTTAAGTAAAAGTGTACCAATTTTAACTTTAAAATAAACACTTTAAATTTTATAACAATAATAGAATTGTTAACTCTTGGACTCTTATTATAAACTTGATATTTTGGTCTGAATGCTATTTTACTATATATTGTAAGCCCATTATTTAGGATTCATCAGGTCTGAAAAATGTTTAACCATAACAATTATGGTAATCTGAACATTAGCTACATAAATGAGTAATCTCCTCTTGTTTGTTTCACTTTGAGGAAGCCATATGCTTTGGTCAACCATTTTCGTTTCACCGTAAATCTACACTGAAAATACGAATTTGTTCAAATCCATACAACTGCATGTTTTAACATGAAAATATCATAAAATGTTGTTCTTAATTGTGCTTGTGCCATATTTGAAATGAACTTAATTGTTATTAAGAACACATTTTATGATATTTTCATGTTAAAACCTGCAGTTGTATTGATTCGAACAAATTCGTATTTTCAGTGTAGATTTACGTTGAAATCCACTACGGAATATAATATACGGGTTAAAAGGTTTAATTTCAGCATCTATAATTTTTTGAATGTCAATTAAACTTCTTTTGAAACCAACCACACAATGTTTCTTCTGTTTCTGTGACAGCATTCACCCTGGGTGAATTCAATGAAGGGTTAACGAGGGAATAGGAAAATTACAAGTGGTCCCCAAACCCCCCCAATACATATCTCGGTCAGGGGAAGGAGATGCCCTTATCTGTTGCAGATTTTCCACAGACACAGTGACAAGTACACCAAAAACCATTGACTACTGATGATGGGACGCCCTTTGGATTTTCAATAGAGCCCCTTTTGTTGTTTTTATTCAAGGCGAGAACAAGGTGGCAACTATTATCTGGCAATCTAAAAAGTTGGACAGTTACAAAAAGTCCATTAGCATCTGAAAAACTACGCTCTGCTACCAATTGTCGAAAGGCAGTTACTAATGGTGGATGATCGTCTTATATGTAGTCTGTTGCTAACTAACTTTCTTCCTCTTTTGCTAAAGAGTTCCTTCAACTAAAATAGTCCAAGGGAGATAACTCGTAATTTACACCTTTGGCTGAGTTGTGGCCTTAATACCACTGGGTGCCAGACCTGTCCGCCTTAGGTGACCCTACCAAGAGCATGTGTCTGACTCTACCAAATTTATATGGCGCTGCCCCAATGAAGAGGGGTTGGACTTTAGAAATAATGTGCTGGATGGCCATTGAGCAAAGAGCTTCCTCCCCTTTTAGAGGTCTTGTTTTTCGTTCTGCAGGGTGTCTAGCAACCTTCCTCACCAGACAAAATCTGTGGTGTTACCAGTGTAATTGCCGATTATCCGACTATAAACACAATGTGTAAAATGATAAAACATTGTGTTTGTAAGTATTGACATAGGACTTTGATGTTATTACTTGCATATATTTGTAAAGGTTTGGTTTCTTTGTTAAATAGCATATCAATCTTCATGGGTTATGTAATGCCAAAGTCATCCTTGTAGAAGAACAGTAAGTAAAGTTGTCAGGGTGGCCTAAAGTCAGTATCAGCAAGGGAGTCTATCCCCTTTTCAGTTGTGCTAGACCAAGGAGATTGTTTTACATCTAAGGTGGAGCGCCACACCTGGTATCAAACCAGGAACCTTGCGATTCCTAGTCAAGTGCTCTACTGACTGAGCTAAACGGGCCCTTGAGGTGGGTGGGGGTGGGGGTTATACTTTTCTGAAGGGTATTAATCTGAAAGTAAACGTAATCATGTAACTGAAGTTTAAATGCACTTAATACAATGTTGCAGTCCAGCGTGCTAGACACTACGCCATGGGGACTCCTTGCTTGAAAGTGTCAGACACTACACTGGGACTCCTTGCTTGAAAGTGTCAGACACTGGGACTCCTTGCTTGAAAGTGTCAGACACTACGCCACGGGGACTCCTTGCTTGAAAGTGTCAGACACTACGGGGACTCCTTGCTTGAAAGTGTCAGACACTACGCCACGGGGACTCCTTGCTTGAAAGTGTCAGACACTACGCCACGGGGACTCCTTGCTTGAAAGTGTCAGACACTACGCCACGGGGACTCCTTGCTTGAAAGTGTCAGACACTACGCCATGGGGAAAGTGTCAGACACTAAAAATAGGTTTTGTATACAAACTATCTATAGTTCTGAGAAGAATTTTTTTTTTTTCTCCATCTCCCTACTTTACCGCTTGTTGGCAGGTGTCTGAAGCATTTTTGGCAAATAAGCAAGAATCTTCACAGGATGTTACTTTTCAAAGAGTTTTTGGAAGCAAACCTCCCCTCCACCCACCCAGGCCAATTTTCTTGTAATTCTTGAGTTTTGATCTTTTTCTTGTTTGACCTCTGCAAGAAGTTAAATCAGAATGCAATCTGTCTGGTCTTAGAGGTTTCATAATCTATAAAATGGATTGTTGCTCAATTCGGCATCATTCAAGTATTCCTAAGTACCAAGATTTCTGATTTTTTTCTTTTCTTTTTCTTCTACCTAAAATGTTCATATTTCTAAGTTTTTCTCTTGTATCCTAAACGTGAAGCCTTATCTGTTAATAGAAGAATTAAAAAATTATCTCTCTCTCTCTCTCTCTCTCTTTCTCTCTCTCTCTCTGTGTTTCTTATATCTCTCTTTCTTATATCTCTCTGTGTTTCTTATATCTCTCTCTCTTTCTCTCTCTCTGTGTTTCTTATATCTCTCTCTCTCTCTCTCTCTCTCTCTCTCTCTCTCTCTGTTTCTTATCTCTTCTCTCTCTCTCTCTCTCTGTTCTCTTATCTCTCTCTCTCTCTCTCTCTCTCTGTTTCTTATCTCTCTCCTCTCTCTCTCTCTCTCTCTTAATCTCTCTCTCTCTCTCTCTCTCTCTCTCTCTCTCTCTCTCTCTCTCTCTGTGTGTTTCTTATCTCTCTCTCTCTCTCTCTCTGTGTGTGTGTTTCTTATCTCTCTCTCTCTCTCTCTCTCTCTCTCTCTCTGTGTGTGTTTCTTATCTCTCTCTCTCTCTCTCTCTCTCTGTGTCTCTCTCTGTGTTTCTTATCTCTTATCTCTCTCTCTCTCTCTCTCTGTTTCTTTCTCTCTCTCTCTCTCTCTCTCTCTCTCTCTCTCTCTCTCTCTCTCTCTCTCTGTGTTTCTTATTCTCTCTTTCTATCTCTCTCTCTCTCTGTGTGTGTGTTTCTTTCTCTCTTTCATCTCTCTCCTCTTCTCTCTCTCTCTCTCTCTCTCTCTTTGGTTTCTATGACTTAAAATAGAGAACCAAAACTACTTTGTATACTTTTCTGCTTTTTCAATTACCTTTCTAATTCTATCACCAAAATAAAAATAGACATTGTAGCCATGGCTTCTTCCTCCTTGCTGTGGTGAATTATCATAACTATGGCAGCATTTTAAGCTGGTTGATGAGGGTGAATGTGAACGTTTTGTGGGTCGACTATTTTGTATCTCCCCTTTCACCATCTGCATCTTTCTTCTAACAAGTACCTGTCTACCTGCTGAGGGTAGCTCCCTTTACGCACCATTCCAGGGATGTCACCCCCCCCACACACACACACATTTCTAGGTGCTTACCTTCATTTGCATTTATAGCTACCCTGGTGACTTTACTGGAGACCCCCAACCCCCACCTAATCTCTTCAAGGTATTCTTTTCTTTTCTTCCTGTAACAGGCAAACTTTATCATGGTGTAATGGTTAACAAGCTAGTTTCATAGATCATTTATTACTGAGTGGTAAGTTTGAACCTCACTGGGTGCCCTATACATATGGCTACTTCCTGTTTAGCTACCCCCCTACCCCTTTTATCATATGTGTGCTAGAAGTCGATGGATGAGGGTCTTGGTGTCCTGGGTAGGATGTTAAAACTGCATCTAGTTAAGTTCCAATTTTGGAGGTCTGAGTGGAGTAACCCATCATTGCCATTACTCCCAGGTCCACTCTGACTCAGAGTGGTAGTACTTGTTAGTACTATATGATTATCCTGGCCTTTTTATCATGTGCTAGAAGGTGATGGCTGAGAGTATG
The DNA here is from genome assembly GCA_023376005.1 of Doryteuthis pealeii. Taxonomy (NCBI): domain Eukaryota; kingdom Metazoa; phylum Mollusca; class Cephalopoda; order Myopsida; family Loliginidae; genus Doryteuthis; species Doryteuthis pealeii. Next base: position 55,371,531 of record CM042165.1, on the reverse strand, counting down.
ACGTTAAACTGTATCTAGTGTGTGTACCCCTTCATTGCTATTTACCCCACTCTGTGTTGTCCATATGGGTTAAATAGATCAAAAAATGAGTTTATTGAAAAAATAAACTATAACCTGACCCATTGAATTCATGGATAAAAACTTTGCATGCTAAAGTTACCTGTTATCACTTAAAATCAAATGTCTGGGAATGACGTTAAACTCCCTGATGTGAGGTGTGAGCTCCCTGGTCCATTCTGACCCGTGGTAGTACCTGTTCCATCTATGGGTTTAGATGTTATATTAAAAACTATGTGTAGTTAAACAAAAAAAAACCTTCATGAATAACTTTTGTCTTAAAACTTTATCCATTGCTTTTAATAGATGAGCCGTTTACAAAAAAAACAAAAACAATTAAAATGAATCAAATACCTGTCAAACTTAAATAAATATGTGTAATATTACATTTAAAACAAAGGCTATCATTTTGTGACTTCTGGCCGGGTGGAATGAGGCAGTATATGGCATTAAGAGTTAAGAAAAGGCATTATCATTTAGGAATTAATAACACTTGACTAAGAGTAATGCAAAATGATTCTCACCTGCCTTTTTGAGTGTTTGTTTGAGGGTGAAAATTGTTCACATGGTCCCAGGAAACCTCCTCTAGGCAGCACTTGCCCCCTCATCTAAAAGGGGCAAGGGTTGGGTTTATTGCCAGGCACCTGAGGTACCCCCTGAAGGGAATGCTGATGGGACCATGAATTTTTCGTAATGGCTCCCTGCAGTAAAATGACTTTATGTCAATCCTGACTTGGCGGGAAGTCTGGAAAATACATTTTCTAGTTCATTTGAAGAGGCGGCAAAAAACAAAAAAATAAAACACTAAGGTTCTAAGTTACTACCTGGTGATTGTATGAAACACCTGGCCTACTGAATAAGTGTTGATTAAGGTGTATCCAGTTACCTGGTGGTCATGAGTTCAATCCTTGCAAGAAAAAAATGAAAGTCATATGCTCCGGTTCAGTGGTAAAGACGATCAGCATCTACAGAATTAAGTAGGAATAATTAATTGATTAGAGATGTTCTTTTAGGTGTAAACTGTGAAATGAGAACTGTCCCCCCACAGAAGCCCCACCCATGGAGTGAATAAAGGGGTTGGGTTGAAATTTCTGGGTTACCAATTATAACAGACATCTGAAGAAAGCCAGAGGGTATAATGACCAAAACATAACAAACTAAAATGAGGTTACAAATCAAATTGGTGTGTATAATTAAAAAGAAAAATTCTTGATACTTAATTATAAGAAAAAAATTAATTGGATTCATACTTTTCCCAAGGGCAGTGATGCTGATAGCTTTAGATTTAGAGCACCCTGGGATGCTCATATTTGCTTTGAATGAGTCCCCTGAAAAATCAATGGGTCCCAACTAAAGTTTCTTAATAAATTGTAGGGTTTTTATTTATGATCTAAAGAAACAACTAAAGCCACTCAAAAATGGTTGGATAACAAATGTATTTCCTATCAAGATCAGATGCCAAAGTTTCGTTACCAACTCAACTTCCACATATGTCTCTTTGATTTTCTTCATCAAACAAGAAGAAATAGATAAAAAGATCCAAAATATGGCTCAACATATGGCAATCCCACTGAGTGACAACAATCCAACAAAGCCTGGTGGTATTGTGAGATGCTGCTGGGATACTCTATGCTTATGATATTGATGCTTTGGCTTCAAAACCATGCTTGAACCCAGAGTCATCATCTGATGAAGGCTTTGTTTGAAGCAAGACTACTGTACAAACAGCAATCATTGTATGAATTTATTTATAAACCTGTTATTTCTGGGGGATTGACTACAAATAACTGGAAACTAGATGAAGTGAGATCACCGTAACCTGTTTTGGTAAAACTTGGTTCAGACTATTTGCTGGCAGGAAATCCAATTCAATATCTATCTATAAAGGACAGTTGGTGTGTATGTCTAGAGGAAACTATGAAAATAAAACAATAATGTCAAAGTGTGTGTGTGTGTGTGTGTGTGTGTAATATATGTATGTGTATATATAATATAATATATATATATATATATATATATATACACACACATACATACACACACACTATCACCAGAATTTGCTTTTTGTACACAAATAATGGAGATTTCATTTATATTCGTGAAAATATTTTAGAATTAGAATTTGAATAGTAAGAGAAGGGAAAGTCATTGGTGGTGTTTGTGATTGAAATATAAACAAATCAATTATGAAAAACCAAAACAATCAATAAATCTGTAAGTCTAACTTTATTTTTTATCCTCCCCCTCTACTTAGACAATGCCGGGTAGCTGCTTCTAGTTGAATATAAAGAAGACAATGTTGAGTTTGGTATAAGAAATAAAATGAGTATTATAACTTAGTTTATTTAGTTAGGTGAATCTTATTTTATCTGTAACATATCTAAAAAGAAGACAATTCTTTTGTTTTGAAGATATTTGTTTCCAGAATTTAAATTTTTTAAAAAATAAAAAAAGCAACAAAAAAACATTGGAACAAACGTTTTAAGAATTTACCTTGTCAAATTCATAAGAACGTCATGGATTTGTTTCTCTTAGATTTTTATTTAAAAAAAAAAAATTGAATTGAGTTTGTTTGTTGTTTTTTTTTTTTTTTTTTTTTTTTTTTTGCGTTGGGGGGGGGTCATTTTTTTTTTAAACTTGTTTCTAAGGTGTAACTTAGACAATGGATATGCTTGGTTTTACTTCTGTTAGAATCTGATGTAGAAAAATCTTTTTATATTACTGTTATTTCTACCTAATAAAATCTTAACTCCAAAATAAGGATTTTTTTTTTTTCTTATCTTTTTTATCATTGGTTTAAAATTCTATTTTTCCTTTCTTTGTTGTAAACATATCACATTTCTGTTTGTTTCCCCCAATATTTGCTTGGAACTTTGGTTTGTAATAAATTAGTTGGTTAATGGATTTTAATGGCATATCAACCTGTCTGGCTCTATTTTATGCCTAGAGGTTAGGAATAATACATGTTGCACATCTATAGTTATAGTTTTAGAAATAACGATTTTAATAATCTTAGCATCGTTGGGGATTGTGTTGAGGAGTTTTGTGTGGTATTGATCAGATTTACATTAATATTTTTCTTTTGTATAATTTTATTTCTCTTAAAAAGGACAGAATGTCATCTAATTGTGAGTTTCCAATTCTGGATCTCTGGTGAGTGGAGTACCCCTTCATCAGCATTACTCCCCAGGTACTTTGACTCAGAGTGGTAGTACCTGTTAATGTCCCATCTATGTGTTAAATAGAATTGAATAGTTTTTAAAAATTGAGTTTAAATAAAAAAAATATTTTTAATACAATTGATTTTTGAGAACAATGTGTTAAAAGTGGTTGAATAACAAATGTATCTCCTATAAAGGCTCGATGTTAAAAAATTGAGTTTAACTCTTAACATCCTGTTGAGAATTTTTTAAGTCCAGAACCCCATTCCTATAAGGATTTATCAAAAAATGGCTAAAATGGACTTTTCATTTAAAGTGACCTGTTATTTCCCATAAATGAAGACTGCTAAATGTTTAATATTACATTTAAGCAAAGGCTATCGTTTAGGGTGGATTAGGAAAATTAATGTGACTTCCAGCCGGGTGGAATGAGGCTGTATAGGATGTTAAGAGTTAAATGAAAATATTTTTAATACAATTGGATTTTGAGAACAATGTGTTAAAAGTGGTTGAATAACAAATGTATCTCCTAAAAAGGCTCGATGTTAAAAAAATTGAGTTTAAATGAAAATATTTTTAATACAATTTTAATTCAAGAATGAATAAAACAAAATGTCTTCAACTTAAGATAACCCAACAAGTGGTTGACATGCCGTAAAATTCAACCAACCAGAATGTCATCTATGTTGGCATTTTCACAGATCTTTATTTGTGTTAAAAGGGTGTTTTGTGATTGTAATAAGGAAAAAGTTTTATAATAGATAGAAAATGAATTTTTATCATTGATCTTAAGAATTCCTGTTAAGGACCCCCCAAAAAAACAGGGATCACCTTGAATTCTACACAAGTGTACACACACACACACGTGCGCGTGCACACACACAGTGGAAAGTAAATTTCTAGTTGAGGAATTGATAAACAAATGTAATGTTAGATGTTGCTTACACTTGTGTGTCTAAAATTAGATCTTCTTGAAGAATTCTAATATTGCATCCTTCAAAATCTCTTAGGGGTTTGTTGCCAAAACTTAAGTTAGTAATCTCAAGACTCATCTTGAAATTTAGCACCTTTTATCCCCCACCCTCACTTGAGTCTTCTACTTGACTATTGGGTCTGTGTGGGGTGTGGGGTAATAAGATAAGCCAGAAAAGCTGTTTAGATTTTTTTTTTCTTTTTTTAAATCAGATAAATTTCAAGCAATCACTATATGATCAAATTTCTTGGGTAATCAAATCCTTTGACTTCTATCATAAATCTTTCCTTTTTAACCTTCTTTTCAATAACAAGTTGTTCTTATATAACCTTCCTCTTCTCTAGAAATGCTGATTCTACAAAGAACCAGAAGTATAGGGAAACCAATGAGAATTATCATCATCATCATCATTATTATTATTATTATTATTATTATAGTTTTTCACACCAGCATTAGCTGATGGTCTTTTCACTGGAATCTGAGTGGCAACAGGTCTCCAGGACTCCTCATTATTATCATCATTCATATTATTATCATTATTATCATCATCATCATTATTATCATCATTATTATTATTATTATAGTTTTTCACACCAGCATTAGCTGAGGTCTTTCACTGGAATCTGAGTGGCAACAGGTCTCCAGGACTCATTATTATCATTATCATTATTATTATTATCATTATTATTATTATCATTATCATCATTATTATCATCATCATCATTATTATTATTATCATTATTATTATTATCATTATTATCATTATCATCATCATCATTATTATTATCATTATTATATTATTATTATTATTATAGTTTTTCACACCAGCATTAGCTGATGGTCTTTCACTGGAATCTGAGTGGCAACAGGTCTCCAGGACTTATCATCATCATCATCATTATTATTATTATCATCATCATCATTATCATTATCATCATTATTATTATCATCAGCATCATTATCATCATCATTATTATTATTATCATCATGATGATTATTAATGCTTTGCTAGCAGATAATTTTTTGAATTGAATAGCCAATAACAAAAAATGCCTTACATTGAGCTACTTTAAAGTGAAAAATTTGCCCTGTTTGCAAAAGCATTAATGGTAAAATCACTAGAGATCTGAGGAATATATAGTCATTTCTATATTGCCATTACTTTCATTTTCATTCTGACCAAGTACGGTAATACCTGTTAGGGTCCCATCTTTGAGTCAAATAGATCTGTTTGCAAATTATTTCTATTAAATAGGAATACTTGATATCATGTAAATTATTTGTATTGTGAATAGGTTACTTGAAGCTATAATTATTTAGTAAGGATTATCATTACTAATGCTTTTGCAGACAGATGATTTTTTAAATCTGTATAGAGTGGGCAAATTGGTCAATGAACAGCCAATAAAAAATGCCTTACATTGAGCTACTTCTAAATGAAATTTTCTTTACCTGTAACAGCATTAATGATCAAATTCAGTGATGCTGTGATAGGTTTTTAATTTAGGGAGTCCTGGGGCCCATGTATTACATTTGAATGACTCCTCCCAGGAAATTTGATGGGTCCCAACTAAAGTTGAGGGGGATCAATGCATGAACTAAAAACAAAGGGGAAAAATTGCCTTTTTAAGATTTAAAGTAAACATTTATTTTGAATAAAAGATTTTCTCATTAAATGAAGTAATGAAAATTACAATTGGATTATTAGTTTTTTAGTCATTATTTTTATTTTTTTTATTTTATTTATATATTTATTTTTTTTTCCTTTGATCTGACATTTTAGCAAGTGATTCTGTGCGACCCTAAAAAATACCTTTTGAAATCTTAAAGTTAAAAAAATAAAAAGGAAGCTTACTTTTTGGGCATACCTAAAAATGCGAATGAAAATGAGACTGATTTTCAAATTTTGGGATCTTTTCTGATAATTCACCCCAAATAATGTAACTTTATTTCCCATAAATATTAATTCACTCCAAGAAATTATAAATTGGGTTATTTTAGGAGGAATCAACATAAAAGATCAGTTTTATTTATTTAAAAAAAAATTTTCAGCACTAAAAACAGCAGCAACAAAAATGCTTTATTTGAAGAGTTGTTTAGTAAAATAATAAAAATAAATTTTTTATAATCAAATATTTTGATTTGTGAAATATCACCTGAGTCAATTCTGTGGGAGTTTGTCATGTGACTATGGGGGTGACAAGATTAATGACAAAAAATGACGGTGTATACTTAATAATTTAAATGATTTTAGTTTTGTTTGTCAAATCTGCAAGCAAACAGACAAATTTCTATAGAGTTTAACTCTTAACATCCTGTTGAGATTTTTCTAAGTCCAGAGCATTCCTATAAGGATATATAATAAAAAAAATAAAAAAAAGGCTAAAAATGACCTTTGCATCTAAAGTTACCTATTATTTCCCTTAAATCAAAGATTTCTACATGTTTAATATTAAATTTAAACAAAGGCTATTGTTTGGGGCTGATTAGTTAAAACTAATGTGACTTCCAGCCGGGTGGAATGGGGTGGTATAGGACTTTAAGTAGTTAAACATCTGATGTATTTATGAACTGGGGAAAGGGGACAAGAAAGTTTTCTTTGAAACAATTAAGCCAGCTAACACTTCCTTGTACCTCATCCTGTGTAATTTGTTTCTAATAAAATATTGAAATGAATATTTCCTATTTCTCTGAATGTTTAAAGTTCTAAGTGACAGTTATCTCTGGTTCCCGAGTTCAATCATGAGTGAAAGCAGTTAGAAAAATAATTAACACAACTCCTACCCCAGCTATGGTTAGCGGAATGAGAACAGGATACCCCTGTGGAATAAATAAAGGGTTAGGTTCTAAGTTCCGTGATGGCTCCCGAATACGACAAGAAAGTTCCCGAGTTTGAGAAGGTTCCTGAGTCCGACAAGAAATACCTGAAGAAGTCCGGAGGGTATGTCGGCTGAAACGTTGTACAAATAACAATGAAGATGGGGGACAATAGTCCGAATAACGCTAATAATACAAATATTTCCTGTTTAAAAAAAAAATGAAGCTACTTTCTGCCAATTAGTGGAGAACTCGCATCCCTGAACTGTTACGGTTTTGTTGATGGAAAAATTGCATCCCTGGAATTACGTGGATATGATTTTGCTGCATCCTTTTAGATTTCAGAATCTCTGGTCAAATTTTATAAACCTCATTTGATGTAGTTTGCTTTTCTTTTTTTTTTTCTCCCCTTTTTTTTCCCTAAGGTTTAATTTTGTCTGTTTTTCCTTTTTTCAGAAGGCGGTATTCTCTTGGGTGCATCCAGTTTGACAGGACGATATTGGTATGGCTCTTTGTGGTACTATGAAGATCCATCACACGCTCCTGATGTTGAGAAATGTACAGCAGGGGTTCAATTAGAGGCTGGCATTGGAGATGCTTTGTGGATTGATAGGGATAAAGTGTTAATTGGTTTGGACACAGGTTAGTAACTGGAAACTCTCTCTCTCTCTCTCTCTCTCTCTCTCTCTTTCTCTCTCTCTCTCTCTCTCTCTCTCTCTCTCTCTCTCTCTCTCTCTCTCTCTCTCTCTCTCTCTCTCTCTCTCTCTCTCTTTTCTCTCTCTCTCTCTCTTTCTTTCTCTCTCTCTCTTTCTTTCTCTCTCTCTCTCTCTTCTCTCTCTCTCTCTCTCTCTCTCTCTCTCGCTCTCTTTCTCTCCTTGATCCCTGCTCAGAAAGATCTGTAGATGCTCTATCCTGATAAAAGTGATACATACAAATAAGCAGAACAATAATATCAACTAGCAGGACCTGTGGAATTTCCACGAAACGAAGCAAAAATCAAGAGGAGCTATTTAAGCCAGAAATAATGATTTGTAATTTCATTACATATAAATCCTACCAAAATATCTTCCGTAATCCACAATATCAATATTACCAATAAAACAAACGTAACTTTTATTTTTTTTAAAATTTTTTTAGCTATCAACTAATTTTAATTTTACGTTGGGCATTTGGTATGTTTCATTTTTAAAATTCGGTGAAATAAAATGGGATATATAAAAAATCTGATTAACTCTTAACATCCTGTTGAGAATCTTCTAAGTCTAGAGTATTCCTATAAGGATATATAAAAAAAAATGGCTAAAAATGACCTTTGCATCTAAAGTTACCCGTTATTTCCCTTAAATCAAAGACTTCTAAATATGTTTAATATTACATTTAAACAAAGGCTATCATTTGGGGTGGATTAGGAAAACAAATGAGACTTCCGGCCGGGTGGAATGAGGTGGTATAGGACTTTAAGAGTTAAGTGACACCAGATAATCTGTATTCACATTTTTGCATTGCATCTTGGATGATTTGGATGGTGTCATTTTAACCAGAGTGTGTTGCAGGATGATAACTGATGGAAGATTTAGGAACAACCGTATTAGTATATAGATAAGTAATCAACATATTCCTAGAATATTGAGTAAATACTAACATTTAAACAAAACAAAACGGATCCAGTTGAAAATAAAATATAATTGATGAAATAGAAAGATTTGTTTTTAGTTTTAACTTAAATATAACTGTATATTTATTTTCCAAATTGAATTTTTAGGTCTTTTAAAATGACACCTCTTAAAACCGACTAAGTTTATCTCTAAAATGTAATGGAAATAACTTTTTAAAAAAATGTTATGTTAGAGATAAGAAAATAACTGTAGCAAGTAAAATGGTTAGCAGCTTCAGAGCCACTGGCCCATTTGCAGTTACTTCATCGCATTTTCTTGTCTACTCGGTTACATACTAAAAATTTTTGTGGAATACAATCTTTCTTCATTTAACCTCTTTCAGCATTCTTACCCTACAAATTACGAATTTTTTCTCTTTCTTACCTGTGGGGATCTCTCTCTCTCTCTCTCTCTCTCTCTCTCTCTCTCAAGTGTAAAAAAAGAGCTGTCTTATTTGCTCTAGCTTTCTTTCTTTCTGCATAAAGTGATGCTTTGGTCTGTATGACCTGCATAGATATCAATGTGCCAGGTTATATTATGCATTCCATTTTCTTACACTGTATCTAATTAGTTTTATCTACCCGCCCCTCTTTTTTAAAAGATAAAACTAAAAAAAAGTTTTTATGGTTCAAAGCAAATGCTCTCATATGACCCCTATAGATATTGTCATGCAAAAAACCCTATTTGTATTAGCATTCCCAGTTGAGTTTTTATTTTTTTTATTTTTTTTGAGATTATTGTTATTTAATCACATTAGTTATATAGAGCTCTGTAAATGGAGTTCAGAACTGTTTGAATTTTGCAAATATCCCCAGTGATTCAAAAGTTATGAGAATTTAAAGCCCTGAAATTGGGGGTACAAAAGTGGACATGATTTTGTTTTTTAAAAATGTCAAATCGCTGTAAAAAAAATAATTCAATGGATAAAAACACATGAAAATTACATATTTAGAAAGCTTTTTATTTTCTTTCCAACCATATAAATATTTTGAAGTTTGGACCAGAAATATGCAAGAAATTTAAGGTCGGAATTTGTCGCTGTCCACCAAAATCAACGAAGGTGCTACAGTTGCTATTTGTATTATTTTCTCTTAACCATATTTTCATTATATGTCTATATTCCCCATACTTACCTGGCCTTCGAGCCCTGTGTCCAGTGGCTTTGGCCATTGGACCTTGTTAGATATATAATATCGGTGTGAATCCCAGGGAGCCATCCCCACAGGCAATACCTATCCCCTCAATTTATAGGGACAGGGCTGGGTTTATTGCCCAGTACCTGAGACTCGGAGAGGAATGCCGAAGGGATACACACAATTTTTAACACCTAGCCACTGTATGAGCTTTGGTTTGTGCATGGCTCCCCATGTCAATCAGACTTTGTGTTCAACTAATATGGTGGGATGTCAGTAAATAACTAAAAAAAAATTTTTTTTTTGGTTCAAAACAAATATTCACATATGACCCCTATAGATATAATCATGCTAGATAAACCCTACTTGTATTATTCTCTCTTAACCATATTTTCATTGTATGTCTATATTCCCCATATCCAGGCTCTGTCTATATTCCCCATATCCAGGCTCTGTCTATATTCCCCATATCCAGGCTCTGTCTATATTCCCCATATCCAGGCTCTGTCCAGTGTCTTCAGTCATTGGATTAGTTAGATATATAATATTAACATGAATCCCATGGAGCTATCCCCCCAAGCAACACCTGCCGTCTCGATTTAAAGGGACAGGGCTGGGTTTAATACCCAGTGCCTGAGGCACCTCAGAGAGGGATGTCGAAGGGATACATGCAATTTTTACACTAGCCACTGCATGTGCATGGCTCTTACATATTAATTGGACTTTGTGTTCAACTGAAAAAAAAAGGGTTTTAATGATTCAAAGCAAATGCTCTCATATGACCCCTATAGATATAGCCATGCTAGATAAACCCTATTTGTATTATTCTCTCTTAACCATATTTTCATTGTATGTCTATATTCCCCATACTTAGCCGGCCTTTGGTTCCTGTGTATAGTGGATTTGGCATACAATTTTTAACACTGGGTATCACATGATCTTTGGGTTTGGGCATAGCTCTCTACGTTAATCAGACTTTGTGTTCAACTGACATGGTGGGATGTCAGGCATATAATTAAAGAAGTTATTTACTATCTTCCAGTAAATTATGAGCCCAGGTAGATGAGCAATTCATGACATGCAATACTCCACTTTGGCCCTATCTTGGGCTAGACGGGCGGTCGGAGAGGCCCCCTCCGATCAATCGGCTGATCATGTCAAGCCCTAGCACCTATATGATTTTCCCAACCCTATTGCCCTTATGGCAAGCCCCAACCCCTTTTTATTATATGGGTGCTAGAAGGCGGTGGTGCGGGTCTGCACATCCTGGGAATGACGTTAAACTCTATCTGATGATGAGGTTCCAGTTTTGGAGGTTTGGGGAATGTGGAGCACCCCATTCATCACCATTGCTCCCTGGTTCACTCTGACCCGGAGTGGTAGTACCTGTTAGGGTCCCATCTATGGGTTAAATAGAAAAATGTATTTATAAAAAAAACTGTATTATCCATTAAGAATTGACTTATTTCAAAACTTTATCGGCATTAAATGACCCACTGAGGTTGATATGCCGTAAAACAAAACAAACCAAACAAAATAATCCAGTAAATTATGCAACTACTGAGATGATTAATACTTATTTTCTGCATCTCTAATATTTCTAGAATATTTAGTCATTTTTGGTTTCAATTTTAAATTCTCTTAGTCAAATGTATTTATCATAAACCAAACAAAATTATTTGTCATATATAAAATTATCTAAATATATTAAATTAGTTAATGCATCATGTTTGATGAATAATGTCTAGGAAAGTGTGAGATTCTGTGGTTATAAAAATCTTCAGCTAAACTTGTTACTATTAGATGCATCTCTCTTGGCAGTAAAAGTTAATGCTCAATTTACTATGACTATAATAAGTACAATTTTCTTTTTATTGTGCACAATAACATATGGCTTTTATTTTGATGAAGTTTAATGATAAATGTTATCTGACTTTTTAACTTAGTAGTGCAAGAAAAAAAAAACTGGTGTACAGATCTCTCTATATCTCTATATATCTCTATATCTCTATCTATCTCTATCTATATCTCTATATATCTCTATCTATCTCTATCTCTATATATCTCTATCTATCTCTATCTCTATATATCTTATTATAATGGAGATTGTGTGTTTTTTCTGTCTGTAACCGAAACTATATTCCTACTCGAGTCACAATTCTCTTAGTTATTGACATCACATTCTCCATTAAAACCTCAATTATTAATAAAATTGTCTTACATTATTAATACTGTTAACTATGTCTACATACTGACAACATGCAATTATATTTATATATACAACAAAATAGTGGTTTACAGTGTGAACGGGAAGGCTAATTTGCATATTGATATTAAAAATGGGATTTTAATAAATCTGTGCTTAGTATTATTGACTTCTAACAGTTTGATTTTATTTTAATGAATATAAGCAAAAATCTCTTAAATAAATCTTAAATGAAATCCATTAACAAGATAAAATAACTGTCATTTTATTCTGTACTTCCTCTTATAAATAAATACTTGAATTAGAAAAAATAACAATGAAAGACAAGAGTGATGGAAGAGTATGTTTCAGTTGTTCCATTTTTTATTATACTCCCTCTGTTTCAAATCTTTTATCATACTACCTCTGTTTCAAATCTTTTTATCTGTATTCTTATTTAGTTTCATTAGCCTTTCTAATTTAATACAAATTTTATTACATTAAAACTTAAATACTTGCACCCGGAGGGTGCATATATTTGCTAGTATGTATAATGGAGTGATCTGTAAAACTCGTTTGTCCCTATCATTTCAGTTTCTGAAAAATCTTTCTTTTCCTGCCTGAAGATTGCCATGTAAGAATGTGCATGAAACCTAAAGGTTGCAGATATACATCTATGTAATTAAATATACATGCAAAAACTAATACAAAAAATTTTTAAAAATGAAAATACAGGCTGTCCCAGAAATCGCATGTTATCTAGGTTTCAAAAAGACATTTTTTTATTGGTCTAAAAAAAGAATTTATATTTTGAAAACCAGGATTCTGGGACACCTTGTATATTGAAAAATACCTTTTTATTTAGGTATATGTTAGGTCAACTGTTTTCTTTATCCATATTTAATGAAAGCTTGCTTAAATTTACAAACGTTTCAAGATGCTGATAAGCAAAGATTACTAAAATTGATATTATCTACAATTGCAAAAGTATATTTACATTAAAATATGGTCATATGAAGAACAACTTTTTTTTTTTTTTTAATTTTATTTATTTATTTATTTATTTTTATTTATTTATTTTTTTTTTTTTCCAGAAAGAATTGATGATATGAAATTCTATTAAGAATTTTTATTTGTTTTGTTAATTTAAAAAAAAAAGTTTTGTCATCTTGATAAAATAGAACTTAAATTTATGATTTTAAAGAAAAAATGCTCTGAATAATTTTGATGTTTCAGACTGTTATCTTTATCTTTATTGTGTATAAATACAACATTCAAGCCACAGTAACCTTGGGCTCTGTTTAGGTGGTGGTTTTTTTTTGGGGGGTAATTACGTTAACTCTTAACATCCTACTGAGAATTTTCTAAGTCCAGAGCCACATTCCTCTAAGTGTTTATCAAAAATAGTTTAAAATTTCTTTTTCATTTAAAGTTACCTGTTATTCCCCTAAAAATAAAGTCTTCTAAATATGTTTAATATTACATTTAAACAAAGGCTATTGTTTGGGGCGTATTAGGAAAACAAATGTGACTTCCAGCCGGGCGGAATGAGGCGGTATAGGATGTTAAGAGTTAAAATAATCTTCAGGCAATTACCTATGAATTCAAACTCTAAAACCACGTTTGAATTCATGTGTAATCATCTGAAGATGACTTATTTTAAGGTAATTTAAAAAAAAATAAATACCTGAACTGTTACAGGTTACTGTTACCTGAACATTGTTTATACAGAATAAAGATGGGGACAACAATTGGAAATATCAAAATTATTCGTATCGAGCCTCATCTCATAAATACAGACAAGATGACTTATTTTTAAAGTAGTTGAAAATAAACATCTAAAACAGAGTTGAAAGATACAGTGGCTTGAAAATTTTGTTTATACACATTAAAATTGAGGACAACAGTTGGAATTATCAAAATTATTCATATTTAAGGGCCAGGTTAGCTCAGTCGGTAGAGCGTTCGGCTAGAAACCATGAGGTTTCTAGTTCAATTACGGTCCTCGCCAACTCGGCGTATGAGTAGCACAGGGATCTGTGCGGTAAAGTAAGGAGCTGATGGTAGGTGTGGCGCTCCACCTCAGATGCCAAAACAATCTCCTTGGTCTAGCACTATTGAAAAGGGGATAGACTCCCTCGCTGATTGGTTGATACCGACTTTAGGCCGCCCCGACGACTTTACTTTTTTTTATTCATATTAAGCCTCATCTCCATAAATACATTCAAGTATAAGTATAACAAAAAAATGTTCTTCTTGTTATAGGTGGTCTAGCAGTGTGGCAACTTGTAGACAATTTCAAGACATTTGTCCAAGTGTGTGCTGCTGTGGAACATGATAATGTGGTCAATACTGTTAGTATTTGTTCTGACAATGAGAAAATCCTCTCTGCCAGTCATGATAGATGGTAAGTATCAATCATTCTCTCTTCTATTTTTTTATTCTTATTCTTCTCATTTTGTGACATTTGCCTCCTTTTCTGCGTTTAAGGTGATTTCTCAGGTGTTGTGTAAGCAACTCAAATGTCATCTGGTTATTGAGACTTTGAACCTTTCAAACATGCCACTCTGAGGTATTGTGGATTTTGAAAGTACGGGATTAAATTACCTTTACACCTGGCCTAATCATTTATAAATAGCATGCTTGCCCCCCCCCATCAATGACTTAACATCGCCTGGAACTTATCTTCTTTTTCACTTTTTTTATGGTTAAAAAAATATATATATATATATATATATATTGAATATTGTAAACCTGTGAAAGCTATTTGTGTAAATCTAACAGTTAAACTATTTAACAAATGTATCGGTTGTTTCAAAATGATTTTACAAAATAAAATGATTGATTAGAAAAACTTGTTAAATTTCCGATGTATTCGCTGACCAAAATTACTTTATCTAAAAAAAAATTAAAAAATAAATGAAAATTTTTCTATTAAATATTCAATCACTGCCTTCTAGCACATAAAAGATATGGGGGGTTACCATAAGAACAATAGGGTCGGAACAATCATATATGTGCTAGAGCTACACGTCACACCTTACATTCTGATATAAGCTTTTAATATAGGTTTAGCTAATCGGTTGAGCATCCACCAAGGTTCGATACGGCCTCACCAATTTTATTGAAATACCGACATAAGAACTGTCTTTTCTGTTGAGACATGAGGTAAACGCGGAGAATTGAAATCTGAGACACTGCTTCAAGATTCTTTGACTGTCATCTTTTTTTAGCATGTTATATTTCTACACTGTCATTTTCTTTTTATCAATTCTCAAAGTATAGGATTGATAAATTCTAATGACATAATTATATTTAAAAATATATATATAGTATGCTCAACAACTGGTAGGGTGGAGCGATTTAGTGTCTGAGTGCTGTTTTAGTAAATCCTGAAAATTTCCCAAGTCCAGAGCCCTGTTTATATAAGGATTTATCAAAAAATAGCTGAAAATGGCCTTTTCATTTAAATTTACCTGTTATTTTCCTTAAATCAAAGACTTCTAAATGTTTAATATTACATTTAAACAAAGGCTATCATTTGTGGTAGATTAGGAAAATGAATGTGACTTCCGTCTGGGTGGAATAGGACATTAACAATTGTTTTATTAGTGTTATTCTCGCTATTCTCCCCATCTTCATTGTTATTTGTACAACATTTCAGCCGATATACCCTCTGGCCTTCTTCAGGTATTTCTTGTCGGACTCGGGAACCTTCTTTTCGAACTCGGGAACTTTCTTGTCGTATTCGGGTGCCATCACGGAACTTTGAACCTAATAATAACGCTAAAATACTAATCTTCAAGCCTCATCTCAAACATTCAGAGAAATAACATTTGTTTGTTTAATAAATGCAATGAGTATTGTATGTGCTTTTTTAATAACTGTATATCTACTTTTGCACACCCCTGTATATATATATATATATATATATATATATATATATGTGTATGTGTGTGTGTGTATAATATGTGTGTGTGTGTGTGTGTATAATATATGTGTGTGTGTGTGTGTATAATATATGTGTGTGTGTGTGTGTATAATATATGTGTGTGTGTGTGTGTGTGTGTGTGTGTGTGTGTGTGTGTATAATATGTGTGTGTGTGTATAATAGTGTGTGTATAATGTGTGTGGTGTATAATGTGTGTGTGTATAATGTGTGTGTGTGTGTGTGTGGTGTATAATGTGTGTGTGTGTATAATGTGTGTGTGTGTGTGTGTATAATATATATATGTGTGTGTGTGTGTGTGTGTGTGTGTATAATATATATATGTGTGTGTGTGTGTATATATATATATAATATATATATATATATATATGTGTGTGTGTGTGTGATTCCTGTGTTGTCTTGGAATAAAACCTAATTAGTAACCCAAGATATTAGGGGTGAGGTGGGTTCTATTTTTAAGGTCTACTTTTCTAGTTGATCCGCCATATAAAGAGTTAATCTTTCATCCTCTGTAAACATCAAAAGTTGCCTTTCTCTTGTCAACTGACAAGAAGAGAGAGAAAAATGGTTTCTGATGTGGGGGGGGGGGTCTGGCATCATTTTCTTGGGCAACAACTTCTCTTTTATATATAGATATAGATATATATCTATATCTCATGTCTAACAGGGTTGGGTGGAGTTAACTGGGCAACTCCTTGTGGATAAGTACTCAATGACCTTAACTTCCTTTTTAACAATCCCCCCCCTTTTTTTTCTGATATAACAATTGCATTACCCTCCCAATTCTAATGGTGTCTAAGAATGGGTGGGGCATTTATAATTCAGATAACTTTTTTTTTTTTTGTCACAATTGATAAAAATTTTAAGGGTCAGTTTAGCTCAGTTGGTAGAGCATTCACCAAGGAATTGCAAGGTTTCAAGTTTGATACTAGTCCTCACCAACTCAGCGCATGAGTAGCACAGCTTAGGTAATCTGATCTGTGCAGTAAAGCCCCTGGGAGCTTATGGTAGGTGAGAAGCTCCACTTCAGCAAGAACTATCACCCTGGTCTAGTGCTAGCGAAAACAGGATAGACTCCCCAGCTGTTTGGCTGATACCAACAATAGGTCACTCCAGAGAATATTGTTGAACATGAAAATGTGAAACAAGCTGATTTCAATGAAAAGTTGCATTTCATTTAGTTTGGTTTTTTTTAAAAATATATTTTAAAAATTAGAATATACATAGAAATAGAATTGAAATTCTACTTAAAAATGTCCAGCATTTGTAAATCTCAAAAGTAAATAAATCAATACACTAGGGGTTTCTAAAAGGTGACACTGGTTAGCTACTTTTAGTATTTATTAAAAGAAAACAGCTAACCAAGTCCCCAGGACTCTTCTGAATATTCTAGCCGATTGCAGCAATGCAGTAGTCTGGATGGTCTCAATTCTTCCTCTGATTACCAGGTCCTCCAGTCTTTTTTCCAAGTTTTTGGGACCGTTCCAAGTGCACCAACTACAATTGGTATCACTTTCACTCTCATATTCCACATTATTATTATTATTATAATAGAGAATTTCATTATTCATAAGAATAGTTATTAATATTGGGGAAGGAATTGTTTTTTATGCAATGTTGATATCTGATTGCATTTTGATTCAAAATATAGGTGGCAAGTTAATCTACAAGAAAGGATTATAAACATTTAATTTATATTCAAATATATATTTAAAAATTAAAATATACATAGAAATAGCATTGAAATTCTACTTAAAAATTGTCCAGCATTTGTAAATCTCAAAAGTAAATAAATCAATACACTAAGGGTTTCTAAAAGGTGACACTGGTTAGCTACTTTTAGTATTTATTAAAAGAAAACAGCTAACCAAGTCCCCAGGACTCTTCTGAATATTTTAGCCGATTGCAGCAATGCAGTAGTCTAGATGGTCTCAATTCTTCCTCTGATTACCAGGTCCTCCAGTCTTTTTTCCAAGTTTTTGGGACCGTTCCAAGTGCACCAACTACAATTGGTATCACTTTCACTCTCATATTCCACATTATTATTATTATTATAATAGAGAATTTCATTATTCATAAGAATAGTTATTAATATTGGGGAAGGAATTGTTTTTTATGCAATGTTGATATCTGATTGCATTTTGATTCAAAATATAGGTGGCAAGTTAATCTACAAGAAAGGATTATAAACATTTAATTTATATTCAAATATATATTTAAAAATTAAAATATACATAGAAATAGCATTGAAATTCTACTTAAAAATTGTCCAGCATTTGTAAATCTCAAAAGTAAATAAATCAATACACTAAGGGTTTCTAAAAGGTGACACTGGTTAGCTACTTTTAGTATTTATCAAAAGAAAACAGCTAACAAATCAACCAACTATTTTCTGGGGCAGACATGACTATGAACTAATGATTTCAAAAGCGTACATCATGTGAATGTTTATGACCATTGGTCGTCTGAGAATCATTTACCAATTTTCATCATGACAAAATATTTTAATTTTTATAATTCATTCATTATTTGGTTAGATCGAAATTAACGGACCTAAATTCCACCATCGTATATGTCACCCCACCGAAAGAAAAGAAATACCAGAAATCAGGAAATTAACCAAATTTAATGAAATCTTCAGTGTTGATATATTAATGAATAAAAGATATAATGCACCAGTTATTTCATTTAAAAACTTTTACATTTTTTCAGGTCAGTTAACTTTGAGGGGTAACACAGATTCTCAAAGATACATGGTTCTAAGTTAACTGACCTGAAAAAAAATGTGTTCTGCGTTAACTTTTCAGACACATGTACCTCCAAATATTTGTATCCATATTTTAAAATTTAAACTTTTTTAATTTTATTTTATTTATTTATTTATTTTTTCAGTTTAAAAATCTGGGATCTGGAAACCCTTAACTCAATAGCAACATATCGAGGTAAGTAAAATATATTTGTATATTTGCTGAGATGTTTGTTTTGTTTTACAACAGTAAGGATCTCCAAAACGTTTCTAGAAATTTCTGATTTAATTATTCAAACTCTTATCTTTATAGATAAATTTAAAAATCATAAGAGTAAAATATATTTTGTTCGAATTTTATAAAATAAAATGGGGGGTAGACGACCTAGGGGAAAAAAAACAAACTATTTTAAACTTAAAATTCATCTAAAGGTGAATAAATATAAAAATTTTCATGAAAATTTGACTCTTAATTGATTTTTCATAGAATTCTTTTAAAAATGACTGACGTAAGCAATGACATAGTTTTGGTTACAAAGAGAGACTGAATGTCCATTATTAATAGATAAGTCAGACCAATGCAACAGATTATACTAGGTTACATGGTACTAGTAAAAGGAAAGATTCCTGACCATATTATGATTATTCCTTCGAGCAATGATTCTCAACCGAGGGACATATGGTCTCCTGGGACCATATAACATTTTTTGGGCGTCCAGGCAAGTAAAAAATATCCTATATATATATATATATATATATATATATATATATATATATATATATATATATATATATATATATATATATATATATAAAGGGCAGTTGTGTATGTATGTCCGGATGAAACTACAAAAATAAAACAATTAACAACAGAGTAATATATATATATATATATATATATATATATATATATATATATATATATATATATATACACACACACACACACACACACACACACACACACACACTTAATATCATCAGTTCTTACTTTTTGTGAAAAAATGAGTTTAAAAGAATGTAGAAAAAAATTGTTAAAAAAATTTTTCAGTACCTATCAAGAATGAATAAAACAAAATGTCTTTGGCATAAAATAACCCAAAAGGGGTTGACATGCCATAAAATACCAACCAAAAGGAGGCTGCTTATTTATAAACAAAAACATACACGCACATGCGCAAAACTGTACTGGTGTGAAAAAGTAAGAAAAGGTGCGAATTATTTAACCCTGTGTAAATCTAGGTCTGTAATTTTGTCTCTTCTGCCTCTGGGGATGTTCTGCCCAAATGAATAGCATTCCTATATCTGTGTTCTGTTAGACTTAATTTAGTCTCTCTCTATTGGTAACCCTTACTTTGGCCTCCCCCTCTAAAGATGATACTCCAGCATTATCATTCTATGCTATTCTAGGTCTTCATTCCACAGCCCCTAACATTTGGCTACATAAGTATTTACCCAACCTGTTCAACACAGGAAGGATTTGACAAAAATTCACAAGAATGGGGCACTCACCGAGAAATAAACTCGCTATTCAGTAGTAATGGAGCTGCAAGACTAAATTGCTAACCATTACACCACGATGGGGTGCCCTAACATTTGGCTACATATGTATTTAACAAAATGTGTGGAATGGTGAATACACAGGATAATAAACATTCTAGATCATTCTTTTCTTGTTGAGGGCTGAAAATTGACCCCTCCTGTGTGTGTGTGTGTATTTATGTACATTAAGTCATTAGATGTAAGTCTATTTCACAGAGATGGGCAAATTCTAAGAATATTATATAGAAAAGACTATTTATATTTTTGTGTATAACTCTTTTCTTCTATATTGTATTCTCTAAAGTGCTCATCTGATGACACAATCAGAATTGGGTTAAACTTGATAAATTCATCTTGATTGTATATTTACTAATAAACATGATGTATTATTATTATTATTATTTGCTGCCAAATTGACTGGATTCTTTCTCTTTTTGGACCAAGTAACCAATAAGCACCCCAAATCATCAACTTAATGAAAGGTTCATATTTTAACTCATCTCCGGTAACTTCTAAATTTTTGTAAACAAATGATTTTAATCAGAAGTTTATGGAGATGTTGAACTCACAATAAATTAAATAGATGATTGGTACACATAATCAAATTAAAATTCAATAGCAAAATGCAATTATGTTTATTTAAGTAAAAATACAGTTTTTATTTACAAAATATTTTTATGCTTATCTAAATAAAAGGATGTCATTCAGAAATAGTATCACACAATATGTAAAATTTGTTTTTGTCAGATAAAATATAATTGCAAAAATCATCTGTTCGTTTATTTTCAAATATTTGAAAGCGAAACTTACCGGTGATGAGTTAAAATATGAACCTTTCATTAAGTTGATGATTTGGGGTGCTTATTGGTTACTTGGTCCATCTTTTTTAGAATCACTCTTCTCTATTGAACTACATTTTATCTTTTGCTGATTTTAAAATTAAGAATCAACATTATTTTAAATTGCATCTTCCACCTTAGACAATTATTTTTTACTTTTTTCACCTCATTTTACCTTTTAGTTTTTTCTTTTTTTTTTTTTTTTTTTGTTTTTTTTTTTAAAAATCTTATTATAATTCAGATTTGTGTCTGTAACTGAAATCACGTCACCATCACAATTCCCTTAGTTATTTGTTATATTCTGAATGGTTATTAAATAATATTTATTTAATCTTAATTAGCATCTTATTTATTAACAATGTCTCTATTAAGGTCTAGCTGGGATAGGTTTGCCTCAAAACAGCCCATATTATTAATGTGTTTAAAATCCTGTGCCGACTTATTGTGTGTCCCTTGAGAAATGTTGGCATTGTTTAAAGACAAAGTTTTATGATTAATCTATTAACAAAGTCTCTTTTGATATTGTGCAATAGTTTTCCTTTTTCTTCCTTTTATTATATAAATAGCAACAAAATGTCAAGTATTAAAAGTGGAAAAAATAGGATTTCCTGTTCTCAACTCTCTCTCTCTTTCTCAACTCTCTCTCTCTCTCTTTCTCAACTCTCTCTCTCTCTCTCTCAACTCTCTTCTCTCTCTCTTTCTCTCTCTCTCTCTCTCTCTCTTTCTCAACTCTCTCTCTCTCTCTCTCTTCTCAACTCTCTCTCTCTCTCTCTTTCTCAACTCTCTCTCTCTCTCTTTCTCAACTCTCTCTCTCTCTCTTTCTCAATCTCTCTCTCTCTCTCTCTCTCTCTCTCTTTCTCAACTCTCTCTCTCTCTCTTTCTCAACTCTCTCTCTCTCTCTCAACTCTCTCTCTCTCTCTTTCTCAACTCTCCTCTCTCTTCTCCTCTCTCTCTTCTCTCTTTCTCAACTCTCTCTCTCTCTCTTTCTCAACTCTCTCTCTCTCTCTTCTCCTCTCTCTCTCTGCTCAGTCAGTAGAGCATTCGGCTAGAAACCACAAGGTTCCTAGTTCGATACCGGTCCTTGCCAACTCAGTGTATGAGTAGCACAGGGATCTGTGCAGTAAAGTGAGGAGCTGATGGTAGGTGTGGCGCTCCATCTCAGATGCCAAAAACAATCTGCTTGGTCTAGTTCTATTGAAAAGGGGATAGACTCCCTCGCGGACTGGCTGATACCGACTTTAAGCCGCCCTGACTACTTACTTTACTATATATATATATATATATATATATATATATATATATATATATATATATATATATATATACACACACACACCTTCTTTTCTTTTTTAAACTCCTGGCTCGTTTGTAGTATACAGGGTTTGTTATTTAATATTAATTTAAAAAAAAAAAAAAAAGACTACCTAAGTGGTCAAGGTGGCCTAAAGTAGGTATCAGCGAGGAAGTCTATCCCCCTTTTCACTAGCGCTAGGCCAAGGAGATTGTTTTTGGCATCTGAGGCGGAGCACCACACCTACCATCAGCTCCTCACTTTACTACACAGATCCCTGTGCTACTCATACACTGAGTTGGCAAGGACCTGTATCGAACCAGAAACCTTGTTGTTCCTAGTCCGACTCTCTACTGATTGAGCTAAAGGCACCTTAATTCTTTGAAAATACTCTTTTTTTTTTTTTTGGCGGGGGGGGGGGGTCTCACACACTCCATTTTTGAGCTAAAGGCACCTTAATTCTTTGAAAATACTCTTTTTTTTTTTTTTTTTTTTTTTTGCGGGGGGGGGGGGGGGTCTCACACACTCCATTTTTCTGAATTTTTAAATGTGTAGGTGGTGTAGCTTTTTTGAAATCTAGAGTTTCTCTCCTAGAAGAATCATGTTTTAGATCAAGTTCACCGTCTTTTTTTTTCTTTTTTTTTTCCTAAGATGTCTCATTCATGATCTATTTAAGTCTTACTGCTGTCTTGCTGCGGTCTTAAATGTTAATTTGAATGCAGAACAGTGTGAAATTTTCATTGTCTACAATTTGTTGTTCAGGAGAGATATATTTGGAAATGCTTTTCAATTTAGAAAAGAACTTGTTTAATAAAAGTGAAAAGATTCACTTGAGTTGTTTTTGTTTTGTTTTTTTTTTGTTTTTTTTCTCTCTCTGTGTGTGTGTGTGGGGGGGGTATTAGAAATTTAACTCTGCTGCTTATTTTGATTTAGAATTTTCATTTAAAAAAAAAAAAAAAAAAAAAGACACATAGCCTAGTGGATAAGGGAGTTAGGTTAAGACAGTTCTAAGTGACAGTTATCTCTAGACTGCAGGTTCAATCCTGGTCAGGGGCAGCAGTAACATAGAATAATAAACAACACGGCTTAACACCTGTACCCCAGATATGGTTAGCAGAATGAGAACAAGATACCCCCATGGACTGAATAAAGGGTTAGGTTCAAAGTTCTGTGGTGGATCCCGATTATGACAAGAAATACCTGAAGAAGGCCAGAGGGTACATCGGCCGAAACGTTGTACAGATAACAATGAAGATGAGGACAATAGTCCAAATAATACTAATTATTAAGCTTCATCTGAAAAATTCATAGAAATAGTAAAAAAATAAAAAGATATGTAAATTTTTATATTTTCAAAGTTAACCTGTGTTTCCAGTATTAAAATGGTTTTAGGATTATTGTTATTATTATTGACTAACTAGCAGGACCTGTGGATATACCATAGTGTATGACCGGGATATGCATGTGGGGTTTGGGGACCGCTTGTGAATTTCCTATTTTCTTGTTACTCCTTCCATGAATTATGCGCTAATTACGTATTATTTCTGTTTATTTCATCTTTGTCTTATGACTTATTTTAAACTTGAAAAAAGATTGTGTGTGTGTGTGTGTGTAATATATATATATATATATATATATTATATATATATATATATATAAAATAGATGGAAATTAATCCGACAGTATGAAATTTAACATTTTGAAAAATGCATGCTGATTTAAAAAAATTAAAAATAAAATTTGTTTTATTTTAAAAAATTAAAAATAAAATTTATTTTATTTTTAAAACAGAACAAAATTTCAGCGGTTGAATTCAGCGTTCGTTTTTGTAAACAGTCTTTTAACAGATATCTTTCTTCCCGTCTATGTCGCTCGTTGATGAAGACCAACTTATCGATTTGGTCGAAACAGATCTGTCAGCAATTACATAACAAACATCATATGTTTTTTTTCAAAATGTTAAATTTCATATATATATATATATATATATATATATATATATATATTATATATATACACACACACACACACACACACACACACATCTTTTAATTCTAAAATTTTGAAATAGGGTTAGCAGTTATCATAACCCTATAATATGCTTTTTATGCTAGGCCACATACTATAATGTTACCTCTAATTTTGTAGTAGTTTAATTATTTAAAAAAACACATTTATCTAATTTCAAGAACTTCACTCTACATTCATTGATTGCTGATTATTCTGTATAAAAGATCAAAGTGATGAGTGTCAAATGACCCTCATAGATGTTGATGTCTTGAAAATTTATATAATTTTAATTTAATCAAATGCTTGACTAATGTAATTGCAATAAATATGGAGGGTAGGGGTAATGTCTCCATAGTAACTGCATATTTATTCTATTAAACAGAATGATCTTTTATGTGTGATGAAAGTGAACAATTCTGTTTTAATAAGTCATCCACTGGAAATAATGGTTTCTTTTTATGGGAATTGATTTGGCGGATCAGACAAATAACAGTGAAGATCAATATTATTAGTAAACTCTGTTGGTAGAGTATCCGACTGGGAACCACAAGGTTCCTGGTTTGATACTGGCACTTGGCGTATGAGTAGCACAGGGATCTGTGCAGTAAAGTTGATGGGAGGTGTGGCGATGATGGAAGATTATGACAAAGAAGAAAATAATCTTATTATAATGGAGATTCAGTGTTTGTCTGTCTAACTGAAACTACAACACTGTTTACGTCACAATACCCTCAGGAATTGCCTAAGTTTATCAATGAGTATTAAATTTATAGTCAAAATCATTAATACATAGAATAAATCTTATCTATTATCATTGTCTCTATGAAAATCTGAGTTAGATTTGCCTCAAAACAGCCCATGTTATTAGTGCTTTCAAAATCCAGCACTGTCTTATATATCACTAAGAAATAAAGGTTTGTGTGTGGTTAATTTGCATATTGGTTTTAACAAAACCGGTTTAATAATTACTTGATGTTATTTATCTCTAATATTATTGTTTTATTCTCTAACATATTAAAATCAATCCTATGAATGCGTTTATATAGAAACCAATTAAAGTAAGTGTAATCTTTTTATATGCTTTCTTATTTAATTTTGTTAGTGTTTCTAATTTAATATATTTCGTTACGTTAAAACTTTAATACTTAGGCCCAGCGAAGGGCGCATATTCTTGATGGGAGCTGCACAAGAATGCTGCATGCAGTCTTGAACAAGTCATGGAAACAGCACCCCACAAGGAAACAGCTGTAGTCACCTGCCCCCCCCCCCATCTCATAAACTATCCGAGTGAGACGGACAAGGCATGCAGGATACTGCTGGAGAAGCATAAGTGACGTTCTCCTGTGGAAGCCAACACCTGGACATGCAAGTGTGGGGCGCCCAGCAAGGATCTACATTGACCAGCTATGTGAAGATGCTGGCTGCTCCGCAGAGGAGCTCCCAGGTGCAATGCATGATAGGGAAGGTTGACGAAAGATTGTCATGGATATCCGTGCTGCATGCGTGACATGATGATGATTTGTACTAGATATCATGGATACTGGAAGAGATTGTTTAATTTGGAAAGTTATACAAGGCACCTGATGATAAATAAAAAATTTAGTATTATTTGTATTATTCGGACTATTGTCCTCATCTTCATTGTTATCTGTACAATGTTTTGGCTGATGTGCCCTCCGGCCTTCTTTAGGTATTTCTTATCAGACTCGGGAACCTTCTTGTCGTGATTGGGAGCCATCACAGAACTTTGAACCTAACCCTTTATTCAGTTCACGGGGCTATCCTGTTCTCATTCCACTAACCATAGCTGGGGTACAAGTGTTAAGATGTGTTAATTATTATTCTAGTGGATAAAGGAGTTAGGTTAAGACAGTTCTAAGTGACAGTTATCTCTAGACTGCAGGTTCAATCCTGGTCAGGGGCAGCAGTAACATAGAATAATAATGTAACACAGCTATTGTTAGCGGAATGAGAACTGCAATGTACAAGGCACTTGATGATAAATAAGAATTTGTATGTGCTTAATGAATACATGTCCCTACTAATGAACTTGGGAAAGGAATTAATCCACCTTTCTTCACTCCAGCTATAGGTAAATAATAGGGCCGACTGAATTCTTTAGTTTTAGTACAGCAACCAATCTAGAAGGTAAACTCTGAATTCAAACCAGCTGTACTCTGCTTTTAAAAAAATTGACCTTCTGCTGCATCTTGCCCATGGTGGTTGGGTTGGGTAAATACATACATACATACATATATATACATACATATATATATATATATATATATACATATACATACATACATACATACATAAATAAATACCAACCAACTCCTCCGCACGAGCAGGATGCGACACAAGGTCAATCTCTTAAGCAGAGTTTAACAGGTTTGAATTCAGAGTTTTTCTTCCAGACTCATTACCTAGCCATGGTTAAAGAGCCCAGTCTGCCTGGATTAATACCTTTCCCAAAGGTATTAGCGCCGTCTGAAATGCAAACAGTTTCGTCCTGGAATTGAACTCGGGTCGACGAGTCCATTTCCTACGATTCTAACCTACACTACGGGCGCCTACTGTGGGTAAATACATATACATAGTAGGGAAGTATTATATTGAAGATTGAGGGTTTACCAGTGAGCAGCAGTCGGCCCAGAAATGTCCTTGTAAAAATTTCATCTAACAGGTTGTCAAAAGAGTGTAGGTCATGTCACTGTAGTCTGTTATCAACGATCATTTCCTCTCCCCCCCCCACCTTTTTTTTATTTTTTAATTGGGGTGAAATCTGCACAAAATGAGATTAGTCATAAAGAGGTTGCACCGCCGATCACTATCAGCGCTATCTCGTTATCTTATACATTTGAACTCTAATGGCACGGTGGAAAGTCGGGCACACCCAGTAGCTGCACAAAGTTGCAGCATCTGGCACATACTCTCAATGGTGCTGTGTGTGTGTGTGTGTAAACGCCTTGGTTTGTTTAGCTCAGTCAGTAGAGCACCTGACTAGGAACCATAAGGTTCCAGGTTTGATACTGGTCCCCACCAATTCAGCATATGAGTAACACAGATTGGGTAATATGATCTGTGCAGTAAAGTGGAGAGCTGATGAAGTCTGTCAAGAACTTTTATCCAAAAAGTTCTCTGCCCTGTCGGCTGGGGCTTTAGAATGCACCTCGGCTGTGGGTGGTGAACTGTGATGCTAAAGGATAGAACCTAGGTGGTTGTGCAGTCCATGACCTGCAATATTCCACTTTGGTCCTTACTTGGGCTAGACGGGCGGTCGGAGAGGCCCTCTCTGATCAATCAGTTGGTTACGTCAAGCCCTAGCACCTATATGATTGCCCCAGCCCTATTGCCCTTATAGCAAGCCCCAACCCTTTTTATCATATGGGTGCTAGAAGGTGGTGGCTGAGGGTCTACATGTCCTGGCACGCGTCCTGGAAAATGAAATGTACATTTTCCAGTACTGGAAAACCTTGGAAAAAAGGAGGGGTTTTGTCAAAAATCCTGGGGAAAAATTTGTAATTTGTCCTGGAAAATTAGAATTATCTGTAAAATGTTATTGTTACACTTAACAAATATAACTAGTAAAATAACAAGGACAGTGTTTTTTGTTTTTATTTTTAACGCTCACCGAATCTACCCAAGATTTCCAAAATTAGTCATGAATATTCATTAAACGGTAAAAATGATTCTGATTGGCTGGGTACTTGTTGATTTCATCCAATGAAGCGTTATTTTGATTTATTTTTACGTGACACTAAACATGAACAAATCAAGAATTTATCAGCATCAGGCTACTTTAAAGATGAGATATTTGTTAAAAAATAAATTCCTTTTTACAAGACAAAATTTCGTAAAAACTCAGAACATTTAACTTTAACATTTTCTTTATAATCATGTTCAGCAGTGTTTAATCGATTTAAAATGATTTAATAAAAAAAAAAAAAAAAAAATGTTTTTTAAGTAAATATTTTAGCAAGGCTTAAAATTTGTTTTAAAGGAATATTTTGATTGTAAGTCAAATAATTTTCACAGAAATTCAATATAAAAAACATCTCCACAATTGAGTTGACATAATTGTAATTTAATCGTCACAAATACCATTATTTATAAGAAAATTCAAGTGTAATGCCCAGATGAAGTTTAATTGAAGAAGTTAGCTAAAATCTTCGAAAATAGCACTTGTGTAAAATAGTTACTGAAAATCAAAAAATGTATTGTACTTGTATAGAATAGCGCGCACGCAAAAATCTTGACTGAAAATGAACAACAATAATAATAATAATAATAATAATAATAATACACAGTAACGTAATACTAATTTTTAAGAATTACATAAAATTAATGCTAATTCAAAAAAGCTTTTATTAAACATTTGTTGAAGCTCTAAAAAGTGAAAGTTTTCCTAAGACAAATGTTGATTTCATTTTAGTCTAGGTGGTTGGTGGGATGAGGGGCTAAGTGATCATGTCAACAATTTAGGTATTGGGGGTGTTAATTTTGACACCTGACCCTTATTTTTGGAGCTCAAAATATTGGTGGGGTTGTATACTTTTTAAACTAATTACAGTATGAATAAAAAGACAAAAGACCAAAGGTGGGAATAGAAGAAAAATAATTATTTTAAAGGAGCACCTTTTGTAGAAATTACTCAAAATCTGAAAATTAAATGTAAAAAAATATACTAAGAAAATTTTTTTTTAAATTCTTTTGTTTGTCTTGTTAAAAGGGGTGGGGGGGGCCTAACTTTTCAATTGAGTTTTCTCCAAAAATTATTAGATAACAATTCTAAAGTAGGCTTGTTATTAAATGAATATTTGTCTTTAGAATCGAAAATTATGAAATTTAAAACTTGAAATTAGGCATTTCATATTTTAAATGAATTTCATCTATTAATTAGGTATATGGATTGTTGTAGGTATGGTGCATATAGGTGGCATAAACGATAATATTCATTTTAAAGAATTTCCATTTATTTTCTTTGAATCAGTTTGATTGAAACAATTCAGTTATTTAAAAGAAAGAATTCATTGATTAATAAGTCAACACTGAAAATTTATTAAAATCTGATAATTCTCTTATTTTTAGCTTTTTTTTTTTTTTTTTTTTTTTTTTTTAATTTAAATCAATCTGGGTAGTATCTGTTAGGGTCATGCATTTTTAACATATTTCTTGCTGACTTTTTGTAAACAAAAACGCCAGATTTTTGGGGGACTCTTTAGTTTTTCTGCATGTTTTGAACAAAAAAAAAAAGAAGATATTCATTTAAATCAATATCAAAAAGTTAATAATTTTTCTGTACATAGTGTATTTAATGTTTTTATCATTGATTTCTAAGAAAAAACTGTTATAAGTCTTAAAAACTTAAATAATGTGGTCTGTAACTACTTCACACAAAGCGCCCATTTTGATCAAATATTTAGCTGAATTCAATTGTTTAAAATGTATTAAAAATAAAAACTTATGTAATATTATGCTTTTCTTTTTTTTTTTTTCTTTTTTTTTTTTTTTTCTTACTATTTTTTAGACTTAAATAAAAATTTGACCTTAAATAATCAATTTAATTAATTTTAATTTTGTTTTTAAAATGAAAATGAGCACACAAATTGGTGGTACTAATCAAATATGTACCGTGATGTGTTTCTCACTTTTTATCAACAAATATATGTAGATATTATACAATCCCCCCATCGGCACATCAATTTAGATATTTTACAAACCACCCTGTTTTAAAAAAATAAATTTTTTTATGAATTTGTACAAAACACAATGCCCCCCCTCCACACCTCGAAGCGTAAAATCCTTCAGTCTTTTTCAATACTCTTATTTTTAAAATAATTTTAAACAATTTTAATGATTGATTCCCATATTGTATTCATCTCTGTATTTGGTCTACTCAATAGGTCACTACAGCCCAACATATGAGCTGCTTCTTTTAAATGTCTTGTTTTCCATGTCCTTCCCTGTCTATTATTTCAAGTTGAAAATATAAGTTTAATATAGGGCTGATTTAGCTCAGTGGTAGAGCGTCTGTCTGGAAACCACGAGGTTCCTGGTTCAATAACTGCCTTCGTCAACTCAGTATATGAGTAGCACAGGGATCTGTGCGGTAAAGGAGCTGATGGTAGGTGTGGCGCTCCACCTCAGACGCAATAACAATCTTCTTGGTCTAGTGCTAATGAAAAGGGGATAGATTCCCTTCGCTGTGTCTATCTGATACCGACCCCCCCCACCGACGACTTTACTTTATTTTTATTAGAATATAAAAATAATACAAATATAAAGCAGGGGGGAGGGGTCATTGTAAAATATTTACATATATTTGCTGATAAAAAGTGAGAAACACAGCATGGTAAATATTTGAAATTTGTACAAATTCAATAAAAAAAAAAAAGAGTTTTTTAATTTATTAAAACATTGGGTAGGGGTGTAAAATATCTAAATTGATTTGCTGATAAAAAAAACAAAAAACAGTAACGTTGATTATGGCTAAACAAAAACAGGAGGCCAGTTAATTTTGTTGTACAGGATGTCCATAAAGTCAGTGTGCTTTAAATAATTCATAACTTTAAAGTGCATATGGACTTTGAGGACACTCTATGTAGTTAATTGATAGATTTAGGCATCATCTATAATGAACACAAGATACTTGATTAACCCTGCATCATAAAAAAGTAAGAATAAAACAGTCTAAATGTGTCAATATATTAGATTAACATAGATTAAATTATGAAATTGCCATAAACAAGTGCTGTCCTGGAAAATTTTAACAGTGTCCTGGAAAATGATTTCCTAAAACGAGTGGGGAACCCTGCTGGGGAATGGACGTTAAACTTATCTGATGGTGAGTTCTAGTTCTGCCTGGAGTTTGGGGAAAGTGGGCATTTATTACTTAATAACCGGATTGCTTTCCCTGATCACTCTTGACATGAACGCGGAGTGGTAGT
>CM042165.1:55337283-55340126 GCA_023376005.1 Doryteuthis pealeii | reverse complement strand
CCGGAGGCGCCCGAGTGGTAGGTTAGAGTCATAGGAAATGGACTTGTCAACCTGAGTTCCAATTCCTGAGAAACTGTTTTGCGTTCACACGGCGCTAATACCTTAGAAATGTATGGAATCCAGGGCAGATTGGGCTCTTTAAACATGGCTAGGAACGTTCTAGAAGGGAAACTCTGAATTCAAACTGCTTAAACTCTGCTTAAGAAATTCACCTTGTGTGCATCCTGCCGGCAGAGATTGTAAATATATATATATATATATATATATTTACCCAACCCCACACCATGGCAAAGATGCAGCAGAAGGTCCAATTTTTAAAAAAGCAGAGTACAGTGGTTAATTCAGAGATTACCTTATCTAGATTGTGTTGCTGTGCCAAAAACTAAGAATTTCAGTCGGCCCTATGTATTTACCTATAGCTGGAGTGAAGAAGGTGGATTATAATTCCTTTCTCTCCAAGTTCATTAGTAGGGACGTGTATTCACTAACACATACAAATTTTATTATCATCAAGTGCCCTTGTACATTGAAGTTCTCATTCCACTAAACCATGTAGCTGGTTACATTATTATTCTATGTTACTGCTGCCCCTGACCAGGATTGAACCTGCCAGTTCTAGAGATAACTGTCACTTAGAACTTGCTTAACTAATAATAATTGATCTTCACTTGTTATTTGTCTGATCCTCAAATCCAATTTCCCATAAAAAAGAAACCATTATTTCCAGTGGATGACTTATTAAACAGAATTGTTCAACTTATCACACATAAAAGATCATTCTGTTTTAATAGAATAAAATATGCAGTTACTATGGAGACATTACTCCTACCCTCCATATTTATTGCAATTACATTAGTCAAGCATTTGATTAAATTAAGATTATATAAATTTTCAAGACGTCTAACAATCTATGCAGGGTCATTTGACACTCATCCACTTTGACTTTTATACAGAATAATCGCAATCAAATAAATGGTAGAGTGAAGTTTTTGAAATTAGATAAATGTGTTTTTTTAAATATTAAACTTCTACAAAATTTTAGACGGTACCATTATAGTAAGTGCCAGCATAAAAAGCATATTATAGGGTTATGATAAACTGCTAACCCTATTTCAGAATTTTAAAAATTTTAGAAATTAAAAGGTGTGTGTGTGTGTGTGTGTAACATATATATATATATATTATTAATTTATATTATATTATAATATATATCTATATATTATATACTAGCAAATATATGCACCCTCCGGGTGCAAGTATTTAGTTTTAATATAATAAAATATATTAAATTAGAAGGCCTATGAAACTGAATAAAATGCAGATAACATGATTTGGAACAGAAAAAAGGGGGGTATTTTGGAATGAAAAATAGAACAACTTTGAAACTAACTCTTCCATTTTCACTTTTTCAATTACTCCTATTTCCTAATTTTAACTTATTTAGTTAAAAATAGGAATTAAGAATAATATTACAGGTTTATTTCTTTTTGTTTAAGGATTTTCTTTAAGATTTATTTGAGAGAATTTTGCTCATATTCAATATGATAAAAACTAACAATTAGAAATCAAAATATTAACACATATTTATTAAAATCAAATTTTTAAGAATTCAATATGCAAATTAGCCTTCCATTCGCCACTGTAAAGCGCTGTTTTGTTGTATATATAAATACAATGCATATTATTAGTATGATAGATATGGTCAACAGTCTAATGATGTAAACAATTTTATTAATATTGAGGTAAATAAAAAATAAAATCATGCGATATGGGATGCAGATAACAAAGGGAATTTTGAATTTATGTATAGTATATAGGTTTCAGTACAGACAGAAAAAACATACAATCTCCATATTATAATAAGAATTAACTATATATATATATATATATATATTAATTATAATATATATATATTATATATATATATATATACTATATATATATATATACTATATATTATATAACTATATATAATATATATATATATAATTAATAAATACCAATTTCAAAGGTCGGTCCTACCATTGGTTTCTGAAATTAACACTTTTTGGTGTATTTCGACTTCAGAGGCATGACTTTGAAAAAAAAAAAAAAAAAAAAAAAAAAAAAAGGAAAAAAAAAAAGGACAAGTTTTAACTCCTGCATGTGCCAGCGATCCATATCGCTCCTGTATTTTGTTTTCGTCATTGGATCTCGTGTCTTTTAGGTTGATTTTAAAATTTTATTTTCGTTTTATTTATTTTTATTTAGTTTATGTGTGTTATTATATATGAATTCATAAATTATGGCGGTCTGATGTTTTGGTTAGTTCAATCCATATTAAGAATTTTTTCCTGGTGTGGGCATTGCTCGAAAAACTTCTGTTTTGTTGTTTAGGAAATTTCTTCAGAGTTTATTCCTTGAAGAAATTACGAATTTTCTGTTGTGCATTAATTGAGCATTTTTTTTAACCATTTATGTATGGCTTCCGATTTGGTCTAGTATTTTCCATTTCAATTTAAAATGTTTTTTTTTCTTGTTTTTTATTTACTGCCATACTTTGTTGGGAATAGCGCTGTCATATATATATATATATTATATATATAGTATATTATATATATATATATATATATACACACACACCTTTTTTTTCAAGTTTAAAAATAAGTCATAAGACAAAGATAAAACTAAAACAGAAATTAATACGTTAATTAGCGATAAATTCATGGAAGGAGTAACAAGGAAAATAGGAATTCACAAAGCGGTCCCCAAACCCCACATGCGTATCCCAGTCATATACTATGGTATATCACAGGTCTGCTAGTTAGGTCAATAATAAATAATAATCCTTAAAACCATTTTAA
>CM042165.1:55304783-55332283 GCA_023376005.1 Doryteuthis pealeii | reverse complement strand
ATTGGGTAATATGATCTGTGCAGTAAAGTGGAGAGCTGATGAAGTCTGTCAAGAACTTTTATCTAAAAAATGTTCTGTCCTGTCGGCTGGGGCATTAAAATGCACCTCTGCAGAGGGGTAAGACTCCCCCAATGGGGCCACCTGTTGGCTGTGGGTGGTGAACCGTGATGCTAAAGGATAGAACTTAGGTGGTTGTGCAGTCCATGACCTGCAATATTCCACTTTGGTCCTTACTTGGGCTAGACGGGCGGTCGGAGAGGCCCTCTCTGATCAATCAGTTGGTTACGTCAAGCCCTAGCACCTATATGATTGCCCCAGCCCTATTGCCCTTATAGCAAGCCCCAACCCTTTTTATCATATGGGTGCTAGAAGGTGGTGGCTGAGGGTCTACATGTCCTGGCACGCGTCCTGGAAAATGAAATGTACATTTTCCAGTACTGGAAAAAAGGAGGGGTTTTGTCAAAAATCCTGGAAAAAAATTTGTAATTTGTCCTGGAAAATTAGAATTATCTGAGACAAAATTAATGTTATTGTTACACTTAACAAATATAACTAGTAAAATAACAAGGACAGTGTTTTTTGTTTTTATTTTTAACGCTCACCGAATCTACCCAAGATTTCCCAAATAAGTCATGAATATTCATTAAACGGTAAAAATGATTCTGATTGGCTGGGTACTTGTTGATTTCATCTGATGAAGCGATATTTTGATTTATTTTTACTTGACGCTAAACATGAGTAAGACTAGAATTTATCAGCATCAGGTTACTTTAAAGATGAGATATTTGTTAAAAAATAAATAAAATGATTTTTTTAAAAGTAAATATTTTAGCAAGGCTCAAAATTTTTTTTAAAGGAATATTTTGATTGTAAGTCAAATAATTTTCACAGAAATTCGATATAAAAAACATCTCCACAATTGAGTTGACATAATTATAATTTTATCGTCACAAATACCATTATTTATAAGAAAATTCAAGTATAATGCCCAGATGAAGTTTAATTGAAGAAGTTAGCTACAATCTTCGAAAATAGCACTTGTGTAAAATAGTTACTGAAAATCAAAAAATGTATTGTACTTGTATAGAATAGCGCGCATGCAAAAATCTTGACTGAAAATGAACAATTTAATAATAATAATAATAATAATACGCAGTAACGTAATACTAACATTTAATAATTACATTTAGAAAGAAAAAAAATTATGAATTTGTACAAAACACAATGCCCCCCCCCCCCCCCCACCTCAAGGCGTAAAATCCTTCGGTCTTTTTCAATATTCTTATTTTTAAAATAATTTTAAAAACAATTTGATTTAGCCTTTTTAACGATTGGTTCCCATATTGTATTCATCTCTGTATTTGGTCTACTCAATAGGTCACTACAGCCAAGCCCTCTAAGATATCAGTGTATATCTTAGAAGGCGCTGCTACAGCCCAACATATGAGCTGCTTCTTTAAGACGTCTTGTTTTCCATGCCCTTCCCTGTCTATTATTTCAAGTTGAAAATATAACTTTGATATAGGGCTGATTTAGCTCAGTAGTCTGCCTGGGAATCACAAGGTTCCTGGTTCACTGCCTTCGTCAACTCAGTAGCACAGGGATCTGTGCAGTAAAGTAAGGAGCTGATGGTAGATGTGGCGTTCCACCTCAGACGCAATAACAATCTTCTTGGTCTAGCGCTAATTAAAAGGGGATATACTCCCTTGCTGTCTGTCTGATACCGACCCCCCCCCCCCCCCCGACGACTTTACTTTATTTTTATGAGTATAAAATATAATACAAATATAAAGCGGGGGGGGGTCATTGTAAAATATCTACATATATTTGCTGATAAAAAGTGAGAAACACAGCATGGTAAATATTTTAAATTTGTACAAATTCAATTTTTAAAAAATTTTTTAATTTATTTAAGATATTTGGTGGGGTGTAAAATATTTAAATTGATTTGATGATAAAAAAAAAAACAGTAATGTTGATTATGGCTAAGCAAAAACAGGAGGCCAGTCAATTTTGTTGTACAGGATGTCCGTAAAGTCAGTGTGCTTTAAATAATTCATAACTTTAAAGTGCATATGGACTTTGAGGACACTCTATGTAGTTAATTGATAGATGTAGGCATCATCTATAATGAACCCAAGATACTTCATTAACCCTGCATCATAAAAAAGTAAGAATAAAACAGTCTAAATGTGCTGATATTAGATTAATATCGATTGAATTATGAAATTGTCATAAACAAGTGCTGTCCTGGAAAATGATTTCCTAAAACGAGTGGGAACCCTGCCTGGGAATGACGTTAAACTCTATCTGGTGGTGAGGTTCTAGTTCTGGAGGTTTGGGGAACGTGGAGCACCCCTTAATCATCATTGCTCCCTGATCCACTCTGACCCGGAGTGGTAGTACCTGTTAGGGTCCCATCTATGGGTTAAATAGTAAAACATGTTTATAAACAAAACTGATTATCCATTAAGAATGAAATTATTTCAAAACTTTATCGGCATTAAATGACCCACCAAGGTTGATATCCTGTCAAAACAAAACAACCAAACCAAAAAGTTCTTGAGTCAATTCTTGAGAGCTGGATGCATTTTCTTCATATAGATCATAGTAATAATAATAATAATGATAAGAAGAGTGACAAAACTGATAAAAAGAGTAAAAGTTACAGAGAGAGATTGGAGAAGTTATAATTAACTAATTTGATCATCCACCTAGGAATCTCAAGTTTCCTGGTTCAATACTGCTCCCCGCCAACTCAGCGCATGATTAGCACAGATTGAGTAATCTAACTTGTGCAGTAAAGTGGAGAGCTGATGGTAGGTGAGGCGTTCCACCTCAACAAAAAAACAATCTCCCTGTTCTAATGCTAGCAAAAAGGGGATAGACTCTATCAAATACTGACAATAGCCACTCTGCCAACTTTACTTTTACTTATAATAAAAATACTTCCAAACTTTTTGCATAAATATTCAAGTTGTGGTTGCAGGAAAAACAGCCAAGTGTTAAAAATAAATAAAAGCCTGAGAAAGAGAGAATCGTCTTAGAAAATTATCTTTTTATCTTTTATTAGGTGCACATCTATCAATTTGCATCTGAATGTTAATTTTGTTGGGTCTGCGTCCACACTGAATGGCATTTTTTAATCATTCAAATTATCTATATCTTTATTTGGTAATTTATGAGGAAATGCGTCCGGTCTCCTGCCTCAAAAATTGCTACCCAGTGACTATTAAATATTTTTTTTGAGAACAAATGCTTAAAATCCTACCTTGTTTATGTATCCAATATTGTCTGTTTATCATCCGGTGAAAATTGTGGCGAATATTGCGACAATGTAGCCATTCAATTCAAAATAATTTACTTGTATTTATATTCAAGTTATACAAAAATGAACAAGAAAATTCTCTCTCGGCTACGTGTCATTGAATGTTTTAGTAAATTTCTTTCTTTTATTTAATCGTGTGCATCATTGAGTTGAGCCAAGCAAATATTGAGACTGTTTTAAGTAATAAAAAAAAAATGAATAAATAAATATCTCTCAGGCTACACCTGTCAGTCACAATCCACAGCAAAATTTCAATATAATCCAGAATTGTTTTATCTCCTTATAGCCAGATTTCATCTAATGCTTTTTTAAAGGTTTTTTATTATTAAATAAAGCATATATTGGACCATGATTTTTACTATACAAATGCATTGGAAATTATTTTTGCTATAAAAATGCATTGGACAATTATTTTTGCTATAAAAATGTATTGGACAATTATTAAATAAAGCCAAAGTATTAAGTTTGTTTTTTGTTTTTTCTTCCCCCTCCAGCTCATTCCAACATTGTATGGTCAGCACAGTATCACCCAACAGAATGTGATATATTTCTATCTTGTTCACAGGTAAGAAAACCCTTTTGTTTTTTTTTGTTGTGTGCATGTAGACTATTTGCCAAATATATAATGCTATGGCTGCAACATGTCAGTGATGGTGCTGTGGTTTCTGTTAAAAGTAGTTTTTATGGGGACAAATTTGCTTTTCCACCCCACCCCCGTTTTTGGGTTAAGTTTTTTTTCCCTTTTAGACCAGTTTACCTACCTTATTTATTTCTTATATATTTCCATGCTTCTAAGACAGCCAAAGGCAGGGTTAGCTCAGTCAGTAGAGCATTCGGCTAGAAACCACAAGGTTCCTAGTTCGATACCGGTCCTCGGCAACTCAGCGTATGAGTAGCACAGGGATATGTGCGTTAAAGTAAGGAGCTGATGGTAGGTGTGGCGCTCCACCTCAGATGCTAACACAATTTCCTTGGTCTAGCGCTATTGAAAAGGGGATAGACTCCCTCGCTGTCTGGCTGATACCGACTTTAGGCCACCCCGACGACTTTACTTACTTACTAGTAACAATGGAAATTGTAACCTTTTTAAATTTATAAGTCCAAAATCTTAGGCTGGGTGTTATCTTATATGTTAGTTATCATTAGCTCATTTAGTGACCTTATGGCAAGCCCCAACCCCTTTTTATCATATGGGTGCGAGAAGGCGGTGGCTGAGGTCTACATGTCCTGGGAATGACGTTAAACTCTATCTGATGGTGAGGTTCCAGTTTTGGAGGTTTGGGGAATGAGGAGCACCCCTTCATCACCATTGCTCCCTGGTCCACTCTGACCCGGAGTGGTAGTACCTGTTAGGGTCCCATCTATGGGTTAAATAGAAAAATGTATTTATAAAAAAATTGTATTATCCATTAAGAATTGATTTATTTCAAAACTTTATGGCATTAAATGACCCACTGAGGTTGATATGCCATAAAACAAAACAAACAAAATCATTTAGTGAGTTAGTGGTGGACCAAGTTTTTTTTTTTTTTTTTTTTTTTTTTTTTTTGCAGTATTATTATATATAAGAATATATATTTATTTGATGAATACATAAAAAGCATGAAACCCAGGGTCACAAAAACTCCTGCGTAATATATAAAGATTCTTTGTCTGTCCATATGTTTGTACGGCTGAGCATACATCTCTTTATGAAGGAAAATTGAAAATCAACAAAGATTCACACCCTGTTTTTGTCGGAGGGAATTATTAAAAAAACAACTTTTACCCCTCATTTTCCATCAGAAAAGTTGAATGAAAAATATAAGGGTATAAATCAATGATGTATATCAATTTTTGAAAAATGATTAAAAAATAAAACCAGTTGATAAAACATAAGAAAAAGAAAAAAGTACAAACAAGAAGAATAAAGATAACTTAAAAACAAGAATATATAAAAGATAAAACAAATATATAGAAAGATGATTTTCATTTATCTATATATGATATTGGTTAGACATTTATTTTTAACTTTTTAAATCCCAGGCAATGCTGGGTAGCTCTGCTAGTTTAACTATATATTCTAAGCCTGATATTTCAAACTTGAGATCATGATACTAATTATAAATCAGAAATCAAATTTCTTAAATAGTCTTAATAGAACAGCCATTAACATCCTTTTAATGGGATCATGGGATAGCTTTAAACAAAGATAGAGGGAGCAAAAATTACCTCCTTTTCTTTTCTTTTCCTCAAGCTCCAATACAGGCTAACTTGGTAAATATTTAAAATAAGAAAAAAAAAACTATATGATTCCAGTTATGATGTAATATGAAAAATTGTTAGTTCTCTGGAATTTGTACTTAAAAACCTAGTTTTTAGCCTTAACTGTTTTTGGACTTATGATACTGACAGACAACATATACTATTTGTGTAGAATGTTTGGTAATGTTAATTTTGCTACTAGTTAAAGGTGTAGCCAGACTACTGACTGTATTTAAGGTGTATCTCTCAATTTTGGCTTGATAGTTCAGTGTAACCTTTGACCTGGTGTAGGTGTGGACATTTTATCCAAATTTTTACATGTCTTACTATTGACTGTTTGATCATTCCCTTTGTGTAATGTTTATAATTTTCTGGTCTAATGCATAAAAAGTACTTGTATATTATTGTAGGTAAAACTAAAATATACCATTAGTACTAAAGGAATATCTTGGTGGTCATAGCATTCAATTGAAGACAATAAAGAAGTTCTTAGTGTTACAAGTGTCTAGAATTTTAAATGTACTAAACTGACTGGTTAACATGTCTGCTTGTGGGTGTACATTTGAAAAAACTCTATAGCTAGTGAATTTATGGAGGTGCCTGGTGTAATGGTTAGTCATAGAAAACGGACTCGTCGACCCGAGTTCAAATCCTGGATGAAGCTGTTTGCATTTCACATGGTGCTAATACCCTTGGGAAAGGTATGAATCCAAATAGCAGGGCAGACTGGGCTCTTTAACCTTGGCTAGGTGACCAGTCTAGGAAAAGGAAAAACTCTGAATTCAAACCTGTTAAACTTTGCTTAAGAAATTGACCTTGTGTCACATCCTGCTTGTGCGGAGGGGTTGATATATATAGTGAATTTTTTTAATTTTAATTTTAATTTTTTTTTTAAGTAACTTTTTTCATGAATTTAAGTTAAAACTTTTTTTTTTTTTTTTTTTTTTTTTTTTTACAAAAAAGAAAAAAGACCCAATGTACTTTTTTTTTTCTCTCTCTCTCTATTTTTACTTATGTCTGTATTATGTCAAGTAAATTCAAATTTAATGTTTGCACCAGTTTTATTCCCACCTTTTTCATTAGTGACACACTTGAATTTTTTTTTTTTTAATAAATTATGTAAAATAATAATAGAAAGAATTGTTGTCGTAGATGCAGTGCCACATCGGGATATTGATCTTGCTATGAAAAAATCAGAAATCATGAATAACTTAAAATTGGTTGACTTTAAGACTTGTTAGCATTTTTGGATTCCTTGGACAAAAATGCCTTTATAAACCAATTTTTAGTAGTAGGGACCCTCTAGAACTCATTTTACAGACAAAAATACCATTTTTCGTGACCCCCTCAAATTTGGAGAGCTAAAAATCAACATAACTGCCATTTTTTTTTTAATTGGAAGCTCAAATTTTGGTGATTGGCTAACTTTATTATAATCCACACTTTGACAATTTTACTTTTTTCTAGATGATTTGACATGGAATTACCCATATGGAGAAATGTAGACAAACAGGGGTGTTACACTGGATGGAAGTTTATTTCTGATGGTATTGTTGACATTTAAAATTTCGGTTTTATATAAAACCTTCTTCAGGACAATATGATAACAAAAGAAAAGGATTTTTTGTTGTTCAAAAGGTGATGGGTGTTTTTGAATGACTGGAGTTGGAAAATTTTCCAAAATTATCATATTGTCCTGAAGGTTTTATATAAAACCAAAACGTTTAAACGTCTACAATACCACCAGTAATAAACTTCCATCAAGTGTAACATCCTGTATTTGTCTACATTGCTCTACCTACTGTCATATTGATTTCCTCGTTTTACTCGCATAATAGGAAATGTAAATAATAAAAATAATTCAATGAAAATTTTACTTAATAATTAAAGAATGAATATGCTATAAAGTTTAACAGCACACTAGTCTCAGTCAGTAGAGTGTCTGACTAGGAACCACATGGTTCTAGGTTCAATACCGGCCTTAGCCAACTCAGTGTGTGAGTAGCACAGGAATCTTTGCGATAAAGTGAGGAGCTGATGGTAGGTGTGGTGCTCGGCCTCAGATGCCAAAACAATCTTCATGGTCTAGCTCTAGCAAAAAAG
Source organism: Doryteuthis pealeii (assembly GCA_023376005.1). Taxonomy (NCBI): domain Eukaryota; kingdom Metazoa; phylum Mollusca; class Cephalopoda; order Myopsida; family Loliginidae; genus Doryteuthis; species Doryteuthis pealeii. The sequence goes on along the minus strand of CM042165.1, from coordinate 55,324,608 downwards.
GGGATAGACTCCCTTGCTGTCTGGCTAATACCGATTTTAGGCCACTCCGACTTTTGCAACCTCATAAATAAAGCCTACTCATTACACGTCATCGATATACACAAATACTTGACATGAACACACACACACACACACATGTACACCAATAAGCGCCAAATTTCTGAAATAAAATTCAGTTGTCATCCTGTTATCAAAGAGTGTTGACTTTCTTTATTCTCGATTAAAGAACTTACAGTTACCCTTTTTATAAAGCTAGGTAATAAAAGGGCCTAACCATAAAACTGACAAGTTTCAAGAAGGTTTGGTTTAGACATTTTTCCTAACTCCTATTGGTATATCTGACATTTTATTCTCTGCCAGATGAAAAATAGGCCCATTTAAAGAAATTCTAGATATCCATAGTAATAATACATCCCAAGAAGAATTATAAAAATGTACCTCATACAATGATATACTCTTGATTTATTATTTTTTTCTTCTCTATCATAATTAGATATTTGACATAAACCTCATTCTCACTTAACAGTACCTCCCCCATTTGCCAATCCTTGTGACAGTAGCAAACTTTATTAGCTACTTAAGGAATCTTGACTATGGTCTCTTTTGTAAAATGTCACATTTTCTGTATGACAAAATAGGTTTTCTCTTCATGGTTAACAATTTAAAAAAAAAAAAACTGGATTGTCTTATGGGTGGATTGTCATAAAACCATTTTACTTACTTAGTCTTAGAACACAGTTTGAAGAAACTCTGGTTTAGGCTTTTTTTCTTTCTTTTTTCTCCCCCCCCCCAAACTCATATTGGTATATCTAACATCCTATTCTCTGCCAGATTAAAAATAGACCCATTTAAAGAAGAAAATAAATTTTAGATATCAATAGCAATGATGTATCCCTAGAAAAATCCTTTAAAAAAATCTGGATTTTTTTATGGATCATCATTTAACCATTACAATAAAAGAATGGAAAATCCGTCTGGTTGGACAGCCGGATCTCTCCCAATGAAAACAGACGCTCTCCCAGCTTCTCCTGACCGAGTCCTTCTCGCTTGCAACAATCCTTTCTAGCAGTCCTGCACCACAGCTCACTCAACTCTTGTTCCTTGTCGTATGTTACTGCCCTTGTCAGCAAGACTGGAACGCAACTACCCGATGTGTTAAGGCAAGTCTTAAATAATCATACAAAAATCCCACATCCAAGTCAATCGCACTGTGTAGTAATTTACATGCGCGCCAAAGTAGTCCGACGTCAAACCACAACTCACGATCAGGAGGACGTGAGTTCAATCTCCCCAATCGCCCGTTACACTCCCCACTGATCTCATTTTACACGCCGGACATATTCGTGTACTCTTTGAGCTACCATGTGTGTGATTTCTCTCGCCGCAACCATTTTGGTAAAAGTTTAATTCTTTTAGTTAACTTTTTGAATTGTTTACTCATTCAAATGGAAAGTTTTTAAAAATCCTTGATGATCCTCCACTGCTCTTTTCATGATTCCTTTAGAGCAAAGTATGAGTACATAGCAGCTTCTTTCTCAATATACCAGCAAAATTATATTTTAAAACCTGGGACATTTTGATTAAAGGTAATACATATATACGCAACCCTTCCACACAAATTGGATGTGACACAAGGTCAATTTTTAAGCAGTTTAACAGATCTGAATTCAGTTTTCCTTCTAGACTCATTACCTAACCAATGTTACAGAGCCCATTCAGCCCTACTATTTACCCATAGCTGGAGGGAGATGCATACTTTCCCATGGGTATAAGTGCTATGTAGAATGCAAACAGTCTTGTCTGGGATTTGAATTTGTCTTGCTGTGTCTATTTCTTATGACTGAAGGTAATTAAAAAAAATCTAAAAGTTCATGCAATGTTAAATACTAGCAGGACCTGTGGATATTCCACGAAACAAAACAAAAATCAAGAAAAATGATGTCTTCCGTAATTCACAATTTCAATATTACAAATAAAATAAACATTAGTATTATTAGTGTTATTCAGACTACTGTCCCCATCTTCATTGTTATTTGTACAACGGCCTTCTTCAGGTATTTCTTGTCGGACTCGGGAACCTTTTTTCGAACTCGGAACTTTCTTGTCGTATTCGGGAGCCATCACGGAACTTTGAACCTAACCCTAAAGTTCCGAATACGACAAGAAAGTTCCCGAGTCGAGAAGGTTCCCAAGTCCGACAAGAAATACCTGAAGAAGGCTGGAGGGTATATCGGCCGAAACGTTGTACAAATAACAATGAAGATGGGGACAGTAGTCCGAATAACACTAATAATACTAATCTTCAAGCCTCATCTCAAACATTCAGAGAAATAGTAAAATAAACATGTAACTTCAAACCCACCCCACCCACCCCAACAAAAAAGAAAATTCCTTTTAATTTTACATTGGGCATTTCAGCGATGCAAGACCATTTGGAAGGTTCCATTTTTAAAATTGGGTGAAATAAAATGGGACAAATAAGAAATGTGATTAAACGACACCAGATAATCTGGATTCACATTTTTGCATTGCATCTTGGCTGATTTTTTACTGTCTCCTAACAGTATTACCAGTCTGGGTCAGAGTAGACCTGGGAGTAATGGCAATGAAGAGGTACTTCACACTCCCTCAGAACTAGAGCCTTATCATCAGATGGTTTAGTGTCTGTCATAACTTGTTGAATTTATGGGTAAATTTTGACCTAGTTAAGAATAGTTGTGTGTGTGTGTGTATGTATGTATGTATGTGTGTATATATATATATATATATATATATATATATATATATATATATATAATCTACCTACAACAGTGTGTAACAGGACACATCAGAAATAAAAATAAAGGATAGTCTCTTTCTAAGTAAGACCAGATGGTAAAACAGCTGGCATAGAGAACCAGGACTTCCCCAAAAGCAAAAGTGGACACTGAGAACCTATCCTCTTGTTCCTGACATGTTTCTTGTAGAAAAGTAACTGGAATGAATTTTAAAAAAGAAAAGAAAAGAAAAATAAGCAGATGAAGGAAAATATCAAAATTTTCTAATTTATTTTTTTTTTATTTTTTTTTCAATTAATTTATTTGGTTATTTCCTATAACTCCAGCATAAACAAAGGGAACCACTCTTGACTGATAAATTATTTATTCATTTTCCCATTAACCTAACCCTAACCTCGTTTTCTTTTTTCCTATATTTTCAATAAATAAATGATTTATCAGTTCAGTGGTTCCCCTTTGTTTATGTTGGAGTTATAGGAAATAACCATTTATTTTATTTTCCTAGCTAATGGTTTCTAACATTTTCATTTATCTTTTCTATAATCTGTTTTATTAATTTCTGGTAATGATTTTTTTTCCCTTCTCCCCTTTCCTTCTCCCCCACCCCCCTTTCCTTTTTTAATTTCCTACCAATTTTATGGTCATTGACATTCATGGACAATAGGTTTTAGTTGGCAGTTATAAAGGAAATGATCCACACGCACGTGCACATCAACACACCTCCCACCCCCACTCCCCACACACACACTTGAAGAAATGATTATGTTGTTTTTTATCAGAAGAGAAAATCAAGATCAGCTTATAGCTGCAACAGGGTCAGATAATTTATCTTTTTGCACCATGTGTTTTGGTATCTACTGTTGTCTGTAGAGATAGTAGTTTTTGGTTTTTGGTGAGGGTTAAAGGTTAAAAGGTCATATCCTGACGAAAGTTTTTTTTTTTCTTCTCTTTATGCATCTTTTTATTAGATGAAAAATATTTAAATTACTTTTAAAGTGTTTTATTATTATTATTTTTATTAGATACTGTAAACAAACTTCTCTGCTGTATATTACCTACAATGTCTGGCAGAATGACCTCTGAATTTAAAATAGCCACTGTACTGGTGCTGCTTAAAGATGTCTCTGACCCCGCTCACTGCTTCTAGCACCAGTACAGTGGCTATTTTTAATTCAGAGGTCATTCTACCAGACATTGTACGTAATATACAGTAGAAAAGTATGTTTACAGTATTTAATTTTTTTTTTTTTAAATCACTTTAAAAGTAATTTTAAAAGCTTGTATCTAATAAAAATAAAATCAACAGGGAGACCTAATGTTGGTATCAGCTAGACAACGAGGAAGTCTATTACCTTTTCACTAACACTAGACCAAGGGGATTGTTTTTCGTCTGAGGTTGAGTGCCACACCTACTATCAGTTCCTCACTTTACTGCGCAGTATCGCTGTGCTACTCATGTACTAAGTTGGCAAGAACTGGTATCGAACCAGGAACCCTGTGGTTCCTAGGCAGAAATGGCACCCTGGTTGAGACCCACTGATCTAGATAATCTTGTATCAGTTGATGCTATTTAGAAACTAAAGGTTTTAATTTTATATTTTGTATTACCAGTAGTTATTTTCACTTTGATAGTTCAACCAAATATAATGAATTTTCTTTGAACACCAAATATAATGAATTTTCTTTGAACACCAAATATAATGAATTTCTTTGAACACCAAATATAATGAATTTCTTTGAACACCAAATATAATGAATTTCTTTGAGAATATGATGAATTTTCTTTGAACACCAAATATGATGAATTTTCTTTGAACACCAAATATGATGAATTTTCTTTGAACACCACATATGATGAATTTTCTTTGAACACCACATATGATGAATTTTCTTTGAACACCAATATGATGAATGATGATTTTCTTGAACACCACATATGATGAATTTCTTTGAACACCACATATGATGAATTTTCTTTGAACACCAACACCACATATGATGAATTTTCTTTGAACACCACATATGATGAATTTTCTTTGAACACCACATATGATGAATTTTCTTTGAACACCACATATGATGAATTTTCTTTGAACACCACATATGATGAATTTTCTTTGAACACCACATATGATGAATTTTCAATTTAGGCCAATAAAAATTGTGAGTATCAACTTTTAAAAATTTTAGTATTATTTGTATTATTGTCCTCATCTTCATTGTTATCTGTACAATGTTTCGGCCGATGTGCCCTCCGGCCTTCTGCAGGTATTTCTTGTCGGACTCCAGAACCTTCTTGTCGTAATCGGGAGCCATAGAATAATAATTAACACGGCTTAACACCTGTACCCCAGCTATAGTTAGTGGAATGAGAACAGGATACCCCCGTGGACTGAATAAAGGATTAGCTTCAAATTTCTGTGATGGTTCCCAATTACGACAAAAATGTTCCAGAGTCCGACAAGAAATACCTGAAGGCTGTGGAGGGTACATCAGCCGAAACGTTGTACAGATAACAATGAAGATTAGACAATAGTCTGAATAATACTAATTATCAAACCTCATCTAAAAAAATTCAGAGAAATATTTTAAAATTTTATTTATAAAGAACCTTTTATATAACAAAAGGTTAGATAGTTTTGATTTAACTTCTATCCAAAGAATTTGAGATAGTTTGAAGAATGGGACCCTGATGTAGGTCTTTAACCAACCCATTCACCAAAGTTGGATATGACACAAGGTCACAAATGGGTCATAAAGCGAGAATTGAACTTGTTATTCAGTATTAATGAATCGGTGAGACAAGTTTGGTAACCATTATACTATAATGGGACGCTTATTTAACCAACCTATTTGCCACAAATAGGATGTGATACAAGGTTGCAAATATGAGCATCCAGCAAGAATTGGACTCACTATTCGATATTAATGGATGTGCGAGGAGGATATGACACAAGGTCGCAAATATGGATAATTCGGTGAGAGTTGAACTCATTATTCAATATTAATGGATGTGCAAGACTAGCTTGTTGACCATTACACCACAGTGGGATACCTGACCCTAATGCAAATTGTTCTGAATTTGCCAGTTTTTTTTGCTCTGAGGTTAAAACTAAAGCTGATTTTAAAAGTGGGGAAACTTGTTTGAGTTACTTGTCAACTGTCAAACTAACAGCTCTCTTGTCGTTTGTGAGCAATTTAGATGGTGGTGTGGTGGTGGTGGTGTGTGTGCTTTTAATTGAATTTCATTCCACAAAAGGTCAAAAATCTCTCCTTGTTGTTGGTTGCTTCCTCCATAACCTCACTCTCTCTCTCACACACACACACACCGAACCTTTCTCTCTTTTTGTCAGATTTTTCCCATTTGTGTTGCAGAAAGGATGAAATTTACTAATTTTTCTTCTCCTACCCACCCCCTTATGTAACCTTTTTCTAAATTGTTACTGTCTCTTGCTTTAACCAAAAAGTGAAACATTGGCTGGGTGAGGAATTTGTTCATAGTTTTCATTTACTACGGTTATCTTTAACGCAAGGCTAGAAGTATGGGGCACTCAGTGAGAATTGGGTAATCTGAACATTAGCTACATAAATGAGAGTAACCTCCCTTGTTTGTTTCACTTTGAGGAAGCCATATGTTTTGTTTCAAATCAATACAACTGCATGTTTTAACACGAAAATGCGCATTATTTGAAATGAACTTAATTGTTAAGAACACATTTTATGATATTTTCATGTTAAAACATGCGGTTGTATTGATTCGAATAAATTCATATTTTCAATGTGGATTTACAGTGAAATGAAAATGGCCGACCAAAACATAATGGCTTCCTCAAAGTGAAACAAACAAGGGGAGGTTACTCTCATTTATGTAGTTAATGTTCAGATTACCAAGAATTGAACTCGCTAACAGTGATGCTGATAGCTTTTTGATTTAATGCGTCTTGGGACACACATTTTTGCTTTGAATGAGTCCCTGAGAGAATTTATGGGTCCCAACTAAAGTTTCTCAATAGATTGTAGGGTTTTTATTTATGATCTGGGAAACGACTAAAGCTGTCTAACTCCTGCTTTGTAACCTATCCCGTGTGATTCGTTTCAATAGAAAATATTGAAATGTATTTACATACAGTTAGCTTGAAATGGTGAGGGAAGAAAAAAGAAAAACACTGGGACACATGTATATTTTTTAAAAATTTGTGAGTCGGGGATGCAGGACATGTACCTGTCAGCACCTCTGCACTAGCGATACTGTTAGCCTAGATTGATAACCATTACACCACTTGAGATACCCTGGGATCATAGTTGTTGAACTGGATTGGGGGTGGGGCTAGGAATGTTCTGACTCTTGGATCTTAATGATACTTTTGTAGATATACTTTGCAGTATTAGGGGTCCTCAGCCTCTGATTTGGTGAGTGAAGTAACTCACGTGGTCCGGGGGGTGCAGGGTTTATTGCCCAGTGCCTGAGGTGCCTCAAAAGGGTAGAAGCAATTTTTACACTGGCTACAGCATGAGCTTCAGTTTGTGTGGCTCCCCACAGTAATCAGACTTTGTGCTTATGACATAGGGAGGTCTGAAAATAGTTACTTACCTGGATTAGGGGCCCTTGGCTTCTGATCTGGTGGGTGAGGTAAAGTAACTCACATGATGTGTGTGTATGGGAGGTGCATCTCCCACGCACAACCTGATCTCTGGCCTAAGAGGGGCAGGGCCAGGTTTATTGCCTGGGGTCCCCTAAAAGGGGAATGCTGATGGGATTACTCATTTTTTGCATTGGCCATCACATGAGTTTCTGTTTGTGCGTTAAAAAAAGAAAGACCTTGTGTTACTCTGGCTTGGTGGTAGGTTAGGAAAATAAATACTTTTACAGAAATAATGGATGTTTGACATATAAGGTTAAAACCAGATTTTTTGTTTTCCCTCTTCTAATATCTCTCAAGCTAAGTCGTGTTTTCAAAGCAAAAAAAGAAATTTGCTGTAAATATAATTCTGGGGAAAAGGCCATGATAATTTCACTTTGAATTTGTGAACAAAGTATCCAATAGGCACCCTAAATCATCAACTTAATGAAAGGTTCACACTTTAACTTGTCACTGGTAACTTCCACTTCCAAATTTTTGTAAACATGATTTTAATCGGAAGTTTATGGAGATGTTGAACTTATGATATATTAAATAAATAGATGGTTGGTACACATAATCAAATTAAAATTCAATAGCAAAATCTTTTTTTAAATAAGTACTTTTTAATCAGAAGTTCATCAGTATTTTTCAACACTTACGATAAATTAAAAAATGACGAAAGACATTTTTATACTAAAATAGGTTTTACATTTATTTAAATAAAAGGATGCTGTTCAGAAATAGTATCACAAAATGTGTAAAAAAAAATTTTGTCAAATACAATATAAATCATCAAAAAATCATCATTTATTTTCAAATATTTGAAAGTCGAAGTTATCAGTAATGAGTTAAAATGTGAACCTTTCATTAACTTGATGATTTGGGGTGCCTATTGGATACTTGGTCCACAAATTCAAAGTGAAATTATCATGGCCTTTTCCCAGAATTATATTTCAGCAAATTTCTTTTTTTGCTTTGAAAACATGACTTAGCTTAAGAGATATTAGAAGAGGGAAAAACTTAGTCCGAATTTGTTATCCATTTATGCTACAGACCTTTTCAACCTTCCATCAAAGTGTAGAATATGCTTACTGTATTTCCTGCAAAAGAGTGTTTTTACTAACCCCTCTGCACGAGCAGGATGTGACACAAGGTCAATTTTTAAGCAGTTTAACAGGTTTGAATTCTGTTTTCCTTCTTCTAGACTGGTTGCCATAATAAGGTTAAAGAGCCCAGTCTGCCTTACTATTTACCCATAACTGGAGGGAGGCTAGTGAGATGTATACCTTTCTCAAGGGTATCAGTTCTATATGAAATGTAGCCATGTCCATGATTTGAACTCCTGTCATAGTCCATATCCTTCAGTGATAACCATTGCACCATACACCCCTCCTACAGAGGGGTACCCCTCCCTCATAAAGGGTTGTTCTGGGTAATAATTATTTTTCACGTTGGACATAATTTTTTAATCACTCAAAATCTCAATATAACAAGGCGATAACTACAAAATGCTAGTGTCCAGGGTATGACGTTAAACCTCATCTCTTGGAGTGTGGAGTACCCCTTTATCACCATTACTCCCAGGTCCACTGTGACCCGGGGTGGTAGTACTTGTTAGGCTCCCATCTATGGGTTAAATAGAAAAAAGGAGTTTTAAAAAAATGTGATTTAAAAATTTTTTTTTTTTTTAATTTTAAAACCAATTTGAAGAAGAATAAAACAAAATGTCTTTGGCATAAAATAACCCAACAGGGGTTGACATGCCGTAAAATCCAGCCGGCCAACAACAAAATGCTAATTAGAATCCTTCCTTAATTAGAAGAATCCTGGATGTCTATTATACTGGGATTCCAACATCTTTGGGCATCTTGGATAGTTCTGCCTTTTCTTTTTTTTTTTTTATTATTAAAGAATTTTATCACTGATTCTTCTGATGTCTATTTCTGTTACCCAGCTTGAAACTCTTCCTGGGGTGGGGGTAGGGGTGGAAGGTGTGCATTTTTTTTTTTTTTTTTTTGTGTGTGTGTGTGTGAATCTGAACTCTCTGGCATTTTCGCTCAAGTGTTGAGACTTTGATGACACCAAAAACACACATTTTGGTAATCTAGACCGATCTTCTATCGGTTGATACTATTTAAGACTTACTAAAAGTCAAGCAGTGTGTGATTGTAATAACTCTTTTTCTTCTTCCATCTGGTTTAGTGCAAGCTAGATTTGAATGAATGCTCACCTATCCCCTATCATAGCAACCCACCTATTTTTTTTTTTTTTTTTTTATTTTTTTTCTTCTCTCCATATCTTGTCCACAAATATAACTAAGTAAGAAGGAAGAAAAAGATATGTTGGGAAGTGGGAATTTTATACATTTTTAATTTATCAAGGCTTATATAGGTTTAAATCCCCCTTGAAAAAAAATCCGTTAGTTCATAGTAAAATCCAGTAAATGTAATTTTGGGTAGGATAGGAGTTCATTTTTAATTTATTAATTATACAGTAAAATATATTTTTATTTTATTTTAAGTTTTTTTTTTTTTTTTTTTTTTTTTTTTAAAATGTACAGTAAAAGTTTTGTCAAAGGAATAGCTTTCAAATTAAGATTAACTTCACAAACAAACAAAAAAAAAAGCACTTTATATAATGGAATGAATCTATATATATAAGCTAAACCTCAACTTTTTATGAAGTTATTTTTGCAAATTTGATTATTCATTTGTCAATAATTAAAAGGAATTTAAAAAAAAAAAAAAACTCTTGTGGCCTACTGTGGAAAATCTGGCTAGAAATGTAAAATCACCCTAGGACTGAGTGTACATAGTTTTATGGGGGGTGGGGGTAGGCAATTCTAGATTAGAAAGTTTGACACTAAAATACGCACACACGCAAAAACTTTGATATTTTGATGGGTTTTTTTTGTTTTGTTTTTTTCTATGACTATTTGAGAGACTTATGAGTAATTTGAATTATGTATTGACTAAATTCATAAAATGCTGTTGTGCACGAATATGTGGGTGTTCTTGGGGGGGGGACAAGGCAGGATATTTGCAAACTGACACCATATGTCAAATTATATGTGCATCGTCTCAGAATGAGTGGGTACTAATGTTTGTAATAAATTCAAAGAATCTTTTTTTTTTTTTTTGAAAAAAGAAAAGAAAGAAAAACAAAATGGTTTAGTGTATGTTATCAGTCATTTTTATCTTTTCTAATGGCCGATTACACAAATTGCAATCTTTTAATAAGAAAATTGTTGACAGAAAATGGCATTGAAAATATTTCTTCTCACTGTGAAAGGCTTTGCTGTTTGCTTTGTGTTATTATTATTGTTTGTCAAAAACCCGAGTTTGCGGGGTGAAGAGGGCTTGTTCCCAGCCTATCTGGTTTCTGCCTCATCATCTGAAAATAAATGCATACAAGGCAAAAAAGAAATTTGTTACTTCTATGATGATGATGATTCTCTTCTTCTTACCATCATCATCATCATTTACTCTTAGATTCATTGTCACAGTGTGTAAATCAAAAAGTTTTCTTTATGTACTCCAATCAAAGACATAAAATTATGCTCTTTAAAAATGTACATCACTGAAAAGTTTTATTTTTTTAATAAATTAGTTTAAAGAATTAAAAAAAAAAATGTACATCACTGAAAAGTTTTATTTTTTTAATGAATTAGTTTAAAGAATTTTTTTAAAAAAATGTACATCACTGAAAAGTTTTATTTTTTTAATAAATTAGTTTAAAGAATTTAAAAAAAAAAAAAAAGCAGTATGGGGTGTTTGAAAATAAATTAAAAAAAATGCAGAATTAGGTGTTTGTTTATTGTTTGTTTGTTTTTTTGTGTGTTTTTGTTTTTATGAAGCATTATCCTTAGTTTTGTGTCATTTAGCAAATATCCTGTATAAAATCTATATTTAAAAAAATTAATTATTTTATAAATCCTCTTGTAACTATTATGAGAGAGGCGGGGGGACTTTCTTCAAATTTCTTAGATAACACATTTGTTATTAATTTATTTTACTTTTTATCTTATTTCTTTTGGGTCCTAAATTTTCTGTTGACTCCTTGTGGGACTCACACTTTTCAGATCTGGTATTGTGCCCCCTCCCCATCACAAGGTGCCCTGAGTGGGCCATATGGCCCCCGTTGAGAAATCCTGGTCAAAATACCATTATTAGTGATTTTAGTTCTTATTGGATGCCTCCATGCTAAGTTTCTTGTCTGCATCTATTTTGGATTGTAGCATTTTTTTTTTTTTTTTTTTTTTTTTTTTCTCCATTCATCTTTTAAATAAGAACTGACCTTTTTTTTAAAAAGTAGTTCAAAGGTCAATCTTTACTAGAAATGAACTCTACTCGGTTTTTAGAAAACAACAACCTCTGTAATTTAGAGTTTCAATTCAAAATGTCAACCGACCTTTGGCCGGTCAATTGAATTTGATCTTATTTAAACTTTGTTTGTCTAATATCTTTACCTGTTGATCTGTTATGGTTAATAAACTTAAGTAAATTTAATATTAAAAGTTCTAATAAAATGTTAATCCATCAGATGTCAAAATTAATTCTGTATCAAAATCTTTTTAATAAAACTAACATCTTGGCTGTTGTTACTTTTTTTTCTTCTCATCTTTAACTTTGAAAATGAATGTTAATCTGGATGTCATGTTGAATATTCGGTTGATTTCTCAGTTTTGTTTGTCAAGTTGCAATGAAAATCTGACTAAGCAAAGATTATTCTAGTTAAAAAGATGGAAGAATTACTTAAGGTTGTTTTTTGTTGTTTTTTTTTGGGGGGGGGTTCTTGTTTTTTGCAAGACTTGTGAATATTTGTATTGTATTTTATTTATTTTTTTTTTTTGGGGGGGGTAGAAATATTGGATATTCAAAATAAAATATGTACCTCTAAAATATGCCTTTTCTATGCCAGTTTAAAAATTACTGATTTAAATATTGGCATGGAATGGTTACAGTTGTAGGAAATGGATATGGCAAGAGGAATTCAAATTCTGGTTGAGACTGTTTGTATTTCACATAGAGCGAATTATCTTGGAGAAAGGTAGGAATCCAACTATGGGTTAATAGTAGAGCACACTGGTTCTCTTTAAAATTCGAAGATGAATATTTTTGTATTCTGGAACGGTAAATTTATAAAATTCTTAAGAACTAATTTTTGTTAAGTGAAATATTTGATTTAAAATGATTTGAGGGCATAGTTTTATTCAGTTACCAGTAAATCTTGATATTTTTTTTTTAAATTCTTTTTTCTTAATTTTTATTTTTATTTTTTAAATTTTTATAAATCTAATGCAATTTGTTGGATTATTTTGTATATAAGGTGTGGTACAATACACCACTTAAATTTATAGACTAAGCGAGGTCATGTGGTTTAAACCTCAGCCAATCAACAGCCTTAATGCGTGGCTGGTTGACTACTTAAGAGACGTCTATTTGCAATCATTGATCAAGGACTTGCAATACTGAGGAGCACCAAGGAACAACCAAAGGATTCTTTACCAAGGATTTCCGCTGGACAAGCGCTCTTGCTTAAAGGATGGCCATAAAATCATAACACAATTAAAGAGGGATAAGCTTTGTATAGAAAATATTAAAACTGTTTATAATGAAAAATCTTACTGTATTTGATGGCATTCCCAAAAAAAAATTTTGACTAAAAAAATTGCTCTGTGTCTTATACATCGTAGATGAAGTTTGAGACCTCCCGTGGGCTTATTATTATTATTTCCTGCTATTGCAATGTCTTGTGTATGCTTAGTGCTTGCCTGTACTGCCAAATTGCTTTTATACAGCTATGGTTCTGCTTGTGTAATGCACAGCTAGACTGTTTTCAACAATATATGCTTAAATACACTAAAAACTTTTTTCTGAATCTGACCTGCTGAAATGGGGGTGCGTCTTATATGCTGTCAAATACGGTAAATATCAAACTCTTGCAAAAAAAAAAAAAAAAAAAAAACTATTTATCTACCTACCAAGAAATCTAATTTTAACTGTTGGATATTGTTCGGTGTTAACCAAACTTTTGAGAAAGAAAAGAATCTGTGAAGAAGGATTTTTTATTTTTTTAAAATCTTTTATAAATGTTAAATGTCAGATCCACTTCCTAGAAATCTCTTAACTTGGGGGCATTTTGTGTGTGTGTGTGTGTGTGATGAGAGTTGATTGTCAGAACCAAACATAAAAGTCAAGTTGTATCTCTTTTAATATTTACCACATGGGAAAAGAGTTTTCTCTTGCAGACCGTGTGAAAATACAAGAAAGGGGTGAAAAAAAGCTTTTTTTTTTTTTTTTTTTTTCTTTTTTTCTTTTTTCTTTTTTCTTTTTTTCTTTTTCTTTTTCTTTTTTCTTTTTTTTTTTTTTTTTTTTTCTTTTTTTTTCTTTCCTTTTTTTTTCTTTCTTTTTTTTCTTTCTTTTTTCTTTCTTTTTTTTCTTTCCTTTTTTTTTCCTTTTTTTTTTTCTTTCCTTTTTTTTTTTTTTTTCTTTCTTTTTTTTTTCCTTTTTTTTTTCTTTCCTTTTTTTTTTCTTTTTTTTTCTTTCCTTTTTTTTTTCTTTTTTCTTTCCTTTTTTTTTTTTTTTTTTCTTTCTTTGACAAATATAGGAAAAACTATCCTTCTTTCTTGTACACATGCGTACATGTTTTCCTTTGTTTTTCTTGGGTGTGTGCAAAGGCTTCTAGCATTTTTTTGTTTACCCCTATTCTATTCTGAGATTTTAAAAATACTCTACATGGAGGAGGTGAGATCAAACATATTCACCAAAGTTTCAATAAAAGTTTAAAGCCATTAAGAATATCTACATCACTGTGATTAAAAAAAAAAAAAAAAAAAAAAAGAAAAAAAAAAAAGTTGCTGTATATCCTTTAATTCTTTTAATTTTTAGATGTTATATATTCTAAAGGGTCGGTTTAGCTCAGTCGGTAGAGTACTTGCCTAGAATTGCAGGGTTCTTGGTTCGATACCGACTCTCTCCAACTCATCGTATGAGTAGCACATGCATCTGTGCGGTAAAGTAAGAAGCTGATGGTAGGTGCGGTGCTTGGTCTAGCGCAAGGGAAAAGGGGATAGACTCCCTCACTGTCTGGCTGATACCAACTTTAGGCCACCCCGACGACGTACAATATGTGCAAAAGATTGTAAGAATCTGTTCTCAGTGTAAACTGGTGGACAGATTTTTTTTATGTATTTGTAAGCAACTAATAGCGTGACACACTAAAATCTTGATTATCTGGTGTTGCTTATCCACCAAATTCTTATTTCTTATGATTCTTGTCACATCAACTAAATAATGGACGATTTTGTTTTCATTTTAAAGAAAGGGAAGAAAAAGGACAAGCTACAAAGAAAAAATATAAGAAAGAAAGTAGGGGAAAGATAGGGGTGTGTGAGTGTAGAAGCTATAACACTAATCTGTTTCAATTGAACATAATGAAATGATGAAAAGAAGAAAGAATAAAAAGTGGTTTAAATCAAAATTATTATACTTTTTACATATGGAACTATTTAGCAATAGCTCTTAAGTAAACATATCAAATGTTGTAATAATTAAATTATGATAATGTGGTATATCTACAGGTCCTGCTAGTTATTATTATCACAGTGTTTTGGCAATTGGAGGGATCTGTGCGGTAAAGTAAGGAGCTGATGGTAGGTGTGGCACTCTACCTCAGGCACCAAAAACAATCTCCTTGGTCTAGTGCTAATGAAAGACTCCCTTGCTGATTGGCTGATACTGACTTTAGGCCACCCCAACAACTTTTAAAAAACTTTTACTGTGGTATATCCACAGGTCCTGCTCGGTCTCTTTATTAGCACATTTGATTAGCACATTTGAAGACCATGAGGGTTTAGGTGATCTGTGGTTATGCCTTGCTTCTTGAGTAATTGCTTTTAAAGTATCCTCCACTGCACACAGTTTTCTTGATGTCATTTTATGCTCTTTCTTTAAACAAGATATTGTTTCAATTATTATTTGATTTTTTTTTTCTTTCTTTCTTTCTTTCTTCTTTAGGATTTTTGATTTTTTTAAAAATGTATTTGATTTTATTTTAAATTTATTCTCTTTTCAGGATGGAAGAGTATTATTATGGGATACTAGAAAGTCCCTCCCTGCCTGTATAGTTGGTAAGTAGACATTAATTTCTTTTGTGATTTCATATATTCTAAAGAAAATATCGCCAGAAATATTTAAAATATGTGGTTTGAGCACACAACTAAATCTTAAATCCCTTCCTTTTTCCACCCACCCACACAGTTATTTTTATTATTATTATTATTCTTTTAACTGGAGTTACCACTTCAATGAATTCATTGTGTTGAAGGAAGAAGTAGGAAGTTCTTAAATCAAATTCAATTATTGAATACTTTGAGCATATGAGTAGCACAGGGATCTATGCGGTAAAGTAAAGAGCTGATGGTAGGTGTGGCACACTACCTCAGATGCTAAAACAATCTATTTGGTCTAGCATTAGTGAAAACGGGATAGACTCTCTCGCTTGTCTGGCTGATACCGACTTTAGGCCATCTCGACAACTTTTGATTCCTTTAGTTCAAATTGTTTGTATATTACGGTCTTACCTTCTCATTCAAACAACATTTTTTTCTTCTTTTTTTTCTTTTTGTTTTTAGAAAATTTAAGATTCTATGATTGTTAGGTACAACCAATTTTCCCTGTGAAATTTAAGCCCCCCACACACACACACACACACAATGAAACTTGCATAAAGGTTAATATTATCTTGAAAAATTTTTGTCCATTTGAAAGAAACTTTTTTTTAAACTCCTGATGATGTTTTTTTTTTGTTTTTTTTTTTTTAATTTTCAGCTTATGGAAATAATGAAAATTATAAATGATAAACAATGTTTACATTTTTACACCGTTAAATCAATAGAAATTTAACATAGCCAAAAACAAGTTATGACTAACGGCTTCTTTTAATTCTATGAAAAACCAATTAATGGTCTGATTTTTACGAAAATTTCCATAATTATTTACCTTTTTGATGAAAATGTCAGTTTTTTTTCTAAATATATTAGGGTATTTTTTTTTTTTTTTTTTTTTTTTTTTTTTTTTTTTTTTTATTATTATTATGAGGTCTTCCAACAAATTTTATTTTATGAAATAAAAATGAACAAAAAATCAATTTTTACTTTTTTTTTTCTATAAAGAAAAGAATCTGGATAATTATATCAGAAGATTTTATAAGTTTCTATGCCAGAGTTTTTTAGTGAAAGAATCATGAATACAGAATTCTGCTAAAAAAAATATCAATAAAAAAACTGACCCTGTTGTAAAAAAAGAAACCGGACTGTTTTACTTATTTTTCAAGATAATGAGGAAATGGACATGGTGAGACAATTTCAAATCCTGGATAGGATTGTTTGCATTTCACATAGAGCTAATACCCTTCAAAAAGGTATGAATCCAGCTATTCTCCCTCCAGTTATGGGTAAATAGTAGGGCAAACTCAGCTCTTTAACCTTGGTTAGCAACCAGTCTAGGAGAAAGAAAAGTGTTATATCCTACGTGGAAGATTTTATTTTTTAATGCAACATAGTTTTCTTTCTCCTAGACCGGTTGCCTCGTCAAAGTTAAAAAAAACCCAGTCTGCCCTACTATTTACTCGTAGCTGGAGAGAGAATAGTTGAATTCATACCCCTCTCAAGAGTATTAGTATTATGTGAAATGCAAACAGCCTCATTCAGGATTAGAAATCATTGTTTCTAGTTTTTGTTTTATGGCATATCCACCTCAGTGGGTCAACTAATGCCAACAAATATTTTAAATAAATTGTCTCTTAATGGTATTTCTCTGAATGTTTGAGATGAGGCTTGAAGATTAGTATTATCTGCATTATTCGGACTATTGCCCCATCTTCATTGTTATTTGTACAACGTTTCGGCCGATATACCCTCCGGCCTTCTTCAGGTATTTCTTGTCGGACTCTGGAAGAAGGCCAGAGGGTATATCGGCCGAAACGTTGTACAAATAACAATGAAGATGGGGACCAAAGTCCGAATAAGCAGATAATACTAGTCTCTTAATGGGTACTCAATTTTTTATGAACACATTTTTTTCTATATAATCCATAAATGGGACCCTAATAGGTACTACAACCCTGGGTCAGAGTGGACCTGGGAGCAATTGTGATGAAGGGGTGCTTGTCATTCCCAGGACATTAAGACCCTCAGCCATCGCCTTCTAGCAAAACTCTGATAAAGATAGTATTAGGGTTTGGACAATCATATACATATATTTACCAACCCCCCGCACGAGCAGGATGTGACACAAGGTCAATTTCTTAAGCGGAGTTCAACCGGTTTGAATTCAGAGTTTTCCTTCTCCTAGACCGGTTGCCTAACCAAGGTTAAAGAGCCCAGTCTGCCCTACTATTTATCCATAGCTGGAGGGTGAGTAGGATTCATACCTTTCCCAAGGGTATTAGCACTAAGTGAAATGCAATTACCACATCCAGGATTTGAACTCTGGGCGACGAGTCCATTTCCCCATGACTTTAACCATTACACCACGCACCACCCATATAACAATCATATAGGTTCTAGAGTTTGTTGTGACCACCCGATTGATTGGAGGGGGAATTAGTTTGTAGATAAAGTGAAATTGAATCTCACTTTAATGAAGAGAGAAACCTTGGATAAATAAACTCTTCATTTGTTTTTGTAAAGCATCTATATATTAATTGCATTTCCGCAGAACTGGAACCTCACCATCAGATAGTTTAACATTATTCCCAAGACATGAAGACCCACAGCTCTGCCTTCTAGCACCCATATCATAAAAAGGGTTGGGGTTTCCATAAAGGCAATGGAGTCGGGACAAAGACCCGCAGCCATTGCCTTCTAGCACATATATGATAAAAAGGGTTGTGGGTTGGCATAAGGGCAATAGGGGTTGGACAATCATATAGGTGCTGGGGCTTGATATGTTTCTAGTTTAGTCTATAAAGATATCCATTATGCTATTCTTTCTGTGTTGAGTGCATTTCTTTCACAATGCACATATGCATCGAATCATTTTTTTTTTTTTTTTTTTTTTTTTTTTTTTTTCTTATTTTCTTTTTTTTTCTTTCTTTTTTGTAAATTTTTTTTTCTGGAACCTTATGAATTTGTGGTCCTATTTTCTTTTGACCTCTTCTAACCAATTCGTCTCGGCCCAATATTTACCCTAGCCCAAGTAAATGAACAAATAAATATTGAAAGCTTCTCTTAACAATGGCGATAATAGAAAAAATTTTGGGATTCCTTTTTGTCTCTTCAATGTCCTTCGGTGCTTGTCCCTTGAGGGGGAAAAGTCTGTGGCTTTTCTTCTACATTTTCTTTAACTCCCAATTATTTCATTACCTTTTTACAAGGGAGAAAAAAAATAAGTCTTTATCGACTCCACCCCTGAAGATTTTGTTTGTGTATGGCTCGATCACCTTTTGTGAAAAGGCCCTCTCTACTTTTTGCTTGGTTTGGCTTAATCTATTTGCTTTGTAAATTAACAATTGCTTACTCTCTTTCAGATTCAATATAAGTGTTGTCACAATGTTTTTATATAAAGAAATCTAAAAAGTGTTTTATTTTGTATTTAACCCAATGGGAACCATTGTTCCATTTATGGGAAGTTTACAAAAATTGATATATTTGTATTTTTATCCTTCAATGGTGCTATAAATGGGAAGAAACACACACACACACACACATATAATTACCA
Organism: Doryteuthis pealeii; assembly: GCA_023376005.1. Lineage (NCBI taxonomy): Eukaryota > Metazoa > Mollusca > Cephalopoda > Myopsida > Loliginidae > Doryteuthis > Doryteuthis pealeii. The sequence continues at coordinate 55,305,486 of CM042165.1, read as the reverse complement.
ACCCCTCCACACGTGCAGGATGTGACACAAGGTCAGTTTATTAAACGGAGTTTAACTGGTTTGAATTTCGAGTTTTCCTTCTAGACAGGTTACCTAGCCATGGTTAAAGAGCCCAGTCTACCCTACTATTTACCCATAACTGGAGGGAGAATAGTTGGATGCATACCTTTCCCAAGGGTATTAGCACTGTATGTATATTGTGTGTTAGTAAAGAATGTTCAATGTCATTGATAGAACATGTATATCTAAGTTAAAGAAGTTTGAAAATCACATGGGTGAGAAACTGACAGTTACTAAGCACTAACCTAACTTATATATATTTGTTCCAGAGTACAATACATTTAAGGGATGATTGTTACCATTGGTTTGAAAGCAGCATATTGGCCACTTATCAAGACAAGTGTATTGTCTCGATAAGTGGCCAATACGCTGCTTTCAAACTAATGGTAACAATCACGCCTTAAATGTATTGTACTAAAAAAAACACATTCTCTTTCATCTTATCAAATATGATGACTTCTATTAGATAATAAGGTGCATATTATGGAGAGTCGTTATCTTTTATGATATAAAAGGCCACAAAAAAACTTTTTCTTTGTGATCTCAGGGTGGTCTGGCCTTGTCTCTCTCTCTCTCTCTCTCTCTCTCTCTCTCTCTCTCTCTCTCTCTCTCTCTCTCTCTCTCTCTCTCTCTCTCTCTCTCT
>CM042165.1:55274783-55299783 GCA_023376005.1 Doryteuthis pealeii | reverse complement strand
TTTTTTTGTTTTTTTAGATGTATTTTCATTTGATATCTAACAGTTTTTATTCCTTGTTTAAAAAAAAATACAAAAAAAATGTTTATGAATGGACCATTATCATTCAAAAAAAAAAACCAAATGCAACACTGTTGGATTATGCGAATTTTGGTCTGTGCACAGTGTGTATTTACCCAACCCCTCCACACAGTGACACAAGGTCAATTTTTAAGCAGTGTTTAACAAGTTCGAATTCAGGGTTTTTCTTCTCTTGGGCCAGTTGCCGTACCAAAATGAAAGATCCCAGTCTGCCCTACTATTTACCCATAGCTGGACAGCTCTGAAATAATGAACCATTTATTTATACACATAATAGCAGTCACTGCTCAACTTATTCTTGCGAACTCAGTTTTATAGATACCAACGAAGAATTATCTTAGGTTTATTTGTTTGTTATATATATATATATATATATATATATATATATATATATATATATATATATATAACACAGTGATGCTGATAGCTTTTTGATTTAGTGCGTCCTGGGACGCACATATTTGCCTTGAATGAGTCCCCAGGAAAATTAATGGTCCAAGCTAAAGCCGTCTAACTCCTACCTTGTAACCTATGCAGTGTAATTCATTTCTAAGAAATTATTGAAATGTATTTACAGTTACCTTGAAAGGGTGAGGGAAGAAAAAAGAAAACACTGGGGTGCATATATACGATTTTACTGCGTCTTTTTAGATTTTTGTGTGTGTGTGTGTGTGTGTGTGTGTATGTATATATGTATGTATATATATATATATATATATATATATATATATATATATATATATATATATATTCATTCATTTGATATCCAACAGTTTTTACTTTGTAAAAAAAAAAAAAAAAAAAAGTCTGATCAATCGGCTTGTCACGTAAAGCCCTAGCACCTATATGATTTTCCCAACCCTATTGCCTTTATGGTAAGCCCCAACCCCTTTTTATCATATGGGCGCTAGAAGGCGGTGACTGAGGGTCTGCATGTCCTGGGAATGATGTTAAACTCTATCTGATGGTGAGGTTCCAGTTTTGGAGGTTTGGGGAATGAGGAGCACCCCTTCATCACCATTGCTCCCTGGTCCACTCTGACCCGGAGTGGTAGTACCTGTTAGGGTCCCATCTATGGGTTAAATAGAAAAATGTATTTATAAAAAAAATTGTATTATCCATTAAGAATTGATTTATTTCAAAACTTTATCGGCATTAAATGACCCACTGAGGTTGATATGCCGTAAAACAAAACCAAACCATAGCCGGAGGGAAATAGTTGGCTTCATCATGCCTTTTCCAAGGATATTAGCACTATATGAAATGCAAACAGCCTCGTCCAGGTTTTGGACTCTAGCTTTTAATTTTCTATGATAACTATTACACCCTGATCCTTTGGGTAGAGTATGTGCATGTCTGAGTCCTTATTTTGGAGTCTGTACACCTGATCTGTATTATAAGGTCATTTACTGCAGTGGTTCTTAATCCTTTTTTTTTTCTACTCGCACTCCCTTTCTGATTAAGGCATGTGTTAGTGCCATAGTTATTTAACTTCATTAGGACTGAATCTTAAAATTCTTCATCGTCATCACTTTCAAACATTCTTTTCATTCATTCATTAGTTAATAAAAAGAGAATAGTTTACAATTTTGTTATAACAGATATGTGAATATCTCACAGCATCAGATCAGTTTAAAGTAATGAGTCTGTGGGAATCTTTGAGATATGTGTATATGAAAATTTTCAAATGCATATTGTTTGCATTTTGTGTCCTTGCAATTGGTGATTGTTGCAACTTAATGATAAATAAAAATTAAAGTAATGCCGTTTTACATTTATCAAATGGATAGGTTGCACCATTGATTTTGACAACCTATCTACGGTATCTTTGTTTTCAGGTAGATCTTGGAACATATGGCCCCTCGAATCAGGGCAGGAGGCTACTGTATTATTAAGTCGTTTTGTAGGGTAATAAGAAAAATAAAGTTTCTAAACTACAGGTAAAATAGAATATTTCTCTTTTTCCAATTGGTTTTATTTTCAGAACTTTGGTAAAAATTAGAAGTGGTGATATCGCACTATTCCCCTAAGGATTAAAAAGTATGTGGGGGTGGCAAGAGAGGTTTAATGTTTTAGGTTTAAATGGTTACTGGTGAGTGTTCTTAGGTTTGCTTTTTACCCCCATCATATTTGGTGGTCACGTTGAAAAAGGAAGAGACAAATACAAAAGGTGGTTTTATGATTTAGGCTTTATTCACGGGTCATAACCACCACGTGGCAAGGAAATATCCCCCTGGCCAGTAGTAGTGTCTAGACGCAGTTAAGGCTTAAGTCAGAATGGCCAAGATCATCTCTTGAGGGTCGGAAGTGGGTCCTTTTTCCTGCACATGTTTAGAGGGTTCTTCCGGTGTGAAGGCTCATGGGAGTTTGTTTTGTTTTTTTTTTTTTTTTTTATTATTTTAATCCCCACAAGTAAACAACCGCCCTGTCGGCTGGGGTGTTAGAATGCACCTCTGCAGAGGGGTAAGACTCCCCCAATCGGGCCACCTGTTGGCCGTGGGTGGCGACCCATTATGCTTAAGGATAGAACCCAGGTGGATGAGCAGTTCATGACATGCAATACTCTACTTTGGCCCTATCTTGGGCTAGACGGGCGGTCGGAGAGGCCCCCTCCGATCAATCGGCTGGTCGCGTCAAAATCTAGCACCTATATGATTTTCCCAACCGTATTTGCCCTTATGGCAAGCCCCAATCCCTTTTTATCATATGGGTGCTAGAAGGCGGTGGCTGCGGGTCTACATGTCCTGGGAATGACGTTAAACTCTATCTGATGGTGAGGTTCCAGTTTGGAGGTTTGGGGAATGTGGAGCACCCCTTCATCACCATTGCTCCCTGGTCCATTCTGACCCGGAGTGGTAGTACCTGTATTATCCATTAAGAATTGATTTATTTCAAAACTTTATCGGCATTAAATGAACCACTGAGGTTGATATGCCGTAAAACAAAACAAACCAAACCAAAACCACAAGTAAACAAGTATTTAATTTTGAATTAATAAAAAAAATTGTTTTGCTATTTTAATAAAATAATGGCTTTCTAAAAATTTATTTTTAATATCTTCCGTGAATATTTAGAAATGAGATTTTATGACTCTTTAATTAATTCTATTCTGTTTCATTGCATATGGTTGGCTGAGATTGTTAATGAATATTCATTTATGGCACAAACTAATGAATATTCATTTATGGCACAAACTAATGAATATTCATTTATGGCACAAACTTCAATCCAATCAAAACCATTCTGTTAGGGAGATACCTTTTATAACTTCATTTAATGGAATTTTAGCATTGTCAGAGCTAAAATGATTTTTTAAAAATGGTTTATTGTTAAATTTGAATCTACAATTGTTGGTGTATCCGGATTTTTATATAAACTAGCAATAATATGCCCCCTCTGGGCATAAGTATTTAAGTTTTAATGTAATTAAATTTATTAGATTAGAAAGACTAATAAGATTAAATAAGATTACACTTATTTTGATTATATGTTATATATTTAATTAAAATACTTATTTTAATTGGTTTCTCTATAAAATCATTTATAGGATTCATTTTAATATGTTGGAGAATACAATAATAATATTAGAGATCAATAGCACCAAGTAATTATTTATTAAACCCGGTTTTGTTAAAACCAGTATGCAAATTAATCTCACCATATATTATGTAAACCTTGGTAATATGACACGCATTGCAGGATTTTAAAATCACTAATAATATGGACGGTTTTGAGTCAAATTTAACTCAGATTTTCATAGAGACATCATTAATAAATAAAATTTATTTTATATGTTGATGATTTTGAATATAAATGAAATATTCATTGATAAACTTACACATTTCCTGAGGGTATTATTACGTAAGCAGTAATGTATTTTCGGTTACACACACACATTCCGAATATTCATTATAATACAATGGAATCCATCTAAAAGAAAAGATATCCATCGTCGATGGATATCTTTTCTTTTCTTTTTTAAATTAACCCATTAAAAATGCTTTAGCAAAACTTAATATTTATAAAATCTAAAACAAACAGGACAGCGTTGTCTCTGTCTCTCTCTGTCTGTCTGTCTGTCTGTCTCTCTCTCTCTCTCTCTCTCTCTCTCTCTCTCTCTCTCTCTCTGTGTCTCTGTCTCTGTCTGTCTGCCTGCCTCTCTGTCTCTCTGTCTGTCTGTCTCTATCTATCTATCTCTCTCTCTCTATCTCTCTCTCTCTATCTCTCTCTCTCTATCTCTCTCTCTCTCTCTCTCTCTCTCTCTCTCTCTCTCTCTCTCTCTATCTCTCTCTATCTCTCTTCTCTCTTCTTTCTATCTCTCTCTCTCTTTCTATCTCTCTCTCTCTTATCTATCTCTCTTCTATCTCTCTCTCTCTCTTTCTATCTTTATCTCTCTTTCTATCTCTCTCTTTAAGTAAAGTGACTATTCTGAAAGGTGAGTTAATTTTAGCAGGCAATAGACAAAGCTGCCAACGTTTTTTTTTTCTTTTTGAATAAGTAACAGCAAGAGGCATTTTTAGCTTTTTGGCCTTGAAGGATGCATTATTTTAGAATGTGAGTGGCACATTTACATTTTGTCACTCAATCAACAACGCCTCAGTGTTTTATTTTTTATTTTTTTAAATTTTTATTGGTGGTGGTGGTTGGGGCACAAACCGATATTGAATTCCTCGTTCTGAATATAAATTTTTTATCGACACTTAGTGTTGTGCATTTTTTCTTCAGAAAATTTTGGACCTTGTGTGTTTGACCCCAATTGTTAGAAATGTTCATTTTATTGGGATTAGATTTAGAAGAAAAAAAACATTCTTTTATATATGAAAGCTTTCTTGAAATGTTCAACAATGTATGGTGGATATGCACCGACTGCACCTCTGCATAGGGGTAAAACTCTCCCCAATTGGGCCACCTGTTGGCCGTAGGTGGCGAACCGTGAGGCTTAAGGATAGAACCTACGTGGTTGAGCAGTCCATGACTTGCAATATTTCACTTTGGCCCTTTCTTGGGCTAGACGGGCAGTCGGAGAGGCCCCCTCCTATCAATCGGCTGGTCATGTCAAGCCCTAGCACCTATATGATTGCCCCAATCCTATTGCACGTATGGCAAGCACCAACCCTTTTTATCATATGGGTGCTAGAAGGCGGTGGCTGAAGGTCTACATGTCCTGGGAATGACATTAAACTCTATCTGATGGTGAGGTTCCAATTCTGGAGGTTTGGGGAATGTGGAGCATCATCACCATTGCTCCCTGGTCTACTCTGACCCAGAGTAGTAGTACCTGTTAGGGTCCCATCTATGGGTTAGATAGAAAAATGTGTTTGAAAAAAAAAAAAAAAAGTATCCATTTAGAATGAATTCATTTCAAAACTTTGTCGGCATTAAATGACCCACTGAGGTTGATATGCCGTAAAACAAAACAAACAAATCAACACCCACAGAAGCTTCACGGTACACTAATGTGCCGCGGCACTCCAGTTGAATAACTCTGTCCTAGAGTATATCTGGCACTTTTTTTTCTTTCTTTCTTCTTGGTTGGTTGGAGTACTTTTAAACCCCCTCCTACCACATGTGTGTAACACTTGGCTCAAAGACAGTACATCACCCCTCTGAACCCACATAGAAGTGCCAAATAGAGTTATACTCTGATCCAAGTCAGAAATCTCTTTTTACAGCTTTCACTATCAGTCCTGGTTTCTTATCCTATTTCGGTAGAAGTACTTCTCTGATGTTACAGTAGATAACGTACTGATCTTAGACTTTATTAATCTCCCAGGTATTTTTTTCCCTGAACTATTTTCCAGGAACATTCCATTTAGTGTGATGGTTGGGAGGTACCAGACACTCAAAGTGACTCATATGCTTATAAAGTTTTGTATTGGTTCCAATGGGAGAAAATATTTAAATATTCTATCTAAAAAATAAATAAAAAATTATAATAAAAAAAAGGGCCACGATATGGATTGTTTTTTGTTTTAGTTTTGTTTTTTATTTTTTTTATTTTATTTTTATTTTTTTATTATTATTTTACATTTGCGACACCACATGTTTCAGATCTTCTGATATCTTCTTCAGGTGTTAATTAACTATTTTATGGTTAATTAACGCCTGAAGAAGATGTCAGAAGATCTGAAACATGTGGTGTCGCAAATGTAAAATAATAATAAAAAAAAAATTTTAAAAAAAAAATATAATCCATTTTGCGGCCCTTTCTTTTTTATAAAATATTATATATATATATATATATATATATATTATATATATAATATATACACGTACACACATTAGATATACAACAGTACAATAATTTATTATTACAATATATGATTACTTAAGAGCTATTGAAAACAGTTCAATATGTAAAAAGTATAATCTTGATTTAACGCTCTCGCTCATTTTTTCTTTCTTTCCTTCTTTTCATTTTGTTCAATTGAAACATATTAGCATTATTGCTTCTGCGTGTTAACTCCCTCTCTATCTTCCCCTACTCTTTCTTTATATATTTTCTATGTAGCATGTCCTTTTTCTTCCCTTTCTTTATAAAAAAAACCCCGGAATGATCGATTATTTACTTGAGGTGACGACACTCATAAGAAATCGGCGAATAAGCAACACCAGATAATCAGGATTTACATTTTTGCATTTCATCTTGAATTATTTGGACAGTCCCATTTTTAACCAGAGGGTGTTGTAAGATGACTGTCGTACGAACATGAGTATTAATATATAGATGATTTACAAAAGAGTTTGTTCATCCAAGGTTTCTCTCTTCATTAAAGTGAAACTTGATTTCAGTTTCACTGTATCTACAAACTAATTCCCGCTCCAATCAATCGGGTGGTCACATCAAGCCCTATAACCTACCCTTATTGCCCTTGTGCCAGGCCCCAACCCTTTTTATCATAGTTTTGCTAGGAGGCGGTGGCTGAGGGTCTTCATGTCTTGGAAATGACGTTAAACTATCTGATGGTGAGGTTCCAGTTCTGGAGGTCTGGGGAATGTGGAGCACTCCATCACAATTGCCCCCAGGTTCACTCTGGCCCAGAGGGGTAGTACCTGTTAGGGTCCCATTTATGGATTATATAGAAAAAATGTTTTTCTAAAAAATTGAGTACCCATTAAGACTGAATTTATTTTAAAAATTCGTTGGCATTAAATGACCCACTGAGGTTGATATGCCGTAAAACAAAACCAATAAACGAGAATGGCTCAGTGGGTCATTTAATGCCGATAAAGTTTTGAAGTAAATCAATTCTTAATGGATAATTCAATTTTGTTTATAAACTCATGTTTTTCTATTTAACCCATAGATGGGACCTAACAGGTATCACCACTCCGGGTCAGAGTGGACCAGGGAGCAATGGTGATGAAGGGGTGCTCCACATTCCCCAAACCTCCAAACCTGGAACCTCACCATCAGATAGAGTTTAACGTCATTCCCAGGACAAGTAGACCCTCAGTCACTGCCTTCTAGCACCAATATCAGAAAAAGGAGTTTAAAAAAACAAGAATTTTCAATACCCATCAAGAGTGAAGTAAACAAAATGTCTTTGGCATAAAATAACCCAACAAGGGTTGACATGCTGTAAAATCTAACCAACCAACAAACCTGCCCTTTTGCAATGGTAGGATGTGACACAATGTCGCAAATATGGGGCATCCAGGACTTGCTATTCAGTAGTAACATATCTGAGACTTGCCTGTTAACCATTACACAATGATAGGGAACACCCTTATTTGTATCTTAGGTATACGATTGATAAATGACACTTTCATTTTTATCTAAATGCGCAGATACTCTTATCCTAAGCAGGGGTGCCAATTTGTACATAAATAACCCATTTTTGACAGGTACTCTGCTAATTTTAATATATTATAGACTGATTATTGGTATCTTGTCGATATCAGCCAGACCGTCTATTGTCTTTTCACTAGCGTTAGACCAAAGAGATTGTGTTTTTTTTTTTTCATCTGAGGTGGAGCATCATACCTACCATCAGCTCCCCATTTTATCACACAGGTCCAAGCTATGCTACTCATATGCCTAGTTTACGAGGGCCAGTATCGAATCTGGGACCTTGTGGTTTCAAGGTGGAATCCTATGAAAATTGCCATATAATAGCCAGAAGAATGTTGGTTTGTTTGCAACTAAATTTCTTGACAATTCTTTACGGGTGGTGGGGTGGGGGTCTTTTCTTAACATTAACATAAAGTGTTTGTTTTTTCTAAACTGTATTATTGGCATTTGTGTTATAACTGCAATTGAAAAAAAAATGTTATAAAATCTCCATATAAATGCGTTGTTGATATTAGTTACAAGTTAACCTTGGAAATTGAATAAAGTATTTTTTTCTGTGGTTTCATATATGATTTTTTGTTAATGCAAATTAACAATGTAATGAATTTTAAAAAAAATTTTAAAAAACTAGCAAAGGCTTTGTAAATCCTTGAACGGGGGTTTTGGTTTTTTGGGGTTTTTTTTTGTTTTGTTTTTTCCCCAAACAATTTATAGAGACTAACTTTTAAATGAATTTTAAGATACCCCCCCTACACCTCCCCCCCCCCCCAAACAACATATAGAGACTGACTTTTTAAATGAGTTTTTATAGAGACTGACTTTTTAAATGAGTTTTTAGAGACTGACTTTTTAAATGTTTTTTTATAGAGACTGACTTTTAAATGGGTTTTTATAGAGACTGACTTTTTAAATGACTTTTTAAATGGTTTTTTATAGAGACTGACTTTTTAAATGGTTTTTATAGAGACTGACTTTTTAAATGGGTTTTTGACTGGACTTTTTAAATGGGTTTTTTATAGAGACTGACTTTTTAAATGGGGTTTTTATAGATAGAGACTGACTTTTTAAATGGTTTTTATAGAGACTGACTTTTTAAATGGGTTTTATAGAGACTGACTTTTTAAATGGGTGACTTTTTAAATGGGTTTTTATAGAGACTGACTTTTTAAATGGGTTTTAAATATTTATCAACCTTTTTATATGTTAACATCATAATTCCAAAGTCTTAGAAGAAATATCATTAAAGTTTTACTTGACTTTTATGCAAATGCCATAAAATAATGTTCTTCACTTCATCCCCATTGTTAGAATTGTCTATAAATTCATTTTTAGATCAGAATTAAAAATTGTCTGGCAATGGTTGACACCCCCCCCCCCTTTTTTTTTTTCTTTTTTAAATTTTTTTTTGAAAGATCAAAAATTGAAGTAGTTGTTCCAAACTCCATTGAATAATTTGATTCTTATTGAAATAAGTTCTATTGAAACAAATCCAAATATTTCTGATTAAGAGGATTACATACACAAGAATTAAAAAGGCATCCAATCATGGTGTAATGGTTAGCAAGCTAGTCTTGTAGACTAATCCTTACTGGATGCTCCCATACTTACTAATTTGTGTCCCATCAAACCAATGGTGAAAGGGTTGAGTAAATATCTACATATACAAAAATTGTTTATATGAAAATAGAAGGAAAAAAGGTTTCATGCTAATCTCTTACATTTGACTGTAATGCACACACACACACACACACACACACATCCATATTATGGGGGGGGGGGTCAATAAGTCTGTAGCCTGATTAAATGCTGAAATTATCTCTGTATAATCTTTAATCTAATTGATATCCGACCCTGAATTAGATAGATTAACCAGGAGATAATGTTTTTAAAATAAAAAATAAAAAAAATTATTTATTCAAAAAAAAAATCATATGCTACAGATTGTGTGTGTGTGTGTATATATATATGTGTGTGTGTGTGTGTGTGTGTGTGTGTGTGTGTATATATATACTTAATCCTTTTAGTATTGGAGAAATGAGAATAAAGTGCTCGATTACTTCTGTAAGAGCTGTATTTATTTATTATAGTGTACAATACATTTAAAGTGCGATCACTACCACAGGTTTCTGAGCAACATTTTACTGCGGCTGCTCAGAAACCTGTGGTAGTAATCACACTTTAAATGTATTGTACAATATATATATATCTGTACTCGAGGCCCTCCTCATCAACAAATTCCTTCCTGCTCTTTGTATACAAAAGAAATTTTATTCTTTACTCCTTTTTGGCGCTACCGTTCTTGATCCCACCCCAACATAAAGAAATAATGTGTGTGTGTGAAATAGCATCTAACTCCAGCAATAATATACTAAAAATATTTAATAACTAACACACTTATTTTAGCCCACCTACCCCCACCCCACCCCAAAAATAGACCCTCTTAATTTGAATGAACAATAAATTCAGATTAAAAAAAACTAACACACTAAAACATACCTTCCCCCGAAGACGACCGGCGAACTGGTCGAAAGGGCTTTGGTACAAAGTATGGGACAGTTTCTCCTCCAAATAGATCCCAAATTACAAAAACCCACTAGAAGACTAGAAAAAAATACAGATAAAGACCATAAAAAAGAAATATTCCGTCATTTTCAACAATACCTGCTTAAACTAATTTCCAGAACTAAAAATTCCCTAAGTGAGAAATTTGTTGCCTAGAAATATAAACGGGGGTGAAAAGGAGACTAAGGCATAAAATCCATAAGACAATTGAAAGGTTTTTTTATTTTTTTATTTGATGTTTTAATGTAATTTTAATTTTGAAATTTTTTTTCTTTTGCAGCCCAAACATTTTAGCTTCTGCTTCTGAAGATTGCAGTGTGGTAGTTGGTAACATCTCTGGCGACAGCATAGAACAAATGTAAGTATCAAATAACAAGAGCTCTCTCTCTCTCTCTCTCTAACATTGTGTGTGAGCTTTTTTGGCTGACTTGCCATAACCAAATGGAACCTTGGTAATCCAGTAGCTTAAAGTGTCCTACTTTCTGGTAGGATTTAGCCCCTCCTCCCCCGGGGTCTTTTTTAAGGCTGTGTCTGGGGGAGAAGATTATGTGAAACTGGAATTGACATGATAGATAAATTCTTACTGCTATTACCTTGTCCCCTCTCTCTCTCTCTCTCCCTCTCCGTCTTTCTATCTATCTATCTATCTATATATATATATATATATATATATATATATAGTCTCTCTACCTTTGAAGTGTTGGTTCAGAAGTAGAGTATTGAACTGTAACTGAAAGGTTTACACGTTACCATAAGTGGAAAATATTAATACTAGTAACAACAGTTGGAAATCTTTCATATATCTTCAGTATTCCACTAACGCTACTGATAATTGTGCTTAGTAATTAGTAAATAATATGTATATAAACCTGATGATTTGAGTTATGTAGCATAGAATTTGGAATCGTATTGAATAAGTGAGGATTATTAACCATAACACTTAAATATTTAATACACCCTGTTGCTGGGGCTTGGGATACACTGACTGTAATCTCTGCAGGGGGCAGGGGAATGGTAAGACCCCACCCTCACCCTGTTGGGATAAGCTATAATCAAATTCTTGAAAACCCTGTCAGTTGGGTTTAGAATATATTGTCTGTGTACCCACTGCATTTGCAATGGGTGTCCTGGGTAGGACCCTAAACTACATCTGATGGCGAGGCTCGAGAGTTAGGGTCCCTTTTTTTTTTTTTTTTTTTTTAAATCAAATAATTCTGTTTGATGATGTGAAATAAATTTTTTAAAATTTAAGAGTCAACTGCTCAAAAGATTATTTGGATTATTGTTCTCATCTTTATTGTTATCTACACAACGTTTCGGCCGATGTGCCCTCTGGCCTTCAGGTATCTTTTGTCAAACCCGGGACCCTTCATGTCGTAATTGGGAGCGTTTTCAGAACTTCAAACCCTTTATTCATTCCACAGGAGAAGACTGTTTTCATTCATGTGAAGGGTCCCGAGTCTGACAAGAAATACCTGAAGAAGGTCAGAGGTCACATAGGCCAAAACGTTGTGTAGATAGCAATAAAGATGAGGACAATAGTCCGAATAATCTAAATAAAAATTATCAAACCTCATCTCAAAAATTAAGAGAAATTGTATTCAAAAGTTGTAAAAAAGATATGGATGCGATTCCCTAAAATCTAGACATAAATAACCCTAGATGAGTTGACATGCCATTAAAATAAATCATTAAATATTTAATTTATTGGAAGAGAAATGAATCCCTTAATCAAAACATTAAATGATTATTTGGTCTGAATAAGAACGTGGGGGGGGGTATCAATTACTCAGAATGGAAGAATGGAAGGATTATTTTTATATATATATATATATATATATATATATAATATATACTAGCAAATATATGCACCCTCCGGGTGCAAGTATTTAAGTTTAATGTAATGATATATCGTATTAAATAGAGGCAGACAAAAAGATATGTGGGGGTATAATAGAAAAATAGAAATGAAACTTACTCTTCCATCACTCCCGTCTTTCATTGTTGAATTTTACTTATTTAACTATTTAGTTAAATTAGGAAATAAAGAATAAAATGACAGTTATTTTCTTGTTAATGGATTTCATTTAAGATTCATTGAAGAGATTTTGCTTATATTCATTAAAATAAAACCAAACAGTTAGAAATCAATAATACTAAGCACATATTTAATAAAATCACATTTTTAATATTAATATGCAAATTAGCCTTCCCATTCACACTGCAAACCTATTTTTTATATATAAATACCATTGCATGTTATTTGTATGTAGATATGGACAACACTAATAAAAAGGTGAAGCAATTTTATTAATAATTGAGGTTTAAATATAAATAAAATCATGGAGAATGTGATGTAAATAACTATGTTAATTGTGACTCGATTAGTAAATAGTTTCGGTTAGACAGAAAAACACACAATCTCCATTATATAAGATATATATATATATATATATATATATATATATATATATATATATATATATAAATGCTTCAGTCCTTACATTCTGAGTAATTGGTCCCACCTAATCAACAACAGTAATGAATATACCCCCCCCCCCCTAGTTTGAAAGCAAAATATTTCTAGTGTTATGTTGTAACACAAATGTGAATAAATTAATACTGATGTCCCATAATATTTGTTACATAATGTGTATGAACTTTATGTGCAAATGTGACCACTATTATGGGACAGAGGTTAGATGTTTTACTACCTCTGTCCCATAATAGTTGGTACATTTATCATATGAAATTTATATGTAAATGTAACAATTATCATGGGACAGAGGTAGTAATAAAAATGACCAAATTGGTTCCAGAAATCATGTGTCTTTTAGGTAAGTTTGAAAAAAATATATATAGATTGATAGAAAAACAATCTGCCCTGTTAGCTGCAGAGTGGCAAGACTCCCCCAATGGGACCACCTGTTGGCCCTGGGTGGTGACCTATAATGCTTAAGGATAGAACCCAAGTGGCTAAGCAGCCAAAGACATGCAACACTCTACTTTGGTCCTTACTTAGGCTAGACGGCGGTCGGCTGGTCATGTAAAGCCCTAGCACCTATAATATTCACCCAACCCTATTGCCCTTATGGTAACCCCGAACCCTTTTTATCATATGGGTGCTAGAAGGCGGAGGCTGAGGATCTACTTGTCCTGGGATGACGTTAAACCCTATCTGATGGTGAGGTTCCAGTTTTGGAGGTTTGGGGAATGCGGAGCACCCCTTCATCACCATTGCTCCCTGGTCCACTCTGACCCGGAGTGGTAGTACCTGTTAGGGTCCCATCTATGGGTTAAATAGAAAAATGTGTTTATAAAAAAATTGGGTATCCATTAAGAATGAATTCATTTCAAAACTTTGCCGGCATTAAATGACCCACTGAGGTTGATATGCTGTAAATAAATAAAAAAAGTGGGATGGATGGATATACATTAATTATTTTTTTTTAAAATTTATTTAGACAAATTTTATTCTATTTTTCTTCTCTCTCTCTCCTCTCTCTCCTCTTCCCCTCTCCTCCACTCTCTCTCCCCTCTCCTCCACTCACTCTCCCCTCTCCTCCACTCACTCTCCCCTCTCCTCCACTCACTCTCCCCTCTCCTCCACTCACTCTCCCCTCTCCTCCACTCTCTCTCCCCTCTCTCCTCCACTCTCTCTCCCTCTCCTCCACTCTCTCTCTCCTCCACTCTCTCTCCTCCACTCTCTCTCCTCCACTCTCTCTCCTCCTCTCTCTCACTCTCTCTCTCTCCCCCACTCTCTCTCTCACTCTCTCCTCTCCTCTCCTCTCTCTCTCTCTCTCCACTCTCTCTCCTCCCCCACTCTCTCCCTTCTCTCTCTCCCCCTCTCTCTCTCCCCCCCATTTTACTTAAGTTTGACTAATATTTCTTATGTATTTTCAGCTTCAAAAACACAACACATCAAGATTTTGTCCAAGGTTTGTGTTGGAGCCGTGGGCACAAACTGTTATCTTGCGGTTGGGACTCTCTTGTGCTCACCCATGACCTGAGTGGTGTGAAAAATATGCAGTCTAGTGAAAGTGTAACGGTTAAAGTGAACGGCCATCAAGTTGGTGGAAATGATCTAAAAACCGAACATTATGAAAAGTCTTCTTCTTGCTGTGAAGAGAAAATTTCTTCCATTTCATCATCAGATTCTATACCAACCAAATAAACTCACCCACATCCTAAACCACATTCACAACCAACCATGCAATTATTATTATTATTGTTGTTTGTTAGGGATAATTGGAATGGTAGAATTTCTCTTGGAGATTCTCATCAAATGCAGAATGTTAATTCTTTGGTGTGACTGGATAAACTTTAAAAAAAAAAAAATTTAAAAAAATGTAGTTTTGTTGGTGAGACTCTGGAAACATAATTCATTTTTTTCTCTGAATTTTTGAGATGAGGGTTAATAATTTGGATTTTTCAGACTATTGTCCTCATTTTTATTGTTATGAGCACAATGTTTCAGCCGACATGCTCTCTAGCCTTCTTTGGGTATTGTTGAACTCTGGGGGAACCTTGTCTTTAAACTCTGGGGAACCTTGTCTTCGAACTCTGGGGAACCTGCCTGATTGTAATATTAATGTTTTCTAGTTTGAAGAGAAGGTTTCCAGAGTTCAACAAGAGACACCTGAAGAAGGCCAAAGAATGCATCAACTGAAATGTTATGTATATAACAATAAAGATGGTGACAATAGTCCAAATAATATTGATTTTTATCCACCATTCCATAATGTTTATAAATCACTGCCCAGAGCTGCCTGATTCTTAAGGTTGGCTCTCTCAGGACGATGAGCCCATTTGGTATAGAGTGGTGGGGAATCTAGGATCAACTGTGGATAATTCTTTGCTCTCATTTTAAGAAGTTATTTCCCTCCCCCATGAATAGATCATAAATGACAATGTATGAAAATTAATGAAGACTTTTTTTTCTTTTTTTTTTTTTTTTTTTTTTTATTAGCTTTTTCTTTTTCAAATGGAGAAAAATACAAAGAAAAAAATATATGAGGAAAAAATGAGTAAAGAAAAGAAATGTTGATGGATAAAAATGAATTTTATCGATATCACTTTTAATCGATATCACTTACACGTGTTTCGGTCTGTTCATCAAAATGTATACGGATTTACGTTATTATTATTATTAAAATAATCAGATGGAGTTGAAATGATGATGATAATAATAATAATAGGAAAAATGCATAAATTATTATCATCATTTCAACTCCATCTGATTATTTTAATAATAATAATAATGTAAATCCGTATACATTTTGATGGACAGACCGAAACACATGTGTAAGTGATATCGATAAAATTCATTTTTATCCATCTACATTTCTTTTCTTTACTCATTTTTTCCTCATATTGTCGGATTCATTTCCCATTCTTACATATATATATGTATATATGTATATATATGTATATATATATATATATAAAGGTCTGTTACTCATGCAGATATTTGCTGCTACATATCACTGCTGCTATTGTTGCAATATCATTAAATAACATAAAATGTGAGTCTGGTCAATATTTAGATTTTGCCATATTGCAGAAAGGCATAGAATATTCTAATTTATATATTAGAATAAGGTGTAATGGTTAGTCAGAGGAAATTGACTTGCCAACAAGAGTTCAAATCCTGGACGAAGCTGTTTGCATTTCACATACCTGGGAAAGGTATTCATCCAACTACTCTCCCTCCGTCTCTGGGTAAATAGTGGGGCAGACTGGTTCTTTAACCTTGGCTAGATAACCAGTCTAGGAGAAAGAAAACTTTGAATTCAAACCTGTTAATAAATTGACATTGCGTCACATCCTGACCTCTCTCTCGTAATAGTTTATATTTGCATTAATATTTCTTCTGGGTTTGATACCGGCCCTCGGCGGATGAGTAGCATAGCTTGGATGTGTGCAGTAAAAGTGGGGAGGCATTTTAGGTGTGACATTTTACCTCAGATGCAAAAACAATCTTCCTGGTCTAGCACTAGACTAAAAGTGGATAGACTCCCTCAATGTCTTTTACATTAAAAAAAAAAAAAAAAAAAAAAAAAAAGAAAAGTAACTCGCTTATATTTGTAAATTTGAAGATTTTTTTTTTGGTTAAACCCAAAATTATCTGGTATGAAAGTTAAATCCTAAGATTGTTTTAAAAAATATATTTTGCAATATGGCAATAATCAATAATTGACAAAAAAAAAAATGTTTCCCTCAAAAGTACCAAAAAAAAGCAAAAAAAAAAAAGCAAAGGAAATGCCTAAAAAGGATCAATTTTTACAAGATCATTGCAATATGAAATTATCCAAATAAAAATCCTAACCAGAAATGGCTTCATATTGAATTTCTTTTACCTTTTTTTTTTATATATGTTTCTTTTTTTTTTTAATTTCATAGCATGAAACAATAAAAATGGTTGTGTGTGATTCATTACAAAAATTGCTGTCTGTTTTAATGTTACTATTTTGAAAATGAAAAAAATAATTGAATAAGATGTTGAATAATTATAAATTCAAATTTTATATTCCTTTTTGTTGATTTTAAAAATAAATCCAACACAGTCAACAAAATTTTGGAATCCCTGAGCTTATTTATGGGGAGAGGGGCGCTCTCCCCATGAATAAGCTCAGGGTGTTGTCTCAAGTTTAAGAATGAATTATTGGCAGTATACTAAGAATTATTTGTAGTTTTATTTTATTTTACTATTGGGTTTAGGCTTAATTATTGGGTAATCTGAACATTAGCTACATAAATAAGAGTAATCTCCCTTGTCTGTTTCACTTTGAGGAAGTTCTATTGATTCGAACAAATTCATATTTTCAGTGTAGATTTACGGTGAAATGAAAATGGCTGACCAAAACATACGGCTTCCTCAAAGTGAAACAAACAAGGGGAGGTTACTCTCATTTATGTAGCTAATGTTCAGATTACCTTTTTGATTTCCTTGAAACATTGTTAAACAAAGTTATAAAGTATTTTATTTATTTAAAAAAAAAAGATTATTTGAACAATTGAAGTCACATCTTTTCTGTGTGGTGTTCAAACATCCCACCTGATGCCATGTTTATAACGTCCAGAAATATAAACACACAACACCGCGTTTTATATTGAAAAACGTCTCTGAAGATGATGATACTTTCAAATTATTAAGACTTTGGACTCTTTTAAATTGCAGTAGCTTTTTTTTAAAAAATGAATAAAAAATATAATAAAATACTTTATAATCTTTTAAAATTATTTTCAAGAATTTCAGGTTTTATGATGTAATTATTTTACCTCTTTATTTAAACAAAAAAAAAAAAAGTGACAAGACTTTGACTACCCTCTAAAGTTGCACACTTTCAAGTCACCTTCTTGGGTAAGGTTTGTGGTAATCTGAACATTAGCTACATATATGAGAGTAACCTCCCCTGGTTTGTTTCACTTTGAGGAAGCCGTTGTTTTGGTCAGCCATTTTCATTTCACCATAAATCTACACTGAAAATATGAATTTGTTCGATTCGATACAACTGCATGTTTTAACACGAATATATCATAAAATGTGTTCTTAATAACAATTAAGTTCATTTCAAATAATGCGCAAGCACAATTAAGAACACATTTTATGTTAAAACATGCAGTTGTATTGATTTATGGTGAAATGAAAATGGCTGACCAAAACAAACGGCTTCCTCAAAGTTAAACAAACCAGGGGAGGTTACTCACATTTATGTAGGTAATGTTCAGATTACCAGGTTTGTAATCATTTACTTAAGTGTAGATTAATATTATTAATTTACTTATAAGATACATTGCATATTCACTGAGTGGAGTTCTTTGATGGTTTATGTGCTGTTCAAAACAATTTAAATATGAATTGAAGGTGAGTTTCCTGCTGACACTTGATTTTTAGTTTTGTGTTAACTAAACAAAAAGAATTTTACGGAAGACGTCTAACATTTAAAAAAAGAATTAATCACTTTTCAATCCTCCTCATTAATTCTTCTCGTCATAGACAATAGAATTATTTATGTTGGATCATTACTTCTATTTGGGTTTACATGATGCTACTATCGTTTAAGGGTAATCTGAACATTAGCTACATAAATGAGAGTAACCTCCCTTCGTTTTGTTTTTTTCATTTTGAGGAAGACGTGTTTTAATAATATTGAAATTTATTGTGTACAGTGCTCAGGTGCACCACAACTCATCAAAGTCTCATGTCTAGTACACAAAATAATGTATTAGTGTCAGGAACATGAACAATGTACAGTAATGATATACATGTATGTGTGTGGAGAGGGGTATCAGGTATAGTGTTGGTGGACTACAGGAAGCATGGTGGCTTTGAAAGATGCAGTATTTTGGTAGCCCACAACGGAAGCAGGCAGCTTATTCCATGCCTCTTCAATTCTGAGCGTGAAAAAATGTTTCCGAAAGTCATGTGAGTAATGTTGTTTTCTGACTTTGTTTTGTAAAAACGTGTATTTTTCGACAAAGTGGGTATACCTATTAACATTTTTTTTTCTTTTTTTTTTTTTTAAATTGATTTAAAAATGTTAACACCCTTATAGGAATACCTTTAATATATTTTCAAACAGTCTCCACCTGTTCACCATCCCTGTCAACATGTGCTTAGAATCCCCCACAGGTAATTTTTTTTTTAAAAAGATGTTAATATTCTAGAGAGTACCTGTATATTAGAAAAGTAAAGGTATACCCAATTTGTCGAAAAACCGTTTTTACAAAAAACGCATGGCTTCCTCAAAGTGAAAGAAACAGGGGAGGTTACTCTCATTTATGTAGCTAATGTTCAGATTGCCCATTTTAGTATATAGATTACTCAAACAGAAAGAAGGCTGAAGTATTTCAAGTTAAAATTAAAGAAAAAGAATATTTGAATTTCTGTTAAGCAATTTAAAAAAAAAATAATCTAAAACAAAAAAGAAAATACCTAAATTTATTTATTGTAGGTTGAATAATGTTTATCATAATGTAATTTCTCGTTAATCTTTAGTGAGATCAGGTTATGTAACCACATACTTATCATGTGTGTGTCATTTTATATATAAGCAGATAATTATAAGAATATTTATTATGAAAACAGTTTTTATTAGGATTGTACAAAAGTTCCCAGTGCTCTTTTATATTCTTTTGCTTTTGTAAACTAGACTGAATGCGCAATAAAAAAGCTACAAGATGGTAGATTCCAAAATAACTAGTATTAAAAAAAAATTCAATTTTGACAAACGTAAATGTTTGTCAAAATTGATTTTTTTTTTTTTTTTTTTTTTTTTTTTTTTGTTATTTCAGATTTTGTGATCTAACAAAGCGAGCATATACAATTTTAGCAACATGTCTTAATTTGGGTTTTATTTTAAGGATTTTTCTTTAATTGTTCCCCATTGTTACACTGGGGAACAATTTTAGACAAAATTTCAGTTGAGTTTGATTTAGACTCATATTGACATGCTGATTTCAAAACTGGAGTCAGTTTTCTTCTATCACATAAAGTTTTGTTCTCTACATCTTACTCCCAAAATAAGCACAATTGTATTATTTGTCTGTAAGTAATAGGACTGGTAAACTAATTGCATAGATAATTTTATTGGAAAGGAATGAGAATTATTCAGATCTGGTGACTAGGTTGATTCCCAGTCAAAGAACAAACAGCACATTTGTGAAGCTAGTCTATTTTGCATATTCTAAATTAAAACTTGGCGATTAAGGTAAGTTTTTGGCCCCTTATCAAATGTGCAAGCAGTGTGTTAAGAGTTTACAGATGGTGGATCAAGGGAATATGTGATAAGTTGGCATTTGGTATACCTATGATTTGGAGGGAGCCAAAATATCATTGCACAGACTTATTTTTGTTTAATGAAAACTTCACCATATAACAAGAAAAACAAATGTAAAATTGAGTATCCTGGTCTCCCTTCAGCTATATGTTTAGTGCCTCATTCAGCTGAAATCCCAGTGTGGGGCAGTAGAGCTTGAGAGAAGCATTAGGTGCATAGGAATTGGCCTCCAAGACCTAACCTTAAACCTGTAGATCCCAACTCTAAATGAACCATTTGTTGACATAAAGAAAATTATGTTCCCACTTTGCACATGAAACTAGGTGTCTTGAAGCAATTCATTAAAACATTGTCAACTGAAGGCAATTGAAAAAAAATCAAGGCCAGTGTGTTGGACAAAAGATTTGGATAGTTATCAAAAATGAACATTTCATCAGGACAATGTCAGAACTCAAAAAGAATGCTTGGATTTTGACAAGATCTTTATCTTGTAAATAACTTTCTTGGAGATACATAAGCAAAGAATTACACTGAAATTGGATAACCATAAAAAGTGCACATGAGCATCTTGCCAACATCTTGGAAAACCTTGATGTGGTCAGCAATGAGCAAGATGAATGGTTCCACCAATATTGAAAATTCATGGAGGAATGGTATCGAAGTATTATGGGATGTAAATATGATGGCTGACTATGGAGCAAATTGTCAGATTGAACACTAGAAAAAACGTCTGAGTGTTGAAATAGGTCGGAAAAGTAAAACGGAAAGTTGGTGTGGACATAGAATTTAAGGAATTTAGAAATTACTCTAATAGACTTATTTCTTGAAAAATTCTAAATATAGCTTATTAAATCAATTAATTACGTTTTTTAACGTTTTTAATTTTACGTTTAATAATAATAATCATTTACGATTTAAAAATGATACATAATAATAATAATGATAATAATAATTAAGATATTACATAATTTTTAGATTTAAAGATACTACATATTATTATTTATTATTATTATTATTATTAATAATTTACATTTAAACAAACATAAAAATAGTTGACAAAATTACAAAAATACGTTTTATCACCAAACTTGTCCGTTTTACTTTTCCGACCTGTTTCAACACTCAGACGAAAAAACTGTAATTTTTTACCTTAACTAGTTGCACACAATTTGACTTACAGTAACAATATCCTTTTAGTTTGTACAAACATAGTTAAGCAATGTTATAATTATTTTCCAATTAAAATTTTTTAAACATTCTATAAAATTTTGTAACATGCAGTATTCTAATGGTTTTTGAGGCCAAGCAGGAATATCCTGTTACTTAAAAAGTTGATGTAATAGAGAAAAAAAACTAGGGTAATTTTTGGATTCAAGGTCCAAAAGTCAGACATAAACAAGTGTCAGATTTAACTCAACAAAACTTGTGATGCTCAGCGTAATGTTTTATTATTTCCCATTATGAATAAATATTTAAAACATTTCATGAAATAAGCAGAAATTTGTTAGATGCTGTATTTCTATGGTTATTGAGGGATGAAATAGCTCAAAAAGTTGATGTGATATAGAAAAACTGGGGTCAAAAAATTCAGAGGTCAAAATATAGTCGAAAACCGGTGACAGATCCAACTCAACCAAAATCTTGTTTCCCAGTGTAATGATTCAACCATTCTAACCTGAAAAATTGATAACTCCAATAAAAAAAACTTTTCAGTTTGATCTCAATTGGAAAGACATGAATGTAATAAAGATAATGGGGGGGGGGATGTTGATCCATATGAGAAGGATCTTTTCTTTTTCTTTTTTTTTCTCCTTTTCCATTGATAAACAACTTAAATATCTGTATGTCCAGGGGGTGCGAAAAGCGTTTTAATAAATAATCAGCTATGTTATCAGTAGACACGTAGAGATAGCAAAAAAACCTAAGCTACCCTATCTGAAGTTATCTCCCTTCTCAAGTCACTCCTTAAAATAAATTTGCTTTTAAAAAGGTCACATAATTCTAAGCATAACTTTAAAACTAGAATTGCTAACTACAAGTTTTGAAAATGATTGAGGGTGAAAAAAATATGGACTATCAAAAAAAAAAAAAAAAACAGCATAATCTGATAGTGTGAAATCTCATTCAGTAGATGATTTCAATTGATTTATATCCCCTCCCCCAAATCCTTGTATTTGGCACTTGGCTTAACCGGGAATAGAAATTTGAGTTTATTTTCCAAGGGAGAGAACTTGTAGAAAAGTTAGTTTCCAATGCCTTATCAGGAATATATATTTATATTTACTATAGAATATCTTAAAAGAGAAAAGCCTCCATTTTGTATTGTCTGTCCTGCTCCATTTCCATTGATATTGGTAAAATGTATTGATTTCAATAAAATCCGTTCTAGACATTACCAAGTGGGTGACCTGAAGGACAATCCGGATGACATTTTTGGATTCCTGAAGGAGGTAGGATTGTACCAAAAAATTATAGATACTCCACTTCTACAAAACATTCTTCTGCAAAAAATATAAAACTCAATCCTTTTTACAAAATATTCCTCTCCAAAGAATGCTAATAAAACCAGATCTTTCCACCAAATTCATTCTTTAAAGAATGATTGGTGCCATTATAGTATGTGGCCTACCTTTTTGATTCTGTTGTAGTATGTGGCCTACCCGGTTTGAATGTGTCCTACCTCTAAGAGTATATTTATAGATATAAGTAGTAGGCAATTTATTGAAACTAATTATTTTTCACATATATTCAATTTCAAGAAATGCAATTCAGTCATAAGTTGTATATAGTAATTAAGAATAATTAAAAAAGAATTTATCCATAACTTACATGAATCAGAGATCTATTTAATTCTAAAATTCTGAAATAGGGTTAGGGTTAGCAGTAATTATTATAACATTTTAATATGCCTTTTTGTGGTAGGCCACATACTATAAGAGAGACCTGATTTTGTAGGCCACATTCAAAAGGTAGGCCACATAATATAATGGTACCGAATGATTATTCTATTTCTGATGGCATTAAATAACCTAATGTGGTTGATGTGCCATAAAACTGACCAAACAAATGAATATCATTTTATGAGTTGAAGTTAGCTTAGAACATCCCTGGGAATGCAATAGAAGTTCATCTGATTTTACAAGCTATTAAATTGTCTTCAAATATCAATACTACTATCTCATTTCTATTGGGTTTCTCCATCCAACCGCTCCTTAGTTTATATTTGCCTCACCTAAATTTGGGATTGAAATATTGATTTTTGAACAAACATGAACCTCATAAAGATTTATTCACAGTCACTTGATTTTTTTTTCTCTCTCTCTCTCTCTCTTCTCTCTCTCTCTCTTCTATGTATGTATATATATATATATATATATATTGTACTAGCAAGAATATGCGCCTTCTGGACGTAAGTATTTAAATTCTAATGTAATGAAATATGTTAAATTAGAATGACTAAGAAAATTAAGTAAGAATGCATATAAAATAATTACACGCATGCATATTCCAGACATACATATATATATATTTCACACATACACGCTCATACACTCACAAACACACACAAACATATATATATATACCTCACATATTCCAAACACACACATATATATGCATATATTCCACACATATTCCACAAAAAGTATTGATTTTAATATGTTGGAGAATAGAATAATAATATTAGAAATCAATAACACCAAGTAATCATTTGTTAAAACCAGTATGCAAATTAACCACACCATATATATTGTAAACCTGTATTTCATAGTGATATATATGACACATTCCAGGATTTAAATGTACTAATAACATGGGCTGTTTTGAGGCAAATTTAACTCAGATTTTCATACGCATAATTAATAAATAAGATTTATTCTATGTATTAATGATCTTGTCTATAGATTAAATACACATTGATAAACTAATGTAATTCCTGAGGCTATTGTGATGTAAGCATTGGCATACTTTCAGTTACAGACAGACACTGAATCTCCATTATAATAAGATATATGATAAAAAAAACCCTTTCTGTGGGTAAAAACAAAGGGGTTGTTTATTACACGGTCATTCATTCCTCAAGTATATAAGGTAAGTTCCCTTATCATCAGTTAGGTCATCCTTTTAACCTTGAGCTAAATCTGTTTAGCTCAGTAAATAACTCGGTTTCTATACAATGTTCCCAAAATACATCAGTGTTTTATCTTGTATTAAAAAAAAAAAAAAGAAATAGAAAGTTTTGTATAAAGCAAAGCTAAAAACGTTTCCACTTTCATCAGCCCTTAAATTTATTTTCATTACAAAATATTTTTGCTGCTGAGAATTTAATCTTCCATTAATTATTTAATATAAAAAAGGTTGATTAGTTTTAACTCCTAATTCCAGAAGAGTTCCTTTTTTATTTATAATCTGAACTAAACACGATTTGTATTAAGATTTTTTTTAACAGGACATCATACAAATATTGCTCTTTTGTTTATTTTAAATACAAGAATGCTTTGTGTACTATATATATATATATATATATGGACTCTCTCGTCGATTTTCGATGCATGAGGGTTCACACACACAATGAACACCCACACAGTGATTTGTTTATAGTGGTGAAGGCTTGTGTTGGACCATCCACACTTTTTGGCACAGTCGATAGGAAAGAATTGGTGCATCAAGGGTTGCCACAAACCCAATCAACGACCAACCTCAGGAATTTTGAATTCAGAGTTATCCCTCTCCTAGACTAGTGACCTACCCAAGGCGAAGGGCCAGCCTGCCTATCTATTTCACC
>CM042165.1:54984340-55274683 GCA_023376005.1 Doryteuthis pealeii | reverse complement strand
GTGAGCAAAAAACCTGCATTCATGAATAAGTGTTTGACATGTTTCACACTGTGGTCGTTGTTCTTGTTTGAGTATATAGGAGTGTGAGTCTTGTGTAACCCCAATGCATAATCAGGACACAATGACTTGTTCCTTTCTAGATTTTTTTTTTAAAGCTGGTCTCCAGCCTCCTGAAGTGGGTTTGATTAGGAAGAGTTTATTGTGATGTTGTTATTCCGGTGTTGTTGCCATTTTGTATGAAGGAATCTATTAATTTTAGGTTTCAAGTCAGTATAATGGAATCTTGAACTCTGCCAATGGATTGTTACTGTTCTGTGGTCGTAGTGGGTAATGTGCTGGACTGTTGATATTGTAGTTAGCAAGTTCAAACTCTAGTCAGACTATTACATTCGCTTTCAGACTATACTCTTGGGAAAGGTATGAACCCCTCATTCTTCCAGGTATGGGTTAATAGTACTATTGTTCTTCTCAAGGATAGGTTGGCATTAAATAACCACAAAGATTTGATATGCCATTAAATCAAAGAAATCAATCATCCATATATAATTTTTCGTCTTCTTTTCCGCAGGTTGACAGGTGTTTTTAATTGCAGCTATTTAACAATCAATCTTGATCACATGGCCGCCCTGTTAGAATGCACCGACTGCATCTCTCCAGAGGGGTAAGACTCCCCCAATGGGGCCACCTGTTGCCATGAGTTGCAACCATGATGCTTAAGTATAGAACCCAGGTGGATGAGCAGTCCATGACATCAAAAACTCAACTTTGGCCCTTTCTTGGCTAGACAGGCAGTCGGAGAGGACCTCTCACATCAACCCTAGCACCTATATGATTGTCCCAACCCTATGCCCTTATGGCAAACCCCAACCCTTTTTATCATATGGGTGCTAGAAGGCGGTGGGCTGAGGGTCTAATGTCCTGGGATTAATGTTAAACTCTATCTGATAGTGAGGTTCCAGTTTTGGAGGTTTGGGGAATGTGGAGCACCCCTTCATCACCATTGCTCCCTGGTCCACTCTGACCTGGAGTGGTAGTACCTGCTAGGATTCCATCTATGGGTTAAATAGAAAAACATGAGTTCATAAACAAAATTGATTATCCATTAAAAATGAATTTATTTCAAAACTTTGTCGGTATTAAATGACCCACCGAGGTTGATATGTCATAAAACAAAACAAACCAAACCAATCAACTACAGACTTTAGTATAGTACTTCTCATAGCCAGTCTGCTGGACTTGTGTCAGTTGATGGAGTACTACCTGCCCGTCTACAGGTGCCACACAATTTGTATAGTTTTGAAGTACAGCAACCGTACATATAAACTAAAATTGGAAATATATTTCTAAAAATATCAACTGGCTGAAACCACATTCAATATGCTTCTTTTATTTCCATACCTATGTGAGGCTTCTTTTATCTCCATACCTATGTTGAGGCTTCTTTATACCTATGTGAGGCTTCTTTTATTTCCATACATACTATGTGAGGCTTCTTTTTATCTCCATACCTATGTTTAAGGCTTCTTTTATTCCATACCTATGTGAGGCTGCTTTTATTTCCATTAACTATGTGGCTTCTTTTATCTCCATACCTATGTGAGGTTCTTTTATCTCCATACCTATTGTGAGCTCTTTTATTTCCATACCTATGTGAGGCTTCTTTTTATTTCCATACCTATGTGAGGCTTCTTTTATCTCCATACCTATGTGAGGCTTCTTTTATCTCCATACCTATGTGAGGCTTCTTTATTTCCATACCTATGTGAGCTTCTTTTATTTCCATACCTATGTGAGGCTTCTTTTATCTCCATACCTATGTGAGGCTGCTTTTATTTCCATACCTATGTGAGGCTTCTTTTATCTCCATACCTATGTGAGGTTTCTTTTATTTCCATACCTATGTGAGGCTGCTTTTTTAACAATGAGCATGATAAAAATGAAGTACAGGAACAATTTGGATATTCAAGAACCATTGTCTGTGACACACTTTTCTATTGTTTACTCATTTAGTCATTGGGGTAGTCTATTCAGACCAAAATGTCTTCAGCATAAAATAACCCAACAAGAGTTGACATGCCATAAAATCTAACCAACCAACCAACTCAAAACATAATTATAGAAATTAGTTGTTTAAACAAGTCGTTTTTTTTTGTTAATTTTTAATATTTATTTTTTTAAAACATTTTTTTTAGCCTTTTTGATTTGTTTATAGTGGTGAAGGCTTGTGTTGGACCATCCACAACTTTTTGCACAGTCGATAGGAAAGAATTGGTGCATCAAGGGTTGTCACAAACCCAATCAATGACCGACTTCAGGAATTTTGAATTCAGAGTTATCCCTCTCCTAGACTAGTTACCTACCCAAGGCTGAAGAGCCCAGTCTGCCCTACTATTTAACCCATAGCTGGAGGGAGAATATATGGATTCCTACCTTTCCCAAGGGTACTAGCGCTATGTGAAATACCAACAGCTTTGTCTAGGAATTAAACTCAAATCGATGAGTCCATTTTCCACGGCTCTAACAACTAGCCTAAATTTTCCGACCGATTTGTAAGTTTAGCCCATCACATAATGATATAGTAAGAAATTTTAATTCAATGATTAATTACTACTACTACTACTAATAATAATAATAATTACTAATTAATAATAATAATTACTTGAAACTCCCAGTCATCAGATGAGATATTTGCTGTTCTAAATGAAACCCTCAAATAGACTATTTATTAATCAATACGTACTTGTTGGCTAAAGTTTTTCAAAATTCTCGTTATAATTGTAAGAAATATTTCAAACATCTCGAACAAGAGAAAAATGGGTTTCTAAATTGTCTACTTTGCGATAAACCTTTGTAATTGTGAAGTAAAAGCGAACAATTTTTGTGAAAAGAAAAACAAGTAAATTTTATTCAGAAAATAATCGAAGCGTAAAAGAAAGAAAGAATATCAAGATAGATTCTTTGTAATAAATAGATAAGACAGTTGGCTTCAAGGAAATTAAGAGAACTTATCAAAAGAAGCCAGAGAAAAGAATGAGATGCGAAGTATGTTAAAAGTAATTTATATATGTGTCTACTAAGACTGAAGTGAACAATGAAGGAATCAGTATTATCTGCGTTATTCGGACTATTGTCTTCAGCTTTATTGTTATTTGTACGCTTTGGCCGATATACCTTCAGCCTTCGTCAGGTATTTCTTGTCGGACTCAGCAACCTTCTCGGACTCGGGAACCTTCTTTTCGGACTCGGAAACTTTCTTGTCGTAATCGGGAGCCATCACGGAACATTGAACTTAACCCTTTATTCAATCCACGATTTCCCGAGTCCGACAAGAAATACCTGAAGAAAGCCGGAGGGTATATCGACCGAAACGTTATACAAATAACAATAAAGATGAGGACAATAGTCCAAATAACACAGATAATACTAATCATCAAGCCTCATCTCAAACATTCAGAGAAATAATGAAGGAATCATTTTACTTTTTCTATGTCAGATATTTTTTTTTTTTGGTAAAGCTCTGTAAATCAATATTGTTAATCATTTTCACGAGGTTTCCTTGTGGCAGAAAAGGAAGGAATTTCATGTCTCACTGGGACACACTT
Source organism: Doryteuthis pealeii (assembly GCA_023376005.1). Classification (NCBI taxonomy): domain Eukaryota; kingdom Metazoa; phylum Mollusca; class Cephalopoda; order Myopsida; family Loliginidae; genus Doryteuthis; species Doryteuthis pealeii. Next base: position 55,271,081 of record CM042165.1, on the reverse strand, counting down.
AACGCCACTAGTGTGTAAAACAATAATAGACTCCATTTACCAACTCTTTATGTAATGTATAGTAGATTGGTAAGGTGTTTGACAAAAAAGCATTTATGACGTAAAAAACATCAGTATTATTTGTATTATTCAGACTATAGTCTTCATCTTCATTGTTATCTGTACAACGTTTCAGCTGATGTGCTCTCCAGACTTCTTCAGGTATTTCTTGCCAGACTCAGGAACCTTCTCAGACTTAGGAACCATCTTGAACTCGGAAACTTCTTTTTGATTATGACAAGAAGGTTCCCAAGTTCGTCAAGAAATACCTGAAGAAGGCCGGAGGGCACATCGGCCGAAACGTTGTACAGATAACAATGAAGATGAGAACAATAGTCCAAATGATACTAATTCTCAAGCCTCATCTTAAAAATCCAGAGAAATGTTAAAACAACATGTCTGTGTGTATTTACTGTTGTAACCTAACAAAAGTTATGAAATGAGAAATAACCGAAAAGAGATTGGAAATGAAATAGAATCTTTATAACATTAATAAAATGCAATACTCACCAGTGGCGGGGAGAAAATAATAAATTACGGAGTATTATGCTGAGTAGTCTTATACCACTAGCAGTGGTTTACCTTCTCCCCGCCACTGGTGAGTATTGCATTTTATTAATGTTATAAAGATTCTATTTCATTTCCAACCTCCTTTTGGTTATTTCTCATTTCATAACTTTTGTTAGGTTACAACAGTAAATCCATACAGACATGTTTTTTAACATTCCTCTGAATTTTTAAGATGAGGCTTGAGAATTAGTATCATTTGTATTATTCGGACTATTGTTCTCATCTTCATTGTTATCTGTACAACGTTTCGGCCAATGTGCACTCCGGCCTTCTTCAGGTATTTCTTGTCGGACTCGGGAACCTTCTTGTCATAATCAAAAAGAAGTTTCCCGAGTTCGAGATGGTTCCCGAGTCTGACAAGAAATACCTGAAGAAGTCTGGAGGGTACATCGGCTGAAACGTTGTACAGATAACAATGAAGATGAGGACAATAGTCTGAATAATACAAATAATACTGATGTTTTTTTACGTCATAAATGCTTTTTTGTCAAACACCTCACCAATCTACTATACATTACATAAAGAGTTGGTAAATAGAGTCTATTATTGTTTTACACACTAGTGGCGTTAAGTGTGTCCCAGTGAGACGTGAACTCCCTTCCTTTTCTGTCACAAGGAAACCTCGTGAAAATGATAAATAATATTGATTTACAGAGCTTTACCAAAAAAAAAAAATATTCGACATAGAAAAAGTAAAATGATTCAATCATTATTTCTCTGATGAGGCTTGATGATTAGTATTATCTGCGTTATTCAGACTATTGTCCTCATCTTTATTGTTATTTGTACAATGTTTTGGCCGATATACCCTCCGGCCTTCTTCAGGTATTTCTTGTCAGACTCGGGAAATCGTGGATTGAATAAAGGGTTAAGTTCAATGTTCCGTGATGGCTCCCGATTACAACAAGAAAGTTCCAGAGTCCAAAAAGAAGGTTCCCGAGTCGGAGAAGGTTGCCGAGTCCGACAAGAAATACTTGAAGAAGGGCGGAGGGTATTTCGGCCGAAACGTTGTACAAATAACAATAAAGATGAAGACAATAGTCCAAATAACGCAGATAATACTGATTCCTTCATTGTTCACTTCAGTCTTAGTAGATACATATATAAATTACTTTTAACATTCTTCACATCTTATTCTTTTCTCTGGCTTCTTTCGATAAGTTCTCTTAATTTCCTTGAGCCAACTGTCTTATATATTTATTACAAAGAATCTATCTTGATATTCTTTCTTTCTTTTACGCTTCGATTATTTTCTGAATAAAATTTACTTGTTTTTCCTTTCACAAAAATTGTTCGCTTTTACCCTTGGGAAAGGTATGAATCCATATATTCTCCCTCCAGCTATGGGTTAAATAGTAGGGCAGACTGGGCTCTTCAGCCTTGGGTAGGTAACTAGTCTAGGAGAGGGATAACTCTGAATTCAAAATTCCTGAAGTCGGTCATTGATTGGGTTTGTGACAACCCTTGATGCACCAATTCTTTCCTATCGACTGTGCCAAAAAGTGTGTGGATGGTCCAACACAAGCCTTCACCACTATAAACAAATCAAAAAGGCTAAAAAAAATGTTTTAAAAAATAAATATTAAAAATTAACAAAAAAAAACGACTTGTTTAAACAACTAATTTCTATTAATTATGTTTTGAGTTGGTTGGTTGGTTAGATTTTATGGCATGTCAACTCTTGTTGGGTTATTTTATGCTGAAGACATTTTGGTCTGAATAGACTACCCCAATGACTAAATGAGTAAACAATAGAAAAGTGTGTCACAGACAATGGTTCTTGAATATCCAAATTGTTCCTGTACTTCATTTTTATCATGCTCATTGTTAAAAAAGCAGCCTCACATAGGTATGGAAATAAAAGCAGCCTCACATAGGTATGGAAATAAAAGAAGCCTCACATAGGTATGGAGATAAAAGAAGCCTCACATAGGTCTGGAAATAAAAGAAGCCTCACATAGGTATGGAGATAAAAGAAGCCTCACATAGGTATGGAAATAAAAGAAGCCTCACATAGGTATGGAGATAAAAGAAGCCTCACATAGGTATGGAAATAAAAGAAGTCTCACATAGGTATGGAAATAAAAGAAGCTTATTGAATGGGGTTACAGCCAGTTGATATTTTTAGAAATATATTTCCAATTTTAGTTTATATGTACGGTTGCTGTACTTCAAAACTATACAAATTGTGTGGCACCTGTAGACAGGCAGGTAGTACTCCATCAACTGACACCAGTCCAGCAGACTGGCTATGAGAAGTACTATACTAAAGTCCATAGTAGATTGGTTTGGTTTGTTTTGTTTTACGGTATATCAACCTCAGTGGGTTATTTAATGCCAACAAAGTTTTGAAATAAATTCATTTTTAATGGATAATCAATTTTGTTTATAAACTCATGTTTTTCTATTTAACCCATAGATGGGATCCTAGCAGGTACTACCATTCCAGGTCAGAGTGGACCAGGGAGCAATGGTGATGAAGAGGTGCTCCACATTCCCCAAACCTCCAAAACTGGAACCTCACTATCAGATAGAGTTTAACGTCATTCCCAGGACATATAGACCCTCAACCACCGCCTTCTAGCACCCACATGATAAAAAGGGTTGGGGTTTGCCATAAGGGCAATAGGGTTGGGGCAATCATATAGGTGCTAGGGCTTGATGTGATCGGAGGTCCTCTCCAACCGCCTGTCTAGCCCAAGATAGGGCCAAAGTTGAGTTTTGCATGTCATGGACTGCTCATCCACCTGGGTTCTATACTTAAGCATCACGGGTTGCAACTCATGGCCAACAGGTGGCCCCATTGGGGGAGTCTTACCCCTCTGGAGAGATGCAGTCGGTGCATTCTAACAGGGAGGCCATAGTAGATCAAGATTGGATTGTTAAATAGCTGCAATTTAAAACACTTGTCACATCTGCGGAAAAGAAGACAGATTAAAATACATGGATGATTTGATTTCTTTGATTTAATGGCATATCAATCTTTGTGGGTTATTTAATGCCAAAACCATCCTTGTAGAAGAACAATAGTACTATTTAACCCATACCTGGAAGAATGAGGGGTTTCATACCTTTCCCAAGGGTATTAGTCTGAAAGCGAATGTAATAGTGTGACTAGAGTTTGAACTTGCTTACTACAATATCACAGTCCAGCATATTAGCCACTACGACACAGAACATGTAACACTCCATTGGCAGAGTTCAAGATTCCATATACTGACTTGAAACCTAAAATTAATAGATTCCTTCGTACAAAATGGCAACAACACTGGAATAACAACATCCACAATAAACTCTTCCTAATCAAACCCACTTTAGGAGGCTGGAGACCAGCTTTAAAAAAAAATCTAGAAAGGAACAAGTCATTGTGTCCTGATTATGCATTGGTTACACAAGACTATCACACTCCTATATACTCAAACAAGAACAACGACCACAGTGTGAAACATGTCAAACACTTATTCATAGAATGCAGGTTTTTTGCTCACATCAGAAACCGTTATTTTAATGCAAACAATATGAAAGATCTATTTGAAAATGTCATCATGGAGGACATTCTTTCCTTTTTGAGGGAAATAAAATTATACCATAGAATATAGACATGAACCTAATCAATACCATACAATATTATCCCCAATGGTGCTAACACATTGTTAAAACCAATTACTAAAAAGTATAAATATAAACACACAAAAGCGCTAGGTATGACATAATCCCAGACGAGTTGATATGCCATTAAAATCAATCAACCAACCAGCCAATCCACATTAGTCCTTACTTAGGCTAGACGGGTGGTCAGAGAGGACCCCTCTGATTAATTAGCTAGTCATGTCAAGCCCTAGCCTCTATATGATTGTCAAAACCCTATTAGCTTTATGGCAAGCCCCTTTTTATCATATATGTGCTAAAAGGCGGTGGTTGAGTGTCTTAGTGTCCTGGGTATGTCGTTATACTGTATCTGATCGTGAGGTTCCAGTTCTGGAGCTCTGGGCAATGTGGAGTACCCTTTCATCACCGTTGCTCCAAGATCCACACTGATCCAGAGTTTTGGTACCTGAAAGGATCCCACCTATGCGTTAAATAGATGAAAAAAATAATTTTAAAAGAATGTGTTTAAAATTTAAAAAAAATGATCTAGAAAAATTGAATATCCATTAAGAATGAATAAAACAAAAACGTCTTCGGCATAAACATAAATACAAGTAAATAAAGCAAACAAGATATTAGGATTAATATGAAGGTCATATGAATACATGGATAAAGAAATGCTGAAAAATTTATTCATTGCATTGGGAAGACCTCATTTGGAATTTGCTAATGTGGTTTGGAGTCCAAGACTAATCAAGGACATAAAACTCATTGAGGGAGTTCAAAGGAGAGCTACTAAAATAATGAATGATTTAAAAAAAACCTTTCATATGAAGAAAGACTTAGGAACATTGACTTACCAAGTTTGGTTTATCGACGTACAAGAGGGGATATGATTGAAGTCTACAAATATATCCATGGATTTTATTCAACGAATTTTGATCTACTAAACATTGCTCAAAATATCAATACCAGGGGTCATAAAGTAAAACTCATTTAAAGCAAATGCAAGACAAAATTATTTTAGTAACAGAGTGGTGAATACATGGAATAAACTACCATCATCAATAGTGAATGCCCCATCTCTAAACTCCTTTAAGGCAATGTTAGATAATCTGTGGAAAGATTATAAATATTCTGTGGAATTAAGATGAATGTTTATAAGGAACAACTGACAGGTCTCAGACCTAATATACTAGCTGAAAAGATATTATTATTATTATATAATGAATAAAATGAGTAAAAAAATCTAATATACTAGCTGAAAAGTTATTATTATTATTATTATAAAATGACTCAATTGGAGTGACATGCTATAAAACCTAACCAACACCTCGGGGACTCAAAAAAAATATGTTAAAATTGTGTAACGCCCATTTCCTATATGAAATTTCATTTGTGCTAGAAATTTTAAATCTTTTGCTGGCTTAAAAAGCTTTGTCCATTCATAGTTAATTATTCTATAACAAAAATGTTATCATACAATGGACACACTCAAATCCAACATGGCAACCATTTTTTTTTTTTTTTCTTCTCATCATACAATGTATAAAAAATACAACGTACAATACCCTGCACTCATCAGCCGCTAACAAGGTGTGATAACACAGTTTTGGCGGCTAAAAGCGGGGACTGCCACACCTAGTGTCACCAAGCTCCCTTTTGGTCACTGAGTAGATAATTTTTTTTTAAATTTAAAAAATAAATAAAAAATATATATATATATATATATATATATGAAATAAACTAAACATATGAATAAGTAAATAACATCCATTCATCTTAGCAGTTTCAAGTTGAATGTATTTTGTGATTTTCTTAATGCGTTTACTTTCGCCCATTGATGACATTAGGCGTTTGTATTAACTGTTATTAACAGTCCTTGATTTCACGCAATCACATGAGTAGCACATTGATAGATTGTGGTGAATTTAGTATGTATATGGAATCTGCTTATGATTTTGACTTCGGATTCCCTGGCTACTTAGAAAATTTTCCAGTATGGTGTCACTCAGCGATAAGGTCCAGAATTCTGTGTGTGTGTGTGTGTGGGGGGGGTGATTCTGACTCTTAGCCTCTCATTGATTGATTTACATTCTCTGACAGGGGAACAACGGTGTTCGCATCAGCGTGTCTTATAGTGTGTTAGTTGGGTGATTTTTTTTTAATGGCATATCAACCCTTTTGGGGTCATTTAATGCTAAATCAAGTCATTTCAATAAACAAAGGATTCAGGTTGCTTATACTACCTGCTGTTGCTTAAGTGGTCACCCAATTAAGTATTGAACGGGCTCATTGCTTTGATGATTTAGTACAGTTTCTACATGGGGTCCATATGGACCTCTGGGGCCATTAGATTTGAGGGGGGGATATGGCCAAATTTGGAAAGTGGGGTCACTCGGAGCCAGGGGGGTGTAGATTATGAGTTATCTCCCTTGGACTGTTTCAGTAGAAGGAACTCTTTGGTAAAAGAGGAAGGAACTAAATCAGCAACAGCCTACATATACAACAATCGTCCACCATTAGAGTGACTGCCATTCAACTGCCTATTGACGGGGGTGGGGGTGGGTCACAGCAAATTTAGGACCCACAAAATATATATATGGAGTATTTTGTAATAAATAATTATTCAGAGTAAAATATAAACTTATTATTTAGTTAAAATGTTAAAGAAAACTAAGCCATTTTGTTAAAATAAATTTTTTGAATTTCTTTTTTTAAATCTGATTTATGCAAAGTGTCCATTTTTGGTTTTAAATTTCTTAGAATTTAAAACTCCTAATTTATTCTTTAATCAGGGTTTCTCAACGTGGGACAGATGGCCATTTTGGGGGCCATGAGATTTGGAGGCGGCACAAAGAAGTCGCATTAGATTGGAGGGGCCACAGCACTTGACCATAATGTATGTGTATGGAGTCATTTGGAGCAGATAGAACTTTGTTAATATCCCAGAGAAATATATATATATATATATATATATAGTAATGTTGGTGGAGTGACCTTTTGTTGGTATCAGCTGAAGTCTATCAGCGAGGTAGTCTATCCCTTTTTTACTAGCACTAGACCAGCGAGATTGTTTTTGTATCTAAAGTGGAGCACCACACTTACCGTCAGCTCCATACTTTACCGCTACACAGAAAAATATAATAAGAAAGAAAGATAGTAGGGGAAAGATACAGAGAGGGGATGAGCGTGCTGAAGCAATAACACTAATCTGTTTCAATCAAACATAACGAAAAAACGAAAAGAAGGAAAGAAAGAAAAAAAAAGAAAAAGTGAGAGAGAGTTAAATCAAGATTAATATACTTTTTACATATTGAAGTATTTTCAATAGCTCTTAAGTAGACATATCAAACGTCGTAATAATTAAATTATCTTACAGTGGTATATTCACAGGTCCTGCTAGTCTTTATTTATAACTTGCCTTGATTACCATTAAATTTAATATCAAGTCATATCCCCACCCTGTCGGCTGGGGTGTTAGAATGCACCGACTGCACCTCTGCAGACGGGTAAGACTTCCCCAATGGGGCCACCTGTTGGCTGTGGGTGGCGACCCGTGATGCTTAAGGATAGAACCCAGGTGGATGAGCAGTCCATGACATGCAATATTCCACTTTGGCTAGAGAGGCATTAGGAGAGGCCCCCTTCGATCAATCAGTTGGTCATGTCAAGCCCTAGCACCTATATGATTGCCCCAACCCTATTGCCCTTATGGCAAGCCCCAACCCTTTTTATCATATGGGTGTTAGAAGGTGGTGGATGAGGGTCTTCATGTCCTGGGAATGATGTTAAACTCTATCTGATGGTGAGGTTCCAGTTTTGGAGGTTTGGGGAATGTGGAGCACCCCTTCATCACCATTGCTCCCTGGTCCACTCTGACCTGGAGTGGTAGTACCTGTTAGGGTCCCATCTATGGGTTAAATAGAAAAATGTATTTATAAAAAAAAACTGTGTATCCATTAAGAATGAATTTATTTCAAAACTTTATCGGCATTGAGTGACCCACCGAGGTTGATATGCCGTAAAAAAAACCAAACCAAACCAAGTAATATCCTATTTACACTCCTGTTGACTATTGGTTGGCAATCTGTAATGCCTGAGGACAATATTGTCGTGGCTGAGGGGTCTGTGACTTTGGTACTAAGTGGTCCCTTCACATGCAACACTCCACTTTGGCCCTTACTTGGGCTAGACGGGCAGTCAGAGAGGCCCCATCTGATCAATCAGCTGTTGGATTATTTTGGTATATAAGGTGTGCTTCAATACACTACTTAAATTTATAGACTAAGCAAGGTCATGTAGTTTAAACCTCAGACAATCACAGCCCAAATGCGTGGCTGGTTGACTACGTAATCACTGATATTGAGATACGTTCATTTGCAATCATTGATGAAGGACTTGCAAGACTGAGGAGCACCAAGGAACAACCAAAGGGTTCTTTACCAAGATCGTGCTCTGCTTAACTCAAAGGATCTCCACTGGACAAGTGCTCTTGCTTGAAGCCTAAAGAACTAAAATCGTAACACTAGCAACTATATGATTGTCCCAACCATATTCTTCAAATTGCTCTCACGGCAAACACCTAATCCTTTTTATCATATATTTATTTACCAACCCCTCCACACAAGCAGGATGTGACACAAGGTCGATTTCTTAAGTGGAGTTTAACAGGTTTGAATTTAGAGTTTTCCTTCTCCTAGACCGGTTGCCTAACCAAGGTTAAAGAGTCCAGTCTGCCCTACTATTTACCCATAGCTGGAGGGAGAGTAGAATTCATACCTTTCCCAAGGGTATTAGCGCTAAGTGAAATGCAATTACCACATCCAGGATTTGAACTTGGGCCGACAAGTCCATTTCCTATGACTTTAACCATTACACCACGCGCTTCCTACATTTTTATCACATAGGTGCTAGTAGGTTGTGGCTGAGCGTCAATTACCAGTATTTATGAAGTTAATGAAAATCACTTTTATAAACAAAACATAAGGGCCGGTTTACCTCGATCAATAGAGTCGATACCAGCCCTCGCCAACTCACCGTATGAGTACCACAGGGATCTGTGCGTTAAAGAGCTGATGGTAGGTGTGGGGCTCTGCTTCAGATGCCAAAAACAATCTCCTTGGTCTAGCGCTAGTGAAAAGGGGATAGACTCCCTCGCTGTCTGGTTGGTACCTACTTTAAGCCACCCCTCTTACTTTACGACTTATTGCAGGTGTATATATCATATTAGGGGAGTAAACCCCCCAAAAAACAAATCAGGAGCCAGAGTCCCTAAGGTGGTGTGATATTGAAATCCAGTGCCACCCAGCAACTCCTGCAACACTACCGCTACCAAACTGCATTCCTTTGAGGAACTAATATGATTGGTTTACCTATCAACCCTTTTCAGGTCATTTAATGCTGAAACAAATCATTTTGATAAAAGTTTCTATGTTTCAAGTTCTTAATATCTTTAAATTGGTATAAATAATTTTCATTAACTTCATTTGGTTTGGTTTGGTTTGTTTGTTTTATGGCATATCAACCCTTTTAGGGTTATTTAATGCCGAAACAAGTCATTTTGATAAAAGTTTCTATTTCAAGTTCTTAATATCCTTAAATTGGTATAAATAATTTTCATAAACTGCATTTGGTTTAGTTTGGTTTGATTCAATTTATTTAATGGTATAATAACCATATGGGTTATTTAAAGGTAAAAACTGTTAAAAAACGATTGGGTTGGGTCAGAATACCCTGCACTATTAGTACTGTTATCAAATTGAAAATTGGACTGGACTTTGCTTTATTCCCTAAGAGCATTTTAAAATTATTGTTGCTATGATGGGCCATTTTCAGTTATTATGGACTCTCTTGTCGATTTTCGACGCATGAGGCTTCACACACACAATGAACACCCACACAGTGATTTATTTATAGTGGTGAAGGCTTGTGTTGGACCATCCACACTTTTTGGCACAGTTGATAGGAAAGAATTGGTGCATCAAGGGTTGCCACAAATCCAATCAACGACCGACATCAGGAATTTTGAATTCAGAGTTATCCCTCTCCTTGACTGGTTACCTACCCAAGGCTGAAGGGCCCAGTCTGCCCTACTATTTAACCCATAGCTGGTGGGAGAATATATGGATTCCTACCTTTCCCAAGGGTATTAGCGCTATGTGAAATGCCAACAGCTTTGTCTAGGAACTGAACTCGAATTGACGAGTCCATTTTCCACGACTCTAACCAATAGCCCACGCGCCTCCCCATATATATATATATATATATATATATATATATATATATATATATATATATATATATATATATATATATATATATATATATATATATATATATATATATATATATATATATATATATATATGTGTTTTGATATACATCTTTTTGTCTTTATTTTTTATTATTTTTTACGCATTGTATTGCCTTCGAATTTTATTACTTTATAACATACTTAACAATGTTTCAAGCAAATTACCAATTACTTTTATATATATATATATATATATATATATATATATATGAAAAAAGAAATGGAAGTGAATCCGACAGTATGTAGTATAGTGAGAAATTTGAAAAACACAGGTTTAAATAAAATGAGTGGTAAGTTTATTAGCCAACGCTGCAGTGTTTCGATCTGTTAGGTAGATCTTCTTCAGGGCATTTGTTATGAATATGCATTCACGCTCGCACACATACACAACATTGAGGTTTGTTTAGATGTCGTTTATCATAAAATATATATACACACATGCGCACACACCAAACACCTAGAAAAATGCTCAATGTCATTTTTCGATACATACGCATACACACACACACACACCATAAAAGAAGAATATTTGACGTCATATTTCAAACCGTCTACCTTTCCAGCGTTCTCTTCGAATTTCGAACAGATTGATAAACAAGGACTATCACAGTCTTCCTCATTATTCTGTGATAAAAATTTTTTACTCTTCCTTATATCAACAAAAGCCCTGAAGAAGATCTACTTAACAGATCGAAACACTACAGCGTCGGCTAATAAACTTACCACTCATTTTATTTAAACCTGTGTTTTTTCAAATTTCTCACTATACTATACTATACTATACTATATATATATATATATAAACATTTTGGGTACCTTGTGTGGGGTATTGGTTAGCAAACTAGATTAGCACACCACTAATAGTGAGTTCAATTTTCAATTGATGAGCTCATACTTCTGGCCTTGTGTCACGTCTAAGTTAAGCTTAATAAATAACTATATACAAAAACTTGATCTTTGTGATATATGACCATAAGCTATAGGTATATCCTCGTCTAATATCTTTAATTGTTATTTGAAATTTAATGGTGCTGAAACACTACTAAATTTTATCGGCTGGTCACATCTATGGGGTAGCAAGAGGTTTTGGCATTTTAAGGTTTAATGGTAGCTAGATATTCTTGGTGCGTGTTCCTAGGGTCTTCGCTTTCAACCCCATCTCACTTGGTGGTTGTGCTGAAAAGGAAGGAATTTAAGGAACGAAAAAGAAAGCAACAAAGGCAGAAGGTGGTTTTATGACTTAGGCTTTATTCATGGGTCATAGTCACCAGTGGCATAGGAATATCTCCCTGGCTAGTAGGAGTGACCAGACCGAGTTACTGCCTAAACTAGAAATGGCAGAGATATTCTCTTGGGGGTCGAAAGTCAGTCCCCTCTCTTGCACATGCGCGGAGGGTTCTTCCGGTGAAGGGAGTTTGTTGTTTTTTTAATTTCATTTTAATCCCCACACATCAAGCCCTAGCAACTATATGATTGTCCCAACCCTATTGCCCTTATGGCAAGCCTCAACCCTTTTTATCATATATGTGCTAGAAAGCAGTAGCTGAGAGTCTTAATGTCCTGGGTATGATGTTAAACTCTATCTGATAGTGAGGTTCCAATAGTTGAACTCTGGGGAGTGTGGAATACCCTTTCATCATCATTACTCACAGGTCCACTCTGACCCGGAGTGGTAGTATGTTAGGGCCCCATCTATAGGCTAAATAGAAAAAATATGCTTAAAAAAGATTGAGAACCAATCAAGAATTAATAAAACAAAAACGTCTTTGGCATAAAATAACCCAATGGTTTGACATGCCTTAAAACCCAACCAACCAACGACTACATTTTTATCACTTTCAAAATGTTTGTTTATTTGAAGATTTTCATTGTATTCATTTTTTTTTATTAATAGATAACTTGTTTTTATTTTTTTTTAATTTTTTAATACAAAGTTACTCAAAACATTTTTGCACTTTTAGGCCATTTTGTTTGTTGGAAGACGAAATTTTCTTTTCAATATTGCGATACTATGAGAAGATAGAAAAGAAAAAAAAGATGCTGGTGAAACGGATTTGCTAATAAAACCTAAGGATTTATTTCTTGTACACACCGGAGGAGTAAATAGTCAGAATCTAAAAAGGTTTGGACATGTTTTAGCATCAGAATCCCAGGACCTATGCAAAAAGTGCGTCGTAAACGTACGCATTTTGTGACGTAAAGCACACCTTTTGTGTAGTGATGTCACCAAAATGTGTTGTTTTTCAATGGTAGACACTATCAATGTGGCGAAACAGTTAAGCGTGTGTTGATTCCGAAAAAAGACCTTCGACACTACCGCCAGCCACTGCTTGGCTTCCCATTTCGGGTGAGTACAAATAATTGCAATCAAGAAAAGGGAAAATATTTAAGTGTGCATCTTTATAACTTTTTAAAATATTTAACACTATAAGTATTCTTCTTTAAAAAAAAATAAATAAAATAACGGCTTTTTTTTTTCTTGCTTATCTCTTCTTCTTCTCATAAGTTATGATATTTGTCGGGAGGAGGAAAAACCTTTTTAAATGGCGCTCTTCAAAAATAAGGTCCGCCTCGTTTTCTCCCAACTATACAATGGCACCTGCTTCTTCGGCCCGGTACTTTCAAGGAGAGAAAGAAAAAAGTTCCCATTTTTCCTTTCAACAAACTTTTAAAAATCTAATAGTAACCAGATGATGATATAATTTAAAACTTATTAGTTTTTTTTTCCTTAAAATAAATTAACGGACGTACCAGGGTAAAATCGGGTAATATTTACTTTTAAAACCAAAGTAACTATATTTTTTTTTTTGTATTGGATGATTTATCTTAAAAATATTTATAATTAATTAACAAAAAAATAAATAAACGAGAAAATAAAAAAGTTGTAGACAAATATATATTTAAAAAAAAAAAAACAAAAACAAACAAAAAACTTCAAACTAGGTCGCTTGTTTGTTTCTTTAATTGTAGGTGATTAATATTCATTATATTCGTTGATAATAAAAGTGTATGTATAAATTACTTATGTATCTTAAGTCATCTTAACCTATTTCAATGGATGAAAATCATTTTTCTCTTTTGTTCATGAACCGACTTTAAGTATTACATTAATAGTGTTCTTCTGTCTGTAAGTACGACTATTCAGTGCTCCTTTTCTTCCTCATACTCCCTTTTTGTGTGCGGAGTGTGTGTGTGCGTATATATATATATATATATATATATTTGCGGAGTATCATAGTAGACTTATGATCTCACAGGAGACAAGAGTGCCTTTTTTGCCCTGGTTCGAAACGAATTTTTCTTAGGTGAATTTTGTGGTACCAGACATTTTATCCAGCATCTTCAATTCCCAGATTATTTTTTTACCGCTACGCTCTAACCACTGAGCCATATTATTATTACACCCCGCCGGTGGCTGTGAGTGTTGGTGTGTGGCCACTCACCAACCGCGCACCCTGCTTTATATATACCTCCCCCCCCCAATTCTACAGACGCCTAATTTGCATAAAGCCGCACTCTACGACGAAAGCCATTGGTCAGATTTGGGCGCCATCATTGTTTGCCTGCAAACCGTCCGTGAACCTCGAATGCTTGCTTTGCCGGCATATTTTATTGCAAGACGGTAAGAATATGGCAGTTTTTATTTCGATTTGCCTCCAACGACTCGATTTCGCACGACCCAAGAATTATTTTCGTTTATTTCTATCCATTTTGAATCGGCGACTGTGTGGCCGTCAGCTTTGAGCGAAGTGACGTCAAAGGTCATATTGCTCATTAATATTCAAAATGGCCGCTATCGTCTATCGTCCTTTTTTCTCGGCTTCCTCTCTTTCTGCTTTTTAGTTGTTGTTTTTTTATATAGCTTCAAGTTGGAGATCTACGAGGCTTATTTTTAAAAAAAATATTTATTTGAGACATCTACACACTTAGCAATTCTAGATGTGTAGATTCATTTCAATGTCTTTTCCTCGGCAGCAAATGAATTGACTGCATTTTTGGAAAAATCTGCTGTTCAGAATGTCTTAAAAAAAAAAAAAAATAACAAAAACCCCCAAAAAACAAGGGACATTTTTGCTTATCATCGAATAATTATTATAAATTCCCATTTTGATTGTTTTGAATATTTAAACAATCTTTTTAATATGGATTTACTTGTTTTATAACTTTTTAAACCATTCTTTTATTGGATTTACTTTAAATAATAAAAAAATATTGTTAATTTTTATTTTTATTTTGTTTTTCTTGGTTTTTCATGAAGATATTTCAATTCAAATTGCAGTTTCTACGTCTTTTAGCTTTTACATTTTTGTTTATATCAAAAATATATTTTTAAATAATTGAACTACAATTATAATTTCAATATGTATAAATCGAAGATGTTTGATGTATTTTGAAACAATTCATTTTCATCGCACATGACGCGTAAAAGAAATGTAACTCAACAACACGTTAAAAAAATTAAATATTAAAAAAAAAAACTTATCTATTTATTTTTCTAATACTTTGAGTTTAATTATGTTATTATTTTGGTGTATGTAATGTTGCTAGTCTTTTTGTATCTTAGTTATTTAATGTATTGGGTAGTTATTTTTGTGATTGTAAATGGCTATCACCCTAGTGTTCGTCTCTAGTCTTATTTTCTTTTAATTATTTCTGTTTTGTTTTTGTTTTTTTAAAACATTCTTATTATTTGAGCTGATTTTTTTAATATCTTAATTATTAGAATGCCTTGGAAATATATAATAATTTGCTTCAACTCGATTAATTCAATAAATGTGTATAATAACGAATCTGTTGCAAAATAATTTATATTTCTCTCTTTCTATGCAAATGCATTCCTTGCTTCTTCAATGTCTTTTTTCTTTTTTAAATTTGTTTTCTTTTTCTTTCTGGCCCAACTAACTGTAGTAGTAGTTCTAGTAGTTGTGATAGTAGTCTTCCTTAAAAAAAAAAAAGATCTTGAAAAACTGCCTTAAAAAAAAAAAAAAAAAAAAATAAGGGGGCCCCAAACGTTAAAAAAATGTCCAAACAATTCAAGTCAGAGAGACATAATGTTTACATTTTAAAATCCTCCCACGCCCAACACATGGCTTCTCTTACCTTTACCTACTTTTAATCTATCTCTTTATTTTTATCAATGACCTTTTTTGTTGTTGTAACATACTACTATGTACTATACGTACACATACTCAATACTTATAAAATCTATATTATTCCTCTTCATCAACCCCTTAACACTTGTGAATTGTTAGTACGTTACTAATGATGTTGATAGTGATGATAGTATTGATATGATGATGATGATCATCATCATCATAGTCATGATGAATACCACGACAACGGCGACTACTACTATTACTACTACTATAATTACTATTACTACTACTACACTAGGTCAAATCTGGAAGAGGTAACAACATTTAAATGGTCTCTCTCTCTATTCTGCTTGCTTTGCTTCTTGTAATTTGTTATTGTTTTTATTTATATATATATACCACGGTCATCTTTCAGTTCAGCAGCCAGAACAAGACACTTTTGTTGTTTGTTTATTTTTTTTGTTTACATCTCTTCAAATCTTAGCTTAGAAGTAGCCGACAAAATTTTGTTTACACTTGACAACATAAAAATCAGACTCTCTCCCCCATTTTTGGAGAGAATGGCATCTTTGGTCTTCTTCCTAAACTTCTTGTCATCGTCGACCATTTTTCCACTGGATCCTATCTTCTGTTTTTTCCTTTTCTTACCTTAAGGGTTCGGCTCTTTTGGGAGTAAAAAAAAAAGTATAAATACCAAAACTAAGAAAGGCTCGAAAAATCATGTTTATTTTTTTAAATTTTTTTTTTCATTGCTGTTAAAATTAGAATATTGTATTTTTATTTTAAACCCCTTTTCTCATATGTAGATTTAAAAAAAAATCATTAAATTATTTTCTTGTAGAGATATAGATAAAAAAGGCTACCTTCTGCTTATGTTTTTATTGGTGCTATTTTAATTAATTCCGTTAGTCGAATAATGTTAATGAAATATATATATATATATAAATATAGCTTGCCCGAGGAATAAGTGTTGGTAAAGAAAGGATATGCATTATTAATTTAAGGATTTCTCATTTAATTTGAAAAACAAAAAACAAAAAAACCCCCAAAAACGGGGTGTTGCTGCTGTTGCCCCAAGTGAAATACATTAATTAGTATTCCTAATAATGGAGAAATGTAATTGTATAAACTTTACGATGTACCAGCTGAGAAAAGAAGCTCCAACTGATTCATTTTGTATTTAATTTATTATCTACATTATTTTCTGTATAATTTTAGTTGTGTTAGTAGATTTTCCCACTCAAATTAGATAAAACTGTGTGTTTTACTAGTTTTCTCTTGGACTCTTTAACTTTACCTTGCACCTGCTGAAAAGAAGGAAGGAAGGTGGAACCCGTTCTCTACTACTATTGCCCCCCACCCCGTCTCTCTTGTATTTCTGTTGTAGAGAAGAAAAGTGAGAGATTGGGCCAGACCCTTCCATAGACTCTTTTTACCGAGGCTGCTGTGTAGTAGTAGTAATTGAATGTGTACTCTCTCTCTCTCTCTCTCTCTCTCTCTCTCTCTCTCTCTGTGCATCGTGTGAGTAACTTGGCTACCTTTTTTTCCCCTCCTGTTCTAGGGAGGAAGATAGAAGGGAGCACTGCTATAAGTTCGTATTCTATTCTATATTTTATTTTGTTGTAACCAATCGATCAAGACGATGTCTCCCGTTCATGTTACTGCTACTGGCTCATTACTGGGTCATTATCATTCTCTCTTTCCTTCCTTTTCTTCTTCTTGTCCTCTTTATTATTATTATTATTATTATTGTTGTTGTCACAATAAACACCACCTACTCTCTTTTTCACCATCGATTACTACTATCGCCACAGTTCATAGAGATGATTGTGATCAAGTCCTTAAAAATCCAGATGGTTGATAAATAACTTTTTCCTTATGGTCCTCGGTTGAAATTTCTTAGGAAAGAAATAATTTCAGAATGTTATCTCTAAACCCAAAAAAACAAACAAAAAAAACGAAAACAAAAAAAAAAAAAATTCCTTTTATTAAAGAACCGGCCTTTTCTGTCCAGAACCTGTCTGGTAGTCTAACTAGTTGCAATTGAATTAGATGGGTTTGGTGTAAAATATGTTTGATACAGTTTTGTTGTTGTTGTTGTTTTCTTCCTACTTCGATTATTTTGTGTTAACTAAAGGGTCCGTCTTAACTGTTCACATTCAAGATGGTTTGATATGTTAGTCTTCCCCTTTTTCTTTTTTTCGTTGAGGATTGAACCTTGGATCTCTTTTTAACTCACTCAATTCAAACGTATGTAGATGTATAGCAGTATTTAGTATATGACGTGACTATTCATGTTTGTTTTTGTTGTTTTTTTTTTTTTTTGTTAATGCTACAATCAATGTAGATGCTCGTTTTCTAGTCTATTTTAAGAAACAGCACAAAAAATATTTGGTATGTGTTTGGGAAAGTTAGTCTGTTACTTATCTAAAAACCCAAACCTTCTAAGAAATTAAGTCATTTCTTAGAGAAGTGCCTTAATATCTTAAGGAACTGCATTTAGTGAACTTGTCAGTGATACAGAAATGCTGAGATACTTTTATTCGGTAATTGTTTGTTTACTACTGGAGATAATGGTATTTCCTTAATGGTATCTGGAGGTAGACAACCTATGAAACTTCAATTCCTCTTTTGTCAATGGTCCATGATGATATTGATGCTTCTATTTAGGAAGGAGTGAAATATTCTAATTATCATTTCATAATCTGTTATGTGGAGAATTTGAATGATTAGAGAATGATGTTCAGTCTGTGATTCTCACAAAGTTATCAAATTGGATTTGAAATTACTTTATTCTTTTAGAAAATTTTAAAGGTATTGCTCTAATAAGAATCTTGCTATAATGTGCCCTTTTTTTGTTTTGTCTAAGTTATGGTTACATATATACACAAATACACACACACACACATATATATTTTTGGGAGAATATGTGCTTAATTGAAATCATACCTAATTTTGAAAATTAATTAATTGATAATTAATGAATTAGGCGGGCATACCAGTTCAAATGTAAGGCTAAACAAATTGAGAAAAAGTCAATCCCTGTATGTACATTTCAGCCCATTAGACCTCATCAGCAGAGCTATAGACAGAAGACTGCTTTGTGTGTGATTCGAACCCTGACTGTCAAGCTGACAGGCGGGGACTCTAACCATTACACGAGCTGGCCCTTCCAGATTTTTCGTTTGTTTTGAACTCAGTTATATTCCACTTTTGGTGACTTCTACACAACAGTATGAGAAGTAAACAAACAAACAATGTGTTTGATATGGCTTTTAGCCGACAATTTTTGGGAGAATATGGCTTAATTGAAGTGTACCTAATTTTGAAAATGTACATATATATATATATATATATATATATATTTGTAGGTGGGTTACCAGATAATCTAGGATGATTCTAAACTGGTCCTTTCTTCCAACAGTAAAATTTAGAAAGTTCAGGTCTGGTTTGAGAGCTCAATGTTTAATTTTTTCTATAAACAGAGCAATATATTTAGTAAAGAAAAAAGCTTAAAAATTGGCTATTATGCGGTTATGGTACCATTTCCACCCATAGTATCTGAATATACCCATGAACTTCAACTGACCGCTATCTTTAAAGATAGATGAAGCTCATCGACACCTGGTTAAAAATGAGACCATCCAAATCATCCAAGAAAGTAAATTTTGACCATAAAACAAAATGGTATATGCACAAACCAGAATCTGTTCTTGAGAATGAAACGCATAAAATTCTCTGGGACACATGGAAAAAATATCTATATTTTAATACTTGTGTTCCTTTATTGTACAACTGTTATCATCTTGCAACACCCTCTGGTTAAAAATGAGACTGTCCAAATCGTCCAAGATGAAATGCAAAAATGTAAATCATGATTATCTGGTGTTACTTAGCCACCGAATACTTATTTCTTATGAGTGTTGTCACCTCAGCTAAATAATGGACCATTCCATTTTTATCATAAAGAAAAGGAAGAAAAAGGACATACTACACAAAAAAAATATAAGAAAGAAAGATAGTGAGGGGATGAGCGCTCGGAAGCGATAACGCTAATCTGTTTCAATCAAACATAATGAAAAGAGGGAAAGAAAGAAAAAGAGTTAAATCAAGATTACTATACTTTTTATATATTTAACTACTTAGCTATAGGTCTTAAGTAAACATATCAAACACTATAATAATTGAATAACCATACTGTGGTATATCTACAGGCCCTGCTAGTACTTAATTATTTACAAAAGAAACCCTAAACTTTGATTATTAATGATTTATAAGATAGAAAAATTATCTTTGATTCAATATGTCAATATTGAACCCTTAGCCCCTGGGATCCGAGATGCCTTATCATTCTCTCTTTTTGTCCTCCTCTTTGTTGTTATTGTCACAATAAATTGATTTATAATAATAATAATTTCATTTCAAAACACAGACATCCCATCATTCTATTTAAAAAAAAAAAAATGAATGGTTGATATATTAAGGCTTTTATTCAGAGGGCCAGTTTAGCTCAGTCGATAGAGTGTTCGGCTAGGAACCTCAAGGTTGTTGGTTTGATACAGGCCCCCCCGCCAGGGATCTGTGCGGTAAAGTGAGGAGCTGATGGTAGGTGTGGTGCACTGCCTTAGATGCTAAAAAACAATCTCCTTGGTCTAGCGCCAGTGAAAATGGGGACAGACTCCCTGGCTGTCTGGCTGATACAGACTTTAGGCCACCCCAACGACTATAAAAAAAAATTTTAAAAATGCAATGTGATCTCCCTGAGCTGAAAATATTGGGCTTATAGTGTATAGTAGTGCTCAGCATAAAATATAAGGCTTATAGGTTAAAAGGATTTTATTTTTTTCCTAATTTTTTCCTGAAAGATTTTAGTGAAGGATGATAAATTGTTTTTGTTTTAAGTCAAAGATTAAATTCTATGTATGTCTATTTTCTAAAAAGTAAGGGGGGGGTGGGGGGTGCCCCCCCCCCCCCAAGCCTAGTGGCAAATGTGCTGGACTGAAACATCATAGTGAGTAAGTTTAAATTTCAGTCACACTATTAACATTCACTTTCAGACTTAACACCCTTAGAAAAAGTATGAGCCACCTTATCCCCCCCCCCCCCGTTATGGGTTAAATAGTACCTCTACTGTTCTTCTATAAGGATGGCTTTGGCATTAAATATCCCATGAAGGTTGATTAAACAAAACCAAACCTGAAAAGTAATTTGATTCTTTCAGATCAATAGCAAACACTTTAATAAAATAAAATAAAAATCTAAAAATAACCAGTTAATGTCGTTCGTATTTTCTAATTATTAAGTTCCCTAATAGATAGTTTAATTTGGATTATTCAGACTATTGTCCTCATCTTTATTGTTATCTACATGTTTCGGCTGATGTGCCTTCTGGCCTTCTTGAAGGTTCCCAAGTTCGACAAGAAATACCTGAAGAAGGCCGGAGGGCACGTCGGTCGAAACGTTGTGTTGATAACAATGAAAATGAGGACAACAGTCCAAATAATTCAAATTATCAAGCCCCATTTAAAAAATTCAGAGAAATAGATAGTTTAATTTCAGACAAAAATTTCTGGCAATATAAAATCTTTTTAGAGATGATACATATTTTGATACTGAAGTATTTTAAAAAAATATTTTTTAAAAAAAACCCTTAAAATTTAAGAAATAAAAATCTAAACTTGTAATTTGAGAAGTGGTAACAGATTGAGTTTAAAAAAAACTTTTGGAATGAAATGTGATTTTGAAGAGTAGAAAGAAAATCAATTATTCACAATATATATATATATATATATATATATATATATATATATATATATATACTTTGGTGTGGTACCAAGTTTCTTGGTACAAGGTGATTCTAGGTGGGTCCTAATTCTCTACCCGTAGTTTGTTGTAGAGTTCAGGTTCCGTATGAGAGCTCAATGTTTAATTATTGTAAACAGAGCAAAGTTATTTGGGAATAAAAAGGCCTTAAATACCATGGGTATCGTGATTATGGACCATTTCCACTCGAGAGCATGCTCAAGAGCTTCTTCAGATCACTGATATATTTTATGTGCCTGTCTAAATAAAATATATCAGTGATCTGAAGAAGCTCTTGAGCATGCTCTCGAGTGGAAATGGTCCATAATCACGATACCCATGGTATTTAATTTATTCCCAAATATATATATATATATATTTTTTTTTTTTTTTTTTTCTTTCTTTGTGTGAGATAATGTAATGTAAAGATTTTTATTATTGTATATAAAAAAGTTTTGTGTAGAAATTTGTATATCATCATAATTTTAGGAAACGGGAAAGATAAATTGTTTATCTTATATTGAAATAATCTAAGAAAAAACTATGGAACCTATTTTTTCCCAATTATCAAATAATTCTCTGAACATTTTCTCAGTTTATTTTGAATATTAGACATTACTGCTGTTGTATCAGTTGGTAGAATGTTCGGCTAGGAATCACAAGGTTCGATACCGGCCCTCACCAACTCAGCGTATGAGTAGCACAGGGATCTGTGCGGTAAAGTAATGAGCTGATGGTAGGTGTGGCACTTCACCTCAGATGCTAAAAAATTAATCTCATTTGTCTAGCTCTAGTGAAAAGGGGATAGTCTCCCTTGCTATCTGGCTGATACCGACATTAGGCCGCCCTGACGACTCTTTACTACTACAGCTGTTGTCTTATATTTTTTATGCTGATCTGAATTTTGAGTTCGGGTAAAAACGCTCACCAGTTATCACAAGTCCAAACCATTAACTATTTTCAATAATTGTATACATTATAAATCTTATACATGTAGAATTAAACAAAAGGCATGTCTTCTTTTTAACAATTTTATTAATGATCTTTTTAAACTTTCTGGACAACTTTTTTACATTAGGATGAAATCCATAGATTAGTCCACCAAAGTTCATATCCCGAGTACTTTCGGCACTTCGAAGTGCCATCATCAGGGGTGATGTGTTTATGTTCCAGTTTTTTCATGTTAGTGGTAGTGAGAGTAAGTAGGAGGGGAACTTGTAGAAATTATATTAAGGGCTGGAAGGAGGAGAATTGGTAGGAAAAGTGTTATAGGCATTTTAAAATGCGAGTACTGCATTGAAAATTAATTTTATTTAAGGATGGTTTGTATTGTTTGATGTATAAAGCTTCTAGTATTTGGAGATTTTGTTTGTTTTTTTTCTTTGTGCAAAATGTGCATATTTTCCGTTAAGATATTTCGGTAATTAGAATTAGGAAGTGCTTAAAAAATGTTGCTTCCTTTAACAACAGTAAGACTAATTCTTCAAATACTGATATGGGATGAATAATTTTCCAAGTTCTTATGTAATATGCACATTACAATGTTGCTCTTTTTCTCTTTTTTTTTCTTCTGAAGAATATTCTTCTCATACACTCTCACCTTGTTCTTGTGTTTTTTTGGGTTTTTTTTAAATTGCCTCTTGGAATTTTCTGTTTTTGTATTTGCTCCCAGTAACTTCAGGTGTTTTTTTGTGTCTGATTTGATTTTGGATGCAAATAGACTTTTATTAAAATTACTAACCATAAATAAATAATGCAATATTGAAAAGTTGTTTACTTTATGATATAAGACTTTTATCTAATGTAAATAATAATAATAATGAAATTATTATGTACAGTGCTCAGGTGCACCACAACTCATCAAAGTCTCATGTCTAGTACATAGAATAATGTACTAATGTCAGGAAAATGAATAGCATACAATCATAATTTATGTGTGTGTGTGTGTGTGTGTGGCGGGGGTGGGTGGATATCAGGTATAATGTTGTCAATTTATAGAAAGCCTGGAGGTTTTGAAAGATATCAGAAATAAAATTGATTGGATAGTGATCTAAATTTTATAACTTATTTTTCTATCTGACCTGCTGTTTTTGTAATTTCAAGGATACTTTTCTCTTTTATATAGAATTTAACTTTTAACATCCTATACCGCCCCATTCCACCCGTCCGGAAGTCACATTCATTTTCCTAATCTACCCCAAATGATAGCCTTTGTTTAAATATAATATTAAACATATTTAGAAGTCTTTGATTTAAGGGAAATAACAGGTAACTTTAGATGCAAAGGCCATTTTTAGACATTTTTTTGATAAATCCTTATAGGAATTGGGCTCTGGACTTAGGAAATTCTCAACAGGATGTTAAGAGTTAATTATCCTTATTCTAAATCATTGTAAATTTGTATTTTCTTATATTCAGAATTAAAGACTTTTCTGATTTGTATAAAAGGTATGTTAGTTCTAGTCTCATAGAATGCTTTATCTAAATTTCCAATCTTTGTGTTTTTCCTTGCACACAGAATATAGAATATCTACTCAAATAAATTGTGTTAAAAAACGACTAAAAAGAAAATGTTAAAATTAATGATGATGGTTGTACTCATGTTGCTATAAGAGTAAAATAGGAAATGAATTCAACAGTATATTGGAAAATAGACAAAGTATTTAAAAAAAAAAGATGAATTTATTCTTGATGGAGAAGTTGACGTTATAACATTTTGGTTTTTGCAACCTTCATTGGGACTTGAATCCAGACTTACACAATTCAAGTCCTGATGAAGGTTGCAATAACTGAAACGTTATAATGTCGACTTCACTATCAAGAATAAATTCATCTTTTTTGAATACTTAGTCTATTTTCTACACACATGTTACTACGAAACATTCAACAAATAAGATATTGAGATAAAAAAAAATACAATAAGTCTATGGGCCATTATCCAATGGTTTTACATTTTGCTCTTTTTAGAAATATATATTGTTTAAAATTTAACTTTACTAAGGGATTTATTAGAAGTTATTGATTAGGATAAACTTTTTTGAAATATTTGTTTTATAAACTATTTCTCAGAATTTGACACAGAGCCTAGTGGATAAAGGAGTTAGGTTAAGACAGTTCTAAATGACAGTTATCTCTAGACTGCAGGTTCAATCCTGGTCAGGGGCAGCAGTAACATAGAATAATAATTAACACAGCTTAACACCTGTATCCCAGCTAAGGTTAGTGGAATGAGAACAGGATACCCCCGTGGACTGAATAAAGTTTCAAAGTTCCGTGATGGTTCCTGATTATGACAAGAAGTTTCCCAATTATGACAAGAAGGTTCCTGAGTCTGACAAGAAATACCTGAAGAAGGCCTGAGGGCACATCGGCCGAAACATTGTACAGATAACAATGAAGATGAGGACAATAAATACTAATTGTTTTATAAAGTTTATTTAAATCTATTTATATCAATAAACCTGGCTGCTGGATGAAATGTTTTTTTAATTTATTTATCTATATTTTTGCTATAATTTGAAATCATTTTTTCTTTCTTTCTTTCTTTCTCCTAAGTGAGTTTAAATAGCACCAGGTATTGAGCTGACCTTTGTGATCTCTTCTAGTCCAATGCTTATTAAGTTTATCACCACCACCACCCCACAAAAAAAAACAACTTGCATGTGCCACTGTATGCAGCAGTTTTTTTTTTTCTTTTTCTGTTTATTGTTCCTTTTTCGTTTCCAAAATTGCTGACTCTCACCCTTCTTCATATAATTATTATGAGCCATTTTTAAAGTTTTATTTGTGTTGTCTTGGTTATTTCTTCTTCGTTTTTGGAGCCATATGTGATTACTTCTCAGATCTCTCACCACTTGCCTTTACATAGGTGTGGGCTACTACCTGGACAGCTGAATGATGAAATAATATCACAAACTGGAGTTTCTTGTAAAAGTCTTATTCTTCCACAAAGAACTACTTGGTGAAAATGGCTTCCAAGATCATGCCCACAGGTATTGATCTTTGCTCTCCTTCGTTAGGATTGCCTCCTACTCCTACTACTCCTCAGAATTTTCTTATCTTATGAAAATAATCCATTTCTATGGATCATAACAATTGACACCTGTTTATCCCAATCACTTTAAGTGATGAGCTTTTTTTCTTTTTTTTTTTCTTTTTTTTTACATTTCTTCATTTGAAAAAAAAAAAAAAAAAAAAAAAAATCCAGAAAAAAATACCTTTTTTATATCAATGCTTTGTTTAGTCACAAATGTATAGCTGAGTGGTTGAAGAATTGGGCTGAAGATCTCAAGGTCTGCAACTCAATCCCTGGTGCTGTGGATGGGTGATGCTTATAAACTAAATTACCAAAAGGGGGGCGGGGAGAAAGGAAATCTTTCAAAATCTCAAAAAAAAGGTCGGATATTTTAGCAAGAATGACATTCACTTAATAATAAGTGATGAGGCACATTTTTTATTGTAATTTTTCAAAATTGTTTGGGTAAATGAGTGTCACTGTCATAAAATGCCATTGATTTGCCTCATGATGAACAACCAACAATGTTGATAGATCATTAGATTTGTCCATTTCATCCATTTGGTTTAGACACCTCACTTTATCATGTTAAACAAATCAATATTTGTTTGTAAGCACTTCATTGCATGTACATTGTTTTTTTTCTTTTTTTTTCTTCAGTGTAGAAGTTTTTTTTTCTATCTAAAGGAGTTCGCTATTTTTCTAATTGATTGCATTTTTGAGAAAATCTTCTCAACTCTTAACATCACATACCGCCTCATTCCACCGGCCAGAAGTCACATTTGTTTTCCTAATCCACCCCAAATGATAGCCTTTGTTTAAATGTAATATTAAACATATTTAGAAGTCTTCATTTTTATGGAAATAACAGGTAACTTTAAATGAAAAGGAAATTTTAAGCCATTTTTTGATAAACACTTATAGGAATGGGGCTCTGGACTTAGAAAATTCTCAACAGGATGTTAAGAGTTAAATGGTTTAACTGAATAAAACTCTTTTACTGAATCACATCTATTATACAGCCTTATGAAACTTTGTGCATCTCTTTTGGGATACTTTTGATAAAAAGTAAGTAGATAAAATAGAAAGTTTATAAGAAGATAATATTTTGGAATTTTCCTATCCTTCACTTACATTGAAAGAAATTGGAAAATCTTACTAATTGTTAATATATAAAAGCATACATTGATGGTTGCTATCTGTGCTAATCATGGCAAATAAGTTTTGGTACCATTATATTATGTGGCCTACCTTTTGAACGTGGCCTACAAAATCGTGCCTCTCTTATAGTATGTGGCCTACGAAATCATGCCTCTCTTATAGTATGTGGCCTACGAAATCATGCCTCTTTTATAGTATGTGGCCTACAAAATCATGCCTCTCTTATAGTATGTGGCCTATGAAATCATGTCTCTCTTATAGTATGTGGCCTACGAAATCATGTCTCTCTTATAGTATGTGGCCTACAATAAAAAGCATATTATAAGGTTATAATAATAACTCCTAACCCTAACCCTATTTCAGAATTTTAGAATATTTTCAAATTAAATAGATCTCTGATTTATGTAAATTATCGATAAATTATTTTAAAATTATTCTTAATTACTATATACAGCTTATGACTGAATTGCATTTCTTGAAATTGAATATATGTGAAAAATAATTAGTTTCAATAAATTGCCGACTACTTATATCTATAAATATACTCTTACTGAGGTAGGACACATTCAAACCGGGTAGGCCACATTCTATAACAGAATCAAAAAGGTAGGCCACATAGTATAACGGCACCAATTTTTTTTTTTATTTTTTTTTTTTAAATTCTTTTTGTTTTTCATCTTCGATCATTTTCTTTTCTATAGAAAGTGTCTTCATTTTAATATGGCCTCTAGATAAAAAAAGAAAAAAAGAAAGCAAATAAAATGAAAGATGTTACCCCTTTTATAAAAAGATAATTGTTTGAAACAATATGTGTTGTTTGTTTGATTGTTTATTGTTTGTCCATTTTTAGCTATCCTGCTGCATCATGCCAGCCATTAAGTTTAAGAGAGTCACAGCAGAATACTTGGCTGAGAAGACGGCTCAGCAGACCAAGGCAGCAGCAGCAGCAGCACCAGCAGCCACGGTGGCAACAGTAGCTCCTCCTGCGGCAACAAACCCTGTGCTGCCTGCAGCTGACGAACAGCCTGGCAGCCGAACCGAAGCCCCTCCATCTGCTAGTAAGACAGAATCCAAAAACAAAAAACAGACTCCTGTTGAGTCTGATAAATCAAGCACCGGATCAAGAGTCTCACAAAAATAGACGACATGGTGCTCACGGAGAAACGCAAGAGAAATATTCCTGCTGCTGATCTGAAACTTATGGAATGGTAAGTCTTGGATTTTCTACAAAGAAAAAAAAAATCTTATTTATTAAAATGACCGAAAATTGCAACAATTTCAGAATGAAATGGCTAATTCTTTTTTTCTTTTTTTTTTAAATACAGAAGACATTTTGCTCTTTTGGTTTCTGACTAGGCATTCATTTTTAATAAATTTGTAGCTCCTCACAATTAAGCAATGTTTTTAAATGCAATGAATAAAATAAAAATGATTTTGGATAATTGTGTTCTTTTATTTCTGTGAATAAATGAATTTTAAATAGCCATAAATTTTAATCAAAAGAATCAGTATTTCAATTGTATCATTTCCAGTTGCATTTGGATAAAACAAGGGAAGTAACTCTTATGTGCTACGCATTTTTCATCCCAACATTTAGTATTGTTTTTTAATTGCATTTATTGAATGTTTTTTTTTGTTGTTTTTTTTTCCCCAAGGCTTGATGATAATTTTGAGGAGAAAGAAAGTTCTTCTATTTCCATCCTCACATTATATGATTATTACGCTGAGACATGCCAGCTAAATGCTTCCAAGGTTGTGGACATTCCAAATTTCAGAAAGGTATTTTTGGTTTCCCTATTTCTAATCGTTTTGTTTAGTAATAGATAGGTACCACCAAAATACGTCATGTGATCAATTTAGGCCATATTGAAGGAAAAAACATAAATATTTTTGAACTTATTTCTTTTTTGAAAGATTTTTAAAAAAACAAAAAAAAACGAACATAAAGAGTTGTTATAAAGAAAAACTGTTAATTCAAAGATCAAATTATTTGATTGGGGGAAAAATAACTCTTTATCATGAAAAATATGTAAAATAGTCCGTTTATTTACAACACGGTTAGTTTCACGGGGAAAATTGGTGGTACCTAGTAATAGAAAATAAAGAGAAAAAAAGACAACATACAAATGTCCATAAAGATTGAGATCATTGATATGTTAAAATTTTATTCATTTAAAAATTTTATTTCTCATTTAAAATTTTATCTGTGGTTTTTATTTTTAAGAAAAATTCAGTAACATATTAAATTTTTTATATGTATTTCATTTTGTCAATCATCATTATTATTATTATTATTGATTTTCATTTGTAGATTTTCATCTTTTAATTGAAATATCAAAGAAAATACTTGTCAAAATTAATAAAATTTATCATAAGAATTTGATAGTTATTTTTTTTTTTCACTGTAAATTTTCCAATTAGAAAAAAAAACAATGAATTATTTGGTAGGTAGATTTTATTATATTGTTAATTTCATTACATTTTGTTTATTTAAGAAAAGAAAATGAAAATTTGTGTAGAATAAAATCATGAAGTAAGATGATATTTTGATTTGAATTTAAAATTTCAGTAAATCTATTTTAAGAATCTTTGTTGGCAGAATTTAAAAAAATATATATTTTCTAAGGATTATCTCTTTCATTTTTGGTTTAAAAATATCCCTAGTAAAACTCACTAAAATGGCTTTCTACTAAATTGAAAGGAAAATTAAGATTCTGTTGGGGATGAAGTTTTTCAAAAGATTTCTGTTAATATTCTGTGGATTAAACTGATATTATATTCATGTTTTCAATTTTGATGATCTTTGATTTTAAGCAAAAGATCTTTTACATGAATGATAATTTTATAAAGTTTACATTCAAATGAGAAAGACTAGGTGGAACATGTTGCCTTTAAAAATTAATCTAATGATTTAATCATTTTGTAAGCATCATGGGTTGACCTCACCTAATACAGAAGATCAAATTATACATGAGTATATACAGTATAAACAAAGTAAATTTGTGGAGTGACCTATCAACCAGACAGTGAGGGGGTTTATTCCCTTTTTGCTAGCGCTAGACCAGGGAGATGTTTTTTGCTTGGGTGGAGTGCCACACCTATCGTCAGCTCCTTATTTTACTGCACAGATCAGATTACCCAATTCTGTGCTACTAAATGCACTGAGTTAGCAGGGCGCAGTATTGAACCAGGAACCTTGTGATTTCTAGTCAGGTGCTCTACCAACTGAGCTAAACTGGCCCTATACAGTATAAGGTTTTATTATTGTGTTTTTAAAGTGAAGAAAAAAATGGCTATTGTTGTGAGTATTTTCTTATTTGTTTTTCATACTGAAAAAAAATTAACACTTGTTTTTAGCAATTTTAAAAAAAAAAGATTTTAATTTAAAAAAAATTTTTAATAAATTTTTAAGCAGCAATATAAAAAAAAATGCGTTCATTTTTTGTCAATTTTAAGAAATTTTTTCCTACTTTTCTTTTTTTTTAATCAGATTGTACGACAGAAATTTGGCAAAGGCATTGGCATCAAAGAAACATCAGCTTACAAAGGTTTGCTGAAAGAGAAAAAACCCAAGAAGAAACCAACCGTTCAAGCTGAATCCCTTCGTTTAAAAATGAAAGATATTATTGATGAAGCATTGAAAGAATCTGGAAATCCTGTATCCTTTTCAACTTCCTGGAAAAAGAAAGTCTCTATAAAAGATGGAAACTTCATATATTTCAATTCTTATAAACTTATTGTAATCTTACTGGAGATTGGTTATATTAAATAACTCAAACCATAACTTACAATGAAAAGGGTTTATTTTGATAAGAGGTACAAGAATGAGTGAACAGTAGTATAATACTATCTAGTCTCTTTATTGTAATGTTACTGGAGTTGGTTACATTAAATAATAACTCAAACCATAACTTACAATGAAAAGGGTTTATTTTGATAAGAGGTACAAGAATGAGTGAACAGTAGTATAATACTAGCTAGTCTCACTAGAAAAGACGGGCCCTGAGGTTAACACCGTCAATGTTTATATTTAAAATAGAACAGTCCATTCTATTCCCAGAGGAGTATCATCTTTTCTCTACAACAAAGCTCCTCAAAGAAATAAAATCCAATGTCGGTGTAATATCACTTTAAATTTCAATGCTGTGAATTACATTGCTTTACTTAGCTACATATTTCTTCTTATGTGTCATTTACTTGACGGTTTTTAAGCTACGTCTTTGATTTGAAAGTCTTGTCTCTCAAACACATTATCATTCGACCAATTTTCACCTAGAAAATTTGATAGGTTCATATTGAGAGGTTAAATGTGTTTGTTTTTACTAGAGAATCTATTTTTGATTCTCCATTATATTTTACAGTGAACTAATGGATATATATATTTACCAACCTCTTTGCACGAACAGGATGTGACACTAGGTCAATTTCTTAAGTGGAGTTTAACAGGTTTGAATTCAGAGTTTTCCTTCTAGACTGGTTACCAATCCAAGGTTAAAGAGCCCAGTCTGCCCTACTATTTACCCATAGCTGAAGGGAGAATATATGGATTCATACCTTTCCCAAGGGTATTAGCATTATGTGAAATGCAAACAGCCTCGTCCAGGATTTGAACTTGGGCTGACGAGTCCATTTCCTACAACTTTAACAATTACACCACGCACCTCCATATATGAACTAATGGATATAAAATGTTTTCTATTTTAAAATGAAGACAATTCAACGAAGTAAAAAAAAAAAAAAGAAGTGAAGTTGATGGAATGGCCTATTGTCAGTATCAGTCAGACAGCGAGGAAGTCTATCCCCTTTTCACTAGCACTAGACCAGGGAGATTCTTTTTTGCTGAGGTGGAGTGCCACAACTACCGTCAGCTCCCCACTTTACTGCACAGATCAGATTACCTCACCTGTGCTACTCACACACTTAGTTGGCAGGGAACAGTATCAAACCTGGAACTTTTAGATTCCTAGACAGGTGCCCCACCGACTGAGCTAATCATCATCTACAAATAGCAGTGTTGCCTCTATATTCTTTGTCCGAACCTCTTCTATGATCCGACGAATAGTCAGGATCTGAGAGGTTATGGATCGATTTCTGCGGAATCCGTTTTGGTTTTTCCTAAGGATTTTCTTTATTTTGGGTTGGATGTGATTAAGAAGTAGGGCATTATATATCTTAGCAGCAATAGCGGTAAGAGTTATGCCTCTAGTTCTTAGCGATTCCGAGGTCTCCCTTTTTGAGGAATGGGAGGATGCAGCGTTTTGTCCATTTATCTATTTTGTCTATATACTGCATTGCATAGCCTAAGCAGTATGTCCTTAAACTTTCCCATCTTCCATACCTCAGTGGGTATTTCGTCAAGGCCTGCAGCTTTTCTACCTTTTAGTTTCCTTAGGACTTTGTTGAGTTCTGTTGTAAAATCTCCTAGTTTGATGTCTAGTTGGCTATCTATGATTTTTTAGGTATTATTTTCTAAGATTTTAGGGGGGGGGCCCAGATTTCTGAAGTCTATCTTTTTGGCTGGTTGCCTTTAACTTTGATCTAGAGTTACTTTTCCTTCCACTAATTTCATTTACTGTTTGCCATGCCAATCGCGACTATTTGACCTCAAACTGTAAACTGAGTTTTATCTTTTAATAAATAGTCACCACAAATTATCTGTTTAATAT
Source organism: Doryteuthis pealeii (assembly GCA_023376005.1). Classification (NCBI taxonomy): domain Eukaryota; kingdom Metazoa; phylum Mollusca; class Cephalopoda; order Myopsida; family Loliginidae; genus Doryteuthis; species Doryteuthis pealeii. The sequence goes on along the minus strand of CM042165.1, from coordinate 55,238,828 downwards.
TTACTTAACATTTTCTCAGAAGAAAGGTGTCCGTTTTCATTGGTTGAAACAATATATTGGAGCCAAATATCCTGCATTAAGAGTAGATCTGAAACCTGGCCTTTTAAAAGTTGCTCTTGAACGCCGAGTACGATTTGGAACAATCCAACTAGTAAGTATCTATTTTCTTACCTATCAAAACTTTTTCTCCTTCTCCTCGTTTCTTAGCAACCACCATTCAATTGATCCAAACTCCAGAGATGAAATTCTTTATTTTGGCCTCTTTATAATTTTTAATCTTCTTTCTTTGTAACAGCCCATTTTTCTCTTCAAGATGCTTAAACTCATTTTAATCAGAATTTTCAGTTTATACCAGAAATTAAATACAAATTAAATAATTTTACAAAAATGGATTGTTTAAAAAAAATGTGATAGCCAAAAGACTTGAAAATTATTAAAGTTGGGAATGGTGTTTTAAATCGGGTGATATCTACAAAATTGAAATTTGGTCAAGATAGACTTTGGCGTCTTGGAACTGTTGGAATGATTTTTCTTCTTAAGATTATTTGAATATAACGATCTGATGCTATTTTGGTTTTCCTTTTAGGTACGTGGAATTGGTTATTGTGGTTTTTATCGTCTTCCCATGCCAGACACCACTGAAGAACCAAAAGTTGTCAAACCTAAAAAGAAAGAAGGAGAAGACAAAAGTGATGGCACTGCTGATGAGGGAAATAAAACAGAGGTAAGACTTCATTTGATTCTGCTTTCAAAACTTATTTTACACTCATTACAGTTGACTCACTTTAATTTTGGGAGGGTAATTTATATATATATATATATAGACCCAATGGTTACTAAGGAGTTACCATATTGCAAAAAAACAAAAACAAAAATTTTTCCTTATTAAAAAAAAAAAAAAAAAAAAAAAAAAAGATAATTTTCAAAAAATCTTTTTCTGCTATATGGTAACATTTAGTATTGATCTTGTCCTTTTCTTGCAGAATATAGAATAATTGGGTCTTTTCAATTATTCTATATTCTACAAGAAATATATATATATATATATATGAGGAAAAATGAGTGAAGAAAAGAAATGTAGATGGCTAAAAATGAATTTAATCGATATCACTTTAATCGATTAAATATCGATTAAATTCATTTTTATCCATCTACATTTCTTTTCTTTACTCATTTTTCCTCATATTGTCGGATTCAATTTCTATTCCATTTATTTATATATATATATATATATATATATATATATATATATATATATATATATATAAATTGATGAAAAAAAGATCAGTGACTTGAAACCGGAAGATCATACCTGTAAAACTGGGTGTAAGGTCTTCAAATTAGTAAAAATCAGACTGGTGAGGCAAGAAATGCCAAAATAGATTTATATCTGTACCAAGGTATACATATATATAAATCTTCTACTTGCACTATTATTCACAAGCTCTTTAATATCATTTTTAAAAATCTTTGATTTAAAGAATTAGGTCTTTAAAATATCTCTGTCTAGAAATACCTAATATTCTTCTAGCAAACCATATTGAGTTTGTTTTTCATGACATGCCCCTATACTTTTGGCTTTGTATCAAACTTAAGCGATGGACAGGAATTATCATCCAGTTCAGCTTCACTTGGTCATCCTCCCAGGCTATGTACATTGGATTTACTCAATCCTTTACTCCTTACACACACACACACACACACACACACACACACACACATATATATATATATATATATATATATATATATATATATATATATAAAAAGGAATGACTCACTGGTGAAAATATTGGGTTGGTCTCAATATTTGGTTGGTACAAGTGTTATTCGTATAAGTCAGTGTTATAACAAATATAAAGTGCTCAATACGTAAGTAGAGTGGATTTATTATTATAGTGTGTACAGAAATAACCTACTCAAGTTTCACCATAAGGATCTTAGTTAACTTTGAACCACGTATGTTTAAGAATCTGTGTTATGCCTCAAAGATAAGTGGTTCAAAGTTAACTGACCTGAAAAAATGTAAAAGTTTTTAAATAAAATAACTGGTGCATTATATCTTTTATTCATTAATATATCAACACTGAAAATTTCATTAAATTCGTTTAATTCTCTGATTTTATTTTTTTAAAAATTTTTCTCGGAATTTAGGTCTGTTAAGTTCGATTTATCCGAAATTAAAATTGTAACACTGAAAGATTATACTGGTTTCAGTTGGCTAGTGTCTTAGTATTGCTGATACACCCCTTATTTGGGAACCTGTGCACATATTGATTTGTATATGTGATCATTTATTCTTGGACATTTAATCTTGAGTAAATTGGGGCAGGCTGATGAAATTATTTAATCGATCTATTCATGCACATATACATACATTTTTTTTTAATATACAAGACCCTCTTTCTTTCTTTTTGCTCACATCAGAAACTCATTTTAATGTAAACAATATGAAAGATCTATTTGAAAATGTCAACATGGAGGACATTCTGTCGTTTTTGAGGGAAATAAAATTATACCATAGAATATAGACATGAACTTAATCAATACCATACAACATGATCCCCAATGGTGCTAACACATTGTTAAAAACAATTACTACAAAAGTACAAATATAAATACACAATATATATTACTTCCTAACCATTAGGCATGGCTTAACCCCAGACAGGTTTATATGCCATTAAAATCAATCAACCAACCAACTTTTTTTTTTTAAATATTTTTTTTTAGATTTAATTTACTTATATATTTATTAAAATTTTAACATTTACAGTGATGCTAATAGCTTTTTGATTTAGTGCGTCCTGGGACGCATGTATTTGATTTGAATTGAGTCCCTGGGAAATTTAATGGGTCCCAACTAAAGTTTCTTGATAAATTATAGGGTTTTTATTTATGAACAACTAAAGCCGTCTAACCCCTACCTTGTATCCCATACAGTGTAATTCGTTTCCAAGAGAATATTGAAATGTATTTACAGTTAGCTTGAAATGGTAGGTGGGGGAAAAAAAACACTGGGACACATGAATTCGATTTTTATGCATCCTTTGGTCGGCCATTTTCATTTCACTGTAAATCTACACTGAAAATACAAATTTGTTCAAATCAATACAACTGCATGTTTTAATATGAAAATATCATAAAATGTGTTCTTAATAACAATTAAGTTCATTTCAAATAATGTGCAAGCACAATTAAGAATTTATGTAGCTAATGTTCAGATTACCGGATGCGTACCTATCAGCATCTCTGCATTTATTTCAAGCTTTTCAACATTTAAAATCAATTTTTTATATGTATGTCTATTTAATAAGATTTTAATAATTTTATTAAACTGTAAAAAAGACATTTTAAACCATTTTGAAAATGAGTTTGTCCTAGTTGTTACCAAAAAGGACACAGGCCTTTCTTAGACAATATTGTTAAATACATGATGATATTTTCTAATGGTTAAATTTCTAATCCAATGAATCCAATTTCTTATTCCTTGTGGATCTAATAAAGATCTCGTTTTTGTCATAAAAGGATGCAGGTGAGAATGGCAGTGATGTGAAAAAAGATGATGGAGAAAAAGTTGAAGAACCCGAGAAAAAAACCCGGAAAAGGAAAAGTCCTAAGGATGATTCTGGCAGCACAGAAGTTAAGAAATCAAGAAAAGCAAAGAAAGGTAATTTTATTTTTGTTATTTTTTTTTTTATATCAGGGTAAATAAATAAACTTACGGATCAAGTTACCAATAGGCACCCCAGTTGCAAGCTGTTTTCATTGGAATAGATTTTGCTTTTCACAGAGTGTTAGTAAACAAAATCAACGGATGATTTTTTGACATAATTTCATAAAAAAAAAACATGTCTTCGTTTAAAGTTTTATAAATAAAAAAACCCCAAAAAAACAACAACAATAACAATTAGTTTAAAATTAAAAAGTATTTATATAAAAAAAGATTTTGCTATTAAATTTTAATTTGATTACATGTAATGTGATCAAATTAAGAATCAATATTTTTTCATAAGTGAGAGGCGCCTTTGCTGGCTTGAACATGTCAGGAGAATGGAAAATGGCTGCATCCCAAAAGATCTTTTGTATGGCGAGTTAGTAAAAGGCTCCAGATTGGTTGGTAGACCACGCCTACGATTTAAAGATGTCTGCAGGAGAGTCATGAGGATATTGACACAAACACGTGGGAGGTAGATGCAAAAAATAGAGCTGCCTGGTGCCCTAACATTAAGCAAGGCACGGAGAAGGGATGAGGCGAAGAGGAGAGTAGCCTCGACAGCAAAGAGAGACAGAAAGAGGGGGAAAAGACAGCAGCCCCAGAAAGCATCACAGTTTGTGTGCATTCAGTGCACCAAATACTGTCACTCAAGAATTGGCCTGCAGAGTCACTTGCGAAGATAATTTTTTTTCTTTCTTTTGGACACTACGCCATCGTCCTTAGTGGATGGAAAGGTGTCAACAATGAACACACACATGCATACCTGAAGAAAAAGACTACAAATTATTTACTGACACCCTACCATGCCAGTTGAACACAAGAATCATTAATGTGGGGGACTACACACAAACCGAAGCTCATGCATGACCAGTGAAAAAATTGTGTGATATTCCTCTATTGAGGCACCTCAGGCCCTAGACAATAAACCCATCCCTACTCCCTTAAATCAAGGGGACAAGTGTTGCCTGGGGGGATGGCCCCTTGGGATCATGCTGATATTAATATCTTACCGGTCCAATGGCTGAAGCCACTGGACACAGAACCCAAGGGTTAGGTAAGTAAGAAGAAGGCTACTATGTGATTATGATAACAAAGATGAGGACAAAAGTCAGTAAGTACCTATATACTAGAGGCATGTGGTGTAATGGTTAGAGTCATAGGAAATGGACTCATTGACCTGAGTTCAAATCCTGGATGAAGCTACAGTTCACATAGTGCTAATACCTTTGGGAAAGGTATGAAACCAACTACTCTCCCCCAGCTATGGGTAAATAGTCAAGCAGACTGGGCTCTTTAACCGTGGCTAAGTAACTAGTCTAGGAGAAGAAAAACTAAATTCAAACCTGTTAAACTTTGCTTAAGAAATTGACCTTGTGTTGCATCCTGTCAGTAAAATTTTAATTTTTAAATATCTTCCCATATATGAATAAAATATTCATTATTTTTGCACAAAAAGTAAGCTATGGGGATATTTAATGTGTATATATATTTACTTTATCGTTAATTATTGTATTTTCGTAGTTTCCTCTGGATATACATACACACAACTGCCCTTTATATATGTATAGATAGATATAGATAGATTGAATATGTCAAATAGCAACAAAGAAATGTTTTTTGTCCTCTTGTTTCTTGTCATGAAAATATATTTTATTTTTAATTCTGTTAAAACAGCAAAATAATCAGGCTATATAAAAAACAAAACAAACAATAATTGATTGTAATATGTTCTGACACTTATGATAACAATAATAATGAAATTATTGCATACAGTGCTCTGGTGTACCACAATTCATCAAAGGCTCATGTATAGTACATACAATAAGTGTACACTTATAATATACATGGGTGTGTACAAGTGCATATGTGTAGAGAGTGGATATCAGGTATAGTGTTGTCGAATTACAGGAAGCATGGAAGTTTTTAAATATGCAGTGTTTCAGCAGCCGACAACGTATCCAGGCAGTTTATTCCATATTTTAATTTAGTAAAAAATGATAGTTAACAAAGATTCTGTTTTTAGTTTATTTTAAAAAAACCCAAAAAACTTGCTTTATCCAGTGGTGTTGTTGTGCTCCCTAAATCTGTTGTAATTTCCGTGGAAATAAATGGAAGACATTACTTTCGGAACACTCTTCCTATTTTCATTTGGTAAAAATATAGGTAGCAATAATACTGTCTGTTTTTTAAATTTCTTTATTTTTTATTTTCTTTGGTTATTTCCTATAAGTCTAACATGATCAAAGGGGAACCATTCTTGACTGATAAATTATTTATTTATTTACTAGGAAAAAAGAAGATGGGGTTAGGGTTAGGGTTAGTTTAATGGGAAAATAAATAATTTATCAGTTAAGAGTGGTTCCCCTTTGATCATGTTAGACTTATAGGAAATAACCTTTTATTTTAAAAAATTTTTAATGTTATAATTTGAGACAAAGTTTTAAAATGATTTCTTTCTTTCTTTTGTTAGGTAAAAAGAAGAAGAAGAAGAAGAAGAAGCCTAGACACAGTGGTGAACTAAGAATTGAGGATACTTTTTCCTTGGCTATCACCTTTATGTCTGAACCTAAAGAAGCTTCTGTATCAAGAATCCGGCGTTACATTCAAGATTATTATCCTGAAGTCAATGCTGAAATGAGGCAAGTACCTTTCACTTCATACATTTCTGTCCTTCAAAATGTGAAATGCAGCAAGTACCTTTCAATTCATACATTTCTGTCCTTCGAGATGTGAAATGCAGCAAGACATTTCTGTCCTTCGAGATGTGAAATGCAGCAAGTACATTTCACTTCATACATTTCTGCCCTTCAAGATGTGAAATGCAGCAAGTACCTTTCAATTCAGTGAATTTCTACCCTTCAAAATATCGACTACAATAAAAAGTACAGGATTTATTCATTGCATTCTACTATTATTTTATTCATCATATATTTACTAATATATTTTCACATTAGTTACAGCATTAGGAATTAAAACTCTAGTAACGCATGATATACACATTTACCAACCCTCCTGCACGAGCAGGATGCAACACATGGTCAATTTCTTAAGTGGAGTTTAACAGGCTTGAATTCAGGGTTTACCTTCTCCTAGACTGGTTACCTAGCCATGGTTAAAGAGCCCAGTCTGCCCTACTATTTACTCATAGTTGGAGTAAGCAGTTGGATAATACCTTTCCCAAAGATATTAGTGATATGTGAAATGTAAACAGCCTCGCCTGGGATTTGAACTCAGGTCAACGAGTCCATTTCCTATGACACTAACCATTACACCATACACCTCCAGCCACAAAGCAATATACAGGAAGGAAGTGAAGAAATCTTGTTTACCCCAAAAATCAGCATTTTTAATCCTCCTTGCTTTTTACTTGGGTGGGGGTGTTGAATAACAATTATTTGCAAAGCAACTGCTTCAGATTTTCTGTAAGTCTCATGTTTGAATATCAATATAAATTTGCTGCTTAATAATTTATTGAGAAATATATATGTTTGTTTTGTTTTTGTTTTTGTTTCTTAAGGTTTTGCATATTTCAAAATGAGCAAAAGAAAGTGAAAAAATAAATGAAATGTTAATATAAAACAAGATAATTTCTTTTGAATTTCGACGAGAATTTTCTTTATCTTTTAATTTTGAGTTACTTTTTTTTTAATATATATATAATTGTACAGAGATAGGTAAGCGTCCTGAATTCCTGATGCACAAAAATCTAAAAGGACGCAGTAAAATCGTATCCATGCATCCCAGTGTTTTTCTTTTTTCTTCCATCGCCATTTCAAGCTAACTGTAAATACATTTCAATAGTTTCTTAGAAACAAATTACACAGGATAGGTTACAAGTTAGGAGATAGATGGCTTTAGTTGTTTCTCCAGATCATAAATAAAAACCCAACAATTTATTAAGAAACTTTAGTTGGGATGCATAAATATTCCCGGGGACTCATTCAAAGCAAATATGTGCATCCCAGGATGCACTAAATCAAAAAGTTATGAGCATCACTGATTGTAATTCACTTTGACAAAAAGAAAATTGTTTTAATTCTTTTCTGTTGATTGCCACTGATTTGTTTTTTTTATTTGCAATTGGCTTTTGAAAAATGAAAGATGAAAGAATCCATTATTTATGTCTGTTGTGTGTTTTTCTAGGCTGAAAAAAGCATTGGAAAAAGGTGTTGAAAGAGGATTGTGGGAGCAAGTAACTGGAACTGGAGCCTCTGGAACGTTCCGACTTTTGATTGATGAATTCAACCCAGGCAAATGTAAGTATAGACTAATTCGAGTTTATTCTACAAGAACTGGAATTGGGGAAAACTTCTAAAATTCTTTTTTTTTACCAACAAAAGTATGAAAGATGATTGATAAATAAAGTCTCCAATTCTATAAAACAAATTTTTGATAAGATGGATAAACAAAATCAATTTCAAGTTGATTTTTCAATCGAGTCATTATTTAAGGATAGACATTTTCTAACCTTTAACATTGTGTGAAAAATCTGCCTCTTTTTAATTTCTGTAAGAAATTTAAAGTTGATATTAAACAAAAAATAAAGAACTGGAGTAAAAAAAAAAAAAAAAAAATGTTTCATTTCTTTTTTGCTTGGTTCACCAATTAGACCCATAGAACAGATAATTTCTTAGAATTATTTGGATTTTTCGTATTATTGTCCACATCTTTATTGTTATCTGTACAACGTTTCTGCTGATGTGCCCTTTGGCTTTCTTCATATCCCTGTAAGATTCAAAGTGATAATTATACATACAACTCTGACACATTTCTGAGACAAAACATTTTATATAATACAGCACATGAATAAACAACATACATAAACAATGGAAGATATGATAGTGTACATAAACATACATACATAAAAGTCACTGACAAGATAATATAAAAGTACACATAATATAAAGTACAGACATGAGACTAAGAATAGTCCATGCTGTATAAATCACTTACAGTGACCAGTAGCCGGCGTTGAGGACCGAAGCCCCAACGAGAAGGGAATGACAATTGTCTAACCCATGTAGTCTCGTAGCGAGGAAAGAGGAAGAGAAATTCGAATCAGATGCTTAAATACAAGAGGCCCCTAGCGGGAACCAGCGACATCAAGTGGGCAGACAACTCCTCAGGCAAATACGAAATTAACCCCTACATCCCTTTTGCCTCTGGATAAATGTGCAAAGTTTCTTATCATTAATGAGCAAAGATAATCTTGGTTGTTAAAGTATGAGGAGCTCCTTGAATTATTTTGTTTCATTTTCTGTATATGTCTCTTTGTATCCTCGGGAATTCCAGTGGCATACATGGCTAACATGTTCGACTGCAACATTTTAATGAATTTGAACTCCAGTGGTTTTCTTCAGGTGTTTCTTGTTGAACATGGGAGCCTTCTCGAACCCGGGAACCGAATAAGCAAAATAATGCTAATTATCAAGCCTCATCTTAAAAAATCAGAAATAATTTTTTGTTTGATTGAAAATAATTTGAATTTAACATAATTAATAAAAAGTAGTTGTAATGTTAATTTTTTTTGTAACTTTTGTCTTTTGTGCAGGTGAAACAATGGAAGACATGGTGTGTCTGGCAATTGTAGCAACCCATGAGCCAAAGCAAGCTTCGGCTTTGTTGATTAAACGTTATGTGCAGGAATTTCATCAAGACTTTAATATTGAAGCTCGGCCACATCTGTTTAAGAATGCTATCTCAAGAGCAATCAAGAAAAACATTGTCAGGTAAGAGGAAAAAACTTTCAATGTTTCAATGAGTAAAAAACATTGTTGAAAATCTTAAGGTTGCTTTTTGTTTTTATATTTTTTTATTCATTTCAATTTCAAACTTGTTGAATGGTTTGCAATTTGTATTATTTGGACTATTATCCTCATCTTTATTGTTATCTGTACAACATTTTAGATGATATGCCCTCTGGCCTTCTTCAGCTATTTCTTGTCGGACTTGAGTACAACAAGAAATACCTGAAGAAGGCAGGAGGACACATTGTCTGAAACATACAGATAACAATAAAGATGAGGACAATAGTCTGAATAATACAAATTATCAAACCTCATCTCAAAAATTCAGAGAAATAGTTTACAATTTGTCTGCATTTTTTTTTTCATCATTTAATTAGTTCAATTAAATTTTCTTATGAGCCAAAAATCTTTTAAAAGAGCTCAGTCGGTAGAGCGCGTGCCTAGGAACCACAAGGTTCCTGGTTTGATACCGGCCCTCGCCAACTCAGCGTATGAGTAGCATAGGTATCTGTGTGGTAAAGTTAAGGAGCTGTTGGTATGAGTGGCGCTTCACCTCAGATGCAAAATAATCTCCTCGGTCTAGCGCTAGTGAAAAGGGGACTCCCTCGTTGTCTGGCTGATACCGACATTAGGCCACCCTGCTGACTTGACTTTTATTCTAAAATACAATTCTACTTATTTTGACTCAGCAGATTACAATTTAAAAAAGAAAAAAAAAAAAAAGAATTTTAGTACTTTAAACAAAAACAAGAAAAAAGTTTTCTAGAAAAACAAAAGAAATATTCTGTGATTATTGTAATGAATCGCTAATTTTGATTTTACATTTTAAAATATTATTTGGATTATTGTCCTCATCTTTATTGTTATATACACAACATTTTGGCCAATGTGCCCCCCAGCCTATGCAGACCAGTGTAATCTATAATTGCAGTGGAAACAAAATATTCATTAGAAAGGAAGGCTTCTTTTTTTTTTTTTTTAATTTTAAATCATAAATTTTTTTTTTTTTTTTCTTAATACCCTGTCTGGTGGCCAAAAGGCTGCTTGGCGGCACTTGTTGTGGCAGTCCCGCTTTTAGCCACCAAAACTGTGTTATCACACCTAGTTAGTGGCTGATGAGGGAGGGTATCACACGTGGTATTTATTACACATATGATGAAATATTCATTAGAAAGGAAGGCTTCTTTTTTTTTTTTTTTTAATTTTAAATCTAAATTTTTTTTTTTTTTCTTAATACCCTGTCTGGTGGCCAAAAGGCTGCTTGGCGCACTTGTTGTGGCAGTCCCGCTTTTAGCCACCAAAACTGTGTTATCACACCTAGTTAGTGGCTGATGAGGGGAGGGTATCACACATGGTATTTATTATACGTATGATGAAATATTCATTAGAAAGCAAGGCTTCTTTTTCTTTTCTTTTTTTAATGGGATGTTCAATTTTTTATGTATGAATATCTTTGTAATTATTATTTCTTTCTATTTCTTTTTAATAGGCAACTTTCTGGTATTGGGGCCAGTGGCACATTCCAGCTAATTCAGCAGTTCATACCGTCCCCTGCAATGTTGGCTGGCGACCACGAAGCTGAAGACGACGACCAGGCAAGCAGTGATGATGACGAACCGGCCGAGCAGTATTATGTCCGACCCACAAAATCTCGTGGACGGGGACGTGGCGTAAAAATGATTATTGGCAAGAAAGCCAAACGATGAAAAACAAAAAGTTGGGGACACAAACTTTTTGTGCGCTTGTTTTTGGCAAGTGGCATAATCCATATATAAATAAATCCGTACATAATGCGCATTTCTGCCAATCACATTTTACATTCTCATCTTGCATCAAGTCCGACTCATTACATCGGCTTTATCTGTTGTCCCCCCCCATTCTCTCACCCTACCCTAAGTGGTTTCTATCCACGTTTTTTTTTTTTTTTTTGACATCACACCCACCACATCACGTACAACAACAACAAGTGCTCTCTCTCTCTCTCTCATACACATCAACACATACATACATATACCAAATGGTGGCGCTATGTCTTTGATCTTTTATTATTTCAAAAGTCTTCATATCTAGGAAAGAGTTTTATCTAATTTCTTTCACCTCTGTTTTTGTCCCCCTTGTCCAGCCTTGATTAAGGTACCTGGTACATATTGTACATAACATGATGGTACATGCATATATATATATGTGTGTGTGTGTATTATCTATCTATCTATATATATATATAGTATAGATACGTATATCTGAGGAGTCTATTTATATATGTGTGTATATATATATATATATATATATATATATATATATTATATATTTATGGGAAAATTATTTTTTTGGTTGTTTAGATGCATGAAAGGAACAACCAAAAAATGATTTTCCCTATATATATATATATATATATATATATATATATATATATGTAGTATATTAAGAAAAATGAAAAAAACACAGGTTTAAATGGGTTAAGTGGTGAGTTTTAAACCTGTGTTTTTTCATTTTTCTTAATATACTACATACCGTCAGATTCACTTCCTTTCTTCACATATATATAATATATACACATATAAATGCTAATCAGATATACAGACAAAGAAGCATAGATGGACTCCACAACATCATGTATACATACATACGTATATAATATAATATATATATATATATATATATATAATGTGCGTGTGCTGGTGTCAGATTGGCAGTATGGACATGACAGTCTAATGCTTTCTTTCACCTCTTTGTTACTTGACGTGTTCAGCTGATGGGATCTTTGAAAACGCCACCAAATTATTTTGGGGACAAAACTTACCCTATCATTTTGGAAATTGAAAAAAAAAATGTAAGAAGAAAAAGAAAAAAAAAATATATGCTAATTATTTTGTAATTCGTTTTTTTCATCATTAGAGAATTTATTGTGCTGACTTTTTTCCTTTCAATTCTGACAATTTCTTTTATTTTTTTGTTTTTTGTTGCCTTGTGATTGTATAAAGTCCTGCCTCTTATATATATAGGTTTATTTCTATTTTAATTTTTTTTTTTTGTTCATTTGCATAAAATAAATGTAAAATCTTTTCTAACCATTTTTGTTCTTCAAAGATCTCAATTGTAGCAAAACTGCTGAAGAAAAAAGCATTTTTGAAGTTTTTTTTTTTTTTTTTTTTTTGTGTCTCTTTAATGGTGCTTTTTTCAATATCTTCTGTTCTGCATAGATTTCCTCTTCCTTCTACTCTGCACTTTCCTCCTCCTTCTTCTCCTTCTCTTCTGTATTTTTCTTTCTTTCTTCATTTATCTCTGATCATAAAACATTCAACTCCACTCTTTTTCTTTTTCTTTTTCTTTTTCTTCTCGCCTCCATTTATTCTTCATTTCATTCAAATCCGAAAACAATCGATTTCATAGAAAATGTAATGTTGGGTAAATGCTGTATCCTAATGTTAGAGTTTTTTTTAGTATTGTGAAAAGATATGGTGTATTATGTGTGTGCATGTGTGTGTGCACAATAGTCTTTGGGGATCTTTTATTTTATGCTCTTGAGATGTTTGAAAAAAAAACTCATACATTCATTTATCCTTTAGATTTTATCAGTCAGTAAATTTTTTGTAATAAAAAAAAAAATTATTTACTGATTTTAACTCAATCAAAACTGCTGATTATTCTTACTTTGCAAAAAAAATAATCTTGATATCAAATAATCCAAAATAGTATTTCTATTATCTATCTATCTATCTATCTATATATATATATATATATATATATATATATATGTAAGAATGGAAAGGGAATTGAATCCGATAATATGAGGGAAAAAATGAGTAAAGAAAAGAAATGTAGATGGATAAAAATGAATTTAATCGATATCACTTACACATGTGTTTCGGTCCGTTTATCAAAATGTATACGGATTACTCTGATGAAGGTCGTAAAAAATCTCTCTGTGTATGGAATATTTTTACATTTTTCCTATTATTATTATTATCATTATTTCAATTTCATCTGATTATTTTAATAATAGCGTAATCCGTATACATTTTGATAAACGGACCGAAACACATGTGTAAGTGATATCGATTAAATTCATTTTTATCCATCTACATTTCTTTTCTTTACTCATTTTTATCCTCATATATATATATATATATATATATATATATTTTTTTTTTCCTTTTTTTTTAAAGTCACTTTCACTACGATTTTTATCCAATAATCGTATGGGGATAAAAAAAAAAAAAAGCTGCTAAATGGAAGAGTTTGCTTATATATTAACTTTTTTCAATTCTTCCTTTTAATCATAGAAGGAGGTACAACAGGTTAATTACCATCTAGAATATGTTAGCAAATTGATAGTGCTATTTGTACTCTACAACAAACACCGTAAATTCTATGGATTTCTTATTCATCTTTATCGGAGATATTCTGTTTCTAAAATGACAACCTTGAATATATCCGCAATGTTGGATTTTCTTCTCCTGGCCAGACTGTCATCTTTTAATTTTCTCTCATTGTTTAACAGATATGAAATTTTCTCTTAAATTCTTCATATAAACTGAGATAAAGAGGGGGGGGGGAAAAGTGGACAGTAATTTTGTATATTATTAATGTATATAAAATCGCTAATCTAAATTTTGATTCCTATAAGCCATTCTCTTTCCAAACTCTCTTACACATAATTCATATATTGACCTTTTGTCAACCTTTCCACTGCACAAGTTTATTATTATTTGTAGTATTAGTGCCAATGAAATGAAATGACCCATAAGATTTTAGTGTGTCAAAATATTTCAAATGTTCTATTTATTGATAATTTCAAAACTTAAAATGTTAGTTTAAAATATTTTGGTTCTAAACTTTATTTCTAGAAAATCTAAGAATTGTGTATTAGACTTTAGCCAATAACAAAATATTTGAAATAATAATGAAATTTATTGTGTACAGTGCTCAGGTGCACCACAACTCATTAAAGTCTCATGTCTAGTACACAGAATAATGTATTAGTGTCAGGAATATGAATAGCGTACAGTAATAATATACATGTATGTTTGCACCTGTATGTGGAGGTGGGTATCAGGTATAGTGTTGGCGGATCACAGGAAGCATGGAGGCTTTGAAAGATGCAGTGTATATAATAACATATGTAAATTTTTTTTGTTTTAGACTATTTTCAATTTTCTTCACATTTCAATATGAATTATCTAAGTTTAAAAAATAAATCATCTACTCTTTGTAAAATTAATTAATTTTTTAATTGATTAATTTGTAAGCAAAGAAAAAAAGAGTGGAAAAAAATCCAAATCTTTAACTTGAATCCCTGAATTAATTCAATTTTTAAAGCAAGAAAATGTTTCTTACATTACAATCCCATATATTACTCTTGGTAATCGGAACATTAGCAACATAAATGAGAGTAACCTCCCTTTGATTTTTTCACTTTGAGGAAGCCGTCTGTTTTGATCGGCCATTTTCATTTCACCGTAATGAATACAACTGCATGTTTTAACCCAAAAATATCATAAAATGTGTTCTTAATAACAATTAAGTTCATTTCAAATAATGCACAAGTTAAAAGTTGGGGTGAAATTAATCAAAAAGCTTAGGTTTCTGAGGACTCTCTCTACCAGACAACACTTAACCATGTCATCTAAAAAGCATCTCTTAAAAGGAAAATGCTGACAGAGCTAAGCTATTTTTGGCCAGCCGACCTTTACTTGTTACTTACAATAAATAGGATATATTTGGTAACGTACAATGAGTGAACAGTCGAATAGGTGGTCTCGCTAGGAAAGACAAGCCCCCGAGGATAAATTGTCAATCATCTTTATTGAGAATAGAACAGTCCATTCTATTCTAGAGGCATATCAATTTTTCGCTACAATAATCTCCAATTATATGCACTACATAAATATATCTTCACAATCATTTTAAACAGCTAAACACTTTATACTTAGTTACAATAACAATGTTTTAATAGCATTTAATATAGGTAACAATATACTAAAAATGAAAAATAGAACAGTCCATTCTATTCTAGAGGGGTGTCAATTCTTCTCTACAAGGTTTAAGGCAGTTTATGGTAGGTAAATATTCTACATGATATCTTTTCAATTTTTATTTTTTTAGCTTCTTATCCCCAAGTTGTATTATGTTTATTTTTATATACTTTCTATTAGTTAAAAGAAAGGAAATGAATCCGACAATATGAGTATGAAAAGGTGGAATGAAAACATCACACAATGCTGTTAAAGATAAAACAATTTATAATATAATCATAGCTGATACTGATCAATATTTCGATTTTACAAAAATCATCATCAGAGCTTATTCACTCCGTAGTTGTTTGGGTCGGAGAAGAATGTCGATTTGACATTCTTCTCCGACCCAAACAACTACGGAGTGAATAAGCTCTGATGATGATTTTTGTAAAATCGAAATATTGATCAGTATCAGCTATGATTATATTATAAATTGTTTTATCTTTAACAGCATTGTGTGATGTTTTCATTCCACCTTTTCATACTCATACTTTCTATTAGATAAGTGATCATTTCTGATCATTTTTTTTTTCTTTGACTAGCATTTTCATATGACATCATCGTGTCTGGTTACACAAGATTTATTTTTTGCTATCAATCATGCAAAAAGTTTTTAAAAAATAAAACATAAAACATAAAAAAAAAAATGCCTGTAATCTTTGCATCTTAGAAGATGAGAGGACATGTTATCTTATTTAAAATTCATTTCATCTTTGAGAAGAAATCTTCTTTAAAAGATGGTTCTTTTCTATGCAACGTTTTTGGAAGCCGGACAAATGAGAAAAAACTCAACTTAGCTGTGATGCTTTCATCAAAAATGTCCTTTCATCCCCCACAACAATTAGTAGAGATAATTTTCCTTTTTTCCTCCCTTTGTCTCGTATTACAGATACAACTTATTTAAATCTTTTTACAGCCATCTATCTATCTATACATATATAAAAGGCAGTTGTGTGTATATGTATGTCCGGAGGAAACTTCGAAAATAAAACAATTGACGACAAAGTAAATATATATACACATTAAATATCACCAGGGCTTGGTTTTTGAGCAAAAATAATAGAGATTTGATTTATATTCATGAAGATAATTAAAAAATAAAATTTAAATGATAACAGCATGGATTTTTTTTTTTTTTCATTTAATATTTTAGATAGTAGACATTAACATTTCTTTTCAGAGTAGCTGGATCAATGCAAGGTCTATTTTTTTTACATAGGGATTTAAATGGGGCATCCCACGAGGCTTCAACTCACGATTCAGTAATAATGGATCTGCGGGACTAACTTTTAAAAAATCCCCCTCTACCCAGGCGACGCCGGGTAGCCGCTGCTAGTTAATATTATTAAAGTAACAAAAAATATTTCATAATGAATTTTAATAGAGTGAATAATTCTTTTGAAAATTGGCCAGAGTAGATTCTATGATTTACGCAGGTGATTATCATCAATTGTTGAAATAAAAACTTTCTTTATCCGTGTATTAAGTGTGTGCAAAAGTTTCCAATGAAAAACCGGTTTTCAACTGTCTGTTCAGTCTGATTTTTAAAAAGAAATGGGGAAAAAAAAAAAAAAAAATGCTGGTAACTTTTGCACACACCTAATACAGATTTGTACAACAAAAAAAAAAAAAATCTGTATTAACAATTTTATGTTCATTTCAAAATCAATTACAAAGTTATTTTGACATTTTTTTAATTTTTTATATCACCTGAGAATTGCTGTGAAAAGTTATGAAATAAAATAATTTATTTGGTGTTCAAATGTAGAATTCCCAAATATTAATGGCATTTACTTGGTGGTGTCCATCTCTTCAAATAACTGCCTAAGCAATATAAAATCAGCTTCTTTTTTTTTTTTCTCCAGGTTTTTCAAAAAAATTATTTGTAACTTGTGTTCAACATGCAAATAGATAGGAAGAATGAATTTAATTTGAAAGAAATCCAATAAATTCTAATGATGCCTTAGGAGAACAAAGGTTAAATTAGCAGTTATTGATTAGACACTTGTGCCAGGAATTGGAGTTGCATTAGTATTTCCCCTGTCTTGGTGTACAAAACAAACAAGTCCTGTTAGAGATGATCAGAGATATGTTGTTTTTTTTTGTTTTTTAAAATTAAATTCAATGCCTTATATTACATCAATTCTTTTATTTAAAATTTTTCCTGAAAATTGATTCTTCTTCTCAAAAGCAAAATTTATAGAAAACAAAATTTTTGTCTTATTTTCTTCATGTTAATTTGATTGTCCAATGCAATCAAGATTTTATTATTTATTTATTTATTTATTTTTCATATTTTCACTCATTAAAAATTGTCTTTAAAATTGTTTTCTTTGACTTTGAAAAGATGATGCTGCCAAAATATTTAAATAAGGCAAATATGAGATATGGGGGAAATATATCTTTTTATTTTATTTTATTTATATTTTTTTTGTCCATTTAAAACATTGGAGAAGTGTACTTTAAAAAAAAAAAAATTCAATTGTGGATACGACCCACTTAGGGTGGAATATGTATTTTTTATTAGTCAGTCTCATATAAAATAACGTTTGTCATTTCTGTATATATTTTCACTGTTTTCAAGGCAGAGGCTACCCAGTAAACGGATGAGTTTATTTTTTTAAATCTTTTAATATTGTGTATGTATGCGTGTGTGCAAGTGCGTGTATGCGTGTGCCCTATACAAAAATGGCTGAGGATTTGAATTTAATATTGTCATCTTATATAATAATAATATCCTTTTGTGGGAAGTTGTTTTCTTCTTCTTCTTTGTCTGCAGATAGACCCATCTCTCTCTTTACCTTTTGTGCCAAGATCCATAGGTTTTTATAGCTAGATTCATGTCAGTGTCCATCTTTATCTGTGTAGCATCTCCCTTGAAAGTTGTATCATTCTTGTCCGCAAAAATCATGAGTTCAGGGGCTTGACATAGTTTTTAGACACACCGAATGATTTGGTGATCTTTATTATAACTTTACACTCATCAAAATATTTTCACTCTTCCCGCCCCTACCCCTCTCCCTCGCTCTTTCTTATTCCTCCTTCTTCTCCTCCTCCTCCTCCTCCTCTCACTGATCATTATCTTTTCTAAGCCATTTTCTTTTCTGTCCCTCCATTTAAAAAAAAAATTATTTATTTTTTTTTTTTTGCTTTATTTCAAGTTCCCATTTTTTCACATTTGTTTTATTAAGAAAAATTCCCTGGGGGGAAATGTTTTGCTGGGACTGTTTAGGGCCAAAGTCTATATTTCAGCTTTGTAAACCGATTTGACCCACCCTCTCTCTCCTTTTTTTTTTTTTTTAATTTTTTTTTTTTTTAGTTTCCTCATGTAAAACTCTGCCTTTTTTTAATTTATTTTTGTTTATTCCCAAAAATAAATCACTTTTTTTTTTTTCTGTTGGATGCAAATCAGTGACTTAAATGAATTAAAACATTGTGAACATAAAAAATAAGCCTCATAAATTTTGGATGAGTGTACAGTCCAAATAAAATTACCTTTTATGATAATGTTTTATATTTTCTCATAACAAAATTTAGAACTTTTCTTGAACAGACATTTTCTCAATATTTGTTCTGTTTCTGTGTGTTTCATATAAACAAAAATTGTTTATTTTTTATTTATTTTTTTTAACGTTTTCTTTTGAAATCTCAACACTCCACCCCCACCCCTAGGCACTGTGTTGTAAAAAAAAAAAGAAGCTCCGTGTTCAAAATATTGGATTGAAAATGGAGGCCAAATGTTAAAAATTTGGTGCTGAGTAAAATGATTTGTTGCTTAGAAAAATGGTTTATTTAAAAATGGTGGGACTTCAGGGTTGAATCTTTTTTTTTTTTTTTTTTCTTTTTTTTCTTTTCTTCCTCATTGTCCTATTCAAAAAATAATATTTTGAAAAGCCTTCATTTTATAAAAAAAAAAAAAAAGGAAAAAAAAAAAAAAAAAAGTTGGGGGATAAAAGTGTAAAATTCTAAATTACAATTTTATACATCTCGTCACAAAAAGGAAAAAAAAAAAAATAAAAGAAAGTTTTATTTTGATGCAACCAATTCATCAATAAAGTCATTAATTTAGTTTGGCACAATTATGGGGGCACACTCACTAATGGTCTGCTAGTCTGGCTTGCTAACCATTACACCATGTGAAGTGCCCTTAATTCATCAAGGAAGATACAGACTCTGTCCTTCCCACCCTATCAATTCATAAATCCATCGGGGGGGGGGGTCTTGCATTTAAAAAAAAAAATTTTTTTATTTTAAATACATGTTAACAACATTATGTTTTGCAGATATTGGGTCAGTGCATAATTATTGTTTTTTTTTTTTTTTTTTTTTTTTTTTTTTTTAAACAAATTTGTTGAAAATATTAACATTTCAGTCTCGGAAGACTATAATATAGTTTTACTGTGCCTCTGAAGTTACAGCGCCTCCTGTGACTGTGTTGCGGCTATTTTTCAACAATCAATGCTGTTAACATGTATTGTTGAAAAATAGCCGCAATAATTATGCATTCACCCAATATTTTGAATGGGGGGGGGCATATCAAATGACTAATTTTGTTCTTAGAGATATGGATAATAGTTTTTTTTTTTGAGCCACTAACAAAAGAAAAGAAAAGAAAAAAAAAGAAATCTCTTGTTGGACATCTTGGCAAGGGAGGGCATCCACTTGACATCTTAATGGCAGACTATGTAATAACCTTTTTTACTAAAACTAGCAAATATATGCAAGTATTTAAGTTTTAATGTAATAAAATATATTTAAATTGGAAGGGCTAATGAAACTAAATAAGAATGCAGATAAAAGATTTGAAACTTACTCTTCCATCACTCCCGTCTCTCATGACTAATTTTCCCTAATTTAACTATTTAGTTAAGATAGGAAGTAAGAATAAAATTACAGTTATTTCTTCTTGTTAAAGGATTTCTTTTAAGACTTATTGAAGAGATTTTTGCTCATATTCATTAGAGAAAAAAAACAAACAATTAGAAATCAATAATACCAAGCACATATTTATTAAAATCAAATTTTTAATATCAATATGCAAATTAGCCTTCCCGTTGACACTGTAAACGGCCATTTTGTTGTATATATAAATACAATTGCATGTTATTAGTATGTATATGTGGCTAACAGTATTAATAATGTAAAACAATTTTATTAATAATTGATGTTTAAATAAAAAATAAAATCATGTAGAATGTGATGCAAATAACTAAGGGAATTGTGACTTTAGTAGTAATATAGTTTCAGTTACAGACAGAAAAACACACAATCTCCATTATAATAAGATATCTTAGATTAGTTTTAAAGTCTCTTCCAACTCTTTCCATTTTGTTAGTGAAGTAGTTGGATTGCATCTGGGTGAATTGTTGAGAAATTTGAATACATAGGGCCGGTTTAGCTCAGTCGGTAGAGTGTTCAGCTAGAAAACACAAGGTTCCTAGTTTGATACCGCCCCTCGCCAACTCAGATCAATGAAGGTGCCCTAATAAGACATGTTTAACTTAATTTTGGTAGACATTTGTTGAATCCACTTCAAGACAAATGCAGCAGATCTTTCACTTGTGAAAAAAAAAAAGTTGAGATAAAAATTAATTAAAAAGAAAAAAAGTATGTTAATAAGGGGCTGGTTTAGCTCAGTCGGTAGAGCTTCCTCCTAGGAATCACAAGGTACGGGTTCAGTACCAGTCCCAGCCAACTCTGCGTATAAGTAGTACAGACTGGGTAATCTGATCTGTATGGTAAAGTAGGGAGCTGGCGGTAGGTGTAGTGCTCCACCCCAAGTGCAAAAACAATCTCCTTGGTCTAGCGCTAATGAAAAGGGGATAGACTCCCTCGCTGTCCAGCTGATACTGACAATAAGCCACTTCATCAACTTAATTTTTTTTTTTCATATTGAATAATTGAAAATTAATTTCAGATTTTTAAACATCCAACTGAAAAAGGGAAAAAAAAAACAAGACTTAAAAATTTCAGAGAAATTACGTTCAAAAAGTTTATAATTAGGAAACTTTTACGAAAAATTGCAGCTTTTTAAACTCTTTTTGTATTTAATCTTTCTTTTCTCCTTTTTTTGCTTTAAAAGTGATTTTTTTTTATTCATCAAAATTAAAAGTTGCTGTCTTTTCAGAAATCAAATAACATTCAGATATTTCTAGGAATTTGTCTGGTTGTCATTACTTGATATAATTTTATAATCTGATTATTTCTCTGTCAAACAATATTTGTTGATGGGGGGAAAATATTACAGTAATAATAATAATTGTTATCTCTGACCAAGAAGCATTACTAAAAGCTGATATCATAATAAAAGTCCTCATTTGAAGTCAGATGTTTCCTGTTTTAAATGAACTCCGGTTATCAAATCTTTAAATGCTAAGCAACAAACTAGACATTCTGGCCTCTAGTTCAATGCTCTAACTACTGAGCTATACACTGGTGCTAGACAAGCCTTTATTCCTAAATAAATGTCTCTTCTGTCTCAGTTGTATCAATAAAAAAAAATAAAAAAACAACAATATTCTGAGCTCCCTGCAGCAAATCATTTGGGCCTTTTTTTTTCTTCAACCGATACAATTGGACTACAAATTTTCATTTTTTTTTTTTTTCTCTTTTCTTTTTTTTTTTCTTTCCTTCCCATTGCCCCTCTTTTTTTTCTGGTACCCTGTAACTCTGTATGTAGGGAAAATGAAATATAAACAAAAATGTGTGGATTTTATGATCTAAAGAAACAAAAAAAATTGATAAAATTGTATGCAAAATTTAGGCATTTCTTGTGACAATAAATTCGTTAGTACACGTCTATGCAAGAATGTCTCATATCTGTTGTTTCTATTTTCAGTGTTTTATTTAATTCCTTATATATATATATATATATATATATATATATATGAACTAGTCAAACTGTGTTTGAAAATGGCGAATGCCGACAATTTGTGGGAGAATATGTGCTTAATTAAAGTCATACCTAATTTTGTTAATTAATTATAGCTAAATGAATTAGGCGTGCATATCGGTTTAAATATAAAGTGTAAACAAATCGAGAAAAAGTCATCTCTGTATGTACATTTCAGCCCATTAGGCCTTATCAGCAGAGCTATAGACAGGGCAGTGCTTTGTGCGTGATTCGAACCCTACCTGTCAGGCGGACATTCTAACCACTACACCATATATATATATATATATATATATATATATTAGAAAAAATGTGACCCATTGGGTCACCCATTCAGCTCTGGGTAGATAATTGAAATTAGGGAAAACAGAGTTAGCAAAGCGAATAAAATTTTTAAAAAAAAATTAATACGGCTGAACGAAACCTTAACTCTTAACATCCTATACCACCTCAGTCACATTCGTTTTCCTAATTGCCCCAAATGATAGCCTTTGTTTAAATGTAATATTAAACATATTTAGACGTCTTTATTTTTAGGGAAATAACAGGTAACTTTAAATGAAAAGGAAAATTTTAACTATTTTTTTGATAAATCCTTAGAGGAATGGGGCTCTGGACTTGGAAAATTCTCAATAGGATGTTAAGAGTTAAAATCATCAATATGCTTTCTAAGAACGGGAATGTTTGACCTCATTTAAGCTAAGTGTTGGTGGTTGTGAAATTTGACATAGAAATACATTTCAAATTCTCACGTCTCTCTCTCTACTCCAGAGAAACTAACATTATATAATGAGGAGATAGTCAAAAGATACATAAATGGAAAGAAAATGATAGAGAGTAAAGTAAGAGATTGGTCGGTTTTTGACTTAATTGCAAATTACAACTAATTAGAACCAATTAAAACAGATTTTTTTTTTCAAACAATTCAATCCTAAAAAGTAAGGAATAATTTAGTATAATTTTCATGTCATTAAACTAAACAGTAAAAAGCCTTTAGGAAGTAAAAATTGATTAACTCAGCTTTAGTATAATAATAGATATATGTATATAATATATATATATATATATATTATTATTATTATTATTACAACTGTATGATTAACATTATCTCACCTGATGAGACAGTAGTAAGTTAATAGATACAGTATTATTAGGAGAGTGCTCAATATCTATGAGAGAGCAATTAGGATAATGAAAATAAATATATATTAGTTTTGGTATTTATTTAATTACATGGGTGCTTATCTGCTACCATTTGGTTTCATGCTTGTTTAAACAGCAATCATCAGGCAAGAAAACATTTTCTTGCTTGATGATGCTCTGTTTAGATGAGCATGAAACCAAATGGTAGCAGATAGCCATCTAAGTAATTGAATATATACCAAAACTTATATATATATAAATACTTAGCTGACCCTTGGGTCTTATGTCCAGTGGCTTCGACCATTGGACTGGTAATAAATTTAATAAGAGCGTGATCCCAAGGAGCCATCCTGCGGGCAACTCCTGCCCCCTTGATTTAAAGGAGCAGGGTGAGTTTATTGTCCCAGCGCCTCAATAGAGGAATGCCGAAGGGATCCATGCAATTTTTTCACTGTTAATGGTCCTAGTGTCCAACTGGCATGATGGAGTGCCAGTAAATAACTATACATTTATATATATAACTCGACATTGCAGTTTTGGAAGACCATAGAATTCTCGAGCCCTGAAGTTACGTTCTAGCACAGCACAGCACCTTTTGTGACTGTGATGGTCAAGGTTTGAAGGTAATCTGAACATTAGCTACATAAATGAGAGAACCTCCCTTGTTTGTTTCACTTTGAGGAAGCCGTTTGTTTTGGTCGGCCATTTTCATTTGACCATAAACCTACACTGAAAATACAAATTTATTTGAATCAATTCAACTGCATGTTTTAACACAAAAATATCATAAAATATGTTCTTAACAATTAAGTTAATATCAAATAATGCGCAAGCACAATTAAGATAATATTTTATGATATTTTTGTGTTAAAACATACAATTGTATTGATTCGAACAAATTCGTATTTTCAGTGTAGATTTATGGTCAAATGAAAATGGCCAACCAAAACAAATGGCTTCCTCAACGTAAAACAAACAAGGGAAGGTTACTCTCATTTATGTAGCTAATGTTCAGATTACCGGTTTGAAAAACAGTTTCAACCACAGATGTCGCATGTGAAGGCTGGTTCTGAAGATGTTGATGGTGTGCCGGTGCTCTGTTGCTGTTGCTTTCTCTTGGACCTTTTTGCTTCATGGTGTTGCGCCAGGGTGACTTCAGACAGGAATAACCCACTATGGAGAGCCTGCCGCCACCGAGGGCAGTCCTGAGCCAAATTTTTCCAGCTGGCAGGGTTGATGTTAAGGCACTTTAGATCATACTTGCAGACCACCTTAAATCACAGTTGGGGGTGACCAATCTGTCTCTTTCCAGATGAAAGTTCTGCATAGAGGATGTCCTTTGGGAATCACACATCATCCAGCCAGTGGAGACGATGCTGTCTCGGTGTATACCCCCCAAGAAATAAAGGATCAATTTTGGTAATCTGAACATTAGTTACATAAATGAGAGTAACCTCCCCTTGTATGTTCCACTTTGAGGAATCCGTTTGTTTTGGTTGGCCATTTTCATTTCACCGTAAATCTACACTGAAAATACGAATTTGTTCGAATCAATACAAGTGCATATTTTAACACGAAAATATCATAAAATGCGTTCTTAATTGTGCTTGCGCATTATTTGAAATGAACTTAATTGTTATTAAGAACACATTTTATGATATTTTTCGTGTTAAAACATGCAGTTGTATTGATTCAAACAAATTTGTATTTTCAGTGTAGATTTATGGTGAAATGAAAATGGCCGACCAAAACATACCATACCCAAACAAGATCAGCTTTACTTGCTTGGCAACTTTAAATGCAAGAGTTGGTGCAAACCCCAACTAAGAACAAAACATCGATCCAACAACCACTTGGAAAGGTGTAAAAAGTAAAGTCTATGGATTGGCCTATTGTCAGTATCAGCCAAACAACGAAGGAGTCTATCCCTTTTTTGGTTAAATTGAATTTAACGGACTTAAATTCCACCATCATATGTCACCCCGCTGAAAGAAAAATATATAAAAAAATCAGGGAATTAACTGAATTTAATGAAAATTTCTGTGTCGATACATTAATGAATAAAAGATATAATGCACTAGTTATTTTATTTAAAAACATTTACATTTTTTCAGGTCAGTTAACTTTATATCACATATCTTTGAGAATCTGTGTTATGCCTCAAAGATACGTGGTTCAAAGTTAACTGACCTGAAAAAATGTAAAAGTTTTTAAATAAAATAAGTAGTGCATTATATCTTTTATTCATTAATATATCAACACTGAAAATTTCATTAAATTCGGTTAGTTCCCTGATTTTTGGTATTTTTTTTTCTTTTGCGGGTGACATACAATGGTGGAATTTAGGTCCGTTGAGTTTGATTTAACCCCTTTTTTTGATAGCACTAGACATGGGAGATAGTTTTTTTTTTTTGTTAAGGTGGAGTATCACATCTACCATCAGCACTTTATGATCCAGAACTTTATGATTTCTAGGTGGATGCTCTACCGACTGAGCTAAACTGAAATCTCTTTAAAAATAATAATTTGGCACAGTTGATAAATTGATCTGTTGGAGTTCAATCCCATCTAACATCTTCTGAGAACTAACAAGAATATGCGCCCACCTCCAAAGCGTAAGTATTTAAGTTTTAATGTAATATACAAAATTAGAAAGACAAAGGAAATTAAATAAGAACACATATAAAAAGATTACTGAATTCAATTATGTTTTAATTGGTTTCTATATAAATCATATGAGGGATCTACCATTAATATCTTTTTGTCAGACAAAGTTAAATAAACTAGCCAGAATCTGCCCCCCCTCCAAGCGTAAGTATTTAAGTTTTAATGTAATGAGATATATAAAATTAGAAAGACTAACAAAATTAAATAAGAATGCATATAAAAAGATTACACTTATTTTAATTGTATTTTAATTGATTTCTATATAAAATCATTCCATTCATAGGATTGATTTTAATACATTAGAGAATAAAACAATAACATTAGAAAATTTTATTGATAAACTTATGCAATTCCTGAGTGTATTGTGATGTAAGCAGTGACATAGTTTCATTTACAGACAGAAACTGAATCACCATTATAATAAGATATGGTGACTGCATTCACTGCAGAGGAGTAAGACACCACCCCCCCAAAAAAAGGGGTGGGTCCTGAATATGACACTAAACTGTACTTAAGGCTTGAGATCTGTAGAGTGTGAAGTACCTCTTCATTAGTATTACTTTCAGGTCCATTCTAGCCCACAAATGGTAGTACGTGTTAGAGACCCATCTATAGGTCTAATAGATCTGTTTAAAAGAGAGTTCTTGTGTTTTAAATAAGATGGAGACTGGGTGACAAAAACTCTTAAACTATGCTATAAATGTACAAGGGATAAAATTCCCTGACTTCTAGGCATAAAATAACTCTAGATGGGTTGACATGGGTTTTTCCCGGCCATTTTCATTTCACTGTAAATCTCCACTGAAAATACGAATTTGTTCGAATCAATACAACTGCATGTTTTAACACGAAAATATCATAAAGTGTGTTCTTAATTGTGCTTGCGCATTATTTGAAATGAACTTAATTGTTATTAAGAACACATTTTATGATATTTTCGTGTTAAAACATGCAGTTGTATTGATTCGAACAAATTCATATTTTCAGTGTAGATTTAGGGTGAAAGGAAAATGGCCGACCAAAACAAATGGCTTACCTCAAAGTGAAAGAAACAAGGGGAGATTACTCTCATTTATGTAGCTAATGTTCAGATTACCAAAATTACTACATGAATACCCCTGACATCTTTTGTTTTGTCTGTGAACCCTGAGACTGGTCCTTGATCCTTTTTTCCAATTGAAAACCAATTGAATGGAATAATCCATCAATATTCATGAGGGAAATTTGGTAGGTAAAGAGTTAAGAATGAATTTACCAACCCCTCCACATGAGCAGGATGTGACTCAAGGTCAGTTTTTATGCAGAGTTTTGCTTATCCTAGATGGGTTGCTATACCAAGGTTAAAGAGTCCAGTCTATTTTACTATTTACCCATAGCTGTAGGGACAACAGTTGAATTCTTACCTTTGCAATAGTAAGGCTTCTATTAGGTTGCAATCAATCATAGCACGTATTCAAGACATCTACCCTCAAAACTTACATAGTCTGGGCCAAAACGGAGAACTTTAAAAATCCATCCAAATATATTTTAACAATTTTCTCAACAACTAAATTGATATATGTGATCTAATAAGAAAAGACACAAATCTGTGTATTTACACAGATGATGATGATGATGATAATGATGATGATGCAATTGCAAGTAAATCATCTTATCTTTTTCATTGTATTCATAAATCATTTGTTTTTCCTGAATAGACTTTTTATGGTCATTTCCAATAACTCCAACATAAACAAAGGGGAACCACTCTTGACTGATACATCATTTATTGATCTACTAGGAAAAAAGAAGACGGGGTTAGGGTTAGGGTTATTTTAATGGGAAAATAAATAAATAATTTATCAGTCAAGAGTGATTTCCATTTGTTCATGGTGGAGTTATAAGAAATAACCTTTTTTATTACTCTTGTTTTGGAGTAATTCAAGGGAGGCAACTTCACTAAGAAAGAGTTACTTCCCCTTATCTACAATTAGGCTATAGAAAAGCAATGGGACAAATCTTATAATGCAGATTGTGTGCCTATCTTACTGTAATCGAAACTGTCACCACCGACGTCACCATTCCTTTAGTTATTTACGTCACATTCTCGATTTTCTTTTTATTTAAATCTCAATCATTGAGAAAATTGTTTTATATTATTAATACCGTTGGCCATATCCACATTTAGCTCAGTCGGAAGAGCACCTGCCAAGGAATCACGGTAATCTGAACATTAGTTACATAAATGAGAGTAACCTCCCCTTGTTTGTTTCACTTTGAGGAAGCCGTATGTTTTTCTCGGCCATTTTCATTTCACTGTAAATCTCCACTGAAAATGCGAATTTGTTCGAATTAATACAATTGCATGTTTTAACACGTAAATATTATAAAATGTGTTCTTAATTGTGCTTGCGCATTATTTGAAATGAACTTAATTGTTATTAAGAACACATTTTATGATATATTCGTGTTAAAATATGCAGTTGTATTGATTCAAACAATTTCGTATTTTCAGTGTAGATTTACGGTGAAATGAAAATGGACGACCAAAACAAGTCTTCCTCAAAATGAAACAAACAAGTGAAGTTACTCTCATTTAAGTCTGGCAACTGACCTGGTAAACGCTCATAAGGTCATTAATTGTCATAACAACAGCAACCTTGAGCACCTTTTTGATCTCCATGTTTCTTACACACGCGGGCATGCCTACAAAGTCAGAAAACAGCATAGCTCACATGACTTTCGTAAACATTTTTTCACGGTCAGAGTCGCCGAGGCATGAAATAAACTGCCTGCATCCGTTGTAGGCTGCCGAAACACTGCATCTTCCAAAGCCTCCATGCTTCCTGTAATCTGCCAACGCGATACCTGATTCCCCCCTCCATACACATATGCACGCATGCACACACGTACATGTATATTATTACTGTACGCTATTCATGTTCCTGACACTAATACATTATTCTGTATACTAGACATGAGACTTTGATGCGTTGTGGTGCACCTGAGCACTGAACACAATAGATTTCATTATTATTATAACAGAAAACCATTAACAAAAATAAATAACTGTGAATTTATTATTCACTAATTCAGTTAAATAAGGAAAATTTAGCAATAAAAGGCAAGAGTTATTGAAAGAGCTAGCACCCAAGGTGTTCTATTCTTTGATTATACCCTCCTCTGTTTCAAATATGTTTAAAGTAATAATTAATAATTCATATCGAAATGAATTAAGATAAAATTAATTAGTGTAATCTTTTTACATGCATTATTATTTAGTTTTATTAGTCTTTCTAATTTAATATCTATTATTATACTAAATCTTAGTGAATCAACTTTTGATTCCCTAAGGCTTTTTTCCTATTTAGTTTAATGACATGAAAATTATACTAAATTATTCCTTACTTTTAGGATTGAATTATGTTTGAAAAAAATTATGTTTTAATTGTTTCTAATTAGTCATAATTTGCAATTAAGTCAAAGACTGACCAATCTTTTACTTTACATTCAGCCTATCACTTTTTACCCCTCTATGTATCTCTTGATTACCTCCTCGTTATATAATCTTAGTTTCTCTGGGGGAGAGAGAGAGATGGGAGAATTTGAAATGTATTTCTATGTTAAATTTCACAAACAGCAACCAGTAGCTTAAATTAGGTCAAACATTCCCTTTCTTAGAAAGCTTAACATACAAAATGATTTTAATGTTTTGTCCGGCCATATTTATTATTATTTTTTTAAAAAAAAATTATTTGCTTTGCAAACTCACTTTTCCCTAATCTCAATTATCTACCCAGAGCTGAATGGGTGACCCAATGGATCACATTTTGTTTAGTATTCTATTAAATTAAAACTTAAAATATTTGCACCCAGGATATACATACTTTTGCTAGTTGATAAAACCAATTAAAATAGGTGTAACCTTTTTATATGCATTCTTATTTAATTTCGTTAGTCTTTCTAATTTAATTTAATAATATTGAATATTATCAAATTGAACTTAACAGATTAAATTCCACCATCATATGTCACCCCACCGAAAGAAAAAAAAAATCAGGGAATTAACCGAATTTAATGAAATTTTCAGTGTTGATATATTAATGAATAAAAGATATAATGCACCAGTTATTTCATTTAAAAACTTTTACATTTTTAAAACTTTTACATTTTTTCAGGTCAGTTAACTTTGATCCACATATCTTTGAGGCGTAACACAGATTCTCAAAGATACATGGTTCAAAGTTAACTCACCTGAAAAAATATAAAAGTTTTTAAATAAAATAACTGATGCATTATATATTTTATTCATTTATTTATTTTTAGTAGAACTCACTTGATGTTAAGGAGCAATTAACCCCTCTAACCACTACTAACCCTCCTTTCTGTCACTAACATGGTGTCAATTGGTTAAAGAACCCAGTCGGCTCTACTATTTACCGATAGCTGGCGAGAGAACAGGGCATTAGGACTAAGTGAAATATAAACGGTCTTGTTCAGGATTTAAACTCAATTTCAAAAGGCATGCTAAGTGGAATTGAAGAACTGCTTGTTGTATTATCTCCCTTAATAGAACTCTCTTGATATTAAGGAGTAATTAACCCCCTTACTACTAACCCTCTTTTCTGTCACTTGTTCAGAATTTGAACTCAATTTCAAAAGGCATGCTAAGTGGAATTGAAGAAGTGCTTGTTGTATTATCTCCGTTAGTAGAACTCTCTTGATGTTAAGGAGTAATTAACCCCCTTACTACTAACCCTCTTTTCTGTCACTATCTTGCTTGAATAAAAACCAATATTGTGAAGCTCGTCTCTGGTCTGTAATATGCATGTGGGCCAACACGATAATGTTTCCAATTGAAAAATGATCTTAAAAAAGAAAACATCTGAAGTTTTTTTTTGTTTTTGTTTCATTTTCAAAACGTTTTATTAAAAATGGCGGCTTGGTTAAAAAAACAAAAAACAAACAAAAAGAAAAAAAAAAGCATCTGGGCGTGTAGAGTTAGTTAGTTGGTTGGTTGGCAGTGTGGATTTTCAGTTGTGACCTGTGGGGGGTGGGATGGGAAGAGGTAGGGTCAGTTAGTGTCATCTGATTTTAAAGTCAACATCATAAATCTCGGTTTTTGATGTAACGATTTCCCTCGGAATGTCGGCCAAAGTAGACATATTTGCTTTTCCCAAATTTCACTGAAAAGAAAAAAAAAAAAAAAAAGATTTGTAAAAAAAGTCCACCATTTTTGTTCAGAACTTGAAGTCATTAACATTTATATTTTTTTCTTTCAACAATTCAATATCTTTTTTGTGTCTGTGATATTGTAAAATCCCATTGTTTCGACTCATTTTTTATGTTCTTCTTCCATGTGAAATCATCCAGAAAAAAATAAAATTGTCACCCACCCCCTTCAATTTTTGCCAAAATTTTGTACATGTGTGGACTATATTAAAGTTAGACAATCCCCCAAATTTGAGCTTACAATTCCAAAAATTGGCTGAGTTATGTCAATTTTAAACTTGAAAAATTTGAGGGAGGCAGGGTTGAGAAAAATGGTGGAAAAAATGGTGCAAAAATAAGTGGAAAAATCCCAATGTGGCACTGCATATAAATTTTTTTTTTTCTTTTAATTATTATTCTACATATATTAAACATTATTTGTACCAAAAATAGAGATTGGTTTTTGTTCACAAGTGAAGTTACAACATCAGTTAAAATTTTTCACTTTTAATGTTTTGAGTGTTTCTGTTCAGCCACTGAAATATAACTGTCAGAATTCGATAGAAATTATCATGATTATGTTATGAGTTGGATATATTTAAAATAATATACAAACAATATATTTCCCTTGTATGTTTATAACTTATTTCCCGCCAATTCTCAATTATTGTTAAATCTATTTGTTTACCAATAAAAAAAAAGGAAATATGACAGATATGACACTTTGGAAATCTATTTTATATTTCAGCATAGAATGTTTTAAAATGGGGAAAAAAGGGAATACAATATGATAACTGAAATCTATTTGTTTCAGTTATCAAAGTGAAATGTTTTAAAAAATACATTACATTTTTTAAAAAATTGTTTACAAAAGAAATCAAAAAAGGAAATACAACAGTATGACATATAGATGCTAGGGCTTAACATGACCAGCAAATTGATCAGAGAGGGCCTCTCCGACCATCCGTCTAGCCTAAATAAGGGCCAAAGTGAAGTATTGACTGTCATGAACTGCTCAGACACCAGGATTCCGTCCCTAAGCATCACATATCAATAGAGAATGGGGACAAACATGGAGAGTGAATTTCAAATTAAAGGCAATAGGGTTTGAACAATCATATAGGTGCTAAGGCTTGACATAACCAGCTAATTGATCAGAAGGGGTTTCTCTGACCGTCCATCTAGCCTAAGTGAGGGCCAAAGTGGAGTATTGCATGTTATGGACAGCTCAGCCACCTGGGTTTCATCCTTAAGCATCATGGGTTGACACCTACGGCCAACAGGTGGGCCCATTGGGGGAGTAAGGGCCAAAGTGGAGTGTTGCTATATCAAGTGATGTCATTTCAATTAAATAAGCAAAAATGAATGTTATATCAGAGAGAAGATATCTCTTATGATTCACAATTCTTACTCACAAAATATACACTCACTAGCAAACAAATTAAAACTCAAGTCGGAGGCAACAAGCGGAAGTGAACTCAATGGTACCCTATCACGAAGTGACCAATTCGACGCAGTTCTGCGCATAGGCTCGGATTGAGTTACGCTTGAAAGGAATTCCAAAACAACAAAAATTAATATTGTAAGGAATCCGATTTTCAGCCAATAAAAAACTGTCCCGCTAAAAAACCCAAAGGCATTCTGGAGCCTACATCGTAGCATATAAGCTCGGGTATTTTGAGAATCGGCAGTTGACGTACGGCCTTGGCGCCGAGAACATCACCAGACAGGCAGGATCAAAAGGCCGCTATTTTCCACTACCACGTCGCGCCCGCACCTACCCGACACTTACTTCAACTCATCACCACGGCCGGCCGATACCCTTACCTTCCCTGACCATCACTATTCCACTGGGTCATTCCTAACTTGGTCCCTACACCAAGTGACCGTATCAACTCACAACTTCTACTACCTCACACCTCACACCAGGCCAAGAGAGATTCCTGACGTATTATCATACGATACCCACACCTCATGACCCCCACGGCCATTCCTGACTTACGACCCCTCGGCCACTCCGGAGAATTACTACTATTATCTACGACGACATTCAAACAACGTTTTTACACTTGTTTATTTTAATAAACGACTTTTATCCAATTCATCTTGTCCATTATTCTTCTTTGCAAACCATACGCTTTTAAGGATATCTTAAGATATATCATGAATGATTTAAAAAGTTTAGCAAATTGAAAGAATTTTAAATTCTTCCAAGAAACCATAATTCATTTTTCAATTATGGTTTCTTAAAGATGAAGAATTGGTTTTTACCCTTTGGATTTTCACTCGGAACCGAACTTGGAAGTGGATTAAACGGTGATTCCATGCTGCTTGAATCTAAATCCTGAAAGAAAAAACGAAAATAAACATTTAGATTTTAAAAGATTTGACATTTCAAAATCAAGAAAACAAATTATTTTTACTAGCAGGACCTGATTGTCATGGTAACCAACTAAATCGTTATCTTCACAGGGTGCGAAAGTTCTGAAGTCGTGTATACTTTAAATCCAATTGTCGGTCGCGAAAAGGCAATACCGAGAAAAGAGTTACTTACTTCCTCTCATCGTTTCCGCAATTGGAAAGGGAATGTTTGAAAATCATTGTCTGATAGGAGAATAGTATTATTTTTATATTTATTGGAACAGTATGATAATTCAATTATTACAATGTTTGATATGTTTACTTAAGAGCTATTGTGAAATAGTTCAATATGTAAAAAGTATAATAATCTTGATTTAACTCTCTTTACTAGCAGAACCTGTGGATATACCACAGTATGATAATTCAATTATTACAATGTTTGATATGTTTACTTAAGAGCTATTGTGAAATAGTTCAATATGTAAAAAGTATAATAATCTTGACTTAAATCTCTCTTTTTTTTCTTTTTTTCCTTCTATTCATTTTTTCATTATGTTCGATAGAAACAGCGTTACCACCCCCTCTCTCTATCTTACTACCCCTACTCTTTCTTTCTTTCTTTTTATATCATATTTATGTGTAACATGTCCTTATTATATTTTTGTGTAGCGAGTCCTTTTTTTCCTTTTCTTTCTTTATAATAAAAATGGAATGGTCCATTATTTAGCTGAGGTGATGACACTCATTTGGGTGGTCTCATTTTTAACCAGAGAGTGTTGCAAAATGATAACAGTCATATTTTGTAGGGATACCAGCATTATTATACAAATATGACAGCAAGTCAATAATTACCTATTATTAAAACAATAAAGTACGGATAATTATTGACTCACTTCTACCAAGGTTGACAAAGAGGGTAACAGCTTCTTGCTACCATTATAACCTGTCGGTCGCTACTGAGCTAAAGGGCTTACAGAATCTCTGAAATTGGCCGTCAAGATCGGATTTTCTGCATCAACCAAGGATTGCAGGGTCTCTATAATTGCTGGAAGTCTAGCCAAATGCCCACGCTGTGTTTAGATCTCAAACGACTAGAAATCTGCTATAGGAATCGATTTCCAAGGTTAATGGCGGCCTAGGGGTCACATAAAAAAATAACGACTCTTTTTCTTCTTCAAACTTAACAAAATTTATGTTCAAATAACAAAAGAATACAAACAATTATTTCTCAAGACTGTGGGAGTCATGGACCCGTAATTAATAACTTCTGGTCTTCTGCAAAGTATTGTGCAAAACAGTGTGTAAGTTGACTAAGTTTTCAAATGGTCTTAGCTGAAGTCAGTTACGCTCGGCTCTCAGTATTTGCGTTAATCTTCTCAGCTAGCCCGATCAGCTCATGTGATTCTCAAGCTATCACAACTTCATCTGCTCTCAAGCCTGGTTTGGCTTCTTCTGCCCGTTCGGCCTCATCTGCTTCTCAAGCCAAAAACGTCTGAGTTAAATAATATTTCAATCGGAACAATTTTATTTCTGGCCGGCATGAAGATATTAGTAACTCTCTCTGGACATCCTATTCTGGAAAGGCACCGCCTCCTCTAGTTCCAACCAGCCAATCGAATTCACTTCCGCCAAATCGACAGGGGCTTCAGTTCTTCCGGCTACTTGAGTGTTTTTAAATACATTGGATTTTCTTTAATTCCGATTTTCAACAAGAGTTTATCTCTTTTCTTAAATGGAAAGAAAAACAATAAAAAGATTCTCTTCACGACAATCATGGTCAACTGACCATGTTTATCTTGTTCCATGCCCTTAGTCTGGTCACTTCAAAGGACTGTCTCCACCACCGCCGATTCTCGCTTCTGGGAGTTCCGACCTACTTGAGATTTTACTTCTGATATGGTCAGTCTTATCTTGGCTACCATCTGTTTCGATTCTCCGGTCGATGTCACCCGGCGAATTATATTTCCGTTTTTTTTCTTTCTTTCTTTTTTCTAATTTCAAAACCTGAATCAGGTCACACCATAGCCTACCTAGGGAAAGTAGTTATGAGAAAGTAATTTCCATCACCAATTACTATGGCATATCAGAGATGCTGTTTATTAACATTTCTGGTAATATGGCAGGATAAAATTTACAGAATCTAATTCTTAGCAGGACAAAATTTACAGAATCTAATTCTTAGCAGGCAATGTTTACAGAATCTAATTCTTAGCAGGGCAATATTTACAGAATCTAATTCTTAGCAGGACAATGTTTACAGAATCTAATTCTTAGCAGGGCAATGTTTACAGAATCTAATTCTTAGCAGGGCAATGGTAATAGAATCTAATTCTCAGCAGGACAATGTTTACAGAATCTAATTCTTAGCAGGACAAAATTTACAGAATCTAATTCTTAGCAGGACAAAATTTACAGAATCTAATTCTTAGCAGGGCAATGTTTACAGAATCTAATTCGTAGCATGGCATAGTTTACAGATGTAGTGACGAGTCGAACAGAATCTAATTCTTAGCAGGGCAAAATTTACAGAATCTAATTCTTAGCAGGGCAAAATTTACAGAATCTAATTCTCAGCAGGGCAAAATTTACAGAATCTAATTCTCAGCAGGACAATGTTTACAGAATCTAATTCTTAGCAGGGCAATGCTTACAGAATCAAATTCTTCACAGGACAATGTTTACAGAATCAAATTCTTAGTGGGATAATGTTAATAGAATCTAATTCTTAGCAGGGCAATGTGTAATTTAAGATAAAAAATCAAACTCCTCTTACCTTGGGCTGGGAAGAAAATGGCGCCTGAAATTTAATTTCTTTTTATAAGGGTACAGACAGGAACTGAGGGGGTTGGTAAGAGTGGAGTGGAGTCATGAATAAGCCAAATTTTTGGGCAGTCGGCAGTTGTTATTTAGAAGGCAAGCTATTGTGAGCTGATCTGATAACAAGCTATTTCAGCAAGAAATGGATAAACTGGCAAAGGGAATGATTAAGCCATTTAATGGCGAGGGGGATTTTGTGGCATGGCTGAAAAAGCTAAAGCTAGTGGCCGAACTCGTGAAGATCTCTGACTTGGCAAGTTTTATTCCACTTTTTCTGGAGGGAGATGCGCTTGCCCTCTACATGGAGATGAGTGAAGTAGAGCAGCAGGATGAAGGGATGATTGAGAAGAGGCTGTGAGAGGCATTTATGGAAGGGCCCTTTGAGGCATATGAAAAACATAAAAAGTTTAAGTGGATCGGGGATTCGGTAGACACATATGCCAACAGCATCAAGAGGCTGGCAGGACTAGCTGGATACGTGGGACGAGGGCTGGACCAAACAGAGAAATTGGCCTTCGTAATTTCCCAGATAATATATCAATGAGTCATTGATATACAATGCAACAATACAAGTGTGAGACTACCTGTTCTGCACTCTGCACTTTCGATGTACTTTGTCTAGTTCCCCAAGTGTTGTGAATTATGTGCTGGCTGAATTTAAGGCACGAGTCAGAAAAACAGGCTCACAAGGATTAAAAACAAAAGAACAACTACAAGTGTTTGTAAACAAGACGCGGATGGAGGAAGGGTGTGTGTGATGCTTTCGCTGTCTATCCAACTGGCTATTACTGCTATCCCTACTGGCGAACTTAACCCTTCGATCCCAGAGTTCTAACTGCTTAGTGCTCGAGTTTAGCTGTATTTATGTCAAATTCCCCTTCCCCAACCATCTTCTCTGGACGACACAGATGGCCAGCACTTAAATAAATCGCAGACTTCTAGTCGTCATTAACCCTTAAAATTAAAGTAATTAAATATTTTTTTAGACACTACGTCTTCTATATGTTGACCATTAATTTTTTTCAAAAGAGATTTTCTCCTAAAAATCCCATTTGCTTTTAATACCTGGGTGCCTAAGATATTATCATCAAGTGGTCCCATTTCATGGTGGTCGTACAGGTCTCTTAAACTTTACGACCTAATCTTTGGATTCGTAAAAAGGTCAGCCACCCACCCCTTTTACTTATGCCTGGCTTTAACCTATTCTCTTTCTTATTCATTTATTTATTCTGACCATGTTCATCTTCAACCATAGTATCACACAAGGCAACAATTACCTGGCATAAATACAATGGAAATCACGGACCTTATACCAACTGCGAGGGTGTTGACAAGAACACGAGGTCAGAATTCCGGGACGGTGGGAGCGGTTGCATATAGCAAAGAACCAACTCACAAATATGCAATCTGCTATTCGGTGCTACAGATGTCAGCGGCCACACCGACTCAGAGATTGTAAAGTACCACCAAGAGGTAAAACAAGTGTGAAAAGTTTGGGCATATTGCCAGATACTGCCCCTTGAACCATGGAAACGATCAAAGGGTAGTGTTTGCGCTAGCGGCTACCCCTTTAATGGAGTGAGGGCGCAGTATGGGTCTCTCCCGATCATAGAAGTGTTAGTGACTGGCATAAGGGCGACAGCTCTCATTGATACCGGCTGTATCACCACTTTACTCAGTCCCAAGCTCACTCGTGGATGTGGTGGGGGTAGGACCACAATAAGAGCAGTGGACGGAACTAAAGTGGAATGCAGAGGAACCTGACAGATAGAAATAGAATTAGGTGGAGAAAGGTTGACAACAAAGGAAATTATCATGGAACGTCTAATCAATGATATAGACATTATCATTGGGATGGATGTTATTTGCAAACTGGGAGGGTTGACTGTAAAAAATGGTGAAGTCAAGTTCGGAGAGACATACTGTGCTGTAGCTGCCGAAGAGAAGAATTGCTGCGAAATTGAGGACAAGGATTTTAAAGCAGAGTTTGACGGCGAAAAATGGACTGTGGAATGGCGGTGGAAAAGAGAACCTTAGAAAATAAAGTGGAATATTACAAAACTCCCTTAGAGGAGTGAGAAAGAGTGGAGTATGAGAAAGAGGTGGAACGGTGGATTGCGGAGAGAATTCTCCTACCATGGAGAGGTGAAGTGAAAGGAGTATTACCTTTGATGGCGGTGGTCCAGGCAACTAAAGGAAAAGTCAGACCAGTATTAGATTTTTGTGAGCTAAACAAATATGTCAAGAGCTATACTGGAAGCGACATCATCGGTGTGTGTGATGAAAAAATGAGAAAATGGAGACAGTTGACATGAGGAACTGCGATAGTCGGCCTACCTACAATTGTATGTTGACTTGGTTGGGGTTTGGACTCAATGTTGTGCCAAAAATTATGTTTGTTTTGTTTTGTTTTACAGCATATCAACCTCAGTGGGTCATTTAATGCCGATAAAGTTTTGAAATAAATCAATTCTTAATGGATAATACAATTTTTTTATAAATACATTTTTCTATTTAACCCATAGATGGGACCCTAACAGGTACTACCACTCCGGGCCAGAGTGGACCAGAGAGCAATGGTGATGAAGGGGTGCTCCACATTCCCCAAACCTCCAGAACTGGAACCTCACCATCAGATAGAGTTTAACGTCATTCCCAGGACATGTAGACCTGCAGGCACCGCCTTCTAGCACCCATATGATAAAAAGGGGTTGGGGCTTGCCATAAGGGCAATAGGGTTGGGAAAATCATATAGGCGCTAGGGCTTGATGTGACCAGCTGATTGATCGGCCTCTCCGACCGCCTGTCTAGCCCAAGATAGGGCCAAAGTGGACAAAAATTATGGTGGCAGTGAAACCGTACCCCAACGGTCAATTTTTTTGTACGAGTGGAGACACCAAAAAAATAAACCCCCAGATGTTGACGAAGGACCACCCAGAATCCAAATAGGTGAAGAGGTTTGGGTGAAACCACCAAACGTCCGGTGCACAACGCAGTGGGGGAGAGGAGTAGTTGCGGGGAGCCAGTCACCAAACAACTTGATTGTAAACGGAACACCACGGTACATCTTAGACTTAAGGCGAGTACTACCAGCGAACGATGAGGATATGGAAGATGAACATCAGAGCGAGACGAATGAACCACTACTGACGCAAAGACTGCAAAGAGAGCGTAATGCACCAGTTTGGACACGTGACTACATTATGTGAAATGATCTTAAGATCAAGGGGGCATGTAATTTAAGATAAAAAAATGAAACTTCTCTTACCTTGGGCTTAGAAGAAAATGGCACCCAAAATTTAATTTCTTTTTTATAAGAGTACAGACCGGAAATGAGGGGGTTGAAGGAGTGGAGTGGAGTCATAAATAAGCCAAATTTTTTGGCAGTCAGGGGTTGTTATTTAGAAGGCAAGCTATTGTGAGCAGATCTAATTACAGAATCCAATTCTTAGCAGGACAATGTTTACAGACTCAAATAGATGAACAGTTTTTTTTTAAAACTCCTCACCTGAGTAACAATTGGTTTAGCAACTTTCATTAGACTCCCAATTCTGGAAGCTTCTTTTATTTCCGATGCTCGTACGGGGGAAGAATCCAAAAATTTCAGATGTCCCAATTCGGAGAGAACATAAAACCTGCAGAAAAAAATAGAATAATGTATTGTATTAGTATAGCATTTAATTCTAAGATTAACAGCAACAAATAAATGAATTAAAACTTAACTTAAATTCTAACAATTTATTAAAGACAAATAAAATGAGTAACAATATAAAGTCCTTCCTGTGTATAAAGTTGAGTTTAAGGGACTTACCGGTGTGCTGGTGAAGATATCTAGTATCTTAGGGTGATTTCTTGAAGAGGATTTAATGTTGGTGCCTCATCGGATTTGGTCCAGGGTCTCTCTGTGGATTTGGTATTTTGTGCCAAAACTTCTGGGCTCATCACATGATTGGTATATCCAATCACAGAAAGCCTCTCCCTCACTCAACTCCACACACAGGAATTACCATTTTACTGACCCAACAAATGCATTTCAAGCAGCAATTGAATGTTTTTAATTTAAAAGAATTGCCTTTCATTAACGATTGCCCAGATTTCAAAATAATTTTATCTCTTTTCAACTCTAACATCCCTACACCCTCCCTTAGCTTCCAATATTCATTAACAAATTCCTCTGTTTTGTTGTTGTTGTTGTTATATTGCTATTTTCTTCTTCTTTTGGTCAAGAAGATGGTTGGATTTACTTTCAAAAGGCGTTATATATATTTACCAACCCCTCCGCACAAGCAGGATGCGACACAAGGTCAATTTCTTAAGCGGAGTTCAACAGGTTTGAATTCAGAGTTTTCCTTCTCCTAGACTGGTTGCCTAGTCAAGGTTAAAGAGCCCAGTCTGCCCTACTATTTACCCATAGCTGGAGGGAGAATAGTTGGATTCATACCTTTCCCAAGGGTATTAGCACTATATGAACTGTAGCTTCCTCCAGGTTGATCCCAAGGGGCCATCCCCCCAAGCAACATTTTTTGCACCTGCTGCCCATGAGTCTCGGTTCGTGAGTGGTCCCACATTAATAGGGCCTTGTGCCTAACCTGTACACGTGGGGTACGTGGTAAATATCCCAGTTATCCATAGCCATGATTTGAACTCGAATTGACGAGTCAATTTCCTACAACTCTCACCATTAGCCTCCATATGAATGCGTATATATATATATATATATATATATATATATATATATCAATTTCCTATGATTCTAACCGTTAGACAATGCGCCTCCAAACAAGTGTTAAACAAGCATTGTGTTATTTAAATTTTTCATTTAAATTTGAAACATCGAGATATTCCAATTTTGAATTTAGAAATTCCTTTTAAATATAAACATCCCTGTTTACATAGTGTCACCTGTCAAAAGGTGACCAAGGCAAATCCTAACATTTTCTTTTGAAGAAAGTAGAAAAGACTCACCTGTATCTTTGGTAATCATTCTCATCATTTTCTAAACCAGACAATTGATTTGGACAGGCACTGTTTCCAAGAAGGCTGAGATACGTTAGACCAGGAAAGGATATTTTCACTTTGCAAATTAGATTTTCTAAATTTATTATCTGGTAAAATTCAGGAAAAAAATTCGGGAAAATAGAAAATGATTTATAATTTATGATTGCTGTATCTATTCTATTGGTTTACGGCATATCAACCTCAGTGGGTCATTTAATGCCGGCAAAGTTTAGAAATAATGTTATTCTTAATGGATAATCAAATTTTGTTTATAAACTCCGGTTTTTCTAGGACCCTAACAGGTACTACAACTCCGGGTCAGAGTGGACCTGGGAGCAATGGTGATGAAGGGGTGCTACACATTCCCCAAACCTCCAAAACTGGAACCTCACCATCAGATATAGTTTAATGTCATTCGTAGGACATGTAGACTTTCAGTCACTGCTTTCTAGCACCCATATGATAAAAAGGGCTGAGGCTTGCCATAATGGCAATAGGATTGGGGCAATCATATAGGTGCTAGGGCTTGATGTGACCAGCTGATTGATCAGAGGGGGCCTCTCCGATCGCCCGTCTAGCCCAAGTAAGGACCAAAGTGGAATATTGCAGGTCATGGACTGCTCAACCACCTGGTTCTATCCTTAAGCATCACAGGTCTCCACTCACAGCCAACAGGTGGCCCCATTGGGGGAGTCTTACCCCTCTGCAGAGGTGCAGTCAGTGCATTCTAATGCCCCAGCCGACAGGGCAGGGGTGTTCAGGATATAGATATATGTGTATATATATATATATATATGTGTGGTTAACACTATCTTACATGATGTGACAGTAATAAGCCAATATATACAGTATTATTAGTGTTCAATATCTGTGATAGAGCGATATTAATAATAAATGAATATATATCATTTGTATATATTTAATTGTATGCACGTATTATTATATAATTTCAAGTAACTATTCCTATTCAATAATAATCCTTTGTTAGCACAATTTCATTTCAAGTATTTCAAGCAATTATATATAGTTTGCTATACGTATAAGTAAAGAATGCTCAATATCATTGAGAGAGCATATACAGGTTGACAGTTTCATAAGGAAAAAGAAAAAGTGCTTGGTAACTACAAAATTTAATGAATTGTAAAAAAATTCAACAGGCACGGAAATTACACTACTGTCAACAAGTTTCACTCAAAATAACCACCATTAGCGTCGATCACAGCCTCAATCCTACTCCGGAACCTAGAGCAAGCTGATGTTACAGTTTCCCTCAATCCTACTCCGGAACCTAAAGCAAGCTGATGTTACAGTTTCCCTCAGAAGGGTCTCAGAAACTACCTGAATTCTGTTGATTAACTGGGCTTTTGTAGTACTGGCACAGCGATTGGTGTCTTTCTCAACAGTGCCACATACATAATAATACATGGGGTTAAAATCTGGGGAGTTCGGAGGCCAAACATTGGGACTGGTGTAGTCATAAAAATTTGCCAACAACAATTTTTTACTTTTTCCAGAGGTGTGGCAGGGGGTCGAATCCTGCTGCCATACATATGGCCTACCATTGCCTACCCTTGTTATCTGGGGCTTGACTACAATGTTTAGCAACTCCATGTAGACATCTGAGGCTCCTCTAACCCTTTTTCTGCAGATTTTCGAGGAATTCTGCTGTATGAACGCAATCAGATCATCTGTTATGTTGCTTTCTTCTAGCCACAGCCTCATAGTCTCTATTGCAATTCTCCAGTTCATGCCTGATTGTTTTTACAGTGTTCAGGGAGCATTGGGCAGCAACCATAATCTCCTTATTTTGATGGCCGGCGCAGATCATCACGATACAAGTTATTCTCTTCCATGATTCAGGTGGGTTCCAGTCATCCATTCTATTTGTCATCACGAATATGAATGAAGAAAGGTCCAAGCTTTTAAATGATGTGTAGTGTGCGTCAATACCTCCAACCTATGGAGAAAAATAACCAAATATAAATATGTCAAATTTATCCTGAACACCCTGTATATTAATACTTGTGTTCCTTAATTGTACGACCATTATCATCTTGCAACACTCTCTGGTTAAAAATGAGACCATCCAAATCGTCTAAGATGAAATGGAAAAATGTAAATCCTGATTATCTGGTGTTGCTTATCTGCTGAATTCTTATTCTTTATGAGTATTGTCATTTCAGCTAAATAATGGGAAGAAAAAGGACATGCTACACAGAAAAAATATAATAAGAAACAAACAGGGGTTAGTAGGGGAAAGAGTTTGAGT
Source organism: Doryteuthis pealeii (assembly GCA_023376005.1). Lineage (NCBI taxonomy): Eukaryota > Metazoa > Mollusca > Cephalopoda > Myopsida > Loliginidae > Doryteuthis > Doryteuthis pealeii. Next base: position 55,195,009 of record CM042165.1, on the reverse strand, counting down.
TTGAGTTTTGTTTAACGGCATATCAACCTCTGTGTGTCATTTAATGCCACTTTTTGTTGTATCTTGTTGAAAAGGTTGCTTTTTTTTTTTTTTTTTTTTTTTAGAAAATTTAAAATGTCTTCAGGGTTTGTATTCCTAAAGAGGTCCCTCAGGTTTCTTGTTTGATAGTATTTGGTGTGGGTTTGTCTAAGGCTGTTACAATTTAGGAGGATATGTTTGATTGTGAGCTATACTTTGCATATTGAGCACATTCAGGCGTCCTCCCTTTTTAAAAGGTGACAATGGGTGATGTTGGTGTGCCCAATACGCAGTCTGGTGAGTATTACTTCTACTTTTCTGATTTTTTGTGGCTTGCCAGCAACTCACCAATAGTTTCTTGTATCTCATGGAGTTTGTTTTGAGTCTGATTGTCCCATGATTTTTACCATTTGGCAGATATGAATTTGTTGATGGCGGGTTTTAGATCTGTATATGGGATTTTTGATTTGCTCATGTCACCAAATATGTAGAGCTAAAAATCAACATAACTCTGCTAATTTTTGGAATTGGAAGCTCACATTTTGGGGATTGTCTAATGTTCACATAGTCCACACCTGGAAAACATTTCAGAAAAATTGAAGGGGTGGGTAATAATCTTACTTTTTTCTGGATGATATTTTTGAGGCTTTCTGCTTTTTCATTTTGAAAAAAATATCAAGATAGAGAGAGGGGGTAAGTGTGTGTAAGCGATAACGCTAATCTCTTTCAATCGAATAGAGGAGAGGAGAGAGAGAATTAAATCAAGATTATTATACTTTTTACATAATGAACTACTGTTTGTATTAAACATTCATATGTTTATTCTTCTTTCCTTACCGAATGTTCAATGTTAGTGTATCCATAGATGCATTATTGTATTATAACAACCTAGTGTTGATTATAAACCAATACGCACAGTTCTTATACTATTACCCTACCAAACATCTTGCTATATTACACTAAGATGTAAACATACAAAAATTAAATCATATAAAGATGTAATAAATGGTTGAAATAAGTTCTTGTCAAAGGATACTTTGTTCTTGTTTAGAGTTAACGTTCGGAGCTGATTTAATTTTGGGAATTTTGTGTTATCATCGATGTTGTTATTGTCGAGAACAAGCTCCTCAAGTCTCATGAAACATTCAAGGCCTCTTAGGTTGCTGAAAAAGAAAAAAAGGGGGAAATTGAAAAGAATAAGATAATCATTATAAATCTGTCTAAATACAAGATGATTACATAAGACAATCATTTATATATATATATATATATATATATATATATATATATATAGATATAGATAGATAGATAGATAGATAAATAAATAAATAGATATTTTAGTTTTTATTTACTTACATGGGAACAAGTTTGCTACCATTGGTTTCTTGCTGTGTGGAGCAATCATTAGGCAACGAAAAATGTTTTGAAAATGATACAAATGATATAAATATGGTCAAATGTGTGCGTTTAATTAACTGTATTTGCGTGTCACTTGTTTGTTTACATGTTTGCGTGTGTTATGTATAAGGTCGGATGCGCCTGTTCTGTTTGAACATATATATATATCTTATTATAATGGAGATTGTGGGTTTGTCTGTCTGTAACTGAAACTATATTACTATACAAGTCACAACTCCCTTTGTTATTTACATTACATTCTCCATGATTTTATTTTTTTATTTAAACCTCAATTATTAATAAAATTGTTTTACATCATTAAGACTGTTGACCATATCTACATACTAATAACATGCAATTGTATTTATATATACAACAAAATAGCGGTTTACAGTGTGAATGGGAAGGCTAATTTGCATATTGATATTAGAAATTTGATTTTAATAAATATATGCTTAGTATTATTGATTTCTATTTGTTTAGTTTTATCTTGTTGAATATGAGCAAAAATCCTGGGGATAAATCTTAAAAGAAATCCCTTAACAAGAAGAAATGACTGTAATATTATTCTTTACTTCCTATTTCAACTAGATAGTTAAATTAGGAAAATTTACTAATGAAAGACGGGAGTAACGGAAAATGATGGAAGAGTTAGTTTCAAAGTTGTTCTATTTTTCAATCATACCCCCTTTGTTCCAAATCTTTTTATCTGCATTTTTATTCAGTTTCATTAGCCTTTCTAATTTAATATGACATTTTATAATATTAAAACTTAAATACTTGCACCTGGAGGGTGCATATATTTGCTAGTATATATAAGTGAAGAGAAAGGAAATAAATCCGACGGTATGAGTATAGGTAAAAGGATATGAAAACAACACAATATGCTGTTAAAGTGAAAAGATTTTATATCATATTCATAGCTAATATTGAACAATATTTCGATTTATAAAAATCATCTTCAGAGCTTGTTTATACTCCAGCCTTATCAATAGCGGAGACGAAAATAATATGATATTAATATATAATATTGATAAGGTTGGAGTATAAACAAGCTCTGAAGATGATTTTTATAAATCGAAATATTGTTCAATATTAGCTATGAATATGATATAAAAATCTTTTCACTTTAACAGCATATTGTGTTGTTTTCATATCCTTTTATCTATACTCATATATATATATATATATATATATATATATCTTATTATAATGGAGATTGTGTGTTTTTCTGTCTGTAACCGAAACTATATTACTACTCAAGTCACAATTCCCTTAGTTATTTATGTCACATTCTCCATGATTCTATTTCTATTTAAACCTCAATTAATAAATAAAACTGTTTGACATTATTAATACTGTTGGCCTTACCTAAATTCTAATAACATGCAATTGTATTTATATATACACTAAAATACCAGTTTTCAGTGTAAACGTAAAGCTAATTTGCATATTGATATTAAAAAAACTGATTTTAATAAAAATGTGTTTGGTATTATTGATTTCTAATTGTTTGGTTTTATCTTAATGAATATGAGTAAAAATCTCTTCAATAAATCCTAAAAAAAATTCATTAACAAGAAGAAATAATTGTAATTTTATTCTTTACTTCCTATTTTAACTAAATAGTTAAATTAGGAAAATTTAGCATTGAAAAACGGAAGTGATGAAAGAGTAAGTTTCAGTTGTTCTATTTTCCGATTATACCCACTCCGTTTCAAATCTTTTTATCTGAATTCTTAATTAGTTTCATTAGCCTTTCTGATTTAATCTAATATTTTATTACATTTAAACTTAAATACTTGCACCCGGAGGGTGCATATATTTGCTAGTATATATAAAATATATTGAAAAAACAAAAGATGTTTACAAATGCATGGGCTCATCTTTTGTATTTTCAATATATATTTACACTGTCGGATTAAGTTCCAATTTTATTTCACACATATATATGTATATATATATATATATATATATATATGAGGTGTCACCCAAAAGTTGAAGTAATTTGACCGTGGAAATAAATTGCTGATTTAATAGTTTATACAGTCTTTTTGAAATTAGTCCAACTGGACATGTATATAAAGTAACCTTACAAAAGAGTTATATGAAAATTCAAAAAATGACAAAAAAATATCACTCAGAAATCTTGTTGCGAATTTCATTTGGAACCATTTTGAATTATTTAAGCACATTTGCCTCAAACACGTATTAATCATATCATGTGGTTTGGGACTAATAAATCTTCTTATTGTAATTGTTCATCATAAAAAATAAAACAATGGATTTTGTATAATGAACAAAAATCTTCAAAATGGCTGAATGTAGAAGAGAAACTAAAACAATAAAGAATCAATATTTCTTTTGTGCTTTGCTTTGTTTTTAATGGCATATAAACTTTTATGGGTTATTTAATGCCAAAAGGAGGGGATGTTACAATTTATGGAGTCATAAATTGTTGGTAGACCCTATAGCTGAGAATAAGTGCCGTTAACTTTGAGATCAGGGAGTGGAAATTTACCAGTGATGGTTATAACCCTCTGATCTCTGGAAAAAAGTTTTTAGTTTTAGTTTAGATTTTAGATTCGACCTGACTTTGGAGCAGAGCGGACGTGTTTTTCCTGTGCTGAGATCGATCCCTCCCGCGTGGTGAATAAGCAATATGGGCTGATAAAATAAAAAGCTTGATCAAGCAAACAATAAGTCATGTTTTAATTTTATTGTTAAAGTCAGACAGTCCCCAAAATTTGAGCTTCCGATTCCAAAAATTGGCTGAGTAATGTCGATTTCTACTACTTTTTGGTACTGAAAAAACCAAACTATCTTTTTGGTACAAATAATGTTCAATATATGTGAAATAATAATAGAAAATTTTTTGGACATAGATACAGTGCCACGGCGGGATATTGAGCTTGCTATGAAAAAATCAGAAATCATCAATAACTTAAAATTGGTTGACTTTAAGACTATTTTGATAGCATTTTTGAATTTCTTGGGGAAAATTTGTTTTTATAAATCAATTTTTAGGAGTAGGGAAGCTCTAGAACTCATTTTACAGACAAAAATAGATTACAAAAAGTTGCCATTTTTTGCGAACCCCATCAAATATGTAGAGCTAAAAATCAACATAACTCCGCTAATTTTTGGAAGCTCAAATTTTGGGGATTGTCTAATGTTCACATAGTCCACACCTGGAAAACATTTCAGAAAATTGAAGGGGGTGGGTGATCATTTTACTTTTTTCTGGATGATTTGACATGGAATTACCCATAAATGAACTCTTGACCTCTTTTTTGTTACGTTCAGTTTCACGGGATGTAAGCCATCTTTTTCTCTGCAGCAAAGGAAAGCAATACGTATTCATTTTTAGGCCATCTTTGCAACACCTCACCTAAATCATTGATCTACACATGAGATGTCCTTGTTCGTTTTGCCCCACGAGGTAAGACTCTCTCTTGCCACTTGCCTGATACAAGTTCATTCAAACCTCAAACAAAAGTTTGATTAAAAAAAAAATTGTGTCATTTTATCACAATGGTCCAACCATATGTTGTAAAACAACATTACCATCAGAACATGGAAACTTATTACATTCTATCCAATTACTTATCTATTTCAGATTAGTATATATATATATATATATATATATATATATATATATATATATACTAAAGCTGAGTTAATCAACAACTAAAGGCCTTTTTACTGTTTAGATTAATGACACAAAAATTATACTAAATTATTCCTTACATTTAGGATTGAATTATGTTGAAAAAAATTATGTTTTAATTGGTTCTAATTAGTCATAATTTGCAATTAAGTCAAAAACCAACCAATATTTTACTTTACTCTCCATCTATCACTTTCTTCCCCTCTATGTATCTCTTGACTACCTCCTCGTTATATAATGTTAGTTTCTCTAGAGAGTAGAGAGAGTGAGAGATGGGAGAATTTTAAATGTATTTCTATATTAAATTTCACAACCAGCAACCCATAGCTTAAATGAGGTCAAACATTTCCTTAGAAAGCTTACATAATTTTAAGGTTTCATCTGGTGGTATTTATTTAAAAAAATTTTTATTCACTTTGCTAACTGCCTTTTCCCTAATCTCAATTATCTACCCAGAACTGAATGGGTGGCCCAATGGGTCACGTTTTGTCTAGTATATATATATATATATATTGTTTAAGTACATAGACACATCCTTACAGGTAAGAACATCTCTAATCAGTCTCTTATTGAAGAAGTTGTAGGTTAACAGGTGATTAATTTATGTTTATCTACATGCAGATTCAAACACTTCAACTTCCCCACCTTAACAACCCCCCCCCCCAACCTTGTATAAATCTTAACAGTGGCAATGAAATGGACTCTTAATGTGACAAGTAGTAGTAATACAGCTGGTTGTCCATTTCAACCTGTAATTTGGACCTAAATGATAAGACTACAATATCAGGGTCAGCTGAAAAGTTCATAGGCTGACCAAGATACTCTCATGGAATGTTGGCAAATGAAGTTTATATGAAAGTCGGCCTGAAAGTTCACAGGCTGACCAAGATACTCTCATGGAATGTTGGCAAATGAGGTTTATATGAAAGTCTGCCTGAAAAGTTCACAGACTGACCAAGATACTCCCATGGAATGTTGACAAATGAGGTTTATACGAAAGTCGGCCTGAAAAGTTCATAGGCTGACCAAGATACGGACATTCTAAGAGTGGGACAAGGGAAGATTTCTAGTTGCAGAGGCAGAAAAGCAGTGGCAAGCTAAGTGACCAGACACGAATACCAATTCTCTTAGAATCGGGTGAACTAAAAAGACAACTAAGCTTTAACACTATGATTCTCCTTGAACCGTATGAACCATAAAAAGACAACTAAGCTTTAACACTACGATTCTCCTCGAACCGTATGACCCATAAAAACAACTAAGCTTTAACACTACGATTCTCCTCGAACCGTATGAACCATAAAAGACAACTAAGCTTTAACACAACGATTCTCCTCGAACCGTATGAACCATAAAAAGACAACTAAGCTTTAACACTAATAAGAAATTGTAAAAAGGAAAATTCATTAACCACACCACACCTTTGGAACTTGTTATTCATTTGATACAACTTATAATACACATATAAAGGTCAATCTTTGTTACGACTCAAACTTCTTTGTGATTATTTGTACTGTTTTGCTTGTTTCTTTAATGTCACATTTCACATAAAATTTACCTCCAACCAACATACAACACAACAAATATATGATAAAATACAAGATGAGAATAGAAAATACTTCTAAAATCTTTTCTTTACTGAAGAAATATTCATTGTAAGAAAAATACATATCAAAATATACTTGATTGTTATAAATTGAAATATGAAAAGTTCATAATTGAATGTTGAATAATGATAATAAAAGTTCCAAAGATAAAAAATTGTTTCTAATTTTTCTTCAAGTCATGTGTTTTGGTTCAGATGATGGACTGAGATAAAAACAAAAAAAATACTTACATAATAATTAAGTTCATATGTATTCATTCAAGGCATTAAAATTAGAATAATTTTTGTAAAGTATGATAAAAATGTCTTTATCAAATGGAGATAAATATACATGTCATTGACTTTTGGTTCAGTTTGCTTCCTTTTAAAAAGAAAAATTGAGATGAATTTTACTGCCTACTGGTCTTTGGAGAAAGGGACGCATGACGTTTCTTTACTGATGCCATTAAGTTTATTTAATAAACACTGTGAAACTTCTTACTTCTTTCTTCTATTCTTCTAGCATCTTTTCTAGCATCTGGACTTTGTCTTGGTGGTCGGTCGCACTTAACTCATTTCTTCTTCTAGATCAGTCTTGTTACCAAGACATTCACCAACCACAAAACCGTGTTATTTTGGTAAGCTTTTATTTACATTTCATGTAACTAAACATAGCGCGCGTATGCAGGTGAGTTCCAGTTAAGGCAGTACATCTTCTCTGCCTGATGTCTAAACTGAAAACTGAGGACCCAACCAGGTCTCACGTGACTTCACGTATTTCGCGGGCTTTCTGTAATATTCCATGGAAAGTCCCGCCCGTGATATGAAAAGGGTCATCCCTTTAGAAATACAGGGGATTGACAATAATCTTATGCAACCGCATAGATTATGTAACACAAGGAAAAACAAATAAAATCTAATAAACGGATAACAGCGAATACTTTTCAAAGAAAATAAAAAATCCTCAAAGAAATGTGAGAGTGTTTACCATTGTCACCTATCCCTGACCAGTGACATAAAACTCTAAAGGCTTGCATAAGACTTCCCAGTACCCTTTTCCGGTTAGGGTTCATAGACTGCACAAACTGGTGGTCAGCATAAAATGGTATTAATAAACCCATTAGACTACTCTAAATTGGATACTATGGTTGTAGTTAATTTTTATAAACAAAAATAACTATATAAAAATAAGACATAATTAACTGGTCGGTTTAGCGGCAGTTACAGTGAAATAGGATCAAAACGGTGCCAATTTCAAACTGAAATTCCTGGTCTGTGATTGGTCAAATTTTGATAACCAAAGTATTCCAAAAAGATGAATTTATTCATGAAGTCAACGTTATAACATTTCGGTTTTTACAACCTTCATCAGAACTCGAATTATGTAGACCCTCTGGATGACTTGTGAAAAATGGGAGAATGGATCTGTCTTAAAACAGTCCATGTTATTAATGAGTTTAAAATACTTTAACATGTGTCATATATCACTAAGAAAATAACATACTTACATAGTATATAGTGTGGATAATTTACATATTAGTTTTAGCAAAACCGGGTTTAATAGATAATTTCTTTATTTGTTATTGTTTTATTCTTAAACATATTAAATGCAATTCTGTGTATAATTTATATAGATATCAATTAAAATTAAAATAAGGGTACGCTCTTATTTAGTTTCATTGGTCTTTCTCATTTAATATAATATTTATAATAATATTTTTTATATTTATAATAATATTATATAATAATATAATATTTATAATAATAATAATAATATAATAATAATTAATATAATATATATATATATAATATAATATAATATTTATATAATAATAATATAATAATATACAATAATTTATAATTAATAATAATATAATAAATATATATATATATAATATTATAATAATAATATATATAATTATAATAATAATAATAATATATATATTATTTATAATAATAATAATAATATAAATATAAATATAATAATAATATATAATATTTATAAAATAATAATAATAATATAATATTTATTAATGATAATAATATAATATTATATATTTATAATATAAATATATATAATTATATAATAATATAATATAATATATAATAATATAATATTATATAATATATAATAATAATATAATATATAATATTATATAATAATATAATAATAATAATAAATAATATATAATAATAATAATATAATAATATAATAATATATATAATAATATATAATAATATATAAGAAAATAAAGACTAGAAAACAAAAATGGGAAGAAAAAACAATTATACGGACGCTTCAAACGAAATAGAAGAGGTTGCACATACTTTGGTTAAGAAAGGGAAACCTCAAAAGAGAAACAGAATCATAATAATTGCTGCACAAAATAATGTCATAAGGACAAACTACATCAAAAGCGAAAATTGATATAGTAAATGTAACTTTGCGGTAATAGAGATGAGACTGTTAACCATATACTCTGCGAATGTAGCAAACTAGCACAACGAGAATACAAAACTAGACACGACTGGGTTGGGAAGGTGATCCACTGGGAATTATGCAAAAATTAAATTTTGACCACACAACAAAATGGTATTGCATAAACCAGAATCTGTTCTTGAGAACGACACGCACAAAATTCTCTGGGACTTTGAGATAAAAACGGATTACCTTATCCCAGCAAGAAGGCCAGACCTAGTGTTGATAAACAAAAAAGAAAGAACTTGTCAACTGGTGGATTTTGCAGTGCCAGCAGATCACAGGGTGAAGTTAAATGAAAATGAAAAAATAGACAAATATCTGGACCTTGCCAGAGAACTGAAAAAGTTGTGGAATATGAAAGTGAAAGTGATACCAATTGTAATTGGTGCACTTGGAACAGTCCCAAAAGGATTAGAAAAGGGCTTGGAAAGTTTGGATATCAGAGGAAGGATTGAAACCATTCAGAACACTGCACTGCTGCAATCTGCCAGAATACTCAGAAGAGTCCTGGAGATCTGAGGAGACTTGTTGTCACTCAGACTCCAATGAAAGACCATCAGCTAACACTGATGTGAAAACTCAAAAGGAATAATAATATAATATAATATATAATCTTATTATAATGGAGATTGTGTGTTTTTCTGTCTGTAACCGAAACTATATCACTACTCAAGTAACAATTCACTTAGTTATTGACATCATATTCTCAAGGATTTTATTTTAATTTTAACCTCAATTATTGATAAAATTGTTTTACATTATTAATACTGTTAATCATAACTACATACTAATAACATGCAATTATATTTATATATACAACAAAATAGCTGTTTGTAGTGTGAACGGGTAGGCTAATTTGCATATTGATATTAAAAATCGAATTTAATAAATATGTGCTCAGTGTTATTGATTTCTAACTGTTTGGTTTTATTTTAATGAATATAAGCAAAAATCTCTTCAATGAATCTTAAATGAAATCCATTAACAAGAAAAAAATAACTGTCATTTTATTCTTTACTTCTTCTTTTAACTAAATAAAAGAAAAAAAAAAATGAAAGACGAGAGTGATGGAAGAGTAAGTTTCAGTTGTTCTATTTTTCGATTACACCCCTCTGTTTCAAATCTTTTTATCTGCATTCTTATTTAGTTTCATTAGCCTTTCTAATTTAATGTAATATTTTATTACATTAAAACTTAAATACTTGCACCCGGAGGGTGCATATATTTGCTAGTATTTTAATAATATAATATAATATTTCATTATATCAAAACTGAAATACTGGTTGCCCAAGGTTGGGTGGAGGTTGCCCAGGGTTGGTGGAGGTGATAAAAGCAGATGATAAATAAAGATGAGGGAGAAGTTTTTGGTTGGATAAATATTTTTTTTTAGTATTATTTTGATTATTCGGACTATTGTCCTCATCTTTATTGTTTCAATTGGATACATAGCCTAGTGGATAAAGGAGTTAAGTTAAGACAGTTCTATGTGACAGTTATCTCTAGACTGCAGGTTCAATCCTGGTTAGGGGCAGCAGTAACATAGAATAATAATTAACACAGCTTAACACCTGTACCCCAGCTATCGTTAGCAAATGAGAACAGGATACCCCCATGGACTGAATAAAGGGTTAGGTTTAAAGTTCCATGATGGCTTCCAATTATGACAAGAAGGTTCCCAAGTTAAAAAAGAAGGTTCCCGAGTCCGAGAAAGTTCCTGAGTCTGACAAGAAATACCTGAAGAAGGCCGGTATTGTACAGATAACAATGAAGACGAGGACAATACTCCGAATAATCTAAATAATACTAATTATCAAACCTTATCTCAAAAATTCTGAGAAAAAATATTTTTTTCTATTTTTTTTTTTAATAAGAAATCAACAGTTTTATGAAGGAAGAACTTTAACCCCCTCCCGCCCAATACAAACATTATCTTAAAATTTGTCAGTTAATTTCATTGCTACTTTGAAAGTTTGGGATGACAGCAAGCGTATTATTATGTGCAGTGGGTCGACACAGATTCAACTCATTCTTTTGAAAAAAAAAAGAGAAAACCCTCTATTAATTTTTTATCAGGATCATGTGAGAATTAGTCTACTAAAATGAGAGAGAGAGAGAGTAAGAGAAAGAGGTAGAGAGAGAGAGAAAGAGGGGAGAGAGAGGAGAGGAAGAGAGAGGGGAGAGAGAGAGGAAGAGAGAGAGGGGGGGAAGAGAGAGGAAGAGAGAGAGAGAGAAGAGAGAGAGAAAGAGAGAGAGAGAGTAAGAGAGAGAGAGAGACCCCTTTCTTTTTAATTCAATTTTTTTAACAATATACATTATAGTCATGTACTAAGGTTAGTCCTGCACATGGCTAGAAATATAGGGCACCCAGTGAGGATGACACTCACTACTCAGTATTAGCCATTTATTAAGTTTAACTTAGTTTTGTACAAAGCTAGAACTATGAGACATCTAATGAGAATAAAAAAAACATCTGAGTATAAATTAGAATTGGCACAAGGTCACCCATGTGGGTCATTTAGTAAGGATTGATATCATAATTCAGTAGTAGGTATTTACCCATTTGCTATGGGTAGGATTTGACACAAGGTCTCAAGCATGGGGCATCTAGTCTACCCAATTTTCATTTTAAAGTAGTCAATATTTTGTTAACTGTATAATAATTATTTTCACATATTATTCATCAACTCATTCCATGCCATGTCCCCACCGCCCAATGAACACCTTCTCCTGTCTCCTTACCCTTGGGCTTATTCAGAATCAAAAGAAAATATTTGACATTATTAAACTAAACAATTTTTTGAATATTCATTAATGGTTTAGGTGGGTAGAGCATGACGTCATGGTGGGTTGTGATTTATATCAAATTAGATGGTTTTTCTTTCAGTTGCTTTTTTGAATGAAAAGGTCACAAGTATTATAGAATGAATAATTTTATTAATAGGGAGGGAGAGTGTGGAGGAATACCAGAGGAATACAACTTTTGTGAATTATCTAAATATAAGATAGGAATTTTAAGTAAAGAAAAATATCTAACCATTGTGGGGATTAAAATAAGATTAAAATAAAATTAGAATAAAAAAAACAACAAAAAAAACTCCCATGAACCTTCACCAGGAGAACCCTCTGCAAATGTGCGAGAAAATGGATCCACTTCATACCCCCAAGAAAATATCTCGACCTTTTGAGTTTAGGCCTTAACTGGGTCTGGTCGCTCCTACTAGCTAGGGAGATATTCCCTTGCCACGGGTAACTATGACTGGTCAATAAAGCCTAAGTCATAAAACCACCAGGTTCCCGAGTTGGAAAAAGAAGGTTCCCGAGTCCGAGTTGGTTCCCAAGTTCGATAAGAAATACCTGGGAAGGCCGGAGGGCACATCGGCCAAAACGTTATATAGATAACAATGAAGATGAGGACAATAGTCTGATTAATACAAATAATACTAATTATGAAGCTTCATCTCAAAAATTCAGAGAAATAACTTATTTTCTCTCATGCTATCATGAATATGACGAAACAAGACGGCAACGGCAAAATCCCGCCTGTCGCGGATGTCAAGTCGGTTGGCCTGTTCGCGGATGTCAAGTCGGTTGGCCCGTTTGTGCACGCCACTGCGCCACGCGAACAGCCCCGCTGAATGCAATAGCCGCCGCTACTAGCGACAGACGACCGCTATTGCAGGCTCCAGCGGAATGAAAAGAGACGCCTTTCGTAATACTGTGGCAACACCGGTCGCGGTTCTGGCTTAGAGGCTTTCAGCCATTATCGCACGGAGACAGCTTGGCACCACCGCTCGTTTCGAGCGAGCACGCGAACATTGCTCCAATCCCATGGTTCCTCTCGTACTGGACGAGATAGCCGTGGCCACGGCCGACGTAACACACGTGCCGATCAGTAGGATAAAACTAACCTGTTTCATGACGGTCTAATGAATCTTCATCTCAAAAATTCAGAGAAATAACTTATTTTCTCTCATGCTATCATGAATATCCCAACACATGTGGTCAAAAAAAAAAGAAAGAAAAGAAATTGGGTAATATTTAGTTTTTATGTATGCACTCCTATCTTTTAGGATTTAAAATCTGGAGAAAGTGCGTATTATACATGAATAATTACGGTAATAAATTTTGCAATGTTAATCAAAAACAAAGGCAAGCACTGGGTTGGTTGGATGGAATTTTAGGGCATGTCAACTCTTTTTGGGTTATTTTATGCCAAAGACATTTTGTTTTATTCATTCTTGTTGAGTATTCAACTTTTTTCAACACATTTTGTAAACTCATTTTTTAACTATTTAAGCCATAGATGGGACCCTAACAGGTATTACCACTCCGAGTCAGGGTGGACCTGGGAGCAATGAAGGGGTACTCCACATTCCCCAAATTCCAAATTAGGACGTCAGCATTAAATGCAGTTTAACATCATACCCAGGACACTAAGACCCTCAGCCATTGCTTTCTAGCACATATATGATAAAAGGGGTTAGAAACATGTTAATAAAAAACAAAGGTATTGTCAATGTTCATGAATTAAGTGAAATGTTACTGATAAGTAATTTCTTAGTTTCATTCTTTTCCTTCTCTAATAATAAATGTCACATTCTTTCAATATTTTTCTCCCAGAGGCTGTAGCCCAACACATAATACAATTTTTGAATCAGGGCAACTCCATGAGTAAAGCAAAACATTCTGGACCAAATCCAGATCCAGATCCTGATCCTGAAATTTTGGATTCCCAAGTTTTAATTACTGTGATTGTTTTCAGCGATTTTTTTCATGCGATTTATTGTGACAAATTTTTTTGTATGATAACTACTTTTATAATCTGGAAATAATTTTGGGAATAACTCACTTAATTGCCGCCCGATAGTGCGTCTTTTAAGCTAGTTGTAAACAATTTCCATTTGAAAGACTCAGACATTTGTTTAAATTTTGTGTGTCTTTCAATTTGTTTGATAGATTCATTTTTATCAATGATTGATTGTATTTCATTTATTTTATGGAATTTTGTTGTGGGTTTTAAACTAATTAGAAATTTAAAGCCTTTCACTAGAAATCTATTGTGGATAGCAATACACAATAAATATATAACAAAAATGTTGTTCTAAAAAGAAAAAAGAAAGAAAGAAAAAGTGCAAATATTAAATCAATTATTATTATTCCCCTCATATTTTATAGAAATCTATTGTGGATAGCAATACACAATAGATATATAACAAAAAAGTTGTTTTAAAAAGAAGAAAAAAAGAAAGAAAAAATCTGCTTTAGATAATTTTTGATGTTTCAGACTGTTGTTCTCATCTTTATTATAGTATATATAAACACAATGTTTGTGCCACAGTAACCTCAGGTTCTGTTTTAGGGATTTTTTTAAAATACCATAAAAAAAGTCATTGCGTCTGTATTTATGAGATGAGGTTTGACATGAATATATTTTGATATTTCAGACTATTGTCCTCATTTTTTTTACATCATCATTAGTCAGGAACTTTTCAGAGAGGTGTATTTTTGAACACTTCATGGCAAGCACTGGGTTGGTTGGTTGGATTTTTAGGGCATGTCAACTCTTTTTGGGTTATTTTATGCCAAAGACATTTTGTTTTATTCATTCTTGTTGGGTATTCAATATTTTCAACACATTTTTTGTAAACTTATTTTTTAACTATTTAAGCCATAGATGGGACCCTAACAGGTACTACCACTCTGAGTCAGGGTAGACCTGGGAGCAATGAAGTTGTACTCCACACTCCCCAAAGTTCCAAATTAGGACGTCAGCATTAAATGCAGTTTAACATCATACCCAGGACATTAAGACCATCAGCTACTGCTTTCTAGCACCTATATGATAAAAGGGGTTGCCATAAAAGCAATAGGGTTGGTACAATCATATAGGTGCTTGACATGACCAGCCGACTGATAAGAGGATGTCTCTCCACCCGTTCGTCTAGCCTAAGTAAGGGCCAAAGTAGAGTGTTACATGTCATGGACTGCTCAGCCACCAGGTCGTCACTCATGACCAACAGGTGGTCCCATTGGGATGGGGTCTTACCCCTCTGCAGAGGTGCAGTCAGTGTATTTAACAGCCCCAGCTGACAGGGCTGCAAGCACTGGAATCAGCAAGCAAATAGCAAGTCCAAATCTGCAGGTAAAGAATGCAAAACACCTGATGTAGAAGAATAAACACACCTACATCAACTCATTTTTTGTAGTTAGACTTTCAAAATACCCATACCCAAGGAATGGGAAGCAGTCCCCACTCAACAACTACTAAATCGCTGTACTCACTCATTGCTACCCAAGTTAATATGGCAAAGGCAAGACTTATGAGTCATGGTGGGGGATGATAAGATTCTACTTGAACACAGATAGAAAGTTCAAGTTATTACAATTGTCACACATGTAATCTTGCAGCATTAAATGAGAGCAACATTGTTAGAATGTGTCCAGACCAGTGATCATGTATGGAAGGTAAGGGGTTATAAATCATTGCCTGGATGAACGATCATATGAAATTGGAAGACCTAACAGGGAGTATTGATGTAACAGAATCTATCAAAATCATTGCCTGGATGAATGATCATATGAAGTGATCCTTATAGCAGTTGATTTCACAAACAAATCTGCCATCTAAGCTGCCTCACTTCAAAATCTGCCTGTGAAGTCTTGTATTGTTATAATGTTAGCTATAACAAAGGCGTTATTATATAAGATATACTTTCATTTATCTTTACTGGGTATGACA
This sequence comes from Doryteuthis pealeii, assembly GCA_023376005.1. Taxonomy (NCBI): domain Eukaryota; kingdom Metazoa; phylum Mollusca; class Cephalopoda; order Myopsida; family Loliginidae; genus Doryteuthis; species Doryteuthis pealeii. The sequence continues at coordinate 55,179,117 of CM042165.1, read as the reverse complement.
GAGATATGATAACAACCGGTGCGTCTATGGCCCGTGTATGGCTTGAAGTGTGTCTATTACAATTGTCACACGTAATCTCACAGCATTAAATGAGGGTGACATTGTTAGAACGTGCTCAGTTGGTTGGTTGGGTTTTATGGCATATCAACCCTTGTTGGGTTATTTTATGCCAAAGATGTTTTTGTTCTATTCATTCATGATGGGTAGCCAATTAGTTTTAAACACATTTTTTCTATTTAACCCATAGATGGGACCCTAACAGGTACTACCACTCTGGGTCAGAGTGAACCTGGGAGTAATGGTGATGAAGGGGTGCACAACATTCCCCAGACCTCCAGAACTGGCACCTCATCATCAGAGTTTAATATCATTCCCAGGACATGAAGACCCTCAGTCACCGCCTTCTAGCACCCATATGATAAAAAGGGTAGGGCTTTGCCATAAGGGCAATAGGGTTGGGGCAATCATATAGGTGCTAGGGCTTGACGTGACCAGCCGATTGATCGAAGAGGGCCTCTCCGACCGCCCGTTTAGCCTAAGTAAGCGTCAAAGTGGAATATTGCAGGTCATGGACTGCTCATCCACCTGGGTTCTATCCTTAAGACCCTCAGCCACTGCCTTCTAGCACCCATATGATAAAAAAGGTTGGGGCTTGCCATGAATGTGCTCAGTGAAATGTTCATGTGGAAGGAAAGGTATTATAAATCATTGCCAGGATGAACGATCATATGAAGTGATCCTTGTAGCAGTTGATTTCACAAAAAAACCCACTAAGTAGTCTCACTTGTAAATCCACAGTGCTCTCTGTTCAAGTGGCTTGCTTTTTATTGAGCTACTTGCTCACATAGGACTGATGGTCTTAAAATGGCTCATCCCGCCCATCCTTGCTTTTTATTGAGCTACTTGTTTACACATGCAAATGACTGATGGTCTTAAAACAGCTTGTTCCACCATGTGCGGTGACGGAGTTGCAAATGGCGGCTCTGACGGAACAAATTAAGCATCAAGGAATCTTAGTATCAGGTAAGTATATAAGTATACATCCATGAGTATACTAATGCATCTAGATACATATTGATCCTGGTAGCAGTAAATTTTCACAAACAGATCCGCTGTCCAAGTTGTTTTGCTTACAAATTCTTCATCCTAATCATCTCACTTACAAATTCACACTGCAAGTGGCTTGCTTTTTATTGAGCTACTTGCTCACATAGGACTGATGGTCTTAAAATGGCTTGTTCTGCCATGCGCAGTGGCTTACTTTTTATTGAGCCACTTGCTCACATAGGACTGATGGTCTTAAAACGGCTTGTTCCGCCCATGCGCAGTGGCTTGCTTTTATTGAGCTACTTGCTCACATAGGACTGATGGTCTTAAAATGCCATCCTTGCTTTTTATTGAGCTACTTGTTTACACATGCAAATGACTGATGGTCTTAAAACGGCTTGTTCCGCCCATGCGCAGTGGCTTGCTTATTGAGCTACTTGCTTAGGACCTTTTTATTGAGCTACTTGCATGCAAATGACTGATGGTCTTAAAAAGTGGCTTGCTTTTATTGAGCTACTTGCTCACATAGGACTGATGGTCTTAAAATGGCTTGTTCTGCCCATGCGCAGTGGCTTACTTTTTATTGAGCCACTTGCTCACATAGGACTGATGGTCTTAAAACGGCTTGTTCCGCCCATGCGCAGTGGCTTGCTTTTTATTGAGCTACTTGCTCACATAGGACTGATGGTCTTAAAATGGCTTGTCCCACCCATCCTTGCTTTTTATTGAGCTACTTGTTTACACATGCAAATGACTGATGGTCTTAAAATGGCTTGTTCCGCCCATGCGCGGTGACGGAACTGCAAAACGCGGCAGACGGACACAACTCAAGCATCAAGGATACTTAGCATTAAGTAAGTTTGGACCTGTTGGTCCCACTTCATTAGGAAAGAATTGGTGCATCAAGGGTTGCCACAAACCCAATCAACGAACGACCTCAGGAATTTTGAATTCAGAGTTATCCCTCTCCTAGACTGGTTACCTACCCAAGGCTGAAGGGCCCAGTCTGGAGGGAGAATATATCGATTCATACTTTCCCAAGGGTATTAGCGTTATGTGAAATACCAACAGCTTCGTCTAGGAATTGAACTCGAATCGACGAGTTCATTTTCCATGACTCTAACCCACGCGCCTCCATATTACATACACATACATAAATATATATTAGTTACTTTTTTAAATTTTAACATATTGTTAATCAAGTCAGATATCCATTCTTTCTGCATGGATATGATTTTACTGTGTCCTTTTAGATTTTTGTGCATCAGGGACGCAGGACACATACCTATCAGCATTTCTGTATATATATATATATATATATATTATATATATAAATAACCAATAAGGCTTACCACCATCTATTACATACACATACATAAATATATATTAGTTACTTTTTGAAATTTTAATATATTGTTAATCAAGTCAGATATCCATTCTTTCTGCAATAAAATTTAAGAAAACCAATTGGATAATAAATTTTTAGAAATGCAAAAATATTTGAAATGAAACTTTACCTTAATTGATTGTGACTCAGATCCAAACGTTTTGCTTTCATACAATAATTTTCTACCAAATGATTTGGAATTTGTGAAATGTTGTTGTTGGCATACGCAAGCTGAAAGAAACAAAGAAAAAAAAAAGAAAGGAAAATATTGTTTTTTTTTTCAATTCCTAGGAAAAAGTAAAAAATGGTCTAACAGTTAGTGGCATAAAGAATATTATAAAGAAATATATATCTAAATTAAATGGGTTGTCTCCCTTGATTGATACCCCTTTACAAACCAACCAATCACTGGTCCACAATTTTAGCACCAGAAATAAAAGATAAGTAACTTCCTCTTTTTCCAACTGATCCTTGATGGAGGCAGATGTCAACTCATTGCTGATACATACATACATACACACACACACACACACACACATATATATATATACATATATATACTATAGTGTGAGATGGTCACTGTTTCAGCTTTTGCTGGAATGGTGTACCAAAAGCAGTATTATTGGTAGAGTGCTCAATATAAAATAGAGCTGTTATATAATATAATAAGATAAATATATAAAGGTTTTACATATCTATTTATTAGGTGACAAAGGAACATTCACAACCATATTGGTTTCATGCTATGCATTCATCAGGTGAAATGTTTCACCTGATGAATGCATAGCATGAAACCAATATGGTTGTGAATGTTCCTTTGTCACCTAATAAATAGATATGTAAAACTTTTATATATTTATTATATTATATATATATATATATATATATTATATATATATATAGGCGGTGACAAGACTTTCAGACCACCTGCAGAATATAAAATGATCTGAAAGTTGTGATCAAAAAAAAAAGAAGCAAATAAATTTGATGAAAGAAAATCTAGTCACAAAGTAATAATGGAAAATAAAATTGTGGAAGCAAATTCAACTTCCAAATGTTTATATATATCCACTTAATATTAGGAAAGGCATGAATCTATTACTCCCTGCATTCTGTCACATCACAAGGGCAATGACGAATAGGGACAGGTGGTGAGAGAGAGTCATGGATATTATGGTGTCAGCGCAACCTGATGAAGATGATGATTATTATATTGCTTCTTGTGAGTTTTTCACACCAGCATTAGCTGGTCATCATTCACTGGGGTCTAAGTGACAACAAGTCTCCTCAGGTGCCAGAACCATGTTGCTGGCATCTCACCCCCAACCATAGTCTCCTTGAAGACGTCCAAAGAGCCACCCTAATGTACAAAAGGCACAGAAGGAAGAACCAAAATACAATGCCATCAAACCCTGACCAGACCTTCAGCTGCAGCCACTGTGACAGCCTGTCTCACCTTAGAGAAAGGGGGAAAATCTCTTCATTTTTTTAAGGAAAATATAGAAACCTCTAAAAAGGGGGATACTAAAATGTTAAACTTAAAAACACACACTCTGCAGCACACCAAAAATCTGACTCCCAAAAACTCAAAACGCAAACTTTCTCTTCTCTAGCTTCAATCCAAAATAGCTTTTAGCTCCAATTGTTCATTAAATCATTTCTTCAGAAGGAAGAACCAAAATACAATGCCATCAAACCCTGACCAGACCTTCAGCTGCAGCCACTGTGACAGCCTTCTCACCTTAGAGAAAGGAGGAAAATCTCTTCATTTTTTTAGGGAAAATATAGAAACCTCTAAAAAGGGGGATACTAAAATGTTAAACTTAAAAACACACACTCTGCAGCACACCAAAAATCTGACTCCCAAAAACTCAAAACGCAAACTTTCTCTTCTCTAGCTTCAATCCAAAAACAATACGAAGACAGAATTTGAAAATCATCATCATTATCATCATCATAATGTCACGCTGACAGTACGGATACCCATGACTCTTGCCACTTGTCCCTATCGGTCATAGCTCCTGGCAAGTCCTCTTCATGACATCCAGAATCCACACAAAATTAATCAATGTAACTTACATTGTAAGTCTTTGCAGGTTTGCCCACTCTGGTGTGTCCATGGGTAGAATGTCCCTTATGAGTTCATCCTTACTTCTCCAGCAGTGTCTTGTTCATCTTACTTGGAGGGTTTGAGAGATGGGAATTAAGTGGCTGTACAGGTGATTTTCTTTAGAGTTCTGCTTCCAAGAAGAGGTACACCACACTCCCCAGATCTACAGAACTGGAGCCTCACCATCAGATGCAGGTTAGTGTCATACCCAGGAAACCACTTTTAAGGGTGGTAATTACTCTGCAGGGAATATGGTCAATGTATTCTCAGCCCCACCAATTGGATAAACTCTATAATTAACAAATATCAGCAACTTCACAGGAAATTGGGAAGAAACTTACCTGTGCGCCGTAACCAGTACTGAGAACTAACTAAAAACTAAATTCTAACTTCAGAAGAATATTTTCCACACAACCTTTTACTGCTACTAGCCTAGCGGAAGTCCCTATTTTTAACCTTTTTAGGATATCTGTTCCCACAATGCCCTTTTGGCCTTGTGGGTCCACTTTGATATCAGACCCTACACAGTTGTTTCCCTTACACTGTCCATATTTAAGGGTATATCTAGAGAGTAGAAAATAATTATATCTAGCTATTAGGTGCACTCTAAGGCGACAACTACATTTAGTAATTATCTCATAATGCAGACCCCACACTATTATCTATTATCTTCTATTATTATACTAAAGCTGAGATTTTCAACTTTGGATCCCTAAAGGCTTTTTTTGCTGGTGACCTTACTGACACAAAATTTATACTATATTATACCTTAGTTTTAGTATTACTAAATGTTTGAAAAAATTCACTTTAATTGGTTCTAATTAGTCGTAATTTGCAATTAAGTCAAAAATTGACCCATCCCTGTCTTTACATTATACATAACGCTCTTTTTCCCCTCTATATGCCAGTGAAGGGGGGTGAAAGAGATCACAACATGTAATAATTTTGTCAACTAAAAAAATCAGCAGCCAGATGGATATTTTCCCCATTCCAACACCCTCTAACTCTCGGTAGAATCGCCCCTTTCCCTTTTTACAGGCTACAGAGAATAACTTTTGTTTTGTTTAAATAAAACAAAACAAAAGTTCTTTTTACGCTCAACTAAAATTGAAATCATGCTTTAAAATAGATTTTTCAAATTACTTTAATTATTAATTTATAGAGTCAAATTCGGAATACATGTCTGATTTAACATGATTATTAAACTTACTTTAAAAATATTTCATGTTGGGTAAAAACAAGTAGTTACATATTTAAATATTATGGAATTTTATTCAAATGAGCAAACGTTGACTCTCCTCACCGTTTCAGTGAAAGTTTTCTTTGGGCTTTTAACTGAAACATACTATTCAATATAAAAGAATTCATTGCTGAATAACGTGCTAAAAATCTCATTCAAATTGGATAATTTCTTGATTTTTGGTAATTTATCTATCTTAAAAATCTAAAACGGTACAAGTTTTTCATTACTAAATCAGAATCACTTATTTGATAAGTTGATAAATTGTCTGTTTCCCTTTTCCGAAAAATTAAAATAATTTAAGCTGTGAAATAATTCAAATCAGCTTATTTTGTTATAAAATCAAGATTTGTGGGTAAAACTTGTGAATCGTCGTCAAAATTAAAACGGAAACTTATTTGGTGGTGTTCCATGACAGTTTAACTACATTGTAGGAATTAACTTTTTTGCAAATTAGGTTACGGTTTAGGGGTTTGGGGATTAAGGTTGTTTTTAATTACGTATTGCTTAAAAAAAAAAAAAAAAAACAAATTACTATACATTTAATTGACCATTAAAATTAATTATTGAATGGTAGGCACATTAGTCTCAGTTGTTGGTTAAGTATTGCAATGTATAATTTCAATTAAACATGTTCTTAAAAAATATTTTTCCACATTAAATGTATAGTAATTTGGGTTTTTTAAAGCAATCTATCTATTATCTATTACCTATCTATCTATTATTATATTAAAGCTGAGATTTTCACTTTTCAATCTCTAAAGGTTTTTTTCCTGGTGAGCTTAATGACATGAAATTCATACTAAATTATTCCTTAATTTTAGGATTACTAAATGTTTGAAAAAAAAAAACCCACTTTAATTGGTTCTAATTAGTCATAATTTGCAATTAAGTAAAAAACTGACCCATCCCTGTCTTTACATTCTGCATAATTCTCTTTTCCTCTCTATATGCGAGTGAAGGGGAGATGGGATAGTGATTAACAGAGACACTTTTAACAAGTCACCACAAGTAATAAAATTCCAATGTCGATTTCCATATAACTAGATATATTCAATTTGTTGAAAAATCCGTGTTTTTTTAATACAATTTTGACCCCACGTTTGAAAAAAATTTACCAAAAGTCAGGGAATTATCCGATTTTATTGAAATTTTCAGTGTTGATTTAGCAATGAATTAATTTCATAATGCATCAGTTATTTTATTTCAAAACTTTCTGATTTTTTTCAGGTCACTTAACTTTGACCTCCCCATTTTTGGGGTGCAAAATATCATTGTGGTATATATGTGATTGATACTATTTTCTGCATAAATAAAAAGACTAAAGACAGAAGGCATGAATAGAAGAAAAAAGTTTTTTTAAAGAATCTGCTCGAGTATAAAATGAAAATAAAAACTCAAAAATAATTTTTGGAGTATCATTTGGGTAATCTTTACGGAATTCCATCCTGGCCTCTTGCCTCAAAAACTGCTAGCCGGTGACTGCTGAAAAAAACCCCCCAGCTACGATTGAGGTCCGTAGCCAAAGTGGTGTAAAAAAACTAGGGTTTAGGATTTGGGGTTAGGGTTGGGGTTGGGGTTTAGGGTTAGTTTAATGGAAAATAAATAAATAATTTGGGCTCTGTTTTTTCTGGGTCACCTTGTATACAGGGTGACCCAGAAAAAACAGAACCCACAAACTTGGAAAAGGTATGAATCCAATTCTCCCTCCAGCTATGGGCAAATAGCAGGGCAGACTGGGCTCTTTAACCTTGATTAGGCAACCAGTCTAGGAGAAGGAAAACTCTGAATCAAACCTGTTAAACTCCGCTTAAGAAATTGACCTTGTGTCGCATCCTGCTCATGCGGAGGGGCTGGTTTAGCTCAGTTGGTAGAGCATTCACCTAGGAATCACTAGTTTCTGGGTTTGATACAGGTCCCCGCCAACTCAGCACATGAGTAGCACATCTTAAGTATTTGAGATCATTTGAACAAGAATTGGTTAAATTGTTAAACTACAAAATAATATCAATTGGCGTAGGGAATAAAGGAGTTAAGTTAAGACAGTTCTAAGTGACAGTTATCTCTGGACTGCAGGTTCAATCCTGGTCAAGGGCAGCAATAACATAGAATAATAATTAACACAGCTTAACGCATCTACCCCAGCTATGGTTAGCGGAATGAGAACAGGATACCCCTGTGGACTGAATAAAGGGTTAGGTTCAAAGTTCCATGATGGCTCCTGATTACAACAAGAAGGTTCCCGAGATTGAAAAGAAGGTTCCCAAGTCTGAGAAGGTCCCCGAGTCCGACAAGAAATACCTGAAGAAGGCCGGAGGGCACATCGTCCGAAACATTGTACAGATAACAATGAAGATGAGGACAATAGTCTGAATAATGCAGATAATACTAAAATAATATCAATTTTTCTGAAACAGTTTGTATTTCACAAGAAGTGGTAAGTTTTTAAGATAAATTTTTTTTTTTTGTTAACAAGTGTGATATTAGACCTTGAGATTTGTCAACAATTATAAACTTGACAGCAGTAAATAGTCACATGGATTTGTTATAATCTTTGTTATTCTAGTTAATTATAGATTACAAACAAAACAAAACAATCCTGTTAGAGAAGAAAGAAAGACATTATTAAAAATCCTAATTAATAATAATAGAAATGTAGAATTAATAATGACATTAATAAATATCTGAATGATCACATTTCCAGTAAACAGGCACGATTTTTTATAAGTGCAAGCAAATTGTACTTGGGTCATTCCATGTCAATTCACCAGGCATTACACCCACTGACACTGAATTACTTGAAATTTGGCACAAATGTTCCCTTCATGAGTTAGGAAAGTGTGCCAAATTATTTTGTGTTAAACCTTACCGTTCCGATTTTAGAGGGGTTATAATTTTCCAATTTTGCCTCTAAATTAAGGCCGTGCGGTGTTGCAGAATCTCTGAAGGGTATTAGTGCTAGGTGAAATATAAACAGCCTCTTCCAGGATTTGAACTTGTGTCACTGAGTCCACTTCCTTTGATGATAACCATTACACCACACTTTTGTGACCAAGGTTTGTTTGGTTTTGTTTTGTGGCATATCAACCTCAGTGGGTCATTTAATGCCAACAAAATTTTGAAATAAAATTCATTCTTGATGGATACTCAATTTTTTTGAAAACGCATTTTTAACCCATAAATGGGATCCTAACAGGCACTACTACTCCAGGTCAGAGTGGACCTGGGAGTAATGGTGATGAAGGGGTGCTCCACATTGCACACACTTACGCCTTGCTAAGTGTGAAGAAAATTTTTTTAGTTCACTAACCCGAAAAATCTAACTAGCTGTTTCTTATTTTCAGGTGTGTGCGCGAATAGCATCCCATTTTGTTCTATATCTAAGTGCCAATAGAAAATGAGGTAATTTATGAGGAAGTGCATCCTGGTCTCCTGCCTCAAGAGTTGCTGCCAGGTGACTATTAAAATAACGACCCAGCTCAAGCTATTCAAAACTATCCATCTATCTATCTATTCAATTTGGTCATATTTATCTATATTACTTTAAATACTAAGATTTTTTTAAATTCATGTTTGTTTAATGTCTTGTTTTTAGTTTAAATAAACAAGAATTACGACAAAAAAAGAAGCGACCCCCCCCAAAACATTTACTTATCGAAAATATCTATCTCTATTTGTTCATATCTATCTATATTATTTTGTTTGTTTATCTATCTATCTATCTCAGTCTATTCAAAACTATATATCCATCTTCATATCTAAACAAGAATTACGACAAATTACGACGCAAGCGGCAAAGAATCGCCTGTGCTGTGCTGTGCATGTGAGACAAAGATGGGACAAGATGTAATTTGCATGGCAGTTGGGTGAGCTGTAATAAAAACTGGCGGTTGCTAACACTGGCAGAAGGAACCAAGCGAGGGACGGCGAGAGTGGTAAAATTCTATACGAAGGATGACTAGTGTGATTGTTGCAGCTGAAGGACTGTTAGACAAAAGAGATTACCGTGGTGGTAGACAGACTGTTGCAGGAAAGGGATTACTGTTTGTTACGTATAATCAAATGATCAACAATTAGAAACTTTTAGAATATTCTTAGAGACTCTCTGACGCCAGTATGGAGGGGGGAATTCCAGAATTTGACCCCAAAATGAACAACTGATACTACACTTGTTGCTTTCCTCACGTACGCCAAGCTTACCGAGAGACAGGTGACGTCACGATTTGGGGGAAGGGAAGAGATCCCTATCATCAGTTTCAGTTTGCACTGGGGACCCGGTCAGAAAACACAGTGGGATTCTTCATCTCGGGGGGGGGGGGAGAAAATCGTTCCCATGAAGAAAGTTAATACGATTAAGAACGCAACATAAAAGAATGATACCCGGAGTAGTCATCATACAGATATGGACCGAAACAAGAAATAAAGGAAAATCACCGGATATAACCCCACAGAGATAAAAGAATTAACCCGCTAAAACAAAGTTAAGTGTTATATTCCGACAGGGAATTTTTATACAACCTGCTCTCATTGCCTTTTGTTCAAAACTATATATATATATGTATATCTTCGAATTGACTATGACCTACGGGCCGAAACTATAACAAAACCTATCTTGCTATCTCATTCAAATCCTAACAGACAGGGTAACGATGAATATCTTCCCTGATGCCTCTACATATACCCCAACCTGGGGATTTCTATTTTATCCTCATCTCAATTCTCGACTTTCTGAATAAAATGTCTTAAAATTAATATTATGTCTTATTGTTCTTGCCAAGTCTTGCATGTACCCTCTCATTTTTCTTTGGTATCTCTGATGGAAAAGCGTTGTAAAACGTGGAAAGCAATAGGCGAACGTAACACAAGGTAATCGATGAACAAAATACCTTGCACATCCCAAAATACGGAGGTCAAAACCTTGCCTGCTGATGTTTGTGTCTTTGGTCACTTTGGACAGCTTTCACCTGCTACTGTCCACTCAACTGACAGCTGATTTGACTCCGGAGTGAAGTGGTGGATCCTTGTTTCATCCATTGTCACATATTTACACAAAAACTACTTTTTGTTGCATTGAAACAGTTGCGAACAATGAATCATCAATGCATTGTTGTTTTTGATCGACTGTGAGCAAATGCAGTACCCACTTTGAACACAGTTTTTCTTTGGTATCTCTGATGGAAATGTGTTGTAAAACGTGGAAAGCAATAGGCGAACGTAACATGTTGTTGAAAAGACTCAAGTTCAAAAAACTTTTTCAGAAATCTTATTGGAGTTTGTTTTGAATAGAATAAAATACTCTGGTATGGCATCCTTCTATTTATTTTCTTTGCAGAAATTGATGGGAATCACCAAAAAATTTGAAGGAAATAAATGAATAAATAATCTGGTCACTGAACTTAGCCAAAAATATTTGGTATTTCATTTACAATGATAAAAGGTTACATAAAAAAAAATTAGTTAATATCAAATTTTGATTAAATCTTTAATTTCTTTAAACAAATGCCTCCCCCAAAAAGAAAAGAAAATGGAAGTTAATGTAGTTTATTATTAAATAATTTGATAATAAAATTACATTAAATTAATTTTAAAATAATTTAGAATAATTACTACATTAAATTATTTTTTAATCAATTTAAGATGATTACTATATTAAATTAAAACTACATTAAATTAATCTAGAATATTTAATAATAAAACTACATTAATTTAAATTAATTTCAGGATTGTCATACCCCTTACCCCCCAAAAAAAATTTTCTATGGTGGTCTGAAAGTATTGTCACCCCTACATATTGTTTTAACTTTCATTATTTCTTAGTTTTATCAATATAAGTTATGTAATTATTTTACCTTTGAAATATATTTAAAAATTAAATTATTTTCTTGAATTTCGGGTTGTATTATATAATCATTCTACCTGTAAAAAAACTGTGTAGGGGTGACAAGACTTTCGGACCACCCTGTACATTAGTTTCTTCACACATTAAAAGGATAACAATTTTATTTTATTGATATAAATTGGGTGTTCTAAGTTAGCAATTATAATAAATCAAAAATCGTCAAGTTATGTGTATAATTTTCAACATGTCGTAAATGTAGAAGGAAATTATAAAAGTGGCGTTTTTATGGTATTTTTTAAACTTTCCGCCTTTTAGTCACATGAACATTAGGTACCACCAATTTTCCCTGTTAAATTTACCCCTCCCCATATTTAATACAATGAAACTTTTAGAGTAAACTAATTACATAACTTAATCATATTATTAAAAAAAAAAAAAGTTAAAAAACAATATTTTTTTACCTTTTTACCTTATACTTTTAATCAACTTCAATTGTTTTTATAAAAATAAATATTGTATTATAAATCATATTTTTAAGTTGAAATCACTTAATACTTTTTATAAAATGAGTTTTCCTTAAAAGAATTTTTTAAAAAAAGATTAAAAAAATAAATAAATAAAAATCTAAAAAGTATAACTTTGAAGAAAAAAAGGTTTGCTAAAAATACTTTTGTTACGCCCAAGTTTTTTTTTTTTTTTTTGCTAAAAACTGTAAAATACAAGAAATTCTTGTTTACACACAAAAAAAAAAAAAAAAAAAAAAAAAAAAAAAGAAAAGAAAAGACAAAGTTAATTTACTTTTAAAAAAAATTTAATCGGCTCATTGATTTTAATGGCATGTCAATCCACTTAGGATTATTTTATGCCGAGGTTAGGGAATTGCGTTCATAGTACGTTTTTGGGGAGTTGTTTATCAAGAGTTTTGTTTTTATTTATTTATTTTTTTTTTGCAGACGGTCCTATTGAATATAAATAATTTTCAAATCGATCTATTTGACTTATAGATGGGACCCTAACACTTATATGCCACTACTCCCAGTTCCAGTCTGGCGTGGGTGGTAGTACCTGTACAACTGGGAGTAATGGCAATAAAGGGGTACTCCACATTCCTCAGATCTCCAGACCATCACCATCAGATATAGTTATTCAATTTAAAATGTTTTTATTTGAATTATTGAATTACCATAGTTTCCTTAAAAATAGTAAAATTATTTATTTATTTACTTCTGTCTAGTATCCGTGTGCTGTACAAAAAATATGGATACACATTGCAGATTCTGATTTATGCATTTTAAAATTAAAGCAATGTAGATTTTAAATATTTAAAATTCATTCAATAAATTTTAAACAGACAAATATAAATCAATCCTAACTTTAAAGTTTCCTCTAATGAGAAATACAGAATTGATATTTTTTTTACAATTTAAAACATTTTTGTCATTAAGAGAAAAAAAATGCATCCCTTTTTATTTATAAAAAAAAGTCCATTTTCATACAAAACAGGAAGAGTTTTTTTTATCAACTGAAACGTTATTTTTTTTCCAAAGGAGAATAAGTGGTCTAAGGTTCAATCTCAACTACAGGTTGCTTGTTTATTTAATACAACAAAACTGGTTAGAAAAAACCAATTCCTTTTAAAGTCAGTTAGTTCACCAATTTACAAAGTAAAGATTTATTTACACATATAAACTGTAGATTAATATTAGTCTCATTTTGAAAGACGATTGAGGTCATCATATACTTTCATTTTTCTGTGGATATACACATAAAAATGATAGATTTTATATATATACAAAAGTAAAACGAATCAATATTTTTCTTGGTATTATTGTAGATTATACTGTATATACAAATGTACCAAAAACAATAGACATGTGCTATTAAAAAAAGTTAAAACCCAAAGGATGTGAATTGAAACACACACATAAACGTGACTATTTATTTAGATATATTGTCTTTACCATGTGAGCAACAGTACTTATACCTCATCCTAAAAAAAATAAAATAAAATAAAGAAACAAGTAAATTAACTTTGACTTTTCCCCTTTGAACCTAAAAAGCCGTAAAAGCCTTTTACGGTTTTTTTCCTTTTACTAAGGTTAATCGAGAAAAATATAGAATTTCAATGGCGAAGTGTTTTCCCTATTTTTGCTTATTTTCTTCTTCCTTTAATTAATTTAAACAACACACAAAACCTACCTGTCCATTTTGGAAAAATAGCTGTTCATTTTCAGTGTCCTTTTCGTGTAAATCACCGTGATCATCATTTTGTGGGGTGAGTATAGGATCCATGGGGATGGGGGCACTTGACACCTTTCAAGGGGGTGACTTTTTCTTCACTTAACAAAAAAAACGCGACCCACAACAAAGTTTTTGTCCGGCCTTCCCGCACCGTAACAGGTAGAATATTGTTACTCTTGTGTTTTGTTGTAAAGTAAATAAAATGTACGACAAGAGAAATTGTCCCGTGATTAAATGTTGACCGCCCATACAAAGGTGAAGTGGGTGAGATGAGCAGGGAGGGGCAGCTTTGTTGATGATGGGAGGGGGGAATTAGATTCTTTCTTTTATTAGTGTGATATATGATAAGCACAACAACAAGCAGCCAAGGATGACTTTTCTTTTCTTTCTCTTTTTAAAAGGTAAAATTAGTCATATTTGTTGAATCCACTGATGATAGGTTGAACTAAAAGTGGCTTTTTAGTCTTTTCAACAATGAAAAAAAAAAAAAAAAAAAGACAAACTTTGTTACATTCGTTTTAATTGATATTATTTTTCTGTATGGAGGTAAAAACTAATTAAAATTATTTATGGTAGACAGTGAATTCAGGGGCATACATTTTACCATAGTCTACTGGACAGATGTTAGTGGAATATGAAATGAAGTCTAATGCAATGTATATTTTAATTTCTGAACTGGGATTAATACTTTTGATAAAAATGAAACTATTTTCACCTGTTGTTAAAAAAAAAAAACCAAAACATCTTCATATCAAAGCAGTTTAGTTTTTGGCACTCTACGTATTAAAAAATACATTTCATGGAAATTCCCGAAACCTTCGTGACACAAGGATTAGGGTTAATTTTAGAGTAAGGGTTAGTGTTAGTGTTAAGCTACTTTGGGAGTTTCTGTAATCTAATGCTATTTATTCGTAAAATGCGATTCTAATGATATCATCTCTTGCGCGCTATTCTGAAATTTATACCTTTGTTTTTTGTTATAGAATTGGATGTATTTTTAATTTTTTAAATTTTATTTTATTTATATATAGCTTGAACCTCATTCAAAGCAAATACAATAATGCATCAATGACGGTGATGTATTCAATAAACAATTTACACAAAGTTGCCATGCAACTATTTCTTCTGTTCTGTGTCCTTCATTTTTCTATGTATAAATGTCTCGACAAAATATGTGGATAATTATCGTGTATTTTCTTTTTTTTGTTTTTTTAATTTCAACATGAAACAAATTCAACAAGTTAATGCTACATTTTGCTTAAAGAAAGTTTGGACTAATGTAGACGGCAAATTAAGTTATTAAAAAAATGTGGTAAGAGCAAGAGAAACGAGAAAGTGAATATGTGAAAAAAAAAAAAAAGAAAGAAAGAATCTGATTTACATCCAACAATCACCAAGTGTTACTTTTATCACTACGGGCAATCTGAACAACAAAGAGGTTTTTATTTTGTTGTTGTTGTCTTGGTTTAACATTAATTATGGCCTGTATTTAACTACATCCTCTCGTTTGTATTATGTATCACATGATCAGTTTAACGTAGGCTACCCGGTGAGTTCGTATGGTCAAGGCCTAATATAGCACTAATCTTTCAGGCCATTTTCAGACAAAGATGCAACAGTGTTGGTTGGTTGGTTGGATTTTACGGTATGTCAACCCTTGGGTTATTGGTACCATTAAAGTATGCGGCATACCTTTTGAATGTGGCCTATAAAATCAGGTCTCTCTTATAGTATGTGGCCTACCATAAAAAGCATATTATAAGGTTATAATAACAACTGCTAACCCTAACCCTATTTCAGATTTTTAGAATTAAATAGATCTCTGATTCATGTAAATTATGGATAAATTCTTTTTTTTAATTATTCTTAATTACTATATACAGCTTATGACTGAATTGCATTTCTTGAAATTGAATATATGTGAAAAATAATTAGTTTCAATAAATTGCCTACTACTTATATCTATAAATATACTCTTACTGAGGTAGGACACATTCAAACCATGCACATAGCTGTTGTATGTATGTCTTTGCTGGTCAGCCAATACTGGTGTGTCCATGTGTGGTAGTCTACAGTAGAACATCACTTATAAGTATTTCCTATTTCACCAGCAGTTCCCTGCATATCTTGTGTTTTATTTGGATGGTTGGTGTGATAGGGGGTAAGTGGCCATACAGCTGCTGTTTTGTGGGGAGCTGCTTCCAGGATTTGTTCAAAATAGCATGCATTATCCTTGTGTAGTTCCCATCTTGCTTTTTCTCTAAGTGGTGCAGCCTTACAGTAGTACTGATATGGCTACAACTTGGAAGAATTCCTGCTTTATTTTATCAGATTTACATATGATTGATAACCTGTCTATACATATTTACCAACCCCTCTGCACGAGCAGGATGCGACACAAGGTCAATTTCTTAAGCAGAGTTTAACAGGTTTTAATTCAGAGTTTTCCGTCTAGACTGGTTACCTGGGCATGGTTAAAGAGCCCAGTCTCCCTTGCTATTTACTCATAGCTGGATGGAAATTTGGATTCATACCTTTTCAAAGGGTATTAGCATCATGTGAAATGCAAACAGCTTCGTTGAGGAATTGAACTTTGGTCGATGAGTCTATTTCCTCAGACTAACCATTAGCCCACGCGCCTCCATATATAACCTGTCTGTAGCAGTCCATGCTTTTCCTATACATATACTTACATCACTTTCTGTAGATAAGATATAGCTACCTAGGTATGTGACTGGTAGTATAAGTCTATTTGGATAGTTTGTGAGATGGGAGGTAAGTGGCCATACAGCTACGGTTTGTAGGGTTCTGCTTCCAAGACCCAACTGGTTCAGGTCACCTGTCAAGGTTGGAAGTTTAAAAGAGGCTTTTGACTTTGTTGCTTCTACTTTTATAATGTTACTTGCTACGCCACCTAGCACCTACTGGCAGTCACTTCTTGTATCCCTTATTTGTTGAGATGTAATTCCAATACATGCTTTGGTTTGGCATAATGCCAAACATTTAAGGTACTCAGTGAGAATCGAATTCAATACTAATTAATCTGCAAGACTAGATTGCTAAAGAGTAGGTAATTATTTATCCAACACATTCACCACTAGTAGGATGTGACACAAGGTCACAATTATGGGGCCTCCAGCGATGATCAAATTCGCTATTCAGTAGTAATAGATCTGCAAGACTAGCTTATTAACCATTACACCATGATTGGAGACCTACTAGTTTGCTAACCAATATACTAACTGATGGGAGTGCCTTAACATTAATTATGGCTACAGATTGAAATAAGTTTGAAAAGATTGCGAGATTAATTATGGAGTGGAAAGGAGAAAGGGGGCAGCGCGTGGTGAGAGATAGTAAGGGATGTATTTGGGAGTGAGAGAAAAAGGAGAGTAAGGATGTAGTGAGAAGGAGAGTATGTAGGGTGTGAGAAGAAAAGGGGAGAGTAAGGATGTATTGGGGTGTGAGAGAAAGGGGAGAGTAAGGATGTATTGGGTGTGAGAAGAAAAAGGAGAGTAAGGATGTATTGGGGAGTGAGAAGAAAAAGGAGAGTAAGGATGTATTGGGGAGTGAGAGAAAAAGGAGAGTAAGGATGTATTGGGGAGTGAGAAGAAAAAGGAGAGTAAGGATGTATTGGGAGTGAGAAGGGAGAGTAAGGAGTGTATTGGGAGTGAAGAAGGGAGAGTAAGGATGTATTGGGAGTGAGAAGGGAGAGTAAGGATGTGTTGGGTGTGAGAAGAAAAGGGAGAGTAAGGATGTAATAGGGAGGGAGAAGGAAAGGGGAGAGTAAGGAAGGGAGAAGGAAAGGGGAGAGTAAGGGAGGGAGAGAGAGAGAGGGAGGGTGTGAGAGAACAATAATAACCAGAAAAACAAAGAAAAGCAATAAAAAAGACAGACAAAAAGGTTTCAATTTCCTTTTTATACAAATCACATCAATTGTTTTGAGATGTTCATCACATTTCTAATCTGTTCAACCTAAACAAAAATTTGATGCACCATCAAGAGTTCAATAATAAAAAAAAAATGGTTTCTATTATAAAATAGAGTGTAAACTTCTGTCACTCATTGTTCAGCATTTTTGCCTATGGTAACACAGACAGACAAATATTTGATTCCATATTTGATAGATTTAGTTTGGTTTGCTTTGTTTTACGTCATATCAATCTCAGTGGGTCATTTAATGCCAACAAAATTTTGAAATATGTACCACCAGGAGTTCAACAATAAAAAAAAAAATGGTTTCTATTATAAAATAGAGTGTAAACTTCTGTCACTCATTGTTCACCATTTTTGCCTATGGTAACACAGACAGACAAATATTTGATTCCATATTTGATAGATTTAGTTTGGTTTGCTTTGTTTTACGTCATATCAACCTCAGTGGGTCATTTAATGCCAACAAAATTTTGAAATATGTACCACCAGGAGTTCAACAATAAAATAAAAAATGGTTTCTATTATAAAATAGAGTGTAAACTTCTGTCACTCATTGTTCACCATTTTTGCCTATGGTAACACAGACAAATATTTGATTCCATATTTGATAGATTTAGTTTGGTTTGCTTTGTTTTACGTCATATCAATCTCAGTGGGTCATTTAATGCCAACAAAAATTTGAAATATGTACCACCAGGAGTTCAACAATAAAAAAAAAATGGTTTCTATTATAAAATAGAGTGTAAACTTCTGTCACTCATTGTTCACCATTTTTGCCTATGGTAACACAGACAAATATTTGATTCCATATTTGATAGATTTAGTTTGGTTTGCTTTGTTTTACGTCATATCAACCTCAGTGGGTCATTTAATGCCAACAAAATTTTGAAATAAATTCATTCTTAATGGATACTCAATTTTTAAAAATAAACTCATGTTTTTCTATGGGACCCTATGCTACCACTCCAGTCAGAGTGAACCAGGGAGCAATGGTGATCAAGGGGTGCTCCACATTCCCCAGACCTTCAGAACTGGAACCTCACCATCAGATAGAGTTTAACGTTATACCCAGGACATGAAGACCCTCAGCCACTGCCTTCTAGCACCTATATGATAAAAAGGGGTTGGGGCTTGCCATGAGGGCAATAGGGTTGGTGCAATCATATAGGATGCACCATCAGGAGTTTAACAATAAAAAAAAATGGTTTCTATTATAAAATAGGGTATAAAGTGTTAGCAGACCCTGTAGCTGAATAAGGGGACATTAACTTTGAGATCAGGGAGTGGAAATGTACCATTGACGATTATACCCCCCTGATCTCTGGAAAGCGCGCTATGAAAAACACGTGACTAGTTTTTGATTTCAGATTCGACTGGACTTTGAGACAGGACAGATGTGTCGCTACTGGGGTTGATATCTCATCCGCGCAGAAAAACATGGGCTAAATAAAGAAGCTTGATCAGGCAACAAAAATGTCTTGTAGTTCATTTGATTAAACACAAGCAAAACCCAACAGAAGCCCTTAGAAGAACTCAACTCCCTTAGTTAGAAGTCAAGACAACTAGACGAAATGTCGGCCAGAGAAGAAAAGCAGTAAGCAGTAATGAAGTATTTGAGGTACAAGCAAGGTTGTACCTCAAATTCTAGCTCTTAACACAAACAAAAATAATAAAAAATTGACTGACTGACAGTTTGTAACTCAGATAACTCGTAAGTTAGGGTTCTCGTAAGTCAAGAGGTACCACTGTATTTTCTCTCAAAAAACATGCACTAAAATTTTTTTTAAATATTTATACAATTCTCATGACTATGCTAGATCTCAAGCCATATAGGAGTGAGGGGGAATGAAAGAGCTGACTCTGCAGCTAAATCGGCTCTAGATTTGATCCCCGACAAGTTCAAGATTCCATATACTGATTTGAAACCTAAAATTAATAGATTTCTTCATACAAAATGGCAACAACACTGGAATAACAACATTAACAATAAACTCTTCCTAATCAAACCCACTTGGGAGACTGGAGACCAACCTTAAGGAAGTCTAGAAAGGAACAAGTCATTGTGTCCCGATTACACATTGGTCACACAAGACTAGCACACTCTTATATACTCAAACAAGAACAACAACCACAGTGTCAAACACCTTTGACTGTTAAACACTTATTCATAGAATGCAGCTTTTGCTCACATCAGAAACCATTATTTTAATGCAAACAATATGAAAGATCTACTTGAAAATGGTAACATGGATGACATTCTGTCTTTTTTGAAGGAAATAAAATTATACCATAGAATATAGACATGAACTTAATCAATACCATACAATATTATCCCCAATGGTGCTAACACATTGTTAAAACCAATTACTAAAAAAAGTATAAGTATAAATACACAACATATATTACTTCCTAACCGTTAGGCATGACATAACCCCAGACAGGTTGATATACCGATATCAATCAACCAACCAAGATTATATAATTAGTATTGATAATTCATGTTATGAAGTTGTAAAACCTATCATACAGGAGGTTATTTTTGTTCTATCTTTATACATTTGACTTTATAGAAATAAGTCAATAATTATAAGCTGCTTCCTTAATAATATGTATAGCGGCTATTTAACTAATTACAAGACATTACTAACAAATTCCTTACTAAAATATTTCTCTGTCCCCCCACCCCGTCGTATGGTTGCTAGACCTTCTTTAAGGATCGCCTTGACCCAGACTCATTTACTTTTCTAAAGTAGGGAGATAAATGACACGTCATATTTCAACTATTTGACAAATTGATATTCAGTTCCAGGTTTAAATGATCAATTATTATTTTAGATAAATTGGGATGTTTTGGTTGGATTTTACGGCATGTCAACCCCTGTTGGGTCATCTTATGCGAAAGAGGTTTTGATTCATTCATTCTTGATGGGTACTCAATTTTTTTTAAAACCCATTTTTTAGAACTCATTGTTCCGTTATTTCCTATAAGTCTAACATGATCAAAGGGAACCACTCTTGACTGATAAATCATTTATTTATTTACCCATTAAACTAACCCTAAACCCTAAACCCAAACCCTAACCTTAATCCCGTCTTCTTTTTTCCTAGTAGATCAATAAATAATTTATCAGTCAAGAGTGAGAAGAAAAGGGAGAGTAAGGATGTATTAGGGAGGGAGAAGGAAAGGGGAGAGTAAGGGAGTTCCCCTTTGATCATGTTAGAATTATAGGAAATAACCCATTGTTCTATTTAACCTATAGTTGAGACTCCCTAACAGGTGCTAGAACTGGAACTTCAAATAGAATTTAACATCATACCCAGGACATCAAGACCTTCAGTCACTGCCTTCTAACACATATGATAAAAAGGGTTGGGGGGTTTACTATAAGGGCAATAGAGTGGGACAATCATACAGGTGCTAGGGATTGACATGACCAGCTGATTGATTGGAGTGGGCCTCTCTGTCCGCCCCGTCTAGCCTCAGTAAGGGGAGTGTTGCATGTCATGGGCTGCTCAGCCTATAGGGTTCCATCCTTAATTATCAAGGGTCGCCACCCATGGCCAACAGGTGGCTTCATTGGGGGAGGGATTTCACCCCTCTTCAGAGGTGCAGTCAGTGTTTTATAAAACCCAGGGCTGAATTGGGATGGATGGGGAAAGAACGACTGC
Organism: Doryteuthis pealeii; assembly: GCA_023376005.1. NCBI lineage: Eukaryota > Metazoa > Mollusca > Cephalopoda > Myopsida > Loliginidae > Doryteuthis > Doryteuthis pealeii. The sequence continues at coordinate 55,157,648 of CM042165.1, read as the reverse complement.
TAAATGAAGGATTTTTTTTTTCACACAATTTTTGTTGTTAGATCTGACACTTGTTTTTGACAGTGCTATTTACAGAATTCCGTCCTGGCCTCCTGCCTTAAAAAACACTAGGTGGTGATAGCTGATAAAACGTAAATGCAATATTTTACTCCCTCCAGTCTTTTTTTTATTTTTATTTGTAATTGAGTGTTCGAAATAAATATATTAAAATAAAATAAAAATATTGAAAAAATGTTTTGATTTTTTTATTTATTTGTAATTGAAAAAAAAATTGAAAATACCAAAAAAAAAAAAAAAAAAGATTTTTTTTAGCGGATTGAAGGCGTTTTTATCAACAAATTATTTTTTTAGTGGTTTGAAGGCGTTAAAAGTAAGCCATATTTTTATCAACAAACATGTAAATATTTAGTCCCCCCCCCTCTAAAATATTTTAAAGGGGAGGGTTAAAATATTTACATTTACTTGTTGAAAAAAGACTGGAGGGAGTAAAATCGCATTTACGTTTTTTCAGCTATCACGGCCTAGCGTTTTTTTTTAGGTAGGAGACCAAGACGGAATTCTGCGAATAGAACCTTTTTGACTAACTTTTGGACTGAATCCAAAAATTACCCCCAGCTTTTCTCTATTACATCAACTTTTTGAGTAACAGGATACATTCACTTCATCTTAAAAAAACATTAAAATACTGCATGTAACAAATTTATGTAACGCTTTATTTTATAGAATGTTTTTAAAATTTACAATGGAATATAATGAAAAAAAAAAATGCTTTCTGTAATGTTTGTACAAATTTTGTGATGTTAAACAATAAGTGAAATTTTACGTTAATTACATAATATTAATTATAATCTATTAATATTTAATAATATTAATTAATTACATAATATTTAATATTTATTAAACTAAATGCATTAGCAGATCTTTTCTACTTACGAATAAGATGAGTTTTTTGTTTGTTGGATTATTTGTTGTATATAAGCCGTGCTGCAATCCACCACTTAAATTTATAGACTAAGCGAGGTCACGTGGTGTAAACCTCAGCCATTCAACAGCCCGAATACCTGGTTGGTTAACTATTTAATCGCAGATACTGACAGATGTTCATTTGCAATCATTGACGAAAGACCTGCAAAACTGAGGAGCACCAAGGAACAACCAAAAGATTCTTCACTAAGGATCGCGCTCTACTTAAAGGATCTCCATTGGACAAGCGCTCTTGCTTGAAGCCTAAAGGATGGCCACAAAACTCGTAACACGGTTTGGTTGGGCGTGTAACAAAATGTTCAGAAGAACATAATGGTACTGTAGTGATTGTCTGCCCCTATTTGGTCTGGAAGAGTTATCTGCCCTTGTTTCAGGGTTTTGACCACCAGGTGTCATGACTATTTAATCAGGAAATCAGGGAGTTTGAATTCTCTTTTCCCCGGGACAGCAAACAGGACACATGGGTTAGACATTTGCATCTTTTATGTGGGGGAGCTTTGCCCCCCAGCCTAAGTAAGTGACATTACTTCATAGACTCTCCATCACTTTTACAGAACGAAGTCCTATTTTCTTTATACACCTCTAGTACGTTGTCTCATTATGTATCTCTTTTGTGTATACCTTTTAATGTGTATATGTATTCCTGTTTAAATGTATTTCTATGTGCTCACTATTAAAGTCTATGTTTGTTACACCTCATAACTTCTTTGTCGGAATATTACTTGTATTATATGTACCCACATGGAAGGTCACTAAGCCCTCCAAATAATTATTATACCCTTAAACCCAACAGTACTTATAATGGTATTGTACTTTATTTCTAACATTGCCTAGTTTGTTGGTACTGATGACGTGTAAGGAAAATTCTAACAAAAATATTTCAATTTAAGAGAAGAAGAATTTTGATATTTCAAACTGTTGTCCTCATCTTTATTGTGTATAAAACAACATTCAGGCCACAATAACCTCAGACTCTGTTTAGGTGTTTTTTTTTTAGCTACTTTAAAAATAAGTAATCTTGTCTATATTTGAGATGAGACTTGATATGAATAATTTTGATATTTCGGACCTCATCTTTATTGTGCATAAACACAATGTTCACAATAACCTCAGACGGTTTAGGTGTTTTTGTTTTTAAATTACCTAAAAATAAGTCATTATTCAATTAATATAAAAAAAAAAATAAAAAAAATTCAATATTAAAAAAAAATAATAGGACTTTATTTGAATAGAAGGAGTTCTGAGAGGAATAGATAGTGAACTTTGAAATATCCCATCATGCAGGTAAAAAATACCAAGAAAATTTAGTACAACCGTGGGGGAAATTTGCGTAGCAGAGTTAAAAAAGAAAAAAAAAAAAAAAAAAAGAACCTTTTTAGAAGAAAACAAAGCCCAAGTTTAGGTGCTGATATATATTTTTTTTGGTTGTTTAACGGCATATCAACCCCAGTGGGTCATTTAATGCCGATAAAGTTTTGAAATAAAGTCATTCTTAATGGATAATCAAATTTTGTTTATAAACTCATTTTCTATTTGACCCATAGATGGGACCCTAACAGGTACTACCACTCCGGGTCAGAGTGGACCAGGGAGCAATGGTGATGAAGGGGTGCTCCACATTCCCCAAACCTCACCATCAGATAGATTTAACATCATTTTCAGGACATGAAGACCCTCGACCATTGCATTCTAGCACCCATATGATAAAAAAGGTTGGTGCTTGCCATAAGGGCAATAGGGCTGGGGCAATCATATAGGTGCTAGGGCTTGACGTGACCAGCCGATTGATCGGAAGGGGCCTCTCTGACTGCCCATCTATCCTAAGTAAGGGTAAGTGGAGTGTTGCAGGTCATGGACTGTTCATCCCCCAGGATTCCATCCTTAAGCATCACGGGTCGCCACCCACGGCCAATAGGTGGCCCCATTGGGGAAGTCTTACTCATCTGCAGAGGTGTATTCTAACGGCCCAGCCGACAGGGTTGCCATTTTGTATATTGAAATATTAAAAATTTTCAACAATCTATTCACTGGGGAATGCCTAAAAAAAAAAAAAAAAAAAAAAAAAAGTGGGGTCAGCCTTTTTTCCCCTCCATATTCACCAATTATACATGTTGTGAGTGTGTATAAAGGGCCAGTTTAGCACAGTCGGTAGAGCATCTGCCTAGGAACCATAAAGTTCCGGGTCTGATACTGGTTCTTACCAACTCAGTGTATGAGCAGCACCACTTGGATGTGTTTGGTTTGTTTTACGGCACATCAACCTCAGTGGGTCATTTAATGCAGATAAAGTTTTGAAATAAATCAATTCTTAATGCATAATACAATTTTTTTTATAAATACATTTTTCTATAGATGGGACCCTAACAGGTACTACCACTCCGGGTCAGAGTGAACCAGGGAGCAATAGTGATGAAGGGGTGCTCCACATTCCCCAAACCTCCAAAACTGGAACTTCACCATCAGATAGAGTTTAACGTCATTCCCAGGACATGTAGACCCGCAGCCACCGCCTTCTAGCACCCATATGATAAAAAGGGGTTGGGGCTTGCCATAAGGGCAATAGGGTTGTGAAAATCATATAGGTGCTAGGGCTTGACGTGACCAGCCGATTGATCGGAGGGGGCCTCTCCGACCGCCCGTCTAGCCCAAGATAAGCACCACTTGGATGTGTGTGGTAAAGTGAAGGGCTGATGGTAGGAGTGGTGCTCCACCTCAGAAGCAAAAAAAACAATCTCTCTGGTCTAGTACTAGTGAAAGGTATATAGACTCCCTCACTGTTCAGCTGTTACCAACAATAGCCACTCCGCCTACTTTACTTTTATAAGGGGTGATGGGTTCAATTTCTATAGCTCAAAATTCGGTAATCTGAACATTAGTTACATAAATCAGAGTAACCTTCCCTTGTTTTTTTCACTTTGAGGAAGCTGTATGTTTTGGTCGGCCATTTTTGTTTCTCCGTAAATCTACACTGAAAATACAAATTTGTTCGAATCAATACAACTGCATGTTTTAACACAAAAATATCATAAAATGTGTTCTTAATTGTGCTTGCGCATTATTTGAAATGAACTTAATTGTTATTAAGAACACATTTTATGATATTTGTGTGTTAAAACATGCAGTTGTATTGATTCAAACAAATTTGTATTTTCAGTGTAAATTTACGGTGGAACGAAAATGGCCGACCAAAACATACTGCTTCCTCAAAGTGAAATAAACAAGGGGAGGTTACTCTCATTTATGTAACTAATGTTCAGATTCCCCAAAATTCCTCCCCTAATTGAAATAAAATTAAGTAGCATTTGAACAATCTTATTGTAATATTCTAATGAAATAAATTAACCGGATTGTATTTTTCTTCTTCTTTTTGAGTCTTAAGCAGAAAAATTGAAGCCGTGTTGGTTGATTGTAAAAAATTTCAGCACACTGACATCTACATGGGTATGACAAATATCAATCAGTTTTTTTATTTTATTTATGTTGAGCAAAAGTTAATGATAATATTAAAAATAGAAAGTAATAAATTGAATGCAAACAAAACTGGATTCTTTTTTATGACTTTTGTAGAAAAGAGAGAAATGGTTTGACTTTTCATAATATTGTTGTTCATTACAAAAACTGCATAAAACTTTCACTGTTATTCAATGCACATCTTGTGACATGATATGCACATTTTGTGGTAATCTGAACATTAGTTACATAAATGAGAGTAATCTCCCCTTGTTTGTTTCCCTTTGAGGAGCCTTATGTTTTGGTTGGCCATTTTCATTTCACTGTAAATCTACACTGAAAATACGAATTTTGTTCGAATCAATACAACTGCATGTTTTAACATGAAAATATCATAAAATGCGTTCTTAATTGTGCTTGCGCATAATTTGAAATGAACTTAATTGTTATTAAGAACACATTTTATGATATTTTCGTGTTAAAACATGCAGTTGTATTGATTTGAACAAATTTTATTTTCAGTGTATGAAAATGGCCGACCAAAACATAGTTTCCTCAAAGTGAAACAAACAACTTTCCTTACGTTTATTCTATTTTATAACTTATGAAAGGGTGTTTAATCATATAACTATCTTTGTTGCTGGGAGGCATAATAAAAAGAAAATTGATTTGTCTGAATTTTTCAGATGAGGTTTGATAATTTGGATTATTCAGATTATTGTCGTCATCTTTATTGTTATATACACGTTTTGACCGATGTGCCCTCTGACCTTCTTCAGGTGTTTCTTGTTGAACTCAGTAAGCTTCATGGAACTTCAAACCAAACCCTTAATTTGGGATAGATTATTCTCATTCTGTTAACCATAGAATACCCAACACAGCTTAACACTTATATTTTTCACTGCTTAACACAAGGGATCTCCACGGTAAAATGCTCTCACTTGAAGCCTAAAAATGGCCATAAAAATCGTAACATAGTTCCTCCAGTTTTTTTCCCTCATATTAATTTGACATTGTGTTATATGTGATAAGTATGGATTGTCTTCTATATCATCAGATATTTTTGTGTTATGCCGTATAATCCAACCAACCAACCAAAAAATGCTGATCAAAAAGTATCATCACTTTATCATTTAAGTTGTATAAGTAATTACTTGTAAAAAAAACTGATTGATTTCGATAGTAACCCAACAAGGGTTGACATGCTGTAAAACCAACAAACTAATTTGGTTAATACTGTATTTAACGGCATATAGGACACGTTTTTTTCTAGAATTTTGGCTCTAAAAATTTCCCTGCGTCTTATAAATCTTAGGTGAAATTTGGGACCTCCTGTAGGCCTAGGCTAATCTTCTCTAACCTAGCTTATGTTCAGTACTTTTACCTACCTTAAATTGTTATAATCAAGGTTAACAGGAGCTTATGGTGGCGAAGAAAAAACAAACACACTAAAAACTTTTTTCCCCCTGAATCTGACCTTCTGAAATGGGGGTGCGTCTTATATGCCCGTGCATCTTATATTTGTCTTCATTTAAATCTTAAAATTATAAAAAATATTTTACGGATTCAGTCTTGATACTTTTAATCACACCTCACACATGTGGGAGTTCTCCAACGCACATTTCCTAAGCAATGAAAACCACGTGTTGAAATCTGCACATGTCAGACTGCTGCACATGGTTAACAAACTGCTCTCAGATTCATAGCTAAATCTACACTTGACATGATACCAGACAAAAACTCCAAAATACCGTGATCTTAAACCAAAAATCAAGCAAATAATGACAATCAAATGGCAGCAATTATGGGATGAAAATCCCCACAACAAACTCTACAAACTACAGCCCAACTTAAAAGAAAGGACACCTGATCCTAGTAATACTAGAAGAGAAGAAACCACTATCACCCGGCTACGCATTGGCCACACTAGATTAACCCACTCCTTCATTTTAAAAGAAGAACCTCCACTAAATGTTCATGTGGAAACCGATACACAATAAAACATTCTGATTGAATGCACACACCTCTCCCACACTCGAAGAAAGTTCTACAATGTTGACAGCATGGACAAACTATTTGGAAAAATAGATCCCAAGAGGATATTAAACTTTTTGAAAAGAACCAGCCTCTTATGAAGGATGTAAGTTCATAGACTTACAAAAATCACCCACTCACTCTCTTGGTGTTAAAATTCTCAACAGGAAACTTGATTACAGCAAATAAACCCCTATACATTTTTGAATACCTAATTACCAATAGAAGTATTCGGCATAAAATAACCCAAGGGGTTGACATGCCATAAAACCCAACCAACCAAACTGCTCTATACTGTCTCCTTCAGCTTCCTCACTTCCTATTGGTGTTCTTGTTGCATATTTGATAGGCACCATGTTAATTATGCAGGGTTAGTGTAAAGAACTGGACCATATGACCTTTAGGCACCCCTTTTCGTTTCATAAGGAATTTTTTTCATTTACACCATCAACATCCGGTTGTTTGGTAGGGGTCAGTTTTATAATTAAAAAAAAAAAAAATCTGCTAAAAACAATCTCCTTGGTCTAGTGCTAGTGAAAAGGGGATAGACTCCCTTGCTGTCTGGCTGATACCGACATTAGGCTACCCTGACGACTTTACTTACTATGATGTTTGATGTGGTATATAACAAAACTAATGGACTAAATAAATGGTTTGGTTAAAAGTTCCACGAAAATTCCCAATTCTGACTTGAAGGTTTCCAGAGTTTGACAAAAAAACACCTGAAGAAAGCTGGAGGGCCCATTGGCCGTAAAGATGAGGACAACAGTCTGAAAAATCTAAATAGTACAAAGAAAATCTACTAAGGCAATACCAATTTATAGAATGACTTCTTTGATGTTGTTACATAATTGTTAGTATCCTAACAATTATGTAGGTTTAGTGTAGAAATCTAAATAGCTGTTAGAAATTATGACTAGCAATTTTTTTGAGAGGGAGTATTGTGACGATATCATGGAAGATTGATTGGCACATGTTAACCTCGTGTTAACCCCTTTTCTGGTAGATACCATGAGAATTAGTAGAGAAATGAGAAACAAAGGCTCTTCCAGTTTTAATTTGAAAGTGTTAGATCAGTACTGAGCAAGCCACAGAGATAGCAAGTCGCGATCCCGGTGAGGCCATACTCACTCTGCGCAGTTAGTCTGGATGGGGATCTCTAAATAAAATATAATATAAAGAAAGTCTGGATGGGGATCTCTAAATAAAATATAATATAAAGAAAATCTAAGTCTTTGGTTATTTATCCAAAAACTACTAATGACCCAGAGCTTCTGATAGACAAGAAATCCCTAATGGAAGACCAGACACAAAATCTCCAAATGGAAAGTTCTAGAACTCCTAGCTACATAAGATAGTGAAAGATGATCAGAAGAAAATATACGACTAGCTGAGACAAGCTGAGATGCGACCACGGGCATCTCAGCAGGTAAAGATGACTATAATTATACACCTGAGTAATGGGCTATATAACAATGTTAATATTAAATGTTTTAAACTAATTAAAAAAAAAAAATGTTTTCTACTAATTTTGGAATATTGCCAAAAACTTCAAATGTGTCTAAAATATGATAGCAGTTTAAAAAAATAAAAATGAAAATAAAAAAAATAGTCAGTCTTTTTTGTAAGATGATATTTTATGAATCACTTCAGATATGGTGCATTGAATAGGCAGCAATTCAACACTGGACAATGTATTAAAAATGTCTTGAAATGTTTTAGGTGTTCAATTCGTGGTTTTTCATAGCAAGCATAATTATCTCCCTTGCATTCTCTCATACATACACACATATTTCCATTTTTGATTATGATGGTGCTCCTGCTGATAACATTCGCTTTTTGTATTTTGAAACTAATAAATCAAAATCATCTGAAAATTTCTCTCTCTTTCGTTTTGGAGCTCCCTGAAATGAAAAAGAAGAAATATATTAGAAGAATTATACAATAAAAATAAGAAAAAAAAAAAAAAAAAGGGCTAAACTTGCAAATTGTCGTCAAAATTAAAATGGGAAATGTTGACGATTTGCACAGCAACAAACTAAAGTCAGGTAAGTCAGGTTAGTAATTGTTTTATTTCCTTTATTTAACGAATCTTGAAATATTTTCTAAACTAAAATATTTATGTGCAGTTTAGAAAATATTTCAAGATTCGTTAAGTAAAGGAAATAAAACAATTACTAACCTGACTTTAGTTTGATGTGTTGCAAATTGTCGTCAAAATTTTCCGTTTTAATTTTGAGGCCGATTTGCAAGTTTAGCCGAAAAAAAACCCAAAAAACAATAAAAACTAAAACAAAAAACAAATAAAAATCCACTAAAGTGAAAAAAATTGTCACCAGGTGGCAATCAAAGGGAGATAACTCTAGTTAACCGTATAAAGCTTTATTGTTTCTCTACTTAGTGTCGTCTTTGATGGCTGGGCCATGTCCACCTGATGGATATGATAACAACTTTTATGATTTGGAAATAATTTTGGGAATAACTCACTTAATTGCCGCCCAATAGTGCGTCTTTTAAGCTAGTTGTAAACAATTTCCATTTGAAAGACTCAGACATTTGTTTAAATTTTGTGTGTCTTTCAATTTGTTTGATAGATTCATTTTTATCAATGATTGATTGTATTTCATTTGTAAAGGTAAAAGCTGAAGAAAGAATTAAAAAAAATATACCCCCCCCCCAGCTACATTGATAATGAGGCCGGGTAAATAAATCAAAAATATTACTTACCTTATTTTTAGTTTTATTTTGATTGTAAGAATCATCGTATTGACGTATCTTCTTCTCTTTGACAACTTTTTTATTGGGGTTAGCAAAGTTTTTACCCCGGTCTCTGTGACGTTTCTTTGCCCCAATATGTGACGGCATGACCCGACCTTTCTTTTTGCCAGCTACACCACCCCCAGCGCCACCAGCAGCACCACCAGCTGCAAAATCCTTCTTTGGACCTGGAGCCTGAGAGGATTCTTTGGCTGAGAAAATATCTTTTTTCTTTCTCCGTTCCTTTGTCATACCCTGCAATGATTCTTGTCGATTCTAAAAGAGAAGAAGAAGATGACATGTAAATCAGTAGAAAAGGATTTTACAAGCATACAGAATTATTATAAATCCATCACATGTAAAACAGTCAAGTGCTATGAAGTAAAAAAACAAAAACAAATCAATTTTCATAATTACTTGGATTACCATCTTTTTTGTTTTTATCATATTTCAGCCAATACATACATTTACCGGTAATCTGAACATTAGCTACAGAAATGAGAGTAACCTCCCTTTGTTTGTTTCACTTTGAGGAAGCCGTATTTTTTGGTCGGCCATTTTCGTTTCACTGTAAATCTACACTGAAAACAGGAATTTGTTTGAATCAATACAACTGCATGTTTTAACACAAAAATTTCATAAAATGTATTCTTAATTGTGCTTGCGCATTATTTGAAATGAACTTAGTTGTTATTAAGAACACATTTCATGATATTTTCATGTTAAAACATGCAGTTGTATTGATTCGAACAAATTCATATTTTCAGTGTAGATTCACGGTGAAATGAAAATGGCCGACCAAAACATATGGCTTCTTCAAAGTGAAAGAAACAAGGAGAGGTTACTCTCATTTATGTAGCTAATGTTCAGATTACCCATTTACCAACCTCTCTGCATGAGTAGGAAGTGACACAAGGTTAAATTCTTAAGCAGAGCTTAAGAGGTTTGAATTCAGGGTTTTCCTTCTCCTAAACTAATTGCCTAACCATGGTTAAAGAGCCCAGTCTGACCTACTATTTACCCATAACTGGAGGGAGAGTAGTTGGATGCATACCTTTCCCCAAGGGAATTAACACTATGTGAAATGCAAACAGGATTTGAACTTATCAATATGTTCTTCAATGTTTCTGGATTAATTGATTTTAATGGCATGTCAACCCATCTAGGGTTATTTTATGCCTGGAAGTTAGGGAATCACATTCATTGTATGTTGATTGATTTTAATGGCATTTCAACCCATCTAGGGTTATTTTTGCCCGGAGGTTAGGGAATCACATTCATTGTATGTTGATTGATTTTAATGGCATTTCAACCCATCTAGGGTTATTTTTGCCCGGAGGTTAGGGAATCACATTCATTGTATGTTGATTGATTTTAATGGCATGTCAACCCATCTAGGGTTATTTTATGCCTATAGGTTAGGGAATCACATTCATTGTATGTTGATTGATTTTAATGGCATGTCAACCCATCTAGGGTTATTTTATGCCTATAGGTTAGGAATCACATTCATTGTATGTTGATTGATTCTAATGGCATGTCAACCCATCTAGGGTTATTTTATGCCTATAGGTTAGGGAATCACATTCATTGTATGTTGATTGATTCTAATGGCATGTCAACCCATCTAGGGTTATTTTATGCCTATAGGTTAGGGAATCACATTCATTGTATGTGATTGATTTTAATGGCATGTCAACCCATCTATGGTTATTTTATGCCTATAGGTTAGGGAATCACATTCATTGTATGTTGATTGATTTTAATGGCATGTCAACCCATCTAGGGTTATTTTATGCCTATAGATTAGGGAATCACATTCATTGTATGTTGATTGATTTTAATGGCATTTCAACCCATCTAGGGTTATTTTATGCCTGGAAGTTAGGGAATCACATTCATTGTATGTTGATTGATTTTAATGGCATTTCAACCCATCTAGGGTTATTTTTGCCCGGAGGTTAGGGAATCACATTCATTGTATGTTGATTGATTTTAATGGCATTTCAACCCATCTAGGGTTATTTTTGCCCGGAGGTTAGGGAATCACATTCATTGTATGTTGATTGATTTTAATGGCATGTCAACCCATCTAGGGTTATTTTATGCCTATAGGTTAGGGAATCACATTCATTGTATGTTGATTGATTTTAATGGCATGTCAACCCATCTAGGGTTATTTTATGCCTGGAGGTTAGGAATCATGTTCCTATTTACATTTTCTGCTTGTGTCACATGATCGTTGAAAATCACAAATTTCCATGGTAGGATAAGGATTAAGGTAACATTTATGAAGTTTTTTTAATTTTTTTTTTTTATTGTTGTTGATAAATACTATACATCTCTAGCAGAAAGTGCTCCCTATTGACTGTCTGACCATAATACCACCAAACAAACTTTTGAAAACACCAATAACTCCACAAGAGTCACAGCAAGAAGGAGGAGTGTTCAATTTGCTCCCAACTTTTTTTTTCTTTTTACATTAAAACTAGCAAAACAAAAACGCCTTCCGGGCGATGTAAAAATTAATTTTTGAAAGATATTGCCTAAAGGGGTGGGAGTTTTGTTTTGTTTTACAACAGACAACAATGCATTTTTTTAAAAATACACTCAATTTTATATAATTCTAGAAAATCTTATTAAAACTGAACAAATACTTTAATTTTAGTGTAAAATTTTTTTTTTTTGTAAATTTTATCTCTATTCTTATCGATGTCCAAAAGTAGAAGGATTTTTTGGGTGTGCTCTTTCGCAAAAAAAAAAAAAAAAAAAAAAAAAAAAAAATGTAAAAAGACCTTTGAAATTTTATTTTTTTGTCCAGTTTCTTGATTCTAAGTAATTATCAATTTTTTAATAATAGACATAAAAAATAGTTTTCAAAGCAAAATTCAAATGAATGTTTTCTTTCTAAAATCAACTTTCTCACAGTTAAATTCAAATTAATTCAAGATGGCAGCATGAATATGCATGTGTGGACAGTTAATATCTAAACCATTTCAATCCTCCTGTACCATTGTTGGTGAGAAATAAAAACAAATATTGTCAAGTTAAAAACATATTTTACTGCTTTGCATTTGTTCTTCATAACATTCTGGGTTACAACAATCTTAATAAAAGAAAAAAAAAATCCAATAATATGCAAATTTCATCACTGAAATGAAAATATAACTTACTTTAGCTTTATCTATCCGATTTTGTTTGGCTTGCAGTGCTCTTTTGTTTTCAAGAGAAAACTCCACAATGAGCCTCTGAAAAAAATAAAAATAAAATAAAATAAAATAAAAAATAAATAATAAATAAATAAAAACAAAACATAAATCTCCAGTTAAAATAGTCTGGAAATTAAAGCAGCTGATTTGGTGAAGAAAACATTCACACTGTCATCATCAGTTAAAAAAAAATAATCTGAGAGAGAGATTAAAATGATGAAATCCCGTCATTTATGAAAATATACAAGGTACTTAAATCTGAAAGTACAGTGGGTTTCAAAAGTTCAAAATAATCTTAGATGTAAATATTCAAGTAACTACATAGTCTAAGCAAATGAAATTTTATATAATTTTAAATGTAAATATCTGAGTAACTAAATATTCTAGGCAAATGAAATTAAACAGGAAAAATAGTGTTGAGCAAAATAAAATTTATTTATCTCCAAATTATATAAATTAAAAAAAAAACAAACTGTATATTTTCTTGAAAATTTTAACCAAGTTTGTCCAGTTTTTAAAGGTTGATATGAAAAGATAGTAAAAAGGGGAAATGTCCAAGGAGGAGGAATAATAATAATAATAATAATAATAATAATGACATATTCTTTTATTTTAATCACCCAAATTTGTATTTAAAAAAAATAATAACAAAAATAATAATAAGCCCTTGGAATGGTTCCCAAAGCTCTGGAAAAAGAATTTGGGGGAATTGGAAATCAGAGGAAGAATCGAGACCATCCAAACTACAGCACTGTTGGGATTGGCTCAAACACTCAGAACAGTCTTGGAGACCTGAAGAGACTGGCTGTCACTCAGCCTCCAGTGAACCACCGGCTACAGCAGGTGTGAAAAACTCATAATAATAATAATGATAATGATAATAACAATAATAATGTCAGAAAAATCCTGTGACTCTTACCTTGTCATCCCCAAAGATAGAAGGATTATTATTCGTGTTACGAAGTGCTGTCAATGCATGTTTATGTTCTGTGAATGCAATAAAAGCATAACCTCTTGATTTGCCTAAACCTTTTGCATTGGTTCGATCCAAATCTCTCATAATTCGACACTGATTTAAAAGAAAAGAAAAGAAAAAAATGGACATTTTAATTGATGAGAAGAAACTTTAATAACACTTTTTAAAAAGATACAATAACGTTATAAACCAATGGTCCCACAACCCTCGGTTCAGCTGAAAATGTAAAACACTGGCATACATTCAAATTTTTTTTTTCCAAAGGTCAAAGGTTTACCAAGTGATATATGATTGCCATTTTATGCTAAATTCAAAAATACCATTCATTGTGTTTAGTCAGGTCTGGTTTTTAAGATGTGCTTGAATACTTCACATAAGTTGTAAATAATAATAACACTTATTCAAAAGCTTGTGGATTCTACTTGTCACAAATAAATAGTTATAATACTGTTCTATACATTTCAACTAAAGCTTGTATCTTTAAAAAATTGATCTGCTTAGAAAAAATTAGTATGATTTTTGGTTTCTGCGTAAAAAAAAACTGCTTTAAAATCAGCTATTATATATTCAACCTTGAAAACAGGCCAGTGTTATTAAATGAACATTTAATTTCATTTTATTCTATCAGTGTTTTTTGCTTTTGAATAAATTGTACATTTATTCCTTTTAACAAAATTATGATGAATTCAAAAATACCATTCATTGTGTTTAGTCAGGTCTGGTTTTTAAGATGTGCTTGAATACGTCACCACAAGTTTTACATAATAATAACACTTATTCAAAAGCTTGTGGACTACTTGTCACAGCTATAATACTGTTCTATACATTTCAAGTAAAACTTGTATATTAAAAATTTGATCTCATTATGTGTATGATTTTTGGATTCAGCATAGAAATGGGAATCAGCATAAAAAAACTGCCTTAAAATCAGCCATTATATATTTGACCTTGAAAACATTGCAGGTCAGTGTTATCTAACATCTTTATGTTACACCATTTTATAGGCATTTAAATACACATTAAAAATAATAAGACATAAAATTTACATTTTATAGGCAATAGCGATGTAGAAATGGGAATCCAGATAATGACTTCTCAGTAATGGCACAAATTACTAGCTGTTTGAGTTCTAAGGTTTAAATGAACAGTTCTGATTAGTATCCAAGAGTTTCTTTCTACACAAGATTTCTTGGTGTTGGAATATTTTGCTTATATAAGGTGTGCCGGCTGTCCCAACTTAAACTTATAGACTCTGCATGGTTGTGTTTGTTTTACGGCATATCAGCCTCAGTGGGTCATTTAATGCCAGCAAAGTTTTGAAATGAATTCATTCTTAATAGATACTCAATTTTGTTTATAAACACATTTTTCTATTTAACCCATAGATGGGACCCTAATAGGTACTACCACTCCGGATCAGAGTGGACCTGCTCGTGTGGAGTTGGTAAATATATATATAAAGGGAAGTTGGTGTGTGTGTGTGTGTGTGTGTGTATGTATGTAGCTATAATAATTGGGAGTCCCTGACATCTAATCGTAGTCAGTGGAGGGCTGCGATATACAGGGGTGCAGAACTGTTTGAAGCTGCAAGGTTGGACCGGGCAAAACTCAGGAGAGTGTGCCGAAAATGTGAAACTCTGCTGGACAATTCTGGTGATGTGTGGAGTGTGACTGGGCCCTTTTGTCAAAGGCAGGCTTGGTCAATCACATGTAATCACATGAGAGTTACCCGACTTGTTGTCTCTACCAAGCCACACACTGATTCCCAGCCTGATCCCCAACATGAGGACTTTTTATGTTCCTACTGCACAAAAGTGTGCCGAACAGCTGGTGGATTCAAGCTTCACATGAAAGTTCACAGTGATGCATATACAACACCTGTCGACTCAGTCAACACCAATCGTTATGCGTGCCAAATATGTTCTAAGATATGCAAGACTTTGGCAGGATTGAAAAGTAATGAACGAGTTCACAAACAGACAAGACATTGCAAACTCTTAACATCCTGTTGAGAATTTTCAAAGTCCAGAACCCCATTCCTCTAAGGATATATAAAAAAATGGCTAAACATGACCATTGCATCTAAAGTTACCTGTTTTTTCCCTTAAATCAAAGACTTCTAGATATGTTTAATATTAAATTTAAACAAAGGCTATCATTTGGGGTGGATTAGGAAAACGAATGAGACATCCGGCCAGGTGGAATGAGGCAGTATAGGATGTTAAGAGATAATATGTCCAGATGAAACTACAAATATAAAACAATCAACGACAAAGTAAATATATATATACATTAAATATCACCAGTTCTTGCTTTTTGTGCAAAAATTATGAAGATTTGATTTATATTCAAAGATATTTAAAAATTAAGATATACATAGAAATAGCATTGAAATTCTACTTAAAAATGTCCAGCATTTGTAAATCTCAAAAGTAAACAACTCAATACACCAGAATTTCCTCCCTCAACCTAGGTGTCACTGGGTAGCTGCTTATAGTTCTAAGATATAGGGTTAATGTATAAATCTAAATACCTCTGTTATGATGACATTTTTCTCTTTAACAGCATTCAGGTAAACTTTTCTTAATTCTTTATCATCCACTTGAGTTGGAATGTTGTGTACGCAAATTCTTGTGGGAGAAATAAATATGTTGGGGTCTTTCAATTTCTGACGTTTAGTCATTTCAATCTGCAGAAAAATAAAAAAGAAAGAAAAAAATAAAAAGAAAGAAAGAAAAAATGAAAAAGAAAAAGAAAGAAAAAAAAAAAAGAAAAAAAAGAAAAAAAGAAAGAAAAAAAGAAAAAAAAATGAAAAAGAAAAAAATGAAAAAAGAAAGAAAAAATGAAAAAAAGAAAAAGAAAAAAAAAAAAAGAAAAAGAAAGAAAAAAAATGAAAAAGAAAGAAAAAAAATGAAAAAAAAGAAAAAAAAGAAAGAAAAAAAAAAAAAAAAAATGAAAAAAAAAGAAAAAAATGAAAAAAAGAAAAAAAAGAAAAAGAAAGAAAAAAATGAAAAAGAAAGAAAAAAAAAAAAGAAAAAAGAAAAGAAAAAAAAATGAAAAAGAAAGAAAAAAAAAAAAAAAAAAAGAAAGAAAAAAATGAAAAAAAAAAAAAAAATGAAAAGAAAGAAAAAAAAAATGAAAAAAAAAAAAAAAAAAAAGAAAAAAAAAAATAAAAAGAAAGAAAAAAAATGAAAAAAAAAAAAAAAAAAAAAAAAAAAGAAAAAAAGAAAAAGAAAGAAAAAAAAAGAAAGAAAAAAAAAAAAAAAAAAAAAAAGAAAAAAAAGAAAAAGAAAGAAAAAAAAAAAAAAAAAAACAAAACAAAAAACAAAACATTGGGCATTTTCTGGTTAGAAATTAAAACCTTGGAAAGAACATTCCTTTTTCAGAAGAAGAAAAAAACAATAGGAGAGAGAGAGAGAGAGAGAGAAGAGAGGGAGAGAGAGAGAGAGGAGAGAGAGAGAGAGAGAGAGAGAGAGAGAGAGAGAAGAAGAAGAAGAGTTTCACTTTGATTTGCTTTTAAGTATTGATTTATTCTTTTTTTAAATCTTTTATTGATCTTTACTCAATTAGTTGTTTTGTGCAAAGCATGTCAGTAGAGTGAATCTTTTTTCTTTTTTTCTTTTTCTCTGATTTTTAATCAAGCCAGTGTATTTAAGCTATGGATTTTTAGGGCTTCTGGATAAGTCGAGGTGAAATTGCTGGATTAATTCATCGACCGAACAAAAAGATGCCATGTAATTATTTCCAATATATATTGTTATGGTGATTCTTTAAAAGATATTAAACACACACTTCTTTCTTTTAGAAGTCTGTCACAGACGACGATGTCACTACATGATGTTCAACAGTTGTGAACCCCTGGTGGGTGGTTAGTCCAATTCTGGACTTGCAGATGTGGTCATATACATTGCAAGGGAAATTCCCATCTGCATTTGGTGGTTCATGGCGATGAAGATCTCACTGCTCTGCAGCCCTGTTAATCTCAATATTGAGCCGCTCAGTTCCTGTGTGGCACGTGTCTTGACAACCCTGTCTGTTCAAGGCCAGATCTTCCAGGTGTGATGTGATTGTGTTTTCTTCAGCGTTGTATTAATATGGTCTTTGAACTGCTTTTGGGGGCCTCCTGTCTTTCGTGTGCCATCTACAAGTTCACAATAAAGTATTTTATGGTGGAGTCTGCCTGCAAGCATGCGGATGATGTGACCCAACCATCGCAGTTGGCGTTGCAACCACACACACTTCATTATAAAAGAATTTTGAAAGTAGATAGCACTAACCTTAAGTCTTTTATTCAGATCAATTTTCGATAAACCTTCAGCTGCTTTCATTCCAGCTCTTATCACTGAAAAAAAAAAAAATACCAAAACAAATTAACAGAAATCAACTTTTAGAAGACAAAGAACTGTATTGTTAGTTGGATTTTAATGGCATGTCAACCCTTGTTGGGTTATTTTATGCGGAAGACATTTTTGTTTTATTCATTCTTGATGGGTATTCAATTTTTTTTTTTATAAACTCAATTTAAAAAATTTTCTATTCAACCCATAGATGGGACCCTTAACAAATACTACCACTCTGGGTCAGAGTGGACCTGGGAGTAATGGGTGAAGAAGGGGTACTCGACATTCCCAGAGCTCCAGAATTGGAACTTCACCATCAGATAGAGTTGAATGTCATACCAGGACACCAAAACCCTAAAGCCACCACCTTCTAGCACGTATATGATAAAAAGGGCTGAGGCTTGCAATTAAGGCAATAGAGTAGGGACAACCATATAGGTGCTAGGGCTTTACATGACCAGCTGATTGATAGGAGCGGACCAAAGTGGTCTGCTCAGCCACCAGGGTTCCATCCTTAAGCACCACTGGTTCCAACTGGCGGCCCCACAAGCATAAGCCTGAACCTGGAGAATGATATGCATAAGATTCACTGGGACTTCAAAGTACAGACAGATCACTTAATCCCGGCCAGGAGACCAGACCCAGTATTGATTGACAAGAAGACGAGAACCTGCCATCTCGTGGATTTTGCCGCCCCGGCCGACCACCGAGTGAAAATGAAAGAAAGCAAAAAGACAGACAAATACTTACAGCCTTCTCGAGCTAAATACAAATTTCGAGAATCTTTCTTTTCATCTTTTGCTGCATTTTTCATATTAATAACTTCCTCTCGAGACAAAGCTTTCGAGACGAGCAGTTGACGTCCATTCAACATCATTCCACCAGACTGAAAAAAGAAGAAGAATGTGTTACATAATTGATGGGTAGCCTGTTAATGGTAATGTGAACATTAGTTACATAAATGAGAGTAACCTCCCCTTGTTTGTTTTACTTTGAGGAAGCCATATGTTTTGGCCGGCCATTTTCATTTCACTGTAAATCTACACTGAAAATACAAATTTGTTTGAATCAATACAACTGCAAGTTTTAACATGAAAATATCATAAAATGTGTTCTTAATTGTGCTTGTGCATTATTTGAAATGAACTTAATTATTATTAAAACACATTTTATGATATTTTTGTGTTAAAACATGCAGTTGTATTGATTCAAACAAATTCGTATTTTCAGTGTAGATTTAGGGTGAAATGAAAATGGCCGACAAAAAAAAATAGGGCTTCCTCAAAGTGAAACAAACAAGGGGAGGTTACTCTCATTTATGCAACTAATGTTCAGATTACCCTGTTAATTATGTACAGTAGTGTAGATTTTAAATTAACAGTTAATGAAAAGATACAGGAGGGATGATGGACATCCCTTAATCCTGCGTGAGAGTGAATGTGGGGAGTTCCCCTTGAGAAGATGAGACTTTAGCTAACTGTTGAAGAAAACGGATGAAATGACGTCACTCATTCAATTAGCCAAGTTCTCACATGCATGATTGGGATCCAGGATCTTAAAATAAAATATATACAAGCTCAAAAACAAACCAATGTCTTCTGTTGTTACTAAAAACAAACAAAACAATACAGGACATCTCAGGCAGATCCCGAATAATAGAAGATCCAGCTAAGGAGATACCAGCCCAAAGATAGAAGAAATACAAGTTAAAAGAAATGTGTGTTCCGTCTGCTAAAGACAATGGAGTAGTATCCCAATTTTTTTTTTTTTAGAAATACGTAACCTGGGTGGGTTGATATGGAGGCCTCCTCGCCACACTGCCGTTGTGGTCCATTCATTGGTAAGAAACCAATGCAATTTGGCAATGGCAGTGTTGCTGTGTAGCGTTGAAGTTCAGCGTTACTCCTTAGTGACTCCTGCTCTGGATTTGTTTTCGGCATTTACTACCCTAACTAATCCACAAATAAAACAGTAAGGTTTAAAGAATTTTACATACGCCTGATTCCTGGTTGGCACCTTCCAGACACTTTTCTGCATCTTCTTTTTTGACAAACTGAACAAATGCAGTTCCTGAATTTAAAAATAGAAAAAAAAAAAAATTTTTTATTGACATTTATGTTTTAATAAAAAAAAAAAAAAAAAAAAAAAAAAAAATTGTCCTTCAAGTTACAAAATGCAGATTTAGTTTTTTAACCTTGGTATGGTAACCAGTCTGGGAGAAGGAAAATTCTGAATTCATACCAGTTGTACTCTGCTTCGAAAATTGACCCTACATCACATCCTGCTTGTGAAGGAAGGGTCAAGGGGGGGGGGAAAATAAATACCAAATGCAAGTTATATTTCCAAGAGACTTTTTTCATGGTGGGCCGGATAATTGAAAAAAAAAACAAAAAAAACGAATGTGGGCCAAATTATTATTGTGTTCAATACTTGCTGGCCAGAACGAAAGCTCCGAGAAAAAGATGTGAAACAAAATTTATCATTCCAGGTTACATTCATGGATGAGTGGCGTAAGATGCACAAAAACAAACTTAACCAACATATTTATTTTCACAGGGCCTGTTTAGCTCAGTCGGTAGAGGGTTCGGCTAGGAATCACAAGGTTCTTGGTTCGATACCGGTCCTCGCCAACTCAGCGTATAAGTAGCACAGGGATCTGTGCGGTAAAGTGAGGAGCTGATAGTAGGTGTGGCGCTCCACCTCAGATGCTAATATAATCTCCTTGGTCTAGCGCTAGTGAAAAGAGGATAGACTCCTTCGTTGTCTGGCTGATAACCGACATTAGGCCACCCTAACGACTTTACTTTTTAAAATTTATTTTCAAAACATTATCAAAGAACACAACATTCAAATAGCATCGGCGGGCCTGATAAAATGCCTTCATGGGCCGTAGTTTGGTGACCCCTGCTTTAGACTGAAATTGAAACAAGTTCTCAAATGAGGTTAAGGATTGACAAATATAAAATTTCATCACTTTAACCATCATCTATATATTAATACTCATGTTCCTTAATTTTACAACTGTTATTTTACAACACCCTCTGGTTAAAAATGGGACTGTTCCAAATCATCCAAGATGAAATGCAAAAATATGTAAATCCTGATTATCTGGTGTTGCTTATCTGCCAAATTTTTTATTATTTCTTATGAGTATCGTGACCTCAGCTAAATAATGAACCTTTCCGTTTTTAATATAAAGGAAAAAAAATGGAAGGACAGGCTACACAGTAAAAATATAATAAAAAAGAAAGAGAGTAGGGTAAAGATAGACATAGAGGGTGAGTATGCGGAAGCAATAACGCAAATCTGTTTCAATCGAACATAATGAAAAGAAGGAAAAAAAAAAAGAAAAAAAAAAAGAAAAGAGTGAGACTTAAATCAAAATTAGCATACTTTTTACTATTTAGCAATAGCTCTAGATTAAACATATCAAACGTCGTAATAATTAAATTATCATACTGTGGTATATCCATTAAATTCTCATTTATGTAACTAATGTTCAGATTACCAATTAGATAAAGAAGAAGTATATATTATTTTGCGAATGTATGAATTAGATGAAAAAGAAATATATATTCTTTCATGAATGTGTGAATTAGATTTAAAAAATTATTTTGTGAATCTGTGAGCTAGATAGAAGAAAAATTTTTTTTCTTCATAAAAAAAAAAAAAAAAAAAACAAACAAACAAAAAAACGTAAATAAGAATAAATTTTTTTACCTTTTGGCACATCAGATTCATCTTTGAGCATCACACAATAATTGATTTTGCCATATTCAGTGAATAAGTTACCTAATTCCTCCTGAGCGCATTGGAAGGGTACATTTCTGAAAATAGTTATTAAAAGAATTATTTTTGAAGACAATTTTTATAGGAGGCAGAGGAAATATTTATGAAATCATGATAAAAACAACAAAGACCAGGATAAAAAAAAAAGGGGGGATAAAAAACAACAAAACAAAACAACAATAACAAAATAAACAATAAAATCTTGGCCTTGAAAAGATGAAAGAAAAATTACCTGACAAACAACGTACGTCCTTCTCCAACATCGCTTTTTCGAGGTGGACCAGTTGGTTTTTTATTGACTGGAATAAAAAAAATAAAAATTTTTATTATTATACTAAAGCTGAGTCAATCAACTTTTGATTTTTAAAGGCTTTTTTACTGTTTAGTTTAATGACACGAAAATTATACTAAATTATTCCTTACTTTAGGATTGAATTATGTTTGAAAAAAATTCTGTTTTAATTGGTTCTAATTAGTCGTAATTTGCAATTAAGTCAAAAACTGACCAATCTCTTACTTTACTCACTGTCTCACTTTCTTTCCCTCTATATATCTCTTGACTACCTCCTCGTTATATAATGTTAGTTTCTCTGGAGAGGGGAGAGAGAGAGAGAGAATTTGAAATGTATTTCTATGTTAAATTTCACAACCAGCAACCCGTAGCTTAAATGAGGTCAAACATTCCCTTACTTAGAAAGCTTACAAAATGATTTTAAGGTTTCGTCCGGCCGTATTTATTTCTAAATTTTTTTATTCGCTTTGCTAACTCCCTTTTCCCTAATGTCAATTATCCACCCAGAGCTGAATGGGTGACCCAACGGGACACATTTTGTCTAGTTTTATTATTCAAAAATCAAAAAGTTGATTAGCTTTGTTTGTGTGTGTGTATATATATATATAAGATAAATCTAATGAGTCAGACGAACCTACTATTAGTTTCGCTTAATGCTCTTCAGGGCTAAGATCTTAGCCCTGAAGAGCATCAAGCGAAACTAATAGTAGGTTCGTCTGACTCATTAGATTTATCTTTATTATTTGCTCTACTTAGGTATTGAGCACTTTTTACTTATTAGCTATTCTCCTAGCGGTTATATGAATATATATATATATATATATATATATATATATATATATATATATATACATATATATACATATAAATAGTTTTTTCTTTTGGCCAAATACTGTACCAATAGATTATTTTTTGTTGGTACGACTATCTTGGTCTTTTCTTTTTTTCAAAATTTTTTTTTCTCCCCAGTTGATGTTTGGTAGTATATTTTTACAATCAAACTATTTGCTGGTTTTTTTCTCACTGCAAGGATTTACCAACACGCTTGGTATATTAAATTATATATATATATATTTCTGTAATCAGTTAATTATAGTCAGCTAGCAGAGCTACCTGGTGTTGCCCGGGATTTAAAAAGTTAAAGAAAAATCTCTTATCCATATTTATATATAGATCAATAAAAATTATTTTTTTATATATCTATTATCTTTTATTCTTTATATATTCTTGTTTTTAAGTTATTTTATTATTATTCTTGTTTGTATTTTTTCTTTTATGTCTTTTATTTGCTTTTAATTATGTTTTATTCTTTATTAATTTCTTTCATTTTTTAATCAACTTTTTAATATAACATTGGTCTCTACCATTATTATATCTTATTTAGCTTTTCTTAAAAAAAAAAAAAATGAGGAGTAAAAACTTTTTTTAACCTCCTTTCTGACAAAAATAGGGTGTACCAAGATCAAACAAAACTTTTCTAAGGTAGAATTTTATGAGATTTATTTGGGGTCACTAGGGACCAAATTATGGGCCGTGGTATGAGAAAATAGGGTGATAAAATCCAATAGTGAGCAATATGAGATTTGAGAAGTGTATACTTGAATTTAGTTGATACTATATAACCTGGGCAAGGCTGGGTACATATAGCTAGGACATTTATGGTGATTGCCGCTTCTTGACAGAATAAGGCCATTCTACAAGTAGTTCAGTTGTGAGCACGCAGGTGGCCCACGGATCCAGCTTGTTTTTATGTACCCTATCACACATATGAAACCCTCGACACACAGGTCAGACTTCAATGTAGGAAATGTTTCCATGGCGTCCGTCGTGTCACTTCAGGGTGGAGGGCTTACCTTACCTTACCTCAAACTTCTTACAGTTACCACCGGCCTGTCCTTCCATGAGGATGTGTATCAAGCCCACCCCCTTATATAGTCATTCACATACAGTACTGTTTTGCCATATTATGGCTTGTTAGTGTGGCTAGACTTGCAGGTCCGAGTCTAGCCAGGATTGAAACTTGACTGATTTATTGTCAGTCAGAGCTTCTATCACTGAACCATCAGTGCAACTTGCTTAAGAAAGAGAAATTTTTTACTGATACAAATATATAAAGGCTGCTAAGAGAGCTCTATCTAAGGAGAGCTTTGTAATTTAGTATAATTAGCAGCCACAAACAAATTGCCTTTCTAAAGTGCTCAACCCACCAGAGGTGGAGAGCGCATATATATATATACACATTATATATATATATATATATATATATATATTATAGGTTCCTGTATTATCTGCAATTTCAGGCACTCATTGGGATGGGGGGTTTGGAATGTCTTAATTGCATATAATTATAAATAATTATTATATATACATAAGAAATATTATAATAATTAGTTATATTAAAATCATTTAATATTATTGAATTTTTTTAATATTATTACATTATTTTGTAAATTTTTTAATATTTTGATTAATATCAATTTTTTTAATTAATATTTTTGAAAAATAATTTTTTAATATTTTGATTAATATTAATTTTTTTAAATTAATATTTTTGAAAAATAATTTTTTGATATTTTGATTAATATTAATTTTTTTAAATTAATATTTTAGAAAAATAATTTTTTAATATTATTATATTATTTAATATTTTATCTAAAATATATTTATATTATTAATTATATTAATTAATTTCATTAGAAATATAACAATTATTAAAATTATTATAATAAATTTAATAATAATTATTATAATAAGAAATAATTATATCAATTATATATAAGTGGAGACTATTGTACAAATAAAATTTTCATTGAAAACAACTCCTATAATAAAATGGATTTTAATCTAACAGGTAAAATATGAAACAATGAAGGGACAGATAAAAAAAATATTCTGAGAATAAAGAAACAATTAAAAAAATAAAGTCAAATTCAAGATTGGGAAAAAAAACCCAAAAAACAAAAAAACAACTTACTTTTTGCATCTTTCTGGTTTGGTTTAATATCATCTTCCATAATAATAGACTCTCCTTCAGAATCATCATCATCATCATCGTCGTCGTCATCATCTTCAGAATCTTCTGAAACATCATCATCATCATCATCAGATTGTTCACTTTGAGCCTCAGAATCACTTTCCTCTGATTCACTGATAGAACTGCCGGTTCCTGATGTAGTTTCAGACTCTAAAATAAATAACAGAATCAGTTTTAAAAAAATAAATAAATAAGGGTCAATTAGCAGCAGCAGCAGCAGCAATGGTGGTCCCATTGCACTGAAATTAACAGATTCACAATTTAGTTGACAACAGGTCTACAATAAAGAAAGAAGAAAAAAGAAATCTTAATAGCTTATTGTTTCATACAAAGGGCCGGCTTAGCTCAGTCGGTAGAGTGTCCGGCTGGAAACTTTGAGTTCGATTACGGCTATCACCAACTCAGCGTATGAGTAGCACATGGATATGTGCAGTAAAGCGAGGAGCTGCTGGTAGGAGTGACGCTCTGCCTCAGATGTCCAAACAATCTCCTTGGTTTAGTGCTAGTGAAAAGGGGATAGACTCCCTCGCTGATACCAACTTTAGGCCACCCCAACAACTTATATGAAAAGCAAAGTAGGAGGAGTGGTCTATTGTTGGTACGTTGTGGACTAGCCTAGCTTACCTTTCATAGAGAGTGAATGCGCTGGTCCACGACTATTCATATACTGCTGTTTTAGAACATCCGAGTGATTACTGAGACTGAGAAGATTATGGAACCATTACACGAACCGTCTACCTCGATGTTTTAGCACTCTGTTACGAGTTACTATATGCTTGGTGCAAACTGTAGTTGAATGTACTAGTATACTGAATATTATATGATCCAGTATACAACATGGTATCAGACCTGACAGCGAGGGAGTCTATCCCAGTTTCACTAGTGCTAGACCAGGGAGATTGTTTTAGCATCTGAGGTGGAGTACCACACACACCATCAGTTCCCCACTTTACTGTGCAGATCTAGGCTGTGCTACTCATGTACTGAGTTGACGAGGGCCAGCATCGAACCCAGAACCTTATGGTTCCGAGGCAGATCGGATCTTTTGCCTTAGTACTCATAGAATATGACAAGAACATCACAAGGGTCATTCAATAAATAAGGTGAATTTTGCGTGAGAAGTTGCCAATAAGTTGCACCTTTTTCAAGGAAATCAATTGTGATGGGCCCCTTTTTTTTTGTCCCAGAAGGTTGCCAGCATCACCTTCTTTACTGACTGCTGAGCTTGGAACTTTTTCTTTATCAGAGAATCAGTGTGTTTCCACTCTATGGACTTTCTTTTCAACTCAAGTTTGACGGATTGGAAGTGATATGAATACTTAAAAAACCCTTTATAGTGCCTCAAAATCACAAATTTCAAGAAAATTGTCTCTGTCGGTTTTATCGAATTTCTGGACCAGAAGAAATCACCTATTTTTGAAAGTATTTAAAGTTACGATATGTTTTGGTTTTTCTGATTGATTTTCACGCATAGAATTCATTGATACCAAAGATAGCAATCAATTCTAAGAATTGGCAGAGATATGAGAACTTTAATCACCTATTATAGTGGTAAAAATCTACAATGTCGTTAAAATTTTAGGTGTGTATTTAATTGGCTTTTTTGATAGATTTCGTTCATAGAATTCATTGATTTTTAAAGGAAAGATAAGTTTGAAGGATTGGAAGTGATATGAATACTTAAAAAACCCTTTATAGTGCCTCAAAATTACAAATTTCAAGAAAATTGTCTGTGTTGGTTTTATCTTTTTTTTAATTTTTGACTTTTACACTTTTTTTTTATCCAAGCTCATTTACAATTATAGTACTAAGAAATGCCACCCTTATTTCTTGTATATGTTTGCATTATGCATCACTGTCTAAGTGTTCTAGATTTAATATTTATAAACAAAGTCTTGAAAGAAAGATGAATATCTAATAAGTTTTATATTAGAATATGTTGTGTTACTAGCCAGATTATAACGCAACCTATCTGCAGGTCAACCACAAATACCCACTTTGACAACCACAAATTGGGGTGCAACTTATCCGTGAGTATAAATGGTATTATAAAATGACATTTTAAATGTTCAAAAAGTTTAGAAAAAAAAAAAAAGAAGTTTTTTCTTTTTTCTTTTTCAGTTGAAGAGAATTATCGACCAATAAGAAGATAAACATTTATTCGTGAAAGGGTTAAAAAGTGCGTCTATTTTGTACATATTAAAAACATTTTCACTAAATCGGTGTTCGGATCTAAAACGAAAGATCATTTTTTTTTTGTTTTAAGAAGAAAGTTTTTAATAATTCAACTTTTGACACTTTTTGGCAATATATATTTTTCTCACAGCTGTTATATCAGTGGCAAAAACATGTAAATTCTTCTTTTTAGAGTAACCTCCACCCTAAAAAGGTCTACACCACGGAAGTTATTCTAATAACGATGAATGACGATGCCTGTCACGTGAGCAGCCTCGTTTCAGTTGTTTCTTATTTGATATCTTCAATACGTTTTCCTTCCTATAGTTTTGTTTTGTAGGTCCCTTCTTAAAGTAATTTTCAGATAATAAACATGGCTGTTATAGGTAGGTGTGGAAAGGGTGTAGCACCCTGTATACAAAAGAAATCTGTTATTTACCATCAGTGCCAGAATCAGAAAGACTCGTGCTCTCATCCTCACCATCTTCATCCTCCTCTTTGTCAGATGAACCACTGTCATCATCATCATCATCTTCTTCCTCTCCATCATCAGATAAATCACTGGATATGCTACCATCACTTTTCTCCTTCTTTTTTTCCGTCTCTATAAGTGTTGAAAAAAAAAAAGAAAAAAAAAAAAAGAAAAAAAAAGAAAAAAAAAAAAAAAAAAAAGAAATTTATAAAAGTTATGAAAGTTTATAAGAGTTAAAGACTGTAAATACTTGCAAAATTAGTATTATTCGGATTATTTGGACTATTGTCCTCATCTTCCTTGTTATCTGTACAACTTTTCGGCCGATGTGGACAATAGTCCGAATAATCCAAATAATAATAATAATAAATATTATTTCTCTGAATCTTTGAGATGAGGGTTGATAATTAGTATTATTCGGATTATTTGGACTATTGTCCTCATCTTCATTATTATGTGTAAACATTTCGTCCGATGTGCCCTCTACCCTTCTTCAGGTATTTCTTCTCAGACTCGAGAACCTTCTTGTCATAATCGGGAGCCATCACGGAACTTTGAACCTAACCCTTTATTCAGTCCACAGGGGTATCCTATTCTCATTCTGCTAACTGGGGTACAGGTGTTAAGTTGTGTTAATTATTATTCTATGTTACTGCTACCCCTGACCAGGATTGAACCTGCAGTCTAGAGATAACTGTCCCTTAGAACAGGATAGGATTGGTATTTCTACCCTAGGATCAAGGCGAGTTAATTTACTGAAAGTTTATAAGAGTTAAAGTCTGTTGTACAATACATCTTGTGGATGTGTACAGGGTAGTCTTCAGTGACGCACTATCTTCATTACCGATTACGGGTTCTTGTGCATCATATCGGCTCCAATAGCAACCCCAACTTGAATCCGGCATCTTCAAGCTGCCACCCTGTAAGCTACGTGCTGCTAGCATTGACATTTTGCCTCAAATAAACTACACAAGAACTCAACCTCTTAAATTAGGGAAACCAGTCAGTGTGAGCCAATGAAAAAGTCCACTACCCTCTACCACAAATATATAGGATCAAGGTGAGTTAATTTACTGAAAGTTTATAAGATTTAAAGACTGTAAATACTTTCAAAATTATTTAACTGAAAAATATTGCAGGTAATAACTGCTTTAAGTTAGTATACAATGTGGATGTGTTCATGAAAAGAAAATGTTCCAGAATTTAATTAGGAGATTAATAATGATAAAAAAAATTACTAAAATATTTTCACTAACCTGTTTCCTCAGTTGTTTGTTTTGTTTGTAAAAATACAGATTTTGGAACTGACCAATCCACAACAACAGGTCGACCTGAAAAGAAAGAGAGAATAACAAAACAAAAATGGTTTGAGAAGCAATTTATGATTTTTAAATAACACAAAGTCAATAATAAATTACTGTATAATAATAAATTACTGTATAACTTTACAAATTAAATAAAGAGCATATAAAGTGTAAATACAACTGGAGTCAGTAGGTACCACCAATTTTCCCTATGAAATTTACACCCTCCCCATATTTAACACAATGAATGGTTTCAATGCTTCCTCTGATTTCCAAACTTTCCAAACCTTTTGGGATGGTTCCAAGTGCACCAACTACAATTGATATCACTTTCACTTTCATATTATTATTATTAGTAGTAGCAGTAGTAGTAGAATCCTCTCTTCTTTTTCTCTATATCTTTTCTGTCTTTCAAATCTCTATTATTCCCCCACATCTTTACTATCTTCATTTCTTCTTCTTTTCTCTCTCATTCTCCTGCTTCTTCTTCTTTCTCTCTCATTCTCCTGCCTCTTCTTATTATTTTCTCTCTCATTCTCTGCTCTCTTCTTCTTCTTCTCTCTCTATTCTCCTGTCTGCTCTCTTCTTATTATTTTCTCTCTCATTCTCCTGCTCTCTTCTTCTTCTTCTCTCTCTCATTCTCCTGCTCTCTTCTTCTTTTCTCTCTCATTTCTCCTGCTCTCTCTTCTTATTTTCTCTCTCATTCTCCTGATCTCTTCTTCTTCTTCTTCTTTATATTTCCTTCATTACAGTCTCCCTTCAATACCAATGCTTCCTGCACTCTTTACATCATGAAAGTTAATATTATCTTGAAATTTATTTTTGTTCCTGTGAGTTAGTAAATTTGTAGCTCCTTGTACATTTTCTAAGTATAGTAAAAAGTAAGTAAAGTCGACAGGGCGGCCCAAAGTGGTATCAGCCAGTCAGCGAGGGAGTCTATCCCCTTTTCAATAGCGCTAGACCAAGGAGATTGTTTTAGCATCTGAGGTGGAGCACCACACCTACCATCAGCTCCTTACTTTACCGCACAGATCCCTGTGCTACTCATACGCTGAGTTGGCGAGGACCGGTATCGAACTAGGAACCTTGTGGTTTCTAGCCGAACACTCTACCGACTGAGCTAACCTGGCCCATTATTAGTGATAGCGAGACTCCTTGGCAAATAGCGCTTTGGATTTTTAATGCACACACCAGAATCCTTTCAAGAGAATGAGACGCAAAAGATTATCTGGAGCATTGATATTTAGATGGATCACCTTATCCTAGACAGATGAGAGGGGCTAGTATTAACAAGGAGAAGAACAAACTGGTGGATTGAATCATCACGGTGGAAAGAAATTGCAAACATAGACAAATACTAGAACCTTGGCTGAAAACTGAAAAACTGAGGTGAAAGAGGATTAATTTTAGTTTGTGCTCTTGGAAACGCCCGCAAGGGTTGTAAAATAACTGGATGAATTAGTTATCTGCCCTTATTTTCAGTGTAGATTTATGGTGAATGAAATGGCCGACCAAAACATAAGGTTTCCTCAAAGTGACAAAAGGTTACTCTCATTTATGTAGCTAATGTTCAGATTACCATAAAAATTTTCCCTGCGAAATTTACCCCCCCATATTTAACACAATGAATCTTGCATAAAAGTTAATATTATCTTGAAAATTCTTATTTTCAGTGTAGATTTACGGTGAAATGAAAATGGCCAACCAAAACATAAGGTTTTCCTCGAAGTGACAAAGGTAACTCATTTATGTAGCTAATGTTCAGATTACCATAAAAATTTTCCCTGTGAAATTTACCCCCCCCCATATTTAACACAATGAATCTTGCATAAAAGTTAATATTATCTTGAAAATTCTTATTTTCAGTGTAGATTTACGGTGAAATGAAAATGGCCGACCAAAACATAAGGTTTCCTCAAAGTGACAAAAGGTTACTCTCATTTATGTAGCTAATGTTCAGATTACCATAAAAACTAATTAAAAAACTTACCTTGGATTTCTTTTTTGTTCATTTGCTGAACTGCTTTGTTGGCATTTTGGATGTTAGTGAATTGGATAAAACCAAAACCACACTTTCTACCATCTGGAAAAAGAAAAAAATAAAAGTTTTTCTCTATTGTAATAAAATCTATACATATATCAAGGGAAGTTGTGGGTATGTATGTATGTATGCATGTCTGGTTGGAACCATGAAAATAAAACAATTAACAACAAAGTAAATACATATAAACATTCACTATCACCAGATCTTGCTTTTTGAGCAAAAATAATGAAGATTTGATTTATATTTGTGAAGATAATTAAAAAACTAAATTTAGATAGTAACAGCATGAAAATTTTTTTTTTTTTTTGCATTTAATATTTTCAATAGTAGACATTAATAAAACATTTTATTCCGTCAGGGGAAATTTTGTAACTTTTTTTTTTTATCTTAATGGCTCAGTCATCTACCGTGAATGTGTTAAGTAAAAAGGCAAGGGGGCGATGGATTTTTAAATTGAAATGCACTCACTTTTTTTTGGTATGACAACTTCATGGACTTCTCCAAATGTTTCAAAACTCTTTTTTAATTCTTCTTCAGTAACCTGACAGGAGAGAAAAAAAAAAAAAATGTTGATAATTTATTTCATATTTCAACATTAATTCACAGAATATTAATTACACAGTGAATACTTATTTTATACTATTGTATGCAATATACTTTTGTAGATATGAGGCGTAATGGTTATCGTCCAAGAGAATGGAATCTGCGTCTCGAGTTCAAATTCTATTTGCCTATTTACGTTTTACTTCATGCTATGGCCCATGGGAAAGGCATGAACCTATCTGTTCCCTCTCCAGTTAATGAAAAACAGTAGTGCAGACTTGGTTAACCAGTTTAGAAGATGGAAAACTCTGAATTCAAACCAAAACTGTATTTTTTTTCCATGGTAGAAGGCTTGGATACCCATCGACAACGGTGTTAAGCAGGGTGACACTGTTCTCCATCTACTTTGCGATGACTTTATCCTATGCCTTTCAGAACTGTGACATCGGTGTCTTTATACAATTATGGCAGGGTCTTCAATCTTGCACGTTTTAATGCCAAGACGAAGACCTTCCAAAGCGGTCGAAACAGATTTCTGTCAGCAATTATAAACATTTGTTTTTTCAAAAATGTTAAATTCATATATATATATATTAATTTGAAAAGCAATTACAATGCAAGTAAAAAAATAAAACAAAAAGATGTTATTTTTTGTCTTATCGATTTCAAAGTAAAACTTTATCTTCAGAGACGATTTTCCGAAAATCGTCTCTGAAGATAAAGTTTTACTTTGAAATCGATAAGACAAAAAATAACATCTTTTTGTTTTTATTTTTTACTTGCATTGTAATTGCTTTCAAATTAATATATTATGACATACTTAACAATGCTTCAAGCAAATTACCAATTACTTTTATATATAACAATTTATTATGGAACAGTTGAGTAAAATAATGCATAATATGAAATAACTGTCCCATAATAGTTGGTACGTTTATTTTATGAAATTTGTATACAGATGTATTAACTATAATGAGACAGGTAGTAGAACTTTATATTCTACCTAATAGAAATTAAGAAATCCACAGTTAAGCAACCAACATGGAGTAATGTATAAAATGAATTACTGCCTTTGTCCCATAATGGTTGGTACATTTAGTGCATGAAATTTATATACAAATGTACCACCTATTATGAGACACAGGTAGTTCAAAACAAAGAATAACAACTTTCTCAGCAGAAAATACAAAGATCTTCTCAAAGATTTTTAAAAAAGAAAGAAGAAAAAAGAAAGAAAGAAAGAAAAGAAGAAAGAAAAGAAAGAAGAAAGAAGAAAAAAGAAGAAAAAAGAAAGAAGAAGAAAAAAGAAAGAAGAAAGAAAAAAGAAAAAAGAAAAGAAAAAAAAAGAAAGAAGAAAGAAAAAAAAAAGAAAGAAGAAAGAAAAAAAAAAGAAAGAAAGAAAAAAGAAGAAAAAAGAAGAAAGAAAAAAAAGAAAAAAGAAAAAGAAAAGAAAAAGAAAAAGAAAAGAAGAAAAAGAAGAAAAGAAAAAAGAAGAAAGAAGAAAAAAGAAAAAAAAAAAAAAGAAAAAAAAGAAAGAAAAAAAAGAAAAAAGAAAAAAAAAAAAAAGAAAGAAAGAAAAAGAAAAAAAGAAGAAAAAAAAAAAAAAGAAAGAAAAGAAAAAAAGAAAGAAAAGAAAAGAAAAGAAAAAAAGAAAAAAAAAGAAGAAAGAAAAAAAGAAAAAAGAAAAGAAGAAAAGAAAGGAAGAAAGAAAAAAAGAAAGAAGAAAGAAAAAAAGAAAGAAGAAAAAAGAAAGAAGAAAAAAAGAAAAGAAAGAAAAAAAAAAGAAGAAAGAAAAAAAAAAAGAAGAAAGAAAAAAAAAAAAAAAGAAAAAAAAAGAAGCATATTCTTATTTCAGGACCTGGATTTGTGGCTCCAAATATATGTTAACCAGTGTCCCAAAATGTATATTTTGAATTCAACATCAATAGCTCGGCAAGAAACAATTAAATTTGTGAGAGAAAGATAATGAAAATAGTCATAAACTTTACAAGCTGATTTTTTTTTACTTACTGTAAATGCAAGATTTCTAACGATTAATCGTCTCATCTTGAGAATTTTTGAGGGCAGAAAGTTGGGATCATATGACTGTTGAATTGCTTTCAAAGTGCATCCTTCTAAAAAAGAGAAAAGATTTTAGCAAGTTTATGGCAAATCAACAAGAGATAAACAATATTTAAAATTCAAGTTACAACGAAAATGTCATATAGCAAATGGGAAATAGAGGCAGACATTTTGGAAATTCATTAGTTCTCTACCAATACAGCAAAGTGTCAACACGTATCTCTTCAGCTCTCTTTGAACACCCTCATTCACCCAATCTTTTTTTTTTGTTACAAAAGACATTGAACACATTGAGTTTAATTCATTCCACTTATAATTCAATTTTCTTTTGTATTATTTGGTTGTTGTGTTTGATGGCATATCAACCCTTTTTGGGTCATTTAATGCCAAATGAAGTCATTTTGATATCAGGTTGGTTGGTTGTTTCGTTTTACGGCATATCAACCCTTTTGGGTCATTTAATGCCAAATCAAGTTATTTTGATATCAGGTTGGTTGGTTGTTTCATTTTACGGCATATCAACCCTTTTTGGGTCATTTAATGCCAAATGAAGTCATTTTGATATCAGGTTGGTTGGTTGTTTCGTTTTACGGCATATCAACCCTTTTGGGTCATTTAATGCCAAATCAAGTTATTTTGATATCAGGTTGGTTGGTTGTTTCGTTTTACGGCATATCAACCCTTTTTGGGTCATTTAATGCCAAATGAAGTCATTTTGATATCAGGTTGGTTGGTTGTTTCGTTTTACGGCATATCAACCCTTTTGGGTCATTTAATGCCAAATCAAGTTATTTTGATATCAGGTTGGTTGGTTGTTTCGTTTTACGGCATATCAACCCTTTTTGGGTCATTTAATGCCAAATGAAGTCATTTTGATATCAGGTTGGTTGGTTGTTTCGTTTTACGGCATATCAACCCTTTTGGGTCATTTAATGCCAAATCAAGTTATTTTGATATCAGGTTGGTTGGTTGTTTCGTTTTACGGCATATCAACCCTTTTGGGTCATTTAATGCCAAATCAAGTTATTTTGATATCAGGTTGGTTGGTTGTTTCGTTTTACGGCATATCAACCCTTTTTGGGTCATTTAATGCCAAATGAAATCATTTTGATATTAGGTTTACTTACAATACCTTCTGTTGTTTTAATGGTCACCCATTTAAGTATTGAATAGGCGCATCACTTAACTTTGGTGATCGAGCAGTGACCGGTGTTTTCAGTGCGACTTGACCATAAGCTTTGTATTATTTGGATTTTTCAGACTATTGTCCTTTATCTTTTTGTTATATACACAACATTTCGGCCAAGGTGCCCTCCGGCCTTCTTCAGGTGTTTCTTGTTATAATTGGGAGCCTTCACGGAACTTCGAATCTAACCATTTATTCAATCCACAGGAGTAAACTATTTTCATTCCGTTAACCAAGACCAGGTAGAAGATTTAAGCTATGTTAAGTATTCTATGTTGTTATTGCCCTTGGCCAAGATTGAACCTGCAACCTACAGATGATTATCATTTAGAACTGTATTAACTCAGCCCTTATATCTGTCGCACCATGTGTCCAACTAGACAATTCAATTTGCTTGTATATTAAATCAATTTTTCCCCATTGAAATAAACTGAAATGCCATTAATCTGTTCCAGCGCCCCAAACACCCTTATTTTTTCAGCTGATGAAAGACTTAAACATGTAAAAACTAAACATGTAAAAACTAAACATGAATTACCTGCCACTTCTTTGCCATTTAATCTGTTCATTGCTCTTCTTGCATCTCGTATTGATCTAAAGTTAACCAAAGCAAAGTTCTTTCCATTCCGTTCAACCGGGTAAGTAAGAGAAAGAACATTTTTCAAGGACCTTAAAAAAAAAGAAAAGAAAAGAAAAGAAAAGAAAAAAATTCAATGAAAATGATATTGAAACATGGTTGAAAAGAGGACAAAGAAAAAAGAAAAAAAGAAAAAAGAAAAAAAAAGAGAAAAGAAAAAAAAGAGAAAAAAAAAGAGAAAAAAAAAAAAGAGAAAAAAAAAAAAGAGAAAAAAAAAAGAAAAAAAAAAAAAGAGAAAAAAAAAGAGAAAAAAAAAAAAAGAGAAAAAAAAAAGAGAAAAAAAAAGAGAAATAAAAAAAGAGAAAAAAAAGATATTCAGAATTTTTTTTTTTAAAATAATCTAATGAATATTCCAAAAATATGTGCCCCCCCCTCTTCATTGGGCTAAGTATTTAAGTTTTAATGTAATGAAATATATTAGAAAGACTAACAAAATTAAATAAGAACTCATAAAAAGATTACACTTATTTAAATTATATTTCAATTGGTTTCTATATAAAATCATTCATAGGGTTGATTTTAATACGGTGGAGAATAAAACAATAATATTAGAGATCAATAACACCAAGTAATTATTTATAAACCCAGTTTTGTTAAAACCAGTATGCAAATTAACCACATCATATATTACGTAAACCTTTATTTCTTAGTGATATGCAAGTCACATACATGATTTTAAACGCACTAATAACATGAGCTATTTTAAGGCAAATCAAACTCAGACTTTCATAAAGACATCGTTAATAAATAAGATTTATTCTATGTATTGATGATTTTGACTATAAATTAAATACTCATTCATGAACTTATGCAATTCCTGAGGGTATAGTGACATAAGCAGTGACGTAGTTTCGATTACAGACAGTGAATCTCCAGGTAATTTATGAGGAAGTGCGTCCTGGTCTCCTGCCTCAGAAATTGCTACCCGGTGACTATTAAAATAATGTCCCAGCTATGTCGTCTCGGCTGTGTTACTTGAAAGAAAACAACCGACTTAGGGCCTTAAATGTATTTTAGAGTGGGGAGGGGGCTTCTCTTTTTTTTGTCGTAATTCTTATAGAAATTTATTTATAGAAATTTGTCGTAATTCTTGTTTAGATATGAAAATGGATATCTATCTATCTACCCCAATTTGTTCATTTTTTACTTTGTTTATATATATCTATCCACCCATCTCCATTTGTTCATATCAAAAAAGAGAAGCCCCCCCCTCTAAAATACATTTAACGCCCTAAGTTGGTTGTTTTCTTTCTAGTAACACCACCGAGACGACATAGCTGGGGACGTTATTTTAATAGTCACCGGGTAGCAATTTCTGAGGCAGGAGACCAGGACGCACTTCCTCATAAATTACCAATCTCCATTATAATTTTTATCAATTTTGTCTAGGATTTTCTTTCATCTTCATTTTTAGCCCCCCCACCCCCACCAAAAAAAAAAAAAAAAAAAAAAAAAATGATCATTCTATGAGAGCCAAGAACCGTACAGATTGGAAATCCTTATAAAAGGTAAGCTCTTGATGAAACTCAAACTCATGTCCCTTTTTGCCTCAGGGAAACACCTGATTAAATGCCCCAGCTGCTCTACTAACTGAGCTTATTAACCATCAAATTTGAAGAGTTCAATTTTAAAGATTTTCAAATGAATAATATTATAATTAATAATGGAATTAAAAACCGAGGCTGATAAACTTACTCCACATTTTCTTTCACTTTATCGAGTGGTGTATTCTCAGGAAAACCCGAAACAACCAACGTTTTTGTTTTTTCATATTTGGCAGTCTGTTTATATTCATCTTTGGCTGGTGCTAAAAGAAAGAAATGAAGAAAGAAAAGTCTGTGAATAAAGATTTTTTGTGGAATAAGTTTTTAAATATTGTAGCATTTATTCAAGAGAATAAAAAAAACAAGAGTGGTGTTGAATAGGAAAGATTAAAATTTTCAAAAATAAATTAGAATAAAAAAACAGCAAACAATTTAGAAATAATTGGTTTGGTTAGGTTTATTTAATGGCATATCAACATCATGGGTTATTTAATGCCAAAGCTATCCCTGTAGAAGAACAGTAGTAGTATTATTTATCAACTTCTTTTGGTTTGGTTTCTTTGTTTAATGGCATATCAACTTTTGTAGGTTTTTTAATACCAAAGCCATTCCTGTAGAAGAACAGTAATATTAGTCTTAGATAGTATCGGATGGTACTCTAGAATATACAGTACCTTGCAGAATATATAAAGACAAAATCATTTATAGTTATAGAAAAAGAAGAAAAAAAAAAAGAAAAAAAAAAAAAAAAAAAAAAAAAAAAAAAGAAAAAAAAAAGAAAAAAAAAAAAAAGAAAAAAAAAAAAAAAAAAAAAAAAAAGAAGAAAAAAAAAAAAAAAAGAAAGAAAAAAAAAAGAAAAAAAAAAAAAAAAAAAAAAAGAAAAAAAAAGAAGAAAAAAAAGAAAAAAGGAAAAAAAAAAGAAAAAAAAGAAAGAAAAAAAAAATGAAAGAAAAAAAAAAAAAAAAGAAAAAAAAAAAGAAAAAAAAGAAAAAAAAAAAGAAAGAAAAAAAGAAAAGAAAAAAAGAGAAAGAAAGAAAAAAAAAGAAAGAAAGAAAGAAAAGAAAAGAAGAGCAAAAACAAATGTTAACAACCCTTGGAATGGTGCCGGCATAAATTTTAAAAAGAAAAAAAAAAAAAAAAAAAAAAATCTTACCTTTGGAATTTTCAACTTCTGCATTTTTTGTTTCTGCCGATTTATTTTCTGCTGATTTATTTTCTGTTGTTTTATTTTCTGCAGATTTATTTTCTGCTGATTTTTTCTTATTTGAAGCAAATGTAACAAAGATTTTTCTCCCATCAATTGTATCAATTGTTTCTATTGCTTTTTCTGCATCCTCTCTGCAATTATAAAAAAAAAAAATGTTTACGAGGGGGGGTTGGTTAGGTATAGTTTTGAAATTTTTTTATTTATCTAAGTTAGCAGAGTGGCCTATTGTCAGTATCAGATGGATAGTGAGGAAGCCTATCTCCCTTTTTGCAAGCACTAAACTGGGGAGTTTTTTTTTCTGAGATGGAGTGCCTCACCTACTGTCAACTCCCCACGTTACCTAATGTATGCTACTCATATACTGAGTTGGCAGGGACCAGTATCAAACCCATAACCTTGTGATTCCTGGGTAGATGCTCTACCGACTGAGCTAAACTGGACCCTTTTATCTATATAGACGAGACAAAAGTTACTTTTCTGAAAATGTTTTGGATCAGTTCTTAAGAAATAAAAAAAAAAATATATTTAGTGAATTTATTATTATAATGATCCAATTTTTCAATGCATGTTACTCTAATACAACAACAAAAAACACATTGTAGCGAAACTTTTGTTAGCAAAATATTATTCAAGAGATCTAAAAGAATAAAACAATTTTTCCAATCCAACTAGTTAATTAACAATAGTCCTTTCTCCAGAGAAACAATAAGGATATCTACTTTAGTTATATTGCTGGCCCTTAAATAATAATCTTATTATAATGGAGATTGTGGGTTTGTCTGTAACCGAAACTATATTACTATACAAGTCACAATTCCTTTAGTTATTTACATCACATTCTCCATGATTTTATTTTTAATTTGAACTTCAAATTGTTTTACATCATTAAGACTGTTGACCATATCTACATACTAATACCATGCAATTGTATTTATATATACAACAAAATAGCGGATTACATTGTGAATGGGAAGGCTAATTTACATATTGATCTTAAAAATTTGATTTTAATAAATATATGCTTAGTATTATTGATTTCTAATTGTTTGGTTTTATTTTAATGAATTTGAGCAAAAATCTCGGGGATAAATCTTAAAAGAAATCCATTAACAAGAAGAAATAACTGTAAATTTATTCTTTACTTCCTATTTTAACTAAATAGTTAAATTAGGAAAATTTACCAATGAAAGACGGGAGTAATGGAAAATGATGGAAGAGTTAGTTTCAAAGTTGTTCTATTTTTCAATCATACCCCTCTGTTTCAAATCTTTTTTATCTGCATTCTTATTCAGTTTCATTTGCCTTTGTAATTTAACATGATATTTTATTATATTAAAACTTAAATACTTGCACCCGGAGGGTGCATATATTTGCTAGTAATAATAATGTCTGATAAAGTAATTAATTAATCACAAAAGCTATGGTAAACTGGGAGTGCAACTAACAGCAGGAAGATGAACAGAGATGAAAATCCAAAGAGGCATATCCAGGAGACTCACTCTTGACACTGTTATTAGTTATAGAAATAATGCCACTCAATTATATACTTAGGAAATACACAGGAGGCTACAAATTTACAAAATCACATGAAAAAATAAACCAACACGTGTAATGAATTATATCAGGATATTTGCTAAAAATGAAAAAGAATTTGAGACCTTTATACAAACTTTAAGAATATACATCCAGGATATGAAAATAGAATGTGGGAGTTTACATTAACGGTCAGTGCAATCAAAATTTCTCAAGAGTTAATTATCAAATGCTACTAATAGAATGCTTAGTCATAATAAAAATTCTATAAATCAACTCTGACTTAATGGCTATCAAAAGAAGATTTTAAGAGAGTATTTAAAAACAAATATTAGTAAGGTGATTTGATTCATCTTTTGTTTGATAAAAGATCATTTTTATCAAGTGAAGTATGTAGTTTTTCTTTGTGATTATATACACACACAAACACACAGAGAGTAATTTAAAAATAAATGCACGGTTATGCCTACGTTATATTTGTGTCTATAAACATAATTATTGTACAGTGGTACCTTGACTTATCAGTTTTCCGAATTATGAACTGTCACTCGGTTGATTTTTTGCTTTGTGTTGAGAGTTAACTCTTAACATCCTGTTGAGAATATTCTAAGTCCCAAGCCCCATTCCCATAAGGATTTATCAAACAAAATAAAAAATAAAAAAAGATAATGGCCTTTTCATTTAAAGGTACCCGAGTTATTTGCCTTAATTTAAAGTCTTCTAAATATGTTTAATATTACATTTAAACAAAGGCTATTGTTTAGGGTGGATCAGGAAAACGAATGACTTCCAGCCAGGTGGAATGAGGCAGTATAGGGCATTAAGTGTTAAAATGGGAGGTACGAGCAAGCTTCAGATATTCTTATATTAAAAAGTTCACTAAAAACATTAAAGTTTCCAAATTTTTAATGCGAAGGAAAAATATTATTTATAAAAATATAAACATTACAACATATTACATGACATAATTCATTAAATTTTATGTTTTTATACAATACAGTGCTATTTTTCTTATTTAAAAAAAAGAAAAAAAAAAAAAAAAAAAGATGTTTTATGGAGAAAACTGATTTGATATGTGGAAATTGAGTTAACTCTTAACATCCTGTTGAGAATTTTCCAAATCTAGAGCCCCATTGCTATAAGGATTTATTTAAAAAAAATGGCTAAAAATGGTCTTTTCATTTAACTCTTAACATCCTATACCGCCTCATTCCACCCAGCCAGAAGTCACATTCATTTTCCTAATCTACCCCAAATGATAGCTTTTGTTTAAATGTAATATTAAACATATTTAGAAATCTTTGATCTAAGGAAAATAACAGGTAACTTCAAATGAAAATGCCATTTTTAGCCATTTTTTGATAAATCTTTATAGGAATGGAGCTCAGGACTTAAAATTCTTAACAGGATGCTAAGAGTTAAAGTAACCTGAATTGTTTCCCTAAAAATAAAGACTTCAAAATATGTTATTATATTTAAACAAAGGCTATTATTTGGGGTAGATTAGGAAAATGAATGTGACTTCTGGATGGGTGGAATGAGGCAGTATAGGATGTTAAGAGTTAAAAGCAGAACAAATTAAACTCATAAGTCAAGGTAGCACTGTATAATGAATGAATGAATGAATGTGCA
The DNA here is from genome assembly GCA_023376005.1 of Doryteuthis pealeii. Taxonomy (NCBI): domain Eukaryota; kingdom Metazoa; phylum Mollusca; class Cephalopoda; order Myopsida; family Loliginidae; genus Doryteuthis; species Doryteuthis pealeii. Next base: position 55,116,445 of record CM042165.1, on the reverse strand, counting down.
CTCATACAATTATTTAAATTATTTAACTACAAACAATGAATGAATGAATGAATGAATGAACTACATTTCTAAATTATAACAATGAATGAATGAACTACAAACAATGAATGAATGAATGAATGAATGTGCACTCATACAATTATTTAAATTTTTAAATAAAATAAAAATTACTTACTCAAAGGAATAGGTGACGTAACCAAAACCTCGACTTTTCTTTGAATTTCCTGAAAATATTACAAAATAAAAACAATAAAATTTATAAACAAGTTTTTGGTACAACTAAATTTGTATACAAGTTTAAACACTATCAGACTTTTATTTAATGATCAGCAATTAAACAAATTATTTCAATTTAAAAAAAAAAAAAAAAAGGCGAAAGAGGATAGAGAAGCTTGAGAGCCCTTTTGACCGGTGCATTTTCAAAAGTTCTACAATCAGTAAATCGTTTAACTCTTAACATCCTGTTGAGAATTTTTTAAGTCTAGAGCCCCATTCCTATAAGGATCTATCAAAAATGCTAAAAATGGCCTTTTCATTTAAAGTTACCTGTTATTTCCCTTAAAATAAAAACTTCTAAATCTGTTTAATATTATATTTAAACAAAGGCTATCATTTGGGGTGGATTAGGAAAACAAATGTGACTTCCGGGCGGGTGGAATGAGGCGGTATAGGATGTTAAGAGTTAAAAGTCAAAGTGTATAAATTGGGTAAAGGGGGGAGATAAGATAATGTAAAGGTTGGAGCAACAAGAAGGGAAAAAAAAACCCTTCAAGTCACTAACTTCAGCAACAACATTCCCAGCAAATATTACCAGGGAATTCTTTAAACGGCTATAAATAATGTTATAAAATATTAAAATTTGAAGGCAATACAATGCGTATAAAAAATAATAAAAACAAAACATGTTTTTTAAGTCTTATCGATTTCAAAGAAACTTTATCATCAGAGACGAAAATCAGAAATGGACGTGCTTAAGTTTTGTTTTTTTTGCGTGGTGATACTTTTCTTTCTTTTTTTTTTCCTCTTCTTTTTTCTCTTTTCTCCTCCTTCTCCCTTCTCCATGTTATGAATGGGCGCATAACTGCAATTTCTCTTTTTTCTTTTTTTTTCTTTCTTTTTTTTTAAATAATTTTTTCTAAAATTTTTTTTTTAAATTTTTTTCTAAATAATTTTTCAAAAATTTATACATTATGTAAATTCTCATCATGTTTGGATACAACTGTAATTTATCAAAAGATAACTCATCATAGTATGGTTTTCATAACATTCTTGAAATATTTTTAAAGAATAAATGAATTTCCAGTTCAATTTGCAACTGAATGATAATTTTGTGGGGGTCACAGAGCTCCATACTAATTTTTTTCACCACTGTCCCGAAAAACCATTTTAAAAGATTCTTGAAATTAAAATATTAAAAAAAAAAAAAAAAAAATTGTTATCATCTAAAGTTGTTAATTGCATAATAAAAAATACTATTAAAATGTTTAGGAAATAAATAATACTAGCAGAACTTGTGTAGACAATAAAATCTCCTTATCATTTGGTTATGAATGGTTCTCACATTTACTACATACTAGTGTTGTATACCCTCTTCTTTACTTCTTCTTCTGTTCATCTTCTGTCTTGGTCACACTTAACTCATTTCTTATTCTATACTCTTGTTACCAAGACATTCATTAATTACAAGACCGTGTTAATTTTCTTAAACTTTTATTTCCTTAACTAAACATTTCATGTAACCAATTATCTGACTAACATAGCACGCGTATGCAGTGAGCTCCAGCTAAGGCAGAAAGACCTTATCTGCCTGACGTCTAACTGAAAACTGAGGAACCAACCAGGTCCCACGTGACTTCACGTATTTTCGCGGGCTTTCTGTAATCTTCCATGGAAAGTCCTGCCCGTGATATGAAAAGGGCCATCCCTTTAGAATTACAGGGGATTGACAATAATCTTATGCAACTGCATATATTATGTAACACTAGCAGGACCTAGCATTCTGTAGTGATGAGAGCAAATTCAGCCTTTATGCAAGAGATAGTCATTTGCACATGTGGTTACACCTGGGGTGATGTTTTCCAGAATATATTTGTCAACCCTTGCCATTTTGGTGTAAGGCTCTATAGTTACAATTCTCACTTGTTTTTAGATTTTGTGAAGAGAACATAAGGTACCATTATAGTATGTGGCCTATGAAAAATCATGTCTCTCTTATAGTATGTGGCCTACCATAAAAAGCATATTATAAGGTTATAATAATAACTGCTAATCCTAACCTTATCTCTGATTCATGTAAATTATGGATAAATTATTTTTTAATTATTCTTAATTACTATATACAGATTATGACTGAATTGCATTTCTTGAAATTGAATATATGTGAAAAATAATTAGATTCAATAAATTGCCTACTACTTATATCTAATAATATACTCTTACTGAGGTAGGACACATTCAAACTGGGTAGGCCATAGGCCACATACTATAACAGAATCAAAAAAGGTAGGCCACATACTATAACAGAATCAAAAAAGGTAGGCCACATACTATAACAGAATCAAAAGGGTAGGCCGCACACTATAATGGCACCGAACAAGGACTATCACCAGGTTCAGTCTATTCTGCTGCAATTCCTATTGTATGAAGGCAATGTGATGCTTGGTTGGATTTTATGGCATGTCAACCATTATTGGGTTATTTTACACCAAAGATGTTTTGTTTTATTCATTCTTGATGGGTACACAATTTGGTAATCTAAACATTAGCTACATAAATGAGTGTAACCTCCCCTTGTTTATTTCACTTTGAGGAAGCCATATGTTATGGTCGGCCATTTTCATTTCCCCAAAAATCTACACTGAAAATACGAATTTGTTCAAATCAATACAAATGCATATTTTAATACGTAAATTTTATAAAATGTGTTCTTAATCGTGCTTGTATATTATTTGAAATGAACTTGTTATTGAGTTCGATTTTCACTGGGCGCCCCATACTTCTGGGCACCCCATATTTCTGGCCTTGTGCCAAATCTAAGCTTAGTAAATAACTATATTACTTCTATATATATTATGTTTTAAAGCTTATATACTTATATATATATGTTTTAAAGCTTAGTAAATAATTATATTACTCATATATATATATATATATATATACTAGCTAAAGTACCCGGTCCATGACCGGACTAAAATGAAATTTGGATCACCAGGGAGTGAGAGAGAAAGTGGAAGACAGTAGTTAGAGAGGGGGTAAGAGGAAAATAATTCTTGAAACTAAAATCATTGAGAATTTGTATATTTCAGGATTTGTATTTTCTGTTTTATAGTTTAAAATTATTTCATATTATTATACAACAAATTGAAAGTATTCGTTTGTATATTTGTTTGTTATTGTTTTAAATTTTTTGTACATGACAACAATTCACATTTAGTTCTTAATTGCATGTTGAGTTTAAAAAGAAGCTGAGAATCGAAAATTTAAATTCTTCGTATTGCAATATCTATTTTTGCTAAAACCTAAGATAGTATTATAGGGACCACCAATTGATCAGTTTAGGCCATCTTGAATAAAACGGAAATATTTTGTTATTATTTATAATTAATTGATTTTTCATAGAATTTTAAAAAACTCTTATCGTAACTTGTTTTTAGCTACGTTAATTTTCAGTTGATTTAACAGTGCAAAAATGAAAACGTTGTTTTTCAATCATAATTTTCATTATTTCCGTAAGCTGAAAAAAAGTTAAAAAATCGTCAGGAGTTTATTTAATGTTTTTTCTTTTAAATGGAAAAATTTTTTCAAGAAAATATTAATTTTTCTGCAAGTTTCATAGTGTTAAATATGGGGGGGGGGGGTTAAATTTCACAGGGTAAAATTGGTGGTACCTAGTATTTTAAAAACATTGTTTAAAAACGTTTTGGTGGACCTGATTATCTGGACCCCCCCCATCTATTTTTTCACTTCAGTTGATTATTATCGATTACACACCAATCTATCAGATTGAAAAAAAAATTCTTAAAAGTTCTTTATTATTTGAGTATTCACGGGTGCTCATTTCCTCGTATAAGTTTATAGTAAATTGATCCCCCATATCGGAACCGCTTGAACGGAACCCAAATTATTTATTTATTTTCCCATTAAACTACCCCCCGCCCCTAGTTAAAATTAAGTTTTATTACAAAATTTGTATTATTTACAAAACATCAATTTTCATAAAAGTTCAAATGTCACCTATGAAATCTCTATTTAAACATGCCAATTTTTCAGAACTGAAAAGTTGCACTATAAACTCAGCGATGTTTATTGACTTCACAATAAAGAGTAAAATCATAAAACTTAAAATTTAATTTGTAAGGCAAATTCTGAGGAATATTTTAAATTGTATTTTGAATAATAATTTAAATGTTGGTTGTTAGTTGTTTTGTTTTATCAACTTTTCGGGTAATTTACTAACGAATCATGTCATTTTGATAAACAAAGCGCTTACAATTTTTCGTACTTACATATAAAAATTTTTTGAAATGTTCCAATAACTGGATATTGTCGGATAAACTTGAAATAAATTTCGTCTTACAAATAATTGACTACTTATCTCCAGTCGGGCCTTCGACTAAAGATAAAACACCGGATTTTGTCCGTATTAGTAACCTTTGTTTTTGTTTTTTTTTTATCGTGGTTTGAGAAAATAATTAGTTAACGAACCAAAAGAAAAACAGTTTCTAAGGAAATTCGTCAATCTTATTGTTATTTTTTAACCCTTTAAAACTCTAACAATAAAAATTAAATAAATAAATTAAAGAATTAAAAGTCATTTTATTCGAATGAAAATCTTAGTTTAATTTATACAAATATGTAACCGTACTTACGACGTAAACTGATTTTCATGATACTGTTATTTACGATTAAACTATTTTTTAAATAATGTAACCGTAAAGCGTACATTTTGATTTTCTACAATTTTTATGCATTACAAAAATTAAAATTAAAATGAGTGTACTGTACAATTTAAGAATATGGACAAACTCGCTGTAAAAAATAATTTAATCTATAAAAACACATACAAATTACATATTCAGAAAGACTAAGAGAATCCGAAGTGCCTTATTCGTATTATCGCCTATACGTAGTATTTTTTTTTTTTTAACTCGCTGTAAAAAAAAAATTAATCAATAAAAACACATACAAATTACATATTCAGAAAGACTATTTCATCTTATTACTAAAGATATAAATATTTTAAAGATTAAAATCCTAAATAGGTAAGAGATTCCGATCTGACTGTTATAGACTGCACTGCTTGTATCGCAATAATCATAGGCAGCGTGGCTATCCGAAGCCATTTTTTAATTTTTTAACTCGCTGTAAAAAATGATTCAATTAATAAAAACTCACACAAATTACATATTTTGAAAGAGTATTTTCTTATCTTTCTAACGATATAAAAATTATTAAAGACTGGACCATAAATAGGCCATAAATTCGGAGCTGAACGGCTTAGACTGCAAAATTAATTCATTAAAATCAAAACTTCGCTGCTGTTATCGCTTTAACAATAAGCAGGCAGAGACAATATTTTGTTATCAGGAGGGGCTGATATACGGACAGTTCCGCAAATTGGGTGATTTTGGATTAATTAATCGATTAAATCCCTTAATCAGTAAAAATCAATAACCAAATTTGGAATTTTTCTTAGTTAGAACGATATCAATGTGTATGCAAGATTTTGAATCTGAGTGACCTCCCGTTTTTTTGTTATACGTCGACACGTACATACCAAAATCTCTGTTTTATATATTAGATATATGTTTTTATATTATATTATATCATTTCTCTGAAGTTTTGAGATGAGGCTTGATAATTAGTATTATTTGGATTATTGAACACATAGCCTGGTGGATAAAGGAGTTAAGTTAAGACAATTCTAAGTGACAGTTATCTCTAGACTGCAGGTTCAATCCTGGTCAGGGGCAGCAGTAACATAGAATAATAATTACACCAGCCATGGTTAGCAGAATGAGAACAGGATGCCCCTGGGGACTGAATAACGGGTTAGGTTCAAAGTTCCGTGATGGCTCCAGATTACAACAAGAAGGTTCCAGAGTCCTAGAAGAAATACCTGAAGAAGGCCGGAGGGCACATCGGCTGAAATGTTGTACAGATAACAATGAAGATGAAGACAATAGTCCGAATAATACAAATAATACTACATTATATTACTTTTAACCTTGAGTAAATTAATAACATATTTATATTGTTGCGATTTTATTTTCTGTCAATGTATATTTTTAAACTAAGAAGGTATTTCTATCTGAGATGAATTATTACTGTGTATGTTAGAGTAGAAGTTCACCTGATAAACTCTGAAGTGTTAATTGCGGTAATAGTTCTATTCGACCTCCTAAGATAAGAAGCAGTTTATTCGATCCTCATTGGATGCCTCATACTTGCAACTGGTTAAATAATGACCTTCTTAAATAAGGTAGCAGCAGCAATTGGGCCAAATTAAATTTCGGTACTAATGCAGAATAGTACGAAAGACATAATATCATTAGATTACGTATAAAAAGCATTATATTTCATGGAAATACTAGAAACCTTTGAGACACTAGTGTTAGGGTTAGGCTACCTCGGAAGTTTCCGTAATCTAATGCTATTTAAATGTAAAATGCGAATCTAATGATATTATCTCTTGCACACTATTCTTTGAGAAACTAGTGTTAGGGTTAGGCTACCTCGGAAGTTTCTGTAATCTAATGCTATTTAAATGTAAAATGCGAATCTAATGATATTATCTCTTGCACACTATTCTTTGAGAAACTAATGTTAGGGTTAGGCTACCTCGGAAGTTTCTGTAATCTAATGCTATTTAAATGTAAAATGCGAATCTAATATTATCTCTTGCACACTATTCTTTGAGAAACTAGTGTTAGGGTACCTCGGAAGTTTCCGTAATCTAATGCTATTTAAATGTAAAATGCGAATCTAATGATATTATCTCTTGCATACTATTCTGCATTTGTACTTAAATTTAAACATACTAATGCCTTATGGGAATATTAAATGAATTTTTGAACCATATGACCTTTAGGCACCCCTTTTACGATCTCGATTCATAAGGACATTTTTCATTTACACCATCAAAATCTCGTTGTTTGTTAGGGGTTAGGTTAGGGACAGGGGTTAATTTTATAATAAAAAAAACTCTAAAAATCGTCTGTTAACAAACAACCGGATTTTGACGGCGTAAATGAAAAAAATGTCCTTATGAATCGAGATTACAAAAGGGGTACCTAAAGGTCATATGGTCCGAATTTTTAAGTAATTTCATAATTGTTATTATTATTAATTACTATTATCATTTATTTTTTCTCATAACATTTCTGTAAAGCCACAAAAAATAAGAGTCGTGAAAAAGATAAAGAACAAGGTAGTCCCTAAAAACTAAATGCTTGAAAAACAAAAATACAAACTCAAGTCTGTGTTGTAGGTACCACCAATTTTCCCTGCGAAATTTAGCCCCTCCCTCTATATTTAACACAATGAAACTTGCATAAAGGTTAAGATTATCTTAAAATGTTTTTGTCCATTCGAAAGAAACATTACAAAAACTCCTGATGATTTTTAAAAAAAAAAAAAAAAAAAAAAAAAAAAAAAAAAAAAAAAAATTTCAGCTTATGGAAATAATAGAAATTATAAACGAAAAACAATGTTTACATTTTTGCACCGTTAAATCAATTGAAATTTAATGTAGCCAAAAACAAGTTATGACTAGAGGCTTTTTAAAAAATTCTATGAAAAATCAATCAGTGGTCCGAATTTTCAAGAACATTTCCATAATTACTTACCTTTTGATGAAAATATGTCTGAAAGTTTTTTCCTAAAATATATCGGGGGATTTTTTTTTTTACGAGGTCTACCCACCCCCTATTTTATTTTATGAAATATGAACCGACAAAAAAACGATTTTTACTTTTTTTCTATAAAGATAAGAATCTGAATAATTATCTCAGAAGATTTTTAAAAGTCTCAATGCCAGAGTTTTTTTTGTTTTTTTTTGTAAAAGAACCATGAATACATAATTCTGCTAAAAAATATCAATAAAGAAATTGACCCTGTTGTAAAAAAAAACGGACTGTTTTACTTATTTTTCAAGATAACGGTGAGTAATTTTTCCCCAAACGGATAATTTAATTTTTGATTAAACTGTTTTTCTTTGTAACAACTGTTTATACTGGTTATTTCTTTTTTGTGAGATTTAAAAAAATAAAGTTCAAATATATTTACGTTTCTTTCTTCAATATGGCCTAAACTGATCACGTAACGTATTTTGGTGGTATCTAGACGGTGTTATAAATGAGTCTTATTTATTTCTTCGTTTAAAAATATCTATGATGACATCGCAGACACTAGTTTACAGGTTAGATTCTTTTAAACATTCAATTTATTGGTATTTAATTCACTATTAGCATTTGTTGATTCCTGCAATATAAACCGAACTTACCACATTGCTCGCAAGAGGACTTTTTAAATTTGATAGTCCTGGTCTTACTACAGCACGTAATATTCGCAAAGACCTTCGTATTCTTTAGATATCTATCTTTTGAAATTAAAACACTGTAATATTATACATAGCAAGGATCCGAGTTTTCAAATAATTGAAAATAAACGACACACGTGTAGTGAGACATTTTATAGGTACGGACGTGTACAAGTGAGAAGACTTTTCGAAATAAAAAAGGAAAGAAATATGTATCATCTTTACCTTTTTCCTTCACAACAAAAGCACGTTTAACAGGTCCTGTATCGCTAAATATTTCACCCAACTTGTCGTCTGTTACAAAAAAAGGCAAATTTCTGACGAACAGAGTATTGCCTGGAACCACGTGTTCGTCCATCTTTGATTTTTTTGAATTATCTCCCCCTGTTTTCTACCGTTCACTTCCGGTCGAATTGAATTTAACTCTTTAGTTATTTTGAGGTCCAAGTTATCTGAGACGTATGCCTCATTCACACCCAAAAAAAGTTTTTATATTAAATAATTCAATTTTGATGCGAAGGATTTTGCTTAAATATTTAATAATTAGTTTTTATTTTATTAATTGTTGTTTTTTTGTTTTGTTTTTTATCCGTGTTTTACAAAACAAATTTAAGAAAGTTTTGAAATAAGACAACTGATGCATTATAAAACTCATTCATTGATAAATCAACACTTAAAATTTCCTTAAAATTGGATAATTCCCTGATTTTTGGTGAAAACATTTTGAATCGGGAGGGTTAAATCTATTTTGTAAACACGGATTTTACACCATCTTTAAACAGCGTTTACGTCCATATTTGAGCAAAATTGATCGAAAAATTAGTTTTAAATGTATTAAAAATAGTAATATCATTTTTCTTTTTTTTTCTTTTTTTTTTTACTGATGTTACTACTTTTCGATTTACAGATGGCCACAAAAATTAAACAAGCAGGTTAAAAAATAAACAAACAAAACAAATATATGCATAAATAAGTTAAATTTTCTTAAGTTGTTGGATCATTTTGTAAATTTTTATTCATTTATTTTTTACACCAATTCGATCTTGGAAAATCAAGACGTTTCAACCTTTCTCCTAAATATCTAGTCTTCAGATTAGTCAGTGGTGAAGTCAACCACAGTTGTCTACCCCTTGATCAGCTACATACAGTTAATTATTCGCCCTTACTGATTATCTTGCAAGGAAATGCGAATATTTGAAAGTAATTATTAAATTTACCATGGCATCCAATGAGGCACCCAATGGATGCGCACATTCTCCAAGGGAGATTATTTATTTATTGTCTCTGTACAGGAGCAATGCATTTTTAATTTTTTTTGTAGGGATTGTGCATAAGAAATGACTGATTGCCCATTAGTTATTTTAAATTTCATTGTTATTTTAGAATAAAATAAAATTAAAAAAAAAAAAAATAAGATAAGATAAATGAAACAAGTTAATTTATGCAAATAAAAACAAAACTCACTATTTGATGTTGGGACATTTCTGCACCCACTCCAACTAATTTTTATTTACCTGAAAGGGTTACAGAAGTGCACAATACATCTCGGCATATAGCTGGAAGTTTTATTAGGCGGCATGTGTTAACAAAACTGGTCATATTGCTACACGGTTCTACCTAGCTAGGTATACTCATCGACCGATCCATCCAAAAAAATAAGTACTTGGATTCCTTTCCGCCTACTTTCACCAAAATATCTCATTCTCTGTAATATGTGCTCCGAATGAATTTTTTGAGATGAAGGGGTAGGATAAAATGGAGATGAAGGGGTAGGATAAAATGGAGATGAAGGGGTAGGATAAAATGGAGATGAAGGGGTAGGATAAAATGGAGATGAAAGGGGTAGGATAAAATGGAGATGAAGGGGTAGGATAAAATGGAGATGAAGGGGTAGGATAAAATGGAGATGAAGGGGTAGGATAAAATCAAAGCAAAAAGCACAAGAAACTGAAAATAAACAACAAAATAAAATCGTGGGCAATTTTATTTACCCTCTTTCCCTCGACTGATATTTAGGACCGCCGACTGTCTTCCAATCTTTTAGGTCTGAAAGCAAGCCGGTCAGTTCCTCTTAAAACAGGAGTGAGTGTTCTTAGTGGGGGAATTTGGTGAAAAGATTGGGGTTGTCTGTAGGCTGGATGGGTTGGGGTTTACTAGAAAATGCTGACTATTTTTTTCATGGATGGTTGGTTGGTTGGGATGCTTCTGTCTACGAGAGACGATGGAGTAGTGTCCAAATTTTTTTTTTTTTAACTACATGGCCTGGGTGGGTTCATATGGAGGATGAGCTGTTGCCCAAACAGCAAATCCTCTCTCTCCACACAGCCGCTGTGGTCCAAATGAAAGGTAAGAAACCAATGCAGTTTGGTATTGGTAGTGTCGCAGGATTTGCTGGGTAGCACTGGATTTCAGCATCACACCACCTTAGGGACTCTGGCTCCTGATTTATTTTAGGGGTTTACTCCCCTAGCCCTTCCTTGGGATGGGCAAAGCCGCTAGGCTGCGGAGGTTTTGTGTCGGACTTTTCCTTGACTTAGATGGGTTGCTGACTAAGGCTAAGGAGCCCCTTCTAACCCATTTGGGGATTTATGTGAGTAGTAAGTACCCCAAACCTACTACTGTTGGTGTTCCTGAAAAATGAAATGCTCCGGATTTGTTATCGGGGTTTACTCCCCTGACTTCCTCGGGATCATATAAGCCACTCAGGGCGATGGTTTCATAAGACTCTTCATGGGTTGACAACCAGATGATAGCACATACGAGCACTCACTCCAAACAAACTTTTTATTTATTCGGAAATGAGATACAGCGCATGTGCACACAACTCGGCATGTAGCCGGAAGTTTGGTTTTGCGGGAGAGGTGATAAAACTGGTGATATCACTACACGGATCTATCTAGCTAGGCTCACTCACCGACCGATTCATTCAAAAATAAAAAATAAAATTCTTGCATTCTCTCCTTGCGCAGCTCCCTTCCACCAAAATACCTCATTCGCTCTATGCATGTATCCTACTTAAAAATTTCCCAATATTGATGATTGGCGATGGAGGGGGTGGGAAAAAATTGAAAATAAAAACCCCAAGAAACTAGTATAACAGAATCTCGATTAATTAAATGATGTATAGTTTTATGAATGTTTTTTTTCTATGACGTCGCTATGACATCATAATGCGACTTTAATGATAAAAACTCATAAAAAGTCTTTACATCAAAATATTTGTTCAATATTAAATTATTAAACCCTGAAACATTTGTTCAATCCTGACTATGCTAATTTCTTTGATTGTTCGTGTAAAAAAAAAGAAAAGAAAAGCAAAATTCAAAATATGCTTTTAGCAAAAATTTGAAAACAAAAACTAACTCAGTGAGTCGAAAGCAAAACAAAAAAACTTGTGATAAGTGTACTCAATTTTTTTTAAAATACATTTTTTCAGTTAAACTTGCAAATCGTCGTCAAAATTAAAATGGAAACTTATTTGGTGGTGACCCATGACAGTTTAACTACAGTGTATGAATGAAGTTTTTTGCGAATTGGGTTTAGGGATTAAGGTTGTTTTTAATTACGTATTGCTTTAAAAAAACCCCAAAAAACCCAAATTACTATACATTGGGTATTTTGTTGAAAAATAATTTTTTAGAACCAAGTTTAATTGAAATTATACATTGCAATACTAACACAAACAACCGAGACTAATGTGTCTACCGTTGGATTCAATAATTAATTTCAATGGTTAATTAAATGTATAGTAATTTGTTATTTTAAAAAAAAATTTTAAAGCAATATAAAAATTTATAAAATTTTAAAGCAATATAAATTTAAAAGCAATATATAAAATTTTAAAGCAATATATAAAAATTTTAAAGCAATATAAAATTTTGAAAATGAAGTTTTTTTGCGAATTGGGTTTAGGGATTAAGGTTGTTTTTAATTACGTATTGCTTAAAAAAACCCAAAAAAAACCCAAATTACTATACATTGGGTATTTTGTTGAAAAATAATTTTTTAGAACCAAGTTTAATTGAAATTATACATTGCAATACTAACACAAACAACTGAGACTAATGTGTCTACCGTTGGATTCAATAATTAATTTCAATGGTTAATTAAATGTATAGTAATTTGTTATTTTTTTAAATTTTAAAGCAATATATAAAAATTTTAAAGCAATATATAAAAATTTTAAAGCAATATAAAATTTAAAAGCAATATATAAAAATTTTAAAGCAATATATAAAAATTTTAAAGCAATATAAAATTTTGAAAATGAAGTTTTTTTGCGAATTGGGTTTAGGGATTAAGGTTGTTTTTAATTACGTATTGCTTTAAAAAAAAACCCAAAAAACCCAAATTACTATACATTGGGTATTTTGTTGAAAAATAATTTTTTAGAACCAAGTTTAATTGAAATTATACATTGCAATACTAACACAAACAACCGAGACTACCGTTGGATTCAATAATTAATTTCAATGGTTAATTAAATGTATAGTAATTTGTTATTTTAAAAAAAAATTTTTAAGCAATATATAATTTTGACTACAATTTGCAAGTTTAACCATTTTTTCAAACTCATGTTTTTTTTCTATTCAACTTTATTGTTTTTTAAACGCATTTTTGCTAAACTCATTTTTTGATCTTTTTAACCCATAGCTGGAACTCTAACAGGTACTACCACTCCGGGTCAGGGTTGGTTGGATTTTACGGCATGTCAATCCTTTTTGGGTTATTTTATGCCGAAGATGTTTTGTTTTATTCATTCTTGTTGGGTATTCAATTTCTTTCAAACTCAATTTAAAAAAAATGCATTTTTGCTAAACTCAGTTTTCATCTATTTAGCTCATAGATTGGACCCTAACAGGTAGTACCATTCCGGGTCAGAGTGGTCCTGGAAGTAATGGTGATGAAGGGATACTCCACATTCCCCAGAGTTTCAGAATTGGAACTTCACCATCAGATAGAGTTTAACGTCATTCCAGGACATGTATACCCTCAGCCACTGCCTTCTAGCAGCCATATGATAAAATGTGTTGGAGGGTTGCCATAAGGGCAATAGGATTGGGACAATCATGTAGGTGCTTGGACTTGATGTGACCAGCCGATTGATCAGAGGGGGCCTCTTTGACTGACTGTCTAGCTTAAGTAAGGGCCAAAGTGGAGTGTTGCATGCCATGGACTGCTCATTCATGAAGATTCCATCCTTAAGCATCATGGGTCACTATCCACTGTCAACAGGTGGCCCCAATGGGGGATTCTTTTGATACTTTTAAGCTAATCTTCTTTCATAACTTTAACCGACTGCACCTCTGCAGAGGGGTAAGACCCCCCCCCCCCGGTTGGCAGTGGGTGTTTGTTATCTTGCTGTAGAAAAACTGAAGTAAATGTTACAATTATTGAAAACGTTGGACCATATGACCTTTAGGCACCCCTTTTGCGATCTCGATTCATAAGGACATGTTTTTCATTTACACCGTCAAAATCCGGTTATTGGTTAACAGACAATTTTTAGAGTTTTTTTTTTATTATAAAACTAACCCCTTACCCTAACCCCTAACCCTAACCGCTAACATACAGCCGGATTTTGACGGTGTAAATGAAAAACATGTCCTTATGAATCGAGATCGCAAAAGGGATGCCTAAAGGTCATATGGTCCAAAACGTTTTTAATGTTTCTTAATAAAAAAAAGCATGAGACTAAAACAATGTATAAAATTTCTTGGATGTCTAATCTTTTTTATTCATTTCTTATTTGTAGGAATTGTAAATATGGCTGCTGAAAATTTGAATAAAATTTTAAACGCGGATGAAAGAAAATTGGAGGAAGGACACAAAGAATTTTTTGAAATGCTGCGAAATGTAAGTCAATGTTTTTTTCACACACACAAACACACACACACATACACACACACACATGCATAAATAAAATGGTAATAAAATGTAAGTATTAACCTATATAAATAAGTATATGTAGGTATTAACCTATATAAATAAATACATATACTTATGGAGGTGCGTGGTGTAATGGATAGAGTCGTAGGAAATGGACTTGTCAACCAGAGTTCAAATCCTGGATGAGTCTGTTTGCATTTCACATAGTACTAATACTTTTGGGAAAGGTATGAATCCAGCAACTCTCCCTTCAGCTATAGGTAAATTGTAGGGTAGACTGGACTCTTTAACTATGGCTAGGTAACCAGTCTAGGAGAAGGAAAACTCTGAATTCAAGCCTGTTAAAATCTGCTTAAGAAATTGACCATGTGTCACATCCTGCTCGTGCAGAGGGGTTGGTAAATATATATATAAATGAATACATCAGTCACTGGTCACTCAATCTAAATTGGAACAAACTACACCCAAACCTAATGAAAACTCATTAGCCAGGTACCTTCACCACAAAGACACATGTATATATAAAAAAGCGGACCAAGACACCATTAAGTACCCCAGGTGCGACCTAGATTCAAAAGGACATGTTTTGCTTTTCACCGTCAAAATCCGGTTGTTTGTTAACAGACAATTTTTAGACACACTTTTTTTTTTAATTATAAAACTATAAATGAAAGACAGGTTTTTATATTAAAGACACTTTTTTTTTTACTTATTTCATGTTGTTAATTCAATAGCAATTCTCTTAGATATGTTTAACACGGGAATGGTTAAAGCTTTAAAGAGTATATTATAAGGTTATAATAATAACTGCTAACCCTAACATTAACCCTAACCCTAACCCTAGCAAAATCTTTTTTTAAATAAATACTTTTTAATATTAACTATCCGTAGAGGCAGATGGAAAATAAATAAACATATCTTTCGTTTTAAGTTTTATTTAAAGATAAATAACAATATTAGTTTATCTTTAGTGCAAAATTAATTTTTTCACATATGCTAACAACAACAACATGAAATAACTAATTCTTTTTTTTATTAAAATCAAAAACTATTTTAGTATAAAAATGTTACTGTTTTTTATCGTCCGGCTGTTTTGTTTACTAACAAACGGTGAAAAGCAAAATTCAGTTCCTTTCAAAACGAATTTAGGCTGGGGTGCCTATTGGTGTCATGGTCCAAAAAAGCAATTTAAGATAATTTAACCAGAAAATGGTTTTAACTCAACAAATGGATATGCAACTTCACCAGTACATTTTCTGTCCCCTTTGTGGCTTATCAAATACTTTGAAAACTTTAAAAAAACTTTCTAAAAACATTTTTTTTACAAACATTTTTTCTCTTGACGATGACCTTGTAGGGTTAGTTTGTATTCGCCGGTGGAGTTGTCTGCCCTTTTAGTTCATTTGGTGCCCGCTAGGGCCCCATACTATTTAAGCGCCGGTTTCAAAGCCTTTCGCTCTCTTTTCCTGTTTCAGCAACTACGAGCCACATGGGGTAGATTTTATCTAACCCCTCTCGTTGGGGCTCAGCCCTCCTTACATTACTGTAAGTCTTCACAGCATGGACTATTCCTAGTCTCATGTCTGTACTTTTATATGTTAGAATGTACCATTCATGAATGTGTCTTTATCTTTATTTGTGTACCCTTTTTATATGTACTCTTTGACTATGTACGTTGTATCTACTGTTATCCATGTGCTGTTTATAAAGGAATGTTTGTCTATTAAACTTTGTCGGAGTTATTTGTATTTAAAGCATGTTGAACTTTAAACTAACCCTACAACCTGAAGTTGAAGCTAGTTAAAAAAATCAAAAAATAAATAACATAAAAGAAATATTTCTATTTGTCTTATCACTTTTGTTCCTCTTTATATATATATATACAATACAATATAAATACAATGAGGAAGAGAATATTCTATAATTTTAAGATATGAAAATTTTAAGTTTAATATTGCTCTGTATATAATCAATTTATTGATTATCATAAATTGAGCTCTCTTAAGGAATTGAAAGACTCCTTGTATAGATCTATAAGTGTGCATCTGCATGGGCATGCATTGTGGATATAAAGAAGATCCCAAATAGAATCATCCCCAACTTACCTGTCTATTGGATATTTCTCTCTCTCTCTCTCTCTCATATATATATATATATATATATATATATATAGTTGAATGAAGTGACAAATAAAAGTTTTAGCTTTTATTCATTTATTTGGGAACGAATCGTTCCCAAATAAATGAATAAAAGCTAAAACTTTTATTTGTCACTTCATTCAACTATCAACACTCTATCACAGATATTGAGCACTCTTCTAATAACACTGTACGTTGGATTACTATTAATTTTTCTAGTATACTAGTGCCAACCATACACATTAAATATATATATATATATATATATATATATATATATATATATATATATATATTAAAAATAAGTTTTTATACAGAGGTTTTAGAAAACATTTACCATAGGTTTCTGACTAATGCCATCATCAGAATGTTATACCTCTCGTGTTGGTATGAATTGTTTGTTTACCAACACGAGAGGTATGACATTCTGATGATGGCATTAACCAGAAACCTAAGGTAAATGTTTTCAAAAACCTCTGTATAAAAACTTATTTTTAATAAATACAGCTCTTACATTCGTAATTGAGCACTTTAATTTCTTTTATTTCAACTCTGAAATATTACAAATATATCTATCTATCTCTCTCTCTCTCTCTCTCTCTCTCTCTATATATATATATATATATATATATATATATATAATATATATATATAAATGGAAAGGAAATGTATGGATAAAAATTATTTATTGAAGTGCTGACATGTATTTCAACCAAGAGTTTGTCCTTGTATACATTGTATTCTATTTAGTATTATCTTAAATACAAAATAAAATAATAATAATAATAATAGAGAAACATAAAATTTAAGTATATAAAAAGAAAAAAATATCAGTGTTTTTCAAGCATCAAAATATATTGCCCTGAAGAAGACCGCTATTTTTCTTTTTTGTATACTTAAATACTTTGAGAGACCGCAATCAATGTAGGGGTCAGCAACAACTGATAAAATGGGATTTATAAAATTCAACTAAATTATTCTAAGACTTGTGGTAGTTGTTAACAAAAATATCTATGTAAAGATAAGTATAGCTCATAGGTCAATTTAGTAACCGTTACAGTATCTACACCTCATAGATCTAATAAAATAACATCCTGCCCTGTTGGTTGAGGTGTTAGAATGCACAGACTGCACCTCTGCAGAGGGGTAAAACCTGTGATGCTTAAGGATAGAACCCAGGTGGTTGAGCAGTCCATGACTTGCAATACTTCTTGGGCTAGATGGAGCGGTCGGAGAGGCCCCCTCCGATCAATCGGCTGGTCATCTCAAGCCCTAGCACCTATATGATTTTCCCAACCCTATTGCCTTTATGGCAATCCCCAACCCTTTTTATCATATGGGTGCTAGAAGTTGGTGGCTGAGGGTCTACATGTTTTGGGAATGATGTTAAACTCTATCTGATGGTGAGGTCCCAGTTTTGGAGGTCTGGGGAATGTGGAGCACCCCTTCATCACCATTGCTCCCTGATCCACTCTGGCCCGGAGTGGTAGTATCTGTTAGGGTCTCATCTATGGGTTGAATAGAAAACATGAGTTTATAAAAAAAATTTGATTATCCATTAAGAATGAATTTATTTTAAAACTTTGTCGGCATTAAATGACCCACCGAGGTTGATATGCCGTAAAACAGACCAGACCAAACCAAACATACAGAGGTCAACTTATATTTTTTTTCTCATTTTAATTCGCAGTTTGATCCAGGAGAAGTTTCCAGTCTCGATGACATGAAGAAGATATTTCAAGTTACACAAAACATTATGTCAATCCAGCAAAGACATAGAGAAGTAGAAATCAACTCATTGCGGATAAACCTTAAAAAATATCAGGATCCAGGTATTTGATTGCGTTTCATGTTTGATGTTCATCAAATAAAATAAAACTCTAATGTCCAATGTTTTATATGAAAATACTAATCTTGTTGGCATCCTCTCATCTGCTAGAGACAATGGCGTAGTGTCCATTTTAAAAAAAAAACTGCATCTGCGCGATGACCAATTTTTGAAAGGCAATATCTGGTGCAGTGACTACAAACAAAATATGGTGCTTGTTGGAGTTGCTGTTGTTTTTCTTTCCTTCTGGCTCTCTTTTCTGTGGTGGCTTCTTTCCTCTCTTTTTTTACTCCTTTTTGTCCCTTGCTTGATGAGGAGGCGCCAGGTCGCTCGGGCTTCTGCACAAGCCTCCCATGTGTTACTGTTGATGTGGCATGTCTTCATGTCCTTCTTGAAGACATCTTTAAATCGTAGGTGTGGTCTCCCTACCAGTCGGGTGACTTCTACTAATTCGCTTACAGTTGATCTTTAGGGATGCAGCTTTTGTCCATCCTCCTAGAAGAGTCACTTACTGTACAGTTGGGGACAAGCTAGCACCCCGCCCCGCACAGCCTTAATGGACAGAGACACAACTTGTCTAGTGCATCTTTGTGGATGCCAGATGAAAGAGAGATAGCTAACTGGGCTGAGGTAGTTGTAATGCCATCAAGTGACAATTCCTGGCAGCAAGGGAAGATAACCCTTTTCCACTCAACTCCATCCAAACAAGGGAAGATAATCGCTGCAATATTAACAATGCCAAGCTAATTCTGTCACAGTTCTATAATTGTGTATCACTCAGTAAGGCTCACATTTATTGCATGTAATATTAATGAATAATACTTCCCATAATTACTTCCCTTCTGGAGAACTCGGATTGTCTCCCTTTTTTTTTAGTAACTCTCTTGTAGAAAAGTAAAAGAATTGCTAGAGGGTGTCCATGTGGACAATATGACTATGTTGTAAATTATCTCATTAAAGTTACCTTATTAGTATGAAATGTCTTTCTTTTTATTATATTACACTCACAAGGTTCTGAGAGGTCAATTCTTATCACTCAATGTGACAGTCTTTCTCAATGGTCACTAGTCTTTTCTTGTGTCATTCAAACTTTCACAGCAGTCTATGACATTATATAATACCTTAAAGTTTTTTTAATGTGCAAAGAAATCAATTAAAATCTAATTACAAATAAAGTAAAAGCAATTAAATTAGATAAATTTAAAGTTAATTAGAAATGAGTAAAAAATTCCATTAAAAATCAATTAGAATCTTGTTAAAAATAAATTAAAAGCAATTGAATTAAATAAATTTAAAGTTAATTAAAAATGAATAAAAAAATTCCATTAAAATCAATTAGAATCTAGTTAAAAATAAATTAAATGCAATTGAATTAAATAAATTTAAAGTTAATTAAAAAGGAATAAAAAATTCCATTGAAAATCAATTAGAATCTAGTTAAAAATAAATTAAAAGCAATTGAATTAAACAAATTTAAAGTTAATTAAGAATCAATCAAAAAGTTCATTAAAATCAATTAAGATCTAATTAAAAGCAAATAAAATAAATCAATTAAAAAGTCCATTAAAAAGTCCATTAAAAATCAATTAAAAGCACCTCAAAAGAATAATTTTTATATTATTATTTTGTCTTTTCAGATCGATTGACATTATCAGAACAGTTGATGTTGTCTGAACAATTGCTGGGACCAGAAAGTGAAAATATTATGCTCGATACGGATACTATGATGGTCATTTCTAAATTTATTCTAATCAATGAAAAAGTTATTTTAATTATTATTTTAATCTTATATGCATTTACCCAACTCATCCACCACAGGCAGGGATGTGACAAAAGGTCAATTTGTAACTCGAGTAAATCTGGTTTGAATTTAGAATTTTCCTTCTAGACTGGTTGCCTGAGCAAGGCTAAAAAAGTCAGTCTGCCCTACTATTTACTCATAGCTAGGTGGGACAGATAGATTCATACCTTTCCCAAGGGCATTAGCAAACATTATAAAACATAAACAGCCTCATACAGGATTTGAACTGTAGTCGCACATTCCCCAGCATCAAATAGGAGAACTGGGGCATCTAAGAAAGTGATCCCTACAACATTTTTAGTGTGAGCAATGACCACTAGGTGGCCATAAACATTACCCTTTCAACAACAATTATTAACTTGTAAGTTTCACAAAAACAGAGTTGGTTGTTGTTATTGGCTTAAAATCCTGCATGTAGAGTGTGTCTGACCTTGATAGGAAATACATTTGTTATCCAGCCATTAAAAGTATTTACGGTTTCGAAGGAGCCCTTATTTCTCCGTAGTTGAAGGCAAATTGTCGGACAAAGAAGGAACAACACAAAAGTAAATGCAGACACTTGTATTGACAAAAAATTACATAAATTGTTGCAAATTTAATGGTATTTGCTACAGAATTATCTGTGGAGGACTTTCTTGTAGTACTAGAGATAACACGTTTTTCTTCTCATCGGTGGGAAATGTAATTAAGACGCTTCATCTCGGTAGTTGTTCTTCCTTCGGTCAGTGTGCGGTTGTACCGGCCTTTCTGTAATATGCTGATACGATGCCTTAGACGGAATCTGGTTGTAAGGTTCTTGTGATAAGTGGACCCTGTTTTGGGCTAAGTAAGTGAGAGTGTTTCTTTGACGTCTCTCTCCAGTAACAGTTCTTTGATAAGTAGCCCTGTTTTTGGGCTAAGTGAGAGAGCGTTTGTTTTTACGTCTCTCGTTGTTAACAGTTCCCTGATATGTAGCCCTGTTTTTGGGCTAAGTAAGTGAGAGCGTTTCTTTTGACGTCTCTCTCTAGTAACGGTTCCCTGATAAGTGACATTTTGATATTTGGTGCCAACATACGCTGTTGGCATTTGACCCCTGGTGGCAGGGGGAGATAATTAGTTATGGAATTTCCAACACCATTTGATATTTTTCCAACACACTGATGAGCCCAGTCAATGATCCAACCATTTCTGACACATTGTTCTCACAAATCTTCATATTTTCCCAGTTTACAAAATTTTCCTTAATTTTAATAACAAAAACTTTCTTCAACTTAATGGACCAAATGACAATATCCAGACAGTGGGGCATTAAGGTGTATTTCAGTTGGAAATAAGAGTTAATGTGCCAAATCAGTTACAATATGCCAGTCCATGCAGCCATCAAACAATGATGACCTGTGACTATTTTTATTTGAAAATATCAAAATATTTCCTTCTTTGAATATTAGATATTTCTTTCCTTTTAAAAAAGTAGGTGAAGCATTGATCGAAACAAAAAGATAGGGATATTAATTTTATTCATTCAATGAACAATGCCAATACTTTCTTGGATATTTTTATGAAACATTTCATTTTTTTTTCATTATTTATTTATTTTATTTTTATTTTTATTTTTTATTTATTTTATTTTTTTCCTCGTATTTTTATTTATTTTATTTTTTTCTTCAATTTTTATTTATTCTATTTTTTTCATTTTTTCTTTATTTTCTTTTTTTTTCTTTTTTCTTGATTTTTTCTTTATTTCCTTTTTTTTCTTCTTTTTTCTTTATTTCCTTTTTTCTTCATTTTTTCTTTATTTCCTTTTTTTCTTCATTTTTCTTTATTTCCTTTTTTTCTTCATTTTTTCGTTATTTTATTTTTTCTTCATTTTTTCTTTATTTCTTTTTTTTCATTTTTCTTTATTTTCTTTTTTTTTTATTTCTTTTTTTCTTTTTCTTCATTTTTTCTTTTTTTTTTTTTTCTTTATTTTTTTTCATTTTTCTTTATTTTCTTTTTTCTTCATTTTTCTTTTTTTCTTTTTTTTCTTTTTTTCTTTTTTTCTTTTTTTTCATTTTTTCTTTATTTTCTTTTTTTCTTCATTTTTTCTTTATTTTCTTTTTCTTCATTTAAAAAAAATTATTTTCATTTTTTTTCCGTTGTTTATTTATTTTCATTGTTTATTTGTTTTCATTTTTTGTTTTCAGTTTTCTCAAACAGGTCGACTAAAACCCACCAATTTGGGTGTCTTACAAGTGGATTTTTATGAAATGGAAGAACGCATTCGAGATTTAACTGAAGAGAACTATGAACTTCGTACGGTGATTACAAATGCAAAACAAGTAACAGAAAAAGTAAGAAAGATTTCAACAAATAAATCCATGATTTTTAGGATCTATTGAAGTGTTTATTTTCATCTTTTGATGGTTTTGAATTGGTCGCTTTGTTTAATGGCATATTAAACTTTTGTGGGTTATTTAATGCCAAAGGCATCTTTTGAAGAAAAGTGAAAAACATAGACATTCCGAAGCATAAATGTTCAATCATTTAAAGCCAGTTTTTTATGTGAGATTTTGACTCGAAAACATAAGGTACTTAGGTATTAATGCATGTGCCATTCAGATCTGATATGAAAAACATTTTCTTTTTGTTGAAATATAAAAGTCTTTAGCTTTAAAGAAAATTTAATTTTGATAAAAAATTGTCTCTTGGTTTTATCATACCATAAGAATTTAAATGTGGTTCTAGCTTCAGTAGCCAAAACCACTTTTTATAATACGTTCGGAGGTTTCAGAGAAGTCTCTAATGCAGGTGACATGTACAAAGAAATCCAACAAAGAGGTACCAAACAAAATACAGACTTTATTGTCTGAGCACATTTAACATAAAATACAGATACAAAATAGTTAGGATGAAAGTCCTACTGAAAGAAGAAACAGTTCTTGGTTAAACAAAGAGATGAAAGTTACCTTAAGAGGTTATTACTTACTTCGTACAGGAGCCATGTGGTAAGCTTTTTACTTGGGGGGGTCAAGGCTCTACAAGTCCAAATGGGCAGAGAGACAACTAGTACATGCCTGAAGATCCCAGAAGAGAAAAGGAGAGAGAGAGAGAGAGAGAGAGAGAGAGAGAGAGAGAGAGAGAGAGAGAGCTAGTGTGGGGATTATCTTCCCTTTGCCAGAAAGAGTTATCTTCCTGTGGTGTTGCCGTTTGTTCCCACTAGGGGACCTCAGGTATTTAAACGCCTTATTTGAACTTCTCTTCCTCTTTTAGCTAAATCTCCGGTACGAGCACATGGGTTAGACTACTGTCTACCCCTTTCGCGGTGGGGCTCCGCCCCCCCCTCCTAGTAAGTAATTTCTATGTACGGACGCTCCAGTCCTTTTATGTATGTATGTTTATGTACACTATTCTTGTTTTTTGTTTTGTTTTGTTTTATGGCATATCAACCTCAGTGGGTCATTTAATGCTGATAAAGTTTTGAAATAAATTCATTCTTAATGGATAATACAATTTTTTTATAAATACATTTTTCTATTTAACCCATACATGGGACCCTAACAGGTACTACCACTCCGGGTCAGAGTGGACCAGGGAGCAATGGTGATGAAGGGGTGCTCCACATTCCCCAAACCTTCAGAACTGGAACTTCACCATCAGATAGAGTTTAACGTCATTCCCAGGACATGTAGACCCGCAGCCACCGCCTTCTAGCACCCATATGATAAAAAGGGGTTGGAGCTTGCCATAAGGGCAATAGGGTTGGGAAACACTATTTTACACTTCTATTGTTTGTGTATAATGTTTATTCCTGTTCTGTATTATATAAAATGTTTTGTCTCTCAACCCTTGTTGGAGTTGTATGTTAAATTATGACTTTGTATCAGTTTCTTTGCTAAATCAGTATGGATGCTTTGAAACTCTGACTTCTGGCAACTGACTTGGTAAATGCTCATAAAGTCATTAACCATCTTGCCAACATCAACATTGAGAACCTTTTTGATTTACATATGTCTAACACATGCCTATAAAGTCAGAAAACAGCATAGCTCACATGACTTTCAGAAACATTTTTTTACTCACAGAGTTACTGAGGCATGGAATAAACTGCCTGCATTGGTTATTGGCTACCAAAACACTGCATCTTTCAAAACCTCCATGCTTCCTGTAATTCAACAACACTATACCTGATATCCACCCTCCACACACACACACACACACACAGATATATATATATATATCATGACTATACACTGTTAATTTTCCTGACATTAGTACATTATTTATATACAATTAATGAACCTTTGATGAGTTGCAGTGGACTTGAGCACTGTATGAAATCATTTTATTATTATTATTATTATTATTGAGTTTTTCACACCTGTCATAGGCGGTGGTTCACTGGAGGCTGAGTGACAGCAAGTCTCCTCAGATCTTTAGGACTCTTCTGAGTATTGTGTTAGTATAATATTCAATTCTAAGACTAACAACAACAAGAATGGAATTAATATTTCCTTTAATTCAAACAATATACTTCCTGTATATAAAGTTGAGTTTAAGGGACTTACCGGCGCGTTGGAGAAGAGTTATTAGGGTGGTTTCCTGGAGCCCCTGAATTCGTTGCCTCGTGGCACCGCTGGCGGATTCTGTCTGACTACTTTTTGGATATTGCGCCAAAACTCTGGGCTATCACGTGATTGGTAAATCCAATCACAGAGCCTCTCCCTCATTCACTCTATATACAGGAATAACCATTTTACTGACCCAACATGAGTATTCCAGCTGATCTCAACAATGCTGTAGTCTGGATAGTCTTGATTCTTCCTCTGATTTCCAGTTCATCCAGACTCTTTTCCAGACCCTTGGGGATCATTCCAAGGGCCCCAATTCAAGGTCTAAGTATTTGTCTATCTTTTCGCTTTCTTTCACTTTCACTCGGTGATCGGACAGGATGGAAAAATCCACGAGATGACAAGTTCTCTTCTTCTTGTGATCAACACCAGGTCTGGTCTCCTGGCTGGGATTAGTTGATCAGTCTGTACCTCAAAGTCCCAGAGAATTTTGTGCATCTCATTCTCCAGGACAAATTCTGGTTTGTGCATATACCATTTAGTTGAATGGTGAAAATTTAAGTTTATTTCCTATAAGTCCAACATAGACAAAGTGGAACCACACTTGACTGATAAATCATCTATTTATTTATCTACTAGGGAAAAAAAGATGGGGTTAGGGTTAGGGATTAGGGTTAGGGGTTAGGGTTTAGGGTTAGTTTAATGGGAAAATACATAAATAATTTATCAGTCAAGGGTGGTTCCCCTTTGTTTATGTTGGACTTATAGGAAATAACCAAATTTAATTTCTTGTGCAATTCCCAGTGAACCACCTTTCCATTATTATTATTATTATTATTATTATTTGCTCCTTTTGAGTTTTCACATCAGCATTAGCTGATGGTCTTTCACTGGAGTCTGAGTGACAGCAAGTCTCCTCAGGTCTCCAGGACTCTTCTGAGTATTCTGGCAGATTGCAGCAGTGCAGTGTACTGAATGGTTTCAACTCTTCCTCTGATTTCCAAACATTCCAGACCCTTTTCCAATCCTTTTGGGACTGTTCCAAGTGCACCAACTACAATTGGTATCACCTTCACTTTCATATTCCATAACATTTTTAGTTCTCTGGCAAGGTCCAGATATTTGTCTATTTTTTCATTTTCCTTTAGCTTCACCCTGTGATCTG
This sequence comes from Doryteuthis pealeii, assembly GCA_023376005.1. Taxonomy (NCBI): domain Eukaryota; kingdom Metazoa; phylum Mollusca; class Cephalopoda; order Myopsida; family Loliginidae; genus Doryteuthis; species Doryteuthis pealeii. The sequence continues at coordinate 55,090,559 of CM042165.1, read as the reverse complement.
CTGGCACTGCAAAATCAACCAATTGACAAGTTCTTTTCTTTTTTTTTTTTTATTATTATTTACTGATATCAGTTGCCTTATTTACTGGTATATAAAACCAACATTATTATTTTTCGTTACAGTATTACAAACAAGTTTTACAGTTGAAAAAGGAGAAATCAGAATTGAAGGAAGAGGTAAGTATTTTTCTTTTTTTTTTTTTTTTTGATTTAGAAAAATCAAAAAAATCATTTATTAAACAACTTTAACAAAGTTTCACATTCAAACATGAAATATATGAAAGAAAAAAAAAAAGGGGGCGAAGTACTTTACAATTAGCAATTTGATTGTTATGTTGAATTTTTGGACCATATGACCTTTAGGCACCCCTTTTGCGATCTTGTTTCATAAGGACATTTTTTTCATTTACGCCGTCAAAATTTGGTTTGTTAACAGAAGTTTTTTAGAGTTTTTTTTTTAAATTATAAAACTAACCCCTAACCCTAACCCCTAACCCTAACCCCTAACCTTAAACCCTAACAAACAACCGGATTTTGCTGGTGTAAATGAAAAAAATGTCCGTATGAAACGAGATCATAAAAGGGGTGCCTAAAAGTCATATGGTCCGAATTTTCTATAATTTTCTGTCTGCAAAGAACAGAGCAATATAAATTTACTTGAAGACAGTTATCAGTGGCAAGTCATATCCTGTTTATAGAATTTAAATAAAATAAGGGGAATTATTCTAAAATTAGCATTTAATAGTTATCTCCCCTGAGAAATTATACAGCTGACCCTACATGATTATTGTTGTAAAATCGATTGGAATTTTCTTTATTCTCTAAATTAGCTCAGTCGGTAGAGCATATTTTTTAGACATATTTTTCTGCTGTGATTTCATGAATAAAATCAAATTGCAAGGAGGATAATTCTGATTTAGTGTTTGTTATAAACTAACACACAGTATTGTTATGACTGTATTGTTGTTTGTCTTTTCCTTACTAAGTGTTTAGTGTTAGGTTATCCATGAATGCACTTATGCTTTATAATGATTTAGTGTTTGTTATAAACTAATACCCATTATTATTATGACTGTATTGTTGTTTGTCTTTTCCTTACTAAATGTTTAGTGTTAGGGTATCCATGAATGTTTTATAAGGATTTAATGTTTGTTATAAACTAATACCCACTTAATCTTTTAAGTTTTGCTTATTATTGTATTCTATTTGACAGAAACAAATGATAAGACAAGAATTCACAAAATATCGAAGGCAAATTGAAACTCAATGGGAAGATTTGATTGATAATATGGAAGAAAAAATGCAGAATTCTACAGAACGAATTCAAACTTTAGAAACACAACTGACTCAATCAACAGAAAAAGTTGAGGTAAAGTTTATACATACTAACAATTACTACAAAATTACTATTCAGGCGCTTGCCACCCGATGGATAACACATGTGTTTTGCAGCCTCCTGAAAAGAGTAGTCCATAATATACAATCTTTTATAATAATAAGAATTTATGGTATCACAAGAGAAGTCTATAATTTCTTTAAACAAATCTTCAGTAATATCACAATGAGTTGAAAAGATCTTGCAAGCTGTTTTGAGCTTATCAGTTCTCATTTATATTGTTGACTTTTCATTTTATCTCACTTATACCTTTATATATATATATATATATATATATATATATATATATATGTGTGTGTGTGTGTGTGTATGTGCGTGTGTGTGTGTGTGCGCGTGATGAATGTAAGAAAAAACTCCTTAGAGACGTAGACAAAGAAGGGGATTTAAAAATAAGCAGGGACAAGTAAGATCCTAGAAGAAGCAGAGAAGCTTAGAACAATATATATATATATATATATATATATATATATATATATTTGTGTGTGTGTGTGTGTGTGTGATTATGTTTAGAATGCAATTTTAACATCAGTAAAATCACCAAAATCATTTTCTTTCATTAAAATCTATAGAATATACATTAAAACGCACAATACTATGATTTGCATCATGAGTAGTAGCACTGTGCTTTCTGTGGATGAGATATTATTACCTAGGTACATGAACTGGTCTACCAATGAATAATGATAATTGTGTCTATTGATCAATTTAGATGCATTTCCTTATAGCCGAGGTCTGTGTTGGCAAAACTCTATTTAAAGCCAGTTTATCTGCTAGCATTGAATAAGACGGGTGGTACACTAGAGTTTGATCATCTCTAGTGGGGTCTAACTGGCAAGGGGGAGTATTATGTTGAAAGACCTGAAACCTCCCCAATGAACCAGTTAATAATAACATAATTGATGACACCACCCAGTGCTGTTTAATAGCACAGGTGTATCTCAAACAAACTGTCTTTTCTCTTTTGTTTACAGGATTTGGTGAACAAGTTTAAAAGCAAAAGGAATGAGTGCTACAGATTAAAAAAGGAACTTCGAGAAACCATTAAGGTCCTAAGTAATACAAGAATGAATAACGTCAACTTAAAGGTAATTAAAGAATACTAGCAAAACCTGTGGATATACCACAGTATGATAATTTAATCATTACAACGTTTGATATGTTTACTTAAGAGTTTTTGCCATGTAAAAAGTATAATAATCTTGATTTAACTCTCTTTACTAGCAAGACCTGTGAATATACCACAGTATGATAACTTAATCATTACAACATTTGATATGTTTACTTAAGAGCTATTGCTAAATAGTTCAATATGTAAAAAGTATAATAATCTTGATTTAACTCTCTTTACTAGCAGAACCTGTGGATATGCCACAGTATGATAATTCAATTATTACAATGTTTGATATGTTTACTTAAGAGCTATTGGGAAATAGTTCAATATGTAAAAAGTATAATAATCTTGATTTAACTCTCTTTACTAGCAGAACCTGTGGATATACCACAGTATGATAATTCAATTATTACAATGTTTGATATCTTTACTTAAGAGCTATTGTGAAATAGTTCAATATGTAAAAAGTATAATAATCTTCATTTAAATCTCTCTACTAGCATGACCTGTGAATATACCACAGTATAATAACAATCATTACAACGTTTGATATGTTTACTTAAGAGCTATTGCTAAATAGTTCAATATGTAAAAAGTATAATAATCTTGATTTAACTCTCTCTCACTCATTTTATCCTTCTTTCCTTCTTTTTATCATTTCATTATGTTCGACTGAAACAGATTAGCGTTATCACTTCTGCCCTCCCCCTCTCTCTATCTTTCCCCTTCTTTCTATCTGTTCTTTCTTTCTTATTATATTTTTTCTGTGTAGCATGTCCTTTTTACCCTTTCTTTCTTTATAATAAAAGCAGAATGGTCTATTATTTAGCTGAGGTAACAACAGCCATAAGAAATAAGAATTCAGCAGCTAAGCAACACCAGATAATAGGGATTTACATTTTTGGATTTTGATTGTGGACTATTTGGACGGTCTCATTCTTAACCAGAGGGTGTTGCGGGATGATAATGGTCATACTTTTAAGGAACAAGAGTATTGATGTCTTTAGAATTTATAAAAGACATTAAATTATGAGAAAATGGAAGTTGTTTGGAATTGTTTAAGATTTGGGTAGAAAAAATTAACTCTTTGTCTACTTTAAGCTGCTCACAGCTGTTCGCCTATTACTGCGATCCTATTGTAAGCCTCTGGTAGTAGCTCTCGCACATGTCACTTTGTTGCATAGCGCCTTCTTTACCGGCACTATATAGGTATATGTTATATACTTCTCTTACTTCTTATTCTGGTCGTCTATTCTTCTGGCCGGCTTTGCTTCTTCTATCGTCTATCTTGGTCTGGTATATCTTCTAAGGTCTCGTCTGGTCTTCTATTGAGGATTCCGGGTCTGGTTTCTGTTGGGGTTTCTTGTTATCAGAAGCCTTGTGTCATTGTTAGTTTTTAGTAATAAACACAAGACTTCGATTTACAATGATGTTACTTTATTCGTAGATCCCCAAACCAGACAATGCGCGCGGATCCTTACATCTTGCTAGCTTGGCTTCTAAGTTCTAACTCTAACTAACTGAGTTGCTTACCCCTTAAACTGGAAGGGCCTTCTATTGCCTTCCGGTTCTCACGTTCCATCCGCAGAACGCAAGGTGAGATCGAGGTCAAGCGCTGTCACTCACTCTCAAGGCCATCAGCTGCACTAATATGATTTCTACACTATTGTCATAATCATTAGGTATCTAATGATTATGTAACAACTTGTTTACACTGAAAAATCACTAAGTGAACACTCTGATTTGAATAGAATGAGTTCTGAGGTGAATAGATAGTGAAATTTGGAATATCCCCTCATACAGGTAAAAAATACCAAGAAAATTTGGTACAGTCATGGAGAAAATTTGGTAGGCAAAGAGTTAAGCCACTTACAGTGGCTCTCCCTTCACTGTGATCCTACTGTAAGCCAGTGGTTGCAGATCTCATAAACTGATGGTTAGTTCATTATAATTGAGTAGAAGGGCTCAGATTACAATAATAATAGGGACTTTATTTGAATAGAATGAGTTCTAAGGTGAATAGATAATTAACTTTGAAATATCCCATCACACAGGTAAAACATAACAAAAAAAGTACAGCCGTGGGGGAAATTTGGTTGGCAAAGAGTTAAGTTGTTCATTCTGTTGGGTTGTCTTCCCTTTGCCTGGAAGAGTTATCTTCCCTCTGGGTTCCCATTTTTGACCACCAGGGGTTTTTCGTATTTAAGCGCCTTTTTTGAACTCTCTTCCTCTCTCTTCTACGGGATCTCACACACATGGGTTAGACATTTATTTCTACACCCTTCAGTCCCCAACACAACGCTAGTAAGTTTACTTGAAATTATGGACTCTCCAGTCCTATCTCTATTTTTGTATGTTCATGTTGTGAACTAATGTATACGTTTTTTATTGTATATCATTCCTTTCCTTGTATGTGTATTTCATATTGTGAATGTTACCTCAGATGCTGTCCAATTTATTAAAGTCCATTATGTTATGTTTAACTCTCGTGTTGGAGTTGTTTTGTTCAGCTTATTATAACCTTGAACCCAACAATCCATTCAAAAAATTCTATTAACTCTTAATGTCCTATACCACCTCATTCCACCTGGTCAGAAGTCACATTCGTTTTCCTAATATTCCCTAAATGATAGCCTTGGTTTAAATGTAATATTAAACATATTTAGAAGTTTTTATTTTAAGGGAAATATCTCGGGTTAACTTTAAATGAAAAGGCCATTTTTAGCCTTTTTAAAAAAAATCATTAGAGGAATGGGGCTCTGGAATTCTTAACAGGATGTTAAGAGTTAAAGATATCTGGAGTTTTATTAAAGATATCTAGCTTCTAAAGAATCTTATAAATTTTGTATATACCCTCCAGAAGTTATAAAAATGCATAATGTTATATTTTTGATGATTGTAGACGACTTTGCAGAGTGAAGATATTAATAATGAAATGTTGAAAGAGATGAATGAAGAACTGAAGTCAAAGGTATAAACAACTACAGATCTATCGTTTTATTTACTGAAATTAATCAATTTGTATTCTTTTGTATTGAATCCTTAATTTCAATACCATGTTTCCTGAAAATAAGACCGAATTTATTTTCTGAAATTAATCAATTTGTATTCTTTTGTATTGAATCCTTAATTTCAATACCATGTTTCCTGAAAATAAGACCTACCAGCAAAATACAGATCTATCGTTTATTTACTGAAATTAATCAATTTGTATTCTTTTGTATTGAATCCTTAATTTCAATACCATGTTTCCTGAAAATAAGACCTACCAGCAAAATACAGATCTATCGTTTTATTTACTGAAATTAATCAATTTGTATTCTTTTGTATTGAATCCTTAATTTCAATACCATGTTTCCTTCCTGAAAATAAGACCTACCAGCAAAATAAGACCTAGTGTTATTTTTCTGGATGATTTTAATATAAGCCTTCCACTTAAAATACGTCCTAGTTGAGACAGACCAAAGAATTAAGTATTTATCACAATCACATCATGCGATGCAGACCCTCGACATCCTCTGAAAGTAAATCCTAGTATGATATTTTGGAGTGAAAATTAATATAAGCCCTGCCTTATTTTTGGGGAAACATGGTATTGTAGCGTTAGTTTGTGTTCGCCGGGTGGAGTTGTCTGCCCCTTTTAGTTTGATGATGCCCACTAGGGCACCAGTATAAAAGCGCCGGTTTCAAAACCTTCGCCCTCTCTTTATAGTTTTCCGCAACTACGAGCCACATGGGGTAGATTCTATCTAAACCCTCTCGTGGGGCTCCGCCCCCCTTACATTACTGTAAGTTCTTTACAGCATGGACTATCGCTAGTCTCATGTCTGTACTCTTTTATGTTATACTCTGTATCATTCATGAATGTGTCTTATCTTTATTTGTGTAACTCTTTTACCTTATTATGAACGTGTATTCTACTGTTATCCATGTGCTGTTGTATTAAATGTTTGTCTATTAACCTTTGTCGGAGTTATTTGTATTTAAAGCATGTTGAACTTTAAACCATCCTTACAGTATCATGCTGTGAAAAACATCTTATAAATTGTTTTTGTTTATGTTCCATTCATTCTTCATTTCTATCTTGGTAAATACAGCTTAAAAATCTGTACTTTTGACACACTGTGTATTCTGAAAAAAAAATGAATGTTACATTTATTGTTCATTTCTATCTTGGTAAATACAGCTTCAATCTCAATACTTTTTTGACGCACCTTGTATACATCTTTTGTATCTGGTATATAAATGGTGTAAGGAGTTCTTAGGAGGATTCTATTTCACCGACTGGCCATCTTCTTTGGGGGAGGGGATGATTTCTTCCTCTAGTTGATACAGGCTTCTGTTGTGCTGGCTCTGGTTGTTTGTACTCATTCCCTTTGTTTTTAAAAGATGATACAAGACTTTGTTTATTTACTCAGACATCTTTATTAAAACCAAAGACCTAAAGGGTTCAACTGCGCTGTGTGAAGATGTGTTGTATACTCTCTTTTTTTACTTTCTTACTTCTATTCTTCTTTGTCTGATTGTCTAATTCCCCCCATGCATACATCAAAATTACATTTACAACAAGTTTTCAACAAAAAAAAAAAAACCACTGCAGGGCCATCTACAATTTCTTGACAAAATCAAAACACAACTAGACCAATGTCTTGGTCCCAAAATCCTGGTCCCGGCACCAAATCGTATATGTTGTATACTCTCTTTTTTTACTTTCTTACTTCTATTCTTCTTCTGTTCATCTTTTCTATCTTATGTTCTTCTTCTGGACTTCATCTTGGGGACTTTGTGTCTGGTCTTCCATTGGGGATTTCTCTTTATCAGAAGCCCTGTGTCATTGGTAGTTTTTAGATAATAACACAAGACTTCGATTTACTTAGATCATATTTTATTCTGAAATCCCCATTAGACTACCTGCGCAGATTAAGTCGGCAGCGTGCATAACACGACTTACCACCATCGTGGTTTTGCCCGATCTCTAAAATCTCTTTCTCATCTAAACCGGAAGAGGGTCTTCTCCACCGATTCTCATGGTATCCACCGGAAGGAGGATCAGGACTGAGATCAAGCCTTGTCATTCAATCCTTCAAGGCCGCCGACTGAACTTATAACAGCCATTTTGGTTTCTACACTACTGTACATAAGTATTAGGAATCTAATAATTATGTAACAGATGGCTTACTGGGGAACAGACGACCATCACGTCTGGCCCCTTTGATTAACTGCCAAATTCTAACTTCTCTAACTCAGTTTCCTTCATACGCTTTGCTTTTAGCTAATGAGAAATGAGCAGCTAGGTCACTGAAAGGTGAACTATTTGTTAATCACTTCTATGACGGTCAATAGTAACTTTCCATTTACCATACAGTTATTTAAATTTTAGTACACTACAGTCATAATTTGTAGGTGACTCACGAATTATGTAACATATCCATTTATCTCATTTTCTTTATCTAAAACTGTTTTTGATTTTTGCAACAGATTTTGAATTTGCAAAAACAGCAGAAATCCCGAGATGAAACTGATGAGGCTATAACAAAAGCTGTGAATGAAAAAGTGACTCAATGGAATGTCTGTATTAAAAGTTATTTTTGTTCTTTCTTAATGTATACAGAGTTTGGTCATAAATAATACTCAATAATATCTGTTTTGATTGTGTTATGTTTCATTAGAAATAATAAAATCCCACTATGTTTGATTTAGAAGAAAATTAACTTAAGAAACTGGCAGTGACTAAGGATCGTCACAAATTTCAATGCTGCAGAGTTTGGTCATAAATAATACTCAATAATATCTGTTTTGATTGTGTTATGTTTCATTAGAAATAATAAAATCCTGCTAAGAAAAGTTTGAAAAAATGGTTCGGTGATTGGCTCTCTAAAATTTCTCATAATTCTTTTCTGTTTCTATTTTTTTGTCCAGAAAACGTTGCAGAGATAGAATTATTTAAATCTTTGGAAAAACCATATGAGTAAATCTGAACATTATTTGTCTGAAATTTTTTTAGATGAGACTTGATAATTTGTATTATTTAGTTTTTTCGGACTGTCGTCCAACTTTTTATTGTTATATACACAATGTTTCGGACGATGTGCCCTCCGGCCTTCTTCAGGCGTTTCTTGTGAAGGCTCCCGACTTTATCAAGAAACATCCAAAGAAAGCCAGAGGGCACATCGTCCGAAACATTGAGTATATAACAATAAAGATGAGGTCAACAGACCGAAAAATCTAAATAATAAAAAATAGATGGGAACAATACAAGGATGCTATGTGTTATTTTTTTGTTTGTTGTTGTTTTTTTAACTTTTTTAAGCAGCGCCCTAAAAAACAGCAGTTATACGGCCAATAGCCTCTCATCTCTCAAACTATCAGAGTAAGAGGAACAAGATACGGAAGGGATGGGGGAAAGAAAAGTAGGTATATTGTAATTAATTGTGAGTACCATGTATTTTAGATAGATATCACGGATATTACTAACAAACTGAGAGAGAGAGAGAGAGAGAGAGAGAGAGAGAGAGAGAGAGAGAGAGAGAGAGAGAGAGAGAGAAGAGAATTAAGTAGGTAAAGTATAATTAATTATTTGTGATTATCATGTATTTTAGATAGATAGATAGAGAGAGAAAGAGAGAGAGAGAGAGAGAGAGAGAGAGAGAGAGGGGGAAACTTATTGGTAATAGAATGAAATAAAGAGAGAAAATAAAAGAATAATAACGATAGAATTTATGTATTGGCTTAAAATAACCCTAGACAAGTTGACGTGCAGTTCATAATGTTTAAATGATTTCTGTTTATTTATAGAAAGTTTTGGATGATAAGGAAGAGCTGATCACCAATTTGAAAGATAAAATTTCTCAACTCAAAAAGCAATTGAAAGATAATTTGAAAAATATTCCAGATATATCGATCATCTCATCACTCACAAAGGTAAACAAAATCAACACATACCAAACACACATGCACACACATAAAAGCACACACAGGCACAACAAACATATACATAGCACACCACAGGTAATAAAAAAATCACAGCAACAGTTTAATTAAAATAAGTAATCTTTTTATATGCATTCTTATTTAATTTTGTTAGTCTTTCTAATTTAATATATTCATTACGCTCACTGCTCACGTGACTTTTGGAAACATTTTTTCACGCTCAGAATTGTGGAGACATGGAATAAACTGCCCGCGTCTGTTGTAGGTTGCCGAAGCACTGAGTCTTTCAAAGCCTCCATGCTTCCTGTGGTCCACCGACACTATACCTGATGCTCCTCTACACATACATATGCACACACGTGCACACATACATATTGCTACTGTAGACTGTTCATGTTCCTGACACTACATTATTCTGTGTACTTGACATGAGACTTTGATGAGTTGTGGTGCACCTGAGCACTGTACGCAATAAATTTAATTATTTTCATTATTATTACTTTTAAAACTTAAATACTTATGCCTGGAGGATGCAAATTCTTGTTAGTAAAAATAATTATGTTATAAATAAATTCTCAGAGGTTAAGTTCATTTTATACTAACTAGCAAATATATGCACCCTCTGGGTGCAAGTATTTGAATTTTAATGTAATGAAATATGTTAAATTTGAAATACTTTTGAAACTAAATAAAAATCCAAATAAAATGATTTGAAACAGAGGGGGTATAATCGAAGAATAGAACAACTTTGAAACTAAGTCTTCCATCATTTTTCATCACTCCCTCCTTTTATTGCTGAATTTTCCTAATTTAACTATTTAGTTAAATTAGGAAGTAAAGAATAAAATTACTGTTATTTCTTTATATTAAAGGATTTCTTTTAAGATTTATCCCCGAGTTTTTTGCTCATATTCATTAAGAAAAAAACAAACAATTAGAAATCAATAATACCAAGCGCATATTTAATAAAATTAAACTTTTAATATCAATATGCAAATTAGCTTTCCTGTTCACACTGTAACCCGCTATTTTGTTGCATATATAAATACAATTGCATGTTATTAGTATGTAGATAAAGTCAAAAGTATTAATTAGGTATAACAATTTTATCAATAACTGAGGTTTAAATAAAAATAAATTCATGGTGAATGTGACGTCAATAACTAAGGGAATTGTGACTTGAGTAGTGATTTAGTTTCGGCTTCAGACAGACAAACACACAATCTCCATTATAATAAGATGTCTGTGAGTTCTTATTGATTGGTTTTGGTTTGATTTTGTTTTACGGCATATCAACCTCAGTGGGTCATTTAATGCCGATAAAGTTGTGAAATAAATCAATTCTTAATGGATAATACAATTTTTTTTATCAACTCATGTTTTTCTATTTAACCCATAGATGGGACCCTAACAGGTACTACCACTCCGGGTCAGAGTGGACCAGGGAGCAATGGTGATGAAGGGGTACTCCACATTCCCCAAACCTCCAAAACTGGAACCTCACCATCAGATAGAGTTTAACGTCATTCCCAGGACATGTAGACCCTCAGTCACCGCCTTCTAGCACCCATATGATAAAAAGGGGTTGGGGCTTGCCATAACGGCAATAGGGTTGGGACAATCATATAGGTGCTAGGGCTTAATGTGACCAGCCGATTGATCAGAGGGGGCCTCTCCGACCGCCGTCTAGCCCAAGATAGGGCAAAAGTGGTGTATTGCAAGTCATGAACAGTTCTTATTGAAATATCATAAGCAAGTGTATAGGAGCAAAAGAAAAACGGACAAGAAAAAATTGGATTAATTTCGTTTATTTAAAAAATAAACAAAAGCTGGAATTGTTGAGATGATAAGTCTTTCTTCACTTGGTGAATTGAGGGCAGGTGTGGGGCTGAAAGTCTATTTCTTCATCTGCTAATTTGGGTGTGGGGTTGAAAGTCTGTTATTGGCTGATGACTGACGTGGGGATGTGGCGTGGGTCAGAGGTCGGTAGCCCTTTGATCTTACCCTGGTAGGAGCAACGTTAATGTGCCAACGCCAATAGTCAACTACTTATTGACTTTAAGTAAGCTGTTTTTATACTTGTTAGTAGGCTTAAAAAATGCTTTGAAGCATTTTGGGGTGAAAATTTATGATTGGTTGAAAAACATCAGATATTTTTAATTGTTTATAAATTTGTTTTTCACCCGGAAGCCTGTGTGGAGCCTATGCATAGAACACTTGTTTTGTTGATTTCATTTAGAGCTACTGTCAGGTCAACATCCATTTGATGTTAACTTAGGTTCTGTTCCAAAGTGTTTTTGTTTTTTTTTTTTAATTTTGTTTTGTTGGTGAGTGGATATATTGGGTTAGTAAAATTTGTGAATCAAGAGAGATATCTATTTCTGTTATAACATTATTTACAGTGTAGCGTTAGTTTGTAGTCGCCTGGTGGAGTTGTCTGCCCCTTTTAGTTTGATGATGCCCGCTAGGGCACCAGTATTTAAGCGCCGGTTTCAAACACTTTCGCTCTCTTTTTATAGTTTCAGCAACTACAAGCCACATGGGGTAGATTCTATCTAAACCCTCTCGTGGGGCTCCGCCCCCCTTACATTACTGTAAGTCCTCACAGCATGGACTATTCCTAGTCTCATGTCTGTGCCTTTCATTGTATATCTGTATCATTCATGAATGTGTCTATCTCTTTATGTGTACTCTTTACTAATAACGTTGTATCAACTGTTATCCATGTGCTGTGTTTATTAAATGTTTTGTCTATTAACCTTCGTCGGAGTTATTTGTATACAAAGTATGTATAACTTTGCACCTACGTTACAACAGGAATTGGCAGAAAAGGATGAAAATATCTCTCGACTAACAAAGCAAATAGAATTATTTGATGAGATACGAGTGAGAAACACGGAAACCATCAGAAATATACAAAGTTTGTTTCATAGGAAAAGTGAGTCTACATTTTTATCTATTTACATTGGTTGATTGATTTTAATGACATACCAACCTGTCTAGGACTATTTCATGCCTAGAGGTTAGGTTGGTTAGTTGGTTGGTTTGTTTTATGGTATATCAACTCTTTTTGGGTCATTTAATGCCGAATTGTGTCATTTTGATATGTAAGTAAAGTAAAAAAGTAAAGTTGACGGGGCGGCCTAAAGTCGGTATCAGCCAGTAAGCGAGGATGTCTATCCCCTTTTCAATAGCGCTAGACCAAGGAGATTGTTTTTTTTAGCATCTGAGGTGGAGTGCCACACCTACCATCAGCTCCTTACTTTACCGCACAGATCCCTGTGCTACTCATACGCTGAGTTGGCGAGGACCGGTATCAAACTAGGAACCTTGTGGTTTCTAGCCGAACACTCTACCAACTGAGCTAATGTGGTTACCTACAATACCTGCTGTTGTTTAAATGGTCACCCATCTAAGTATTGAACAGGCTCATTACTGCTTAACTTTGGTGATCTAGTAAGAACAAGTGCTTTCAATATGACTTCTAGAGGTTAAAAAATCACATTTATTGTACATTTGTATTTATATTTTTACTTATATATACTTACCTTGTTCTTCAGAACCTGTGTTCAGTGACTTTGGCCATTGGACTGGTAAGATATTTAATATCAGCATGAATCCCAGGGAACAATCCCCCCTGGCAACACCTGCCCCCTCAATTCAAAGGTACAGGGCTGGGTTTATTGTCCAGTATCTGAGGCGCCTCAAAGAGGAATGTGGACAGGATACACACAATTTTTAACACCTAGCCACTGCATGAGCTTCGGTTTGTGCTTGGCTCCCCACCTTAATCGGACTTTGTGTTCAACTGACATGGTGGGATGTCAGGAAATAACTTCATATTTATATTTTTTGTGCAATTGTTTATTAAGTTTTTTTGGTTGTTGTTGCTCACAGTCCCAAATAATAATCTTTAAAGATATATATATATATGACCCATGGAAAGGACCTAACACTCTGGGTCAGAATGAACCTGGGAGTAATTGCAATGAAGAGGTACTCCATACTCCCAGATCTCAAAAACTGGATTGCAATGAAGAGGTACTCCATACTCCCAGATCTCAAAAACTTGCAATGAAGAGGTACTCCATACTCCCCAGATCTAAAAAAAACTGGATTGCAATGAAGAGGTACTCCATACACCCCAGATCTCAAAAACTGGATTGCAATGAAGAGGTACTCCATACTCCCCAGATATCAAAAACTGGATTGCAATGAAGAGGTACTCTATACTCCCCAGATATCAAAAACTGGATTGTAATGAAGAGGTGCTCCATACTCCCCAGATCTCAAAAACTGGATTGCAATGAAGAGGTACTCCATACTCCCCAGATCTCAAAAACTGGATTGCAATGAAGAGGTACTCCATACTCCCCAGATCTCAAAACTGGATTGCAATGAAGAGGACTCCATACTCCCCAGATCTCAAAAACTGGATTGCAATGAAGAGGCACTCCATACTCCCCAGATCTCAAAAACTGGATTGCAATGAAGAGGTACTCTATACTCCCCAGATATCAAAACTGGATTGCAATGAAGAGGTACTTCATACTCCCCAGATCTCAAAAACTGGATTGCAATGAAGAGGTGCTCCATACTCCCCAGATCTCAAAAACTGGATTGCAATGAAGAGGTACTCCATACTCCCCAGATCTAAAAAAAAACTGGATTGCAATGAAGAGGAACTCCATACTCCCCAGATATCAAAACTGGATTGCAATGAAGAGGTACTCTATACTCCCCAGATATCAAAAACTGGATTGCAATGAAGAGGTGCTCCATACTCCCCAGATCTCAAAAACTGGATTGCAATGAAGAGGTACTCCATACTCCCCAGATCTCAAAAACTGGATTGCAATGAAGAGGCACTCCATACTCCCCAGATCTCAAAAACTGGATTGCAATGAAGAGGTACTCCATACTCCCCAGATCTCAAAAAACTGGATTGCAATGAAGAGGTACTCTATACTCCCCAGATCTCAAAAACTGGATTGCAATGAAGAGGTACTCTATACTCCCCAGATCTCAAAAACTGGAACCTCACCATCATATATAGTTTAGTATCATACAACATAACACAATCAAAACTGATATTATTGAGTATTATTCATGACCAAATTCTGCAGCATTGAATTGAGAATAAGAATATTGCAACGTAAATTTACAATCACTTATATTCATTAGTGGAGGTGCGTGGTGTAATGGTTAGAGCCTTAAGAAGTGGACTTGTCTTCCAGAGTTCAAATCCTGGACAAAGCTGTTTGCATTTCACATAGTGCTAATACCCTTGGGAAAGTTATACATCCAACTAATCTCTCTCTAGCTATGAAAAGGTGCCTATGGTGTAATGGTTTTTGTGGAAATAGACATAGCAATGTGGATGAGGCTTTTTCTCTTTCACATAGCACTTACATCCTTGGGAAAGGTATACATACAACTAATCTCCCTCTAGCTATGAAAAGGTGCCTATGGTGTAATGGTTTTTGTGGAAATAGACATAGCAATGTGGATGAGGCTTTTTCTCTTTCACATAGCACTTACATCCTTGGGAAAGGTATACATCCAACTATCTCCCTCTAGCTATGAAAAGGTGCCTATGGTGTAATGGTTTTTGTGGAAATAGACATAGCAATGTGGATGAGGCTTTTTCTCTTTCACATAGCACTTACATCCTTGGGAAAGGTATACATCCAACTAATCTCCCTCTAGCTATGAAAAGGTGCCTATGGTGTAATGGTTTTTGTGGAAATAGACATAGCAATGTGGATGAGGCTTTTTTCTCTTCACATAGCACTTACATCCTTGGGAAAGGTATACATACAACTAATCTCTCTCTAGCTATGAAAAGGTGCCTATGGTGTAATGGTTTTTGTGGAAATAGACATAGCAATGTGGATGAGGCTTTTTCTCTTTCACATAGCACTTACATCCTTGGGAAAGGTATACATACAACTAATCTCCCTCTAGCTATGAAAAGGTGCCTATGGTGTAATGGTTTTTGTGGAAATAGACATAGCAATGTGGATGAGGCTTTTTCTCTTTCACATAGCACTTACATCCTTGGGAAAGGTATACATACAACTAATCTCTCTCTAGCTATGAAAAGGTGCCTATGGTGTAATGGTTTTTGTGGAAATAGACATAGCAATGTGGATGAGGCTTTTTCTCTTTCACATAGCACTTACATCCTTGGGAAAGGTATACATACAACTAATCTCCCTCTAGCTATGAAAAGGTGCCTATGGTGTAATGGTTTTTGTGGAAATAGACATAGCAATGTGGATGAGGC
Organism: Doryteuthis pealeii; assembly: GCA_023376005.1. Taxonomy (NCBI): domain Eukaryota; kingdom Metazoa; phylum Mollusca; class Cephalopoda; order Myopsida; family Loliginidae; genus Doryteuthis; species Doryteuthis pealeii. The sequence continues at coordinate 55,074,834 of CM042165.1, read as the reverse complement.
TTTTTCTCTTTCACATAGCACTTACATCCTTGGGAAAGGTATACATCCAACTAATCTCCCTCTAGCTATGAAAAGGTGCCTATGGTGTAATGGTTTTTGTGGAAATAGACATAGCAATGTGGATGAGGCTTTTTCTCTTTCACATAGCACTTACATCCTTGGGAAAGTTATACATCCAACTAATCTCCCTCTAGCTATGAAAAGGTGCCTATGGTGTAATGGTTTTTGTGGAAATAGACATAGCAATGTGGATGAGGCTTTTTCTCTTTCACATAGCACTTACATCCTTGGGAAAGGTATACATCCAACTAATCTCCCTCTAGCTATGAAAAGGTGCCTATGGTGTAATGGTTTTTGTGGAAATAGACATAGCAATGTGGATGAGGCTTTTTCTCTTTCACATAGCACTTACATCCTTGGGAAAGTTATACATCCAACTAATCTCCCTCTAGCTATGAAAAGGTGCCTATGGTGTAATGGTTTTTGTGGAAATAGACATAGCAATGTGGATGAGGCTTTTTCTCTTTCACATAGCACTTACATCCTTGGGAAAGGTATACATACAACTAATCTCCCTCTAGCTATGAAAAGGTGCCTATGGTGTAATGGTTTTTGTGGAAATAGACATAGCAATGTGGATGAGGCTTTTTTCTCTTTCACATAGCACTTACATCCTTGGGAAAGGTATACATCCAACTAATCTCCCTCTAGCTATGAAAAGGTGCCTATGGTGTAATGGTTTTTGTGGAAATAGACATAGCAATGTGGATGAGGCTTTTTCTCTTTCACATAGCACTTACATCCTTGGGAAAGGTATACATCCAACTAATCTCCCTCTAGCTATGAAAAGGTGCCTATGGTGTAATGGTTTTTGTGGAAATAGACATAGCAATGTGGATGAGGCTTTTTCTCTTTCACATAGCACTTACATCCTTGGGAAAGTTATACATCCAACTAATCTCCCTCTAGCTATGAAAAGGTGCCTATGGTGTAATGGTTTTTGTGGAAATAGACATAGCAATGTGGATGAGGCTTTTTCTCTTTCACATAGCACTTACATCCTTGGGAAAGGTATACATACAACTAATCTCCCTCTAGCTATGAAAAGGTGCCTATGGTGTAATGGTTTTTGTGGAAATAGACATAGCAATGTGGATGAGGCTTTTTCTCTTTCACATAGCACTTACATCCTTGGGAAAGTTATACATACAACTAATCTCCCTCTAGCTATGAAAAGGTGCCTATGGTGTAATGGTTTTTGTGGAAATAGACATAGCAATGTGGATGAGGCTTTTTCTCTTTCACATAGCACTTACATCCTTGGGAAAGGTATACATCCAACTAATCTCCCTCTAGCTATGAAAAGGTGCCTATGGTGTAATGGTTTTTGTGGAGATAGACATAGCAATGTGGATGAGGCTTTTTCTCTTTCACATAGCACTTACATCCTTGGGAAAGTTATACATCCAACTAATCTCTCTCTAGCTATGAAAAGGTGCCTATGGTGTAATGGTTTTTGTGGAAATAGACATAGCAATGTGGATGAGGCTTTTTCTCTTTCACATAGCACTTACATCCTTGGGAAAGTTATACATCCAACTAATCTCTCTCTAGCTATGAAAAGGTGCCTATGGTGTAATGGTTTTTGTGGAAATAGACATAGCAATGTGGATGAGGCTTTTTCTCTTTCACATAGCACTTACATCCTTGGGAAAGGTATACATACAACTAATCTCCCTCTAGCTATGAAAAGGTGCCTATGGTGTAATGGTTTTTGTGGAAATAGACATAGCAATGTGGATGAGGCTTTTTCTCTTTCACATAGCACTTACATCCTTGGGAAAGTTATACATCCAACTAATCTCCCTCTAGCTATGAAAAGGTGCCTATGGTGTAATGGTTTTTGTGGAAATAGACATAGCAATGTGGATGAGGCTTTTTCTCTTTCACATAGCACTTACATCCTTGGGAAAGTTATACATCCAACTAATCTCCCTCTAGCTATGAAAAGGTGCCTATGGTGTAATGGTTTTTGTGGAAATAGACATAGCAATGTGGATGAGGCTTTTTCTCTTTCACATAGCACTTACATCCTTGGGAAAGTTATACATCCAACTAATCTCCCTCTAGCTATGAAAAGGTGCCTATGGTGTAATGGTTTTTGTGGAAATAGACATAGCAATGTGGATGAGGCTTTTTCTCTTTCACATAGCACTTACATCCTTGGGAAAGGTATACATCCAACTAATCTCCCTCTAGCTATGAAAAGGTGCCTATGGTGTAATGGTTTTTGTGGAAATAGACATAGCAATGTGGATGAGGCTTTTTCTCTTTCACATAGCACTTACATCCTTGGGAAAGTTATACATCCAACTAATCTCCTCTAGCTATGAAAAGGTGCCTATGGTGTAATGGTTTTTGTGGAAATAGACATAGCAATGTGGATGAGGCTTTTTCTCTTTCACATAGCACTTACATCCTTGGGAAATATACATACAACTAATCTCCCTCTAGCTATGAAAAGGTGCCTATGGTGTAATGGTTTTTGTGGAAATAGACATAGCAATGTGGATGAGGCTTTTTCTCTTTCACATAGCACTTACATCCTTGGGAAAGGTATACATCCAACTAATCTCCCTCTAGCTATGAAAAGGTGCCTATGGTGTAATGGTTTTTGTGGAAATAGACATAGCAATGTGGATGAGGCTTTTTCTCTTTCACATAGCACTTACATCCTTGGGAAAGTTATACATCCAACTAATCTCTCTCTAGCTATGAAAAGGTGCCTATGGTGTAATGGTTTTTGTGGAAATAGACATAGCAATGTGGATGAGGCTTTTTCTCTTTCACATAGCACTTACATCCTTGGGAAAGTTATACACAACTAATCTCCCTCTAGCTATGAAAAGGTGCCTATGGTGTAATGGTTTTTGTGGAAATAGACATAGCAATGTGGATGAGGCTTTTTCTCTTTCACATAGCACTTACATCCTTGGGAAAGGTATACATCCAACTAATCTCCCTCTAGCTATGAAAAGGTGCCTATGGTGTAATGGTTTTTGTGGAAATAGACATAGCAATGTGGATGAGGCTTTTTCTCTTTCACATAGCACTTACATCCTTGGGAAAGTTATACATCCAACTAATCTCTCTCTAGCTATGAAAAGGTGCCTATGGTGTAATGGTTTTTGTGGAAATAGACATAGCAATGTGGATGAGGCTTTTTCTCTTTCACATAGCACTTACATCCTTGGGAAAGGTATACATACAACTAATCTCCCTCTAGCTATGAAAAGGTGCCTATGGTGTAATGGTTTTTGTGGAAATAGACATAGCAATGTGGATGAGGCTTTTTCTCTTTCACATAGCACTTACATCCTTGGGAAAGTTATACATCCAACTAATCTCCCTCTAGCTATGAAAAGGTGCCTATGGTGTAATGGTTTTTGTGGAAATAGACATAGCAATGTGGATGAGGCTTTTTCTCTTTCACATAGCACTTACATCCTTGGGAAAGGTATACATCCAACTAATCTCCCTCTAGCTATGAAAAGGTGCCTATGGTGTAATGGTTTTTGTGGAAATAGACATAGCAATGTGGATGAGGCTTTTTCTCTTTCACATAGCACATCCTTGGGAAAGTTATACATCCAACTAATCTCTCTCTAGCTATGAAAAGGTGCCTATGGTGTAATGGTTTTTGTGGAAATAGACATAGCAATGTGGATGAGGCTTTTTCTCTTTCACATAGCACTTACATCCTTGGGAAAGGTATACATACAACTAATCTCCCTCTAGCTATGAAAAGGTGCCTATGGTGTAATGGTTTTTGTGGAAATAGACATAGCAATGTGGATGAGGCTTTTTCTCTTTCACATAGCACTTACATCCTTGGGAAAGTTATACATCCAACTAATCTCCCTCTAGCTATGAAAAGGTGCCTATGGTGTAATGGTTTTTGTGGAAATAGACATAGCAATGTGGATGAGGCTTTTTCTCTTTCACATAGCACTTACATCCTTGGGAAAGTTATACATCCAACTAATCTCCCTCTAGCTATGAAAAGGTGCCTATGTGTAATGGTTTTTGTGGAAATAGACATAGCAATGTGGATGAGGCTTTTTCTCTTTCACATAGCACTTACATCCTTGGAAAGTATACATCCAACTAATCTCCCTCTAGCTATGAAAAGGTGCCTATGGTGTAATGGTTTTTGTGGAAATAGACATAGCAATGTGGATGAGGCTTTTCTCTTTCACATAGCACTTACATCCTTGGGAAAGGTATACATCCAACTAATCTCCCTCTAGCTATGAAAAGGTGCCTATGGTGTAATGGTTTTTGTGGAAATAGACATAGCAATGTGGATGAGGCTTTTTCTCTTTCACATAGCACTTACATCCTTGGGAAAGTTATACATCCAACTAATCTCTCTCTAGCTATGAAAAGGTGCCTATGGTGTAATGGTTTTTGTGGAAATAGACATAGCAATGTGGATGAGGCTTTTTCTCTTTCACATAGCACTTACATCCTTGGAAAGTATACATCCAACTAATCTCCTCTAGCTATGAAAAGGTGCCTATGGTGTAATGGTTTTTGTGGAAATAGACATAGCAATGTGGATGAGGCTTTTTCTCTTTCACATAGCACTTACATCCTTGGGAAAGGTATACATCCAACTAATCTCCCTCTAGCTATGAAAAGGTGCCTATGGTGTAATGGTTTTTGTGGAAATAGACATAGCAATGTGGATGAGGCTTTTTCTCTTTCACATAGCACTTACATCCTTGGGAAAGGTATACATACAACTAATCTCTCTCTAGCTATGAAAAGGTGCCTATGGTGTAATGGTTTTTGTGGAAATAGACATAGCAATATGGATGAGGCTTTTTCTCTTTCACATAGCACTTACATCCTTGGGAAAGGTATACATACAACTATTCTCCTCGTTATAGGTAAATAGTAGGGTAAAGAGGGCTCTTTAACCTTGGTTTGGCAACCAGTCTAGGAGAAGAAAAAGTACAACATCCTGATCAGCACTTTTCCACTCTCTCTGTCTCTCTCTCTGTCTCTGTCTCTGTCTCTTCCCCTGTGCAACCACACATGAATATAACAATAGTAATTATTAATTTCTGTCTTTTTTAAAAATGTTTTTATATCTATGAAGCTGGTAGCCTGAGAGAAGAAATTGAAGAAGAGAAAAATGTCCGATGTTTAATAGAAAAAGAACTGGAAGAATTTCAGAAATTGCTCAAACAGGTCAGAATATTAATTATTCTAAAGTTATTATTTCAAATTAACTGTTACTAAGGTGAATCAAAAGTTTTGCAATATCTTGATCTATGCGCAGCAAACTAGCATGTATATCACGGGACCAAAGCAGTTTAAGTCGTGGAAAATACCTGGTGTGGTTGGTAGTACCATGGTAGTTGGTGCACTGACACATTGTGTACCGCTCCACTCCATGTGGGATTCGAAAGTTGTTATTTGAGAACTTATGCTTTGTGGAAGCAAACAAAAATATTTATTACTCTAAATTTTTTGGCTCAAGTGCTCGTACATTCTGCTTTTATAGTGAAAAGGTAAATGGGTGGGGGGAGGAAGAGAAAAGAGGAGGGGTTATTGGTGTGTAGTGTAGAGGAATGAGAAAGCAAGTCAGGTGGGCTTATTATGTGGGGAATGATATTTTTATTTTTATGGGGTCAGTCAGTTGATTTTGAAGAGAATATCATATTTCGAGTGTCATGTCAAATGTGTATCAAGGGGCAGGGGATATTATTATATATATATATATATATATATATATATATTTATTTATTTATTCATATTAACTTATTTCAAATTAACTGCTACTGGAATCAATCAAAAGTTTTTCACCCAGTCAGTTGGAGCTTTAGAATACATCGACTGCACCCCTGTAGAGGGATAAGACCCCCCCCCCCTAATGGGGTGGGGGGCACTTGTTGGCCATGGGTGGTGATCCGTGATATTTAAGGATGGAATCCTGGTGGCTGAGCAGTCCATGACATACAACACTCCACTTTGGCCTTACTTAGTCTAGACGGGTGTCAGAGAGGCCCCCTCCAATCAGTCAGCTGGTCAGATCAAGCCCTAGCATCTACATGATTGTCCCAACTCTATTGCCCTTATAGCAAGCCCTACCCCTTTTATCATATATGTGCTAGAAGGTGGTGGCTGAAGGTCTTCATGTTCTAGGTGGGATGTTAAAGGGGTACTCCACATTCCTCAAACCTCTAATTCTGGAGCTCTGGGGAATGTGGAGTACCCCTTCATCACCATTACTCCCAGAGTGGCAGCACTCCACATTCCCCAGAGCTCCAGAACTGGAACTTCACCATCAGATAGAGTTTAATGTCATACCCAAGACAATAAGACCCTCAGCCACTGCTTTCTAGCACATATATGATAAAAAAGGTTGGGAGGGTTGCCATAACGGCAATAGGGTTGGGACAATCATATAGGTGCTAAGGCTTAATGTGACCAGCCAGTTGATTCGAGGGGGCCTCTCTGATCACCCGTCTAGCCTAAGTAAGGGCCAAAGGGGAGTATTGTATGTCACGGACTGCTCAGCCACCAGGGTTCCATTCTTAAGCATCATGGGTTGCCATCCACGGCCAATAGGTGGCCCTATTGGGTGGGGGGGGGTCTTACCCCTCTGCAGAAGTGCAGTCAGTGTATTCTAAAGCCCCTGTCAACAGGGTTGGATAGATAGATAGATAGATAGACAGATAGATAGATAGATAGATAGATAGACTAGGATAGACTAGGATAGATAGTATTAGTATTTATTATACCAACACACAACTTTTGCTGTTTGAGAGAATTTGATATTAAAAAAAAAGTGAAAAATCGACCTACCCTATTGTGCAGGTCTGATTGGTTGTATCTCATGTAAGGTATTAAATTAATGTTACATAATTGATAGGTAGCCTATTAATTATGGACAGTAAATGTAGTGTAGATTTAAAAATTATGCTTAGTGGAAAACACAGGAAAAGTGATTGACATTCATTAACCCTGAGTTGACCTATCCTTCTAGTTCACCAGCGCGAACCATGGGAAATGAGTTTAGAAAATCAGTCTTTGTAGTTCTGATCTAGATTTTTGTTCTGGCATTTTGTTAAAGTCCCAGTGGTGTAGCCATACAGTAGCACTGACATGGCCACAGCTTGGAAGAATTCTCACTTTATCTTATCAGAGATCAGATTTCCATATGATCAATAATCTGTTTATAGTGGTCCATGCCTTTCCTATGTGTATATTGGCATTGCTTTATGTAGATAAGATATTACTACCTAGGTATATATTATCATTATTGTTACTGTCTTTTAATTTTAATTAAACAAGTTGATTTTTTAAAAATTTTCAGGCAGAGAAACACGCATTTGAAAAAGATAAAGATTTGTGTATAACGTTGAAAAGAATGCGTCAATATGAGGTAAAAATCATGGTAAACCATTTTCATTCTTCTTAATAGAAAATTTGGTGCATATCGCATAAAAGTGTCCTGGCTTTCTGCCCTAAAAAAACGCTAAGTGGTACCTGCTGAAAAACCAACCAGCACTACGATTGAACTCCCTAGCTGTTTGAAGATGTTTTTCCTGAAAAGTTAATGCGATATGAAAAGCGATATCCCCCCCCCCCCAGTATATATATATATATCGAAACAGTCTGTACAGTGTTCTGCATAGCGAGCCATCCTTTGCCGGGTTTCACTTGTCAAGATTATTTTCTATAATTATCGAATTTTATGTGATACATGCATTATAATTGCCTTCAAGCAAAATATAAATAATAATATATATATATATATACATTTTGAATTAAAGTAAAAAAGAATATGTAAATATTTTGATTTTTTATTTGTACTTGATTGTATTGATTGTTCTTCGAAACTCGGTCGTATTTATTCAAAAATACGTGACAGTTTTTTTAATTAAAATAAAATGAAAATACAGAAAAATAAGATGTTTTAAAGGGGGGGGGCGGTAAATATTTACATTTATTTGTCGATAAAAAACGTGGCTGATGGCTTACTTTTAACGCCTTCAAACCACTAAAAAAGTTATTTGTTGATAAAAATGTCTTCAAACCCCTAAAAAAATATTTTAAAGAGGAGGAGGGTTAAAATCTTTACATTTACTTGTCGAGAAAAGACTTGGGGTGTGGTGGGGGTTAAAATATTGCTTTAATATCGCATTAACTTTTTGGGAAAAATGCCTTCAAACAGCTAGGGAGTTCGATCGTAGTGTGGATTGGTTTTTCAGCAGGCACCATTTATCTGTTTTTCAGAGCAGGAGGCCAGGATGCATTTATGTGATAATTCCCGAAAATTCTCTTTATTTTTTTTGCTACTTAAGATTTGTGTGTAAAAAATAGAAAACCAAAGTATTCCAAAAAGATGAATTTATTTTGATGGTGAAATCAATGTTATAAAGTTTTGGTTTTTGCAACCGTCATCAGGACTTGAATTATGGAGGCTGTCTAGATGACTTATGAAAAATGTGAGAATGGTAATTTGTTCTCATTCCATTAACCATAACCAAGTACACATGGTGCAATGGATTTAAGGGTTGAACTAATACAGTTCTCAGTGACAATCATCTGTAGGTTGCAGGTTCAATCCTGGTCTAGAAGAAAATTTTAAAATCAACAATGTTGATACTATTGTGGCGGACTCGAAGTTCTTACTACGACGAACAAAAGTCAAATGACAAAAATTAATAGTTTGTGCATGGGATTGCACACCCTAGTAAAAGAAGAAAATTAAAATAAAAATTTGTACATTTTCAACCAACCAGAGACGTTCGCGCCTAAAAGGAAATCTATTAAATAGACCCCTTTTGGAGCCTACCCTCGGACTATAAAAAAAAACAACTTTTCGGATCCCAACCAGAAAGAAATTATTCTCCAAACCAAATCCACGTCACTTTAAAGTAAGACAAAGCACATTCACTTATAAGAAGGTATGAACTAATATCTATCTGTCTATCTCTCTTTATCAACCTTTTACGAGATCATCAGTATTACTTGCTACTGACTGCCGTGTGACTTTGAACTCTTACCCTTTCTTTCTCACTTCATAACTTATAACATATTTTCTTACATGTTATAATGAACTTTTAAAAAAACAAAATTACATTTTGTACACAAGAGTACTGAAAGAACTTTGCTTGGTATTATGCATTACGTTTTTGTAAACTTTTTCTCAATACAAGTTGTTTGTTTTAATATTGAGTCTTGTTATTTATGCCATTTGCCTGCAGTAATTGAATGTTTTATGGTGTCTTTAAATGTTTGAATATTTTATTGATTATTGACCTCAAACTGGTGACCTTAATACTAAAACATCAAACAGCCCTTACATCCACCATACTATATATAGATGGAATATATATGGAACTATATATAGATATAAATTAGATTGTAACGAATGTAATGGCTGATTATAGAGTATATATTATAGATAAATAAAAAATTAAGCCCATTAACATAACCTGAATTGCTTCCTAGAACTTCATTCCATCTATCAACAAACTTTTTTTGATTTTCATAGGTTTCCATACTTTAAAGTTATGAACATTATCTTTTGGTCAGTACTAACAAAAAGCTCCACTTACTTTGATGAAATAAATTTTATTTCATGGATTTTCTTTTTTTTTTGTTTGTTGTTGTCTTTTGTCAGTTGAAAAATTCTCTAAAAATCCAATATGGCTGACTGGTGTTTTATGTAACATTTAATTTAAACAAAAAATCTTGCTGCATTTTCAGAAACATTATGGACTTTAATAGTTTTTATATATATATATATAAACCTTATATATGATTATATATAAGGTTTATATATCTATAAATACATAATTTTTATATTATTATATTTTTTATATGATATTTTTATAACATAATTATTGAAGTCAGTTAGTCTACTGTTGGTTTGAATAACAGCAACTAACTAAGCACAACTGAAGCAGTGTCCAAGACAGTTGGCATTTACAGAAATCAAGAATAGTCCATTCATGCATTTGGGTGACTCCACTCCCTGAGCTCCGATTGGCTACTTGGTCTCTATGACATTGTGGAGTTCCACAAACCCCCTGTCAGTCTGCAGCAGAACTGCGACAGGACGGGATTGTACCAAGTTACAACCGGTTGCCGCCGTGTCTCACCAATTTGACGGCAATTGGAACTTAGCTTGATTATTCTTCAATAATATTGTAAAATATTGTAAATATATTTTAACTTTAATTTATAGTGTAAATTTTAGTGTAACTTTATATATTTAAGTAAAAAATTGTAAATATATTTTATAATATAATATAATATTCATATATTATACTATATTTTTATATTATATTTTTCGTATTATATATAAGGTTTATATATAAGAGTTTATATATATAAAATAAATCTTATTTCAAGGATCTTCATTTTTTTTGTTGTTGTTGTCTTTTGTTAGTTGAAAAATTCTCTAAAAATCCAATATGGCTGACTGGTGTTTTATGTAACATTTAATCTAAACAAAACATCTTTTCTGCATTTTCAGAAACAATATGGACTTGTAGAAGCAATGGAAGAAGTAAAAAGTTTGCAACAAAAATTGAAGTTTCGAGATCGGTAAAAAAATGTCCTTTAAAGATTTTAGAAAAAGTTTGTATTATATAGATTTATATAAGTTGAAAAGATAAATGGGAGAAAAATATATACGGTTTGGGGTAATCTAAACATTAGTTGCATAAATGAGAGTAACCTCCCCTAGCTTGTTTCACTTTGGGGAAGCCGTTTGTTTTGGTCGTCCATTTTCATTTCACCATAAATCTACACTGAAAATACAAATTTGTTTGAATCAATACAACTGCATGTTTTAACACGAAAATATCATAAAATGTGTTCTTAATAACAATTAAGTTCATTTCAAATAATGCGCAAGCACAATTAAGAACACGTTTTATGTTGCAGTGCTTGGATCCCACTAGCAAAAAAAGTCATCAACAGCAGATATGGCATCATCATATGAACTTTTCAGCCTATGAACTTTTCAGCCTATGAACTTTTCAGCCTATCCTTGTGGGTGTGTGTGTATGTACGTTCGTGTGGATGTGTGTGTGTGTATGTTCGTGTGTACGTTCATGTATGTGTGTGTGTATGTGTATGTACATTTGTGTGTGTGTGTGTGTATACGTTCGTGTGTGTGCATGTATGTATGTGTGTGTGTACATTCGTGTTTGTGTGTGCGCGTGTGTATATACATTCGTGTGTGTGTGTGTGTGTGTGTGTGTGTGCGTGTGTATACATTCGTGTGTGTGTGTGTGTGTGTGTGTGTATGCATTCGTGTGTGTGTGTGTGTGTGTGTGTGTGCGTGTGCATGTGTATACATTCGTGTGTGGTGTGTGTGTGTGTGTGCGTGCGTGTGCGTGCATGTGTACGTTCATGTGTGTGTGTGTGCGTGTGTGTGTGTGTGCACGTGTTCATGTGTGTGTGGTGTGTGTGTGTGTGTGTGCGTTCTTTATAATGTATTTTAAGACTGTTATTTAGTGAATGATTTTTAATTTCCTTTCATTTCTCTTTTGTTTCAGGAGGATTGAAGAACTTGTTCAACTCATAAACAGATATGACGAGGATCTTAGTCAACAAATGGAAGAGAAAGAAAAAACAGAAACAAAAATAATTGCAACAAAATAAAAATAAAACAAAAAATTTGATTTTTGTTGACATAGAATAATAAAGTAAAGTCATCAGGGTGGCCTAAAGTTGGTATCAGACAGACAGCGAGTGAGTCTATCCCATTTTCACTAGCGCTAGACCAAGGAGATTGTTTTTTCAGTATCTGAGGTTGGCTACTTAATCACTGATACTGAGAGATGTCCATTTGCAATCATTAATAAAGGACTTGCAATACCGAGGAGCACCAAGGAATAACCAAAGGATTCTTTACCGCTGGACATAATGTCTGTAATTTATAAATCATTCAGTATTGTTTATTTTGGTCAGTAGCGGAAATGGATGAAAATTGATATCTATCTCTTAAGGCATGTTGAATTGAAAGAGGGACAAATTTGAGCTTTTTTCCTTAATTACCTGTGTGGCGAGAGAGAAGGCTTACCTCGTGGGGCAAAGCATGCATGGACCTGTCTCCATTGCAGGATTAGTGAAAACAATTTTGGTTTGGTTTGGTTTGTTTTGTTTTACGGCATATCAACCTCAGTGGGTCATTTAATGCAGATAAAGTTTTGAAATAAATCAATCCTTAATGGATAATACAATTTTTTTATAAATACATTTTTCTATTTAACCCATAGATGGGACCCTAACAGGTACTACCACTCCGGGTCAGAGTGGACCAAGGAGCAATGGTGATGAAGGGGTGCTCCACATTCCCCAAACCTCACAAACTGGAACCTCACCATCAGATAGAGTTTAATGTCATTCCCAGGACATGTAGACCCGCAGCCACCGCCTTCTAGCACCCATATGATAAAAAGGGGTTGGGGCTTGCCATAATGGCAATAGGGTTGGAAAAATCATATAGGTGCTAGGGCTTGATGTGACCAGCTGATTGATCGGAGGGGGCCTCTCTGACCGCTCCATCTAGCCCAAGATAGGGCCAAAGTGGAGTATTGCAAGTTATGAACTGCTCATCCACCTGGGCTCTATCCTTACGCATCACGGGTCGCCACCCACGGCCAACAGGTGGCCCCATTGGGGGAGTCTTACCCCTCTGCAGAGGTGCAGTCGGTGCATTCTAACACCCCAGCCGACAGAATAATATATTTTAATAATATCTTATTATAATGGAGGTAGTGAGTTTGTTAGTCTGTAACCGAAATTATATTACTACTCAAGTCACAATTCCCTTAGTTATTGACATCCCATTCTCCATGATTTTATTTCTATTTAAACCTTAAATATTATAAAATTGTTTTACATTATTAATACTGTTGATCATTACTAAATACTAATAACATGCAATTGTATTTAAAAAAAAAAATTTCTTAAATTTGAAATAGATCAAAGGTTGAAAGTCAGTTCTGGCTCTGTGTGATGCGAGGTGTGGTGTGGTGTGGTATGGGTATAGTATGGTGTGCAGCGGGGTGCAGTGTGGGTATAGTATGGCGTTCCTTTATATCGGCCTGGCGTGTCTCTTCTCTGGCGGTCTGCCATTAACTGAACTTTTGACTTTAAGTTGGCTTGTATATATAGCAAAAATTAGGCTTGAGAAGACCTTTGAAGGATTTTAGGGGGAAGATTTTTTATTGGTTTAAAAACATTAAATAGTGGATATTTTTATTGTTTATAAATTTTGTTTTTCAACCGGAAGTTTTGCTGGAGCCTATGCGTAGAACCATGTTATTTTGGTCTCTTCGTTTTAGGCTACCGTTAAGTTAACTTCCGTTTCTGGTCTGCAACTTATGTTTTGTTTTGTTGGCGAGTGTATGTATCTGTTTATTGCGGTGTGTGTGCAAATTGATTTGTTGAACCTTGCGAATCAAGAGATATCTATATTTGTGTATATAACATAAATGTATCTTTTTAAAAATAAGAGAGAATATAGTGTTATAGGGATGTAGCAGCCGGTGGGGGGAGTCCAGCCCTCCTATTTTTATCACTTGTAATATTTTTACAGAGTTTTAGTTTAACAAAATACAAGAAAGAAATACAAGAAAAAATCAGTCCCCCCCACAAAAAAAAATATTGCTCCAGATTTTTAATGCTTAGCTTAAGGCAGATGGTAGAGAAGGAAGATTGTGTTGCGTTATGCTAATCGTGTCAATTCAAATCTTGTCTTTTATCTGAGTTGTGGTAAACAAGTAAATATCTAACTTGCCAAGCAGCCCCCAAATATTTTTCTAATCCATTTAATTTTCAAAATTTAATCCTGTTAGTTCCAGTTTTCTACTCGTAATAGATTTGTCTTTAATTGTTTACTAACCGCTTCCTTCTTAAAAGGTAAAGACCATTAACAACACAATTATGTTAAAAAGTGTTTTATTTGCTGGTTAAATTCATGATATAAAAGAAAAATGATTTCCTTTTGTGTTGGACAGGGAGTGGCTCAAGTGGTTGATATAGGTACTAAGAGGAGATAACTCTAAACCAATGTAATGGCTGGCTGCGGTAAAGAGGACTATCACTTGCATCAACGGAATTCTTATTTCTTGATATTTCTTTCGGTTGACACATAATTTTTTAATTTTCTTTGTCCACGTAAGTACCAACATGTATCTACCTTCCTATCTTCATTATCAGTGATCAGAGTTGTTTTTTCATACTTCGTCTTCGTCGAACACGTTCTCTTTCCTTTTTTTGTTTTTATTTGATTTAATTTTTTATGGAATTGTAAAAGAAAATATCTCTATTTTTGTGTTATTTCAAAAAATATCATCCGCTAAGAGATAATTAATTAGACAAAAAATTGTTTTGTTTTAGACATATGTACGACTTATAACAGGTCTTGAAAAGGCGTGAAACAACAGTATTTTTTTTTACATGGCAGAGTTATTTATATTATTCGGTTCACGTTTTTATTTTTCTCGCTCGTTCATAATTAAAAAAAATAAAACTTGATGTCTCGATAAAAAAATCGTATTTTATTATATATATAAAAAAAATTTAAGAAAGATGTTTAAACTAAACTTTCATCATTTTTATAAATAATCTATTTTTAATACGAAAAAAAAAATCTAACAAGATAACATTTTTTTTTTTACAATTTTTATTTCTATGGTGTTGCAGAGAAGAGAATAATTTTTATTTACTTTCTCTTTCATTTTTTTTTTCTTTCTTGGAATTACTCCATTGCTTAAAAAGAACAATAAAATGAAAGTTTAATTTTGGTTTTAGATGAAAATTTATGACTATTTTGTTTTGATCTGCAAAAATTTATGCAAAAATGTAATTTCCATTTATCCGCCCCCTAGACACCACACTAAACAGTTACAGGTTTTCTAAACACGAAATAGTTAAATTATAAATGAAGGTGGTAAAAGACTAAAGAAATATGAGCGATGGATGAATTGTAATTAGTTAAAGACGTACTTTTTTTTTACTTAACTGTTCAGTAAAAATAAAATAAAGTAAATTGTTAGTTCATTACAATTGAGCAGAAGGCCTCAGATTACAATAATAAAAGGACTTTATTTGAATAAAACGAGTTCTGTGTAGTGTAGAGTACTCATTCATTGTTATTATTCCCAGGTCCACTCTGTCCGGGAGTGGTAGTACCTGTTAGTCTCGAATAGATATGTTTAAAAATCATTCGTATTCAATAGGACTGTGTGAAAAAAAAACCCCAAAGAAACAACAAAACAAAACCTCTCAAGAAACGACTATACAAGAAATAGAAATATTAACGTACAATGGACGTGATTCCCTAAATTAGGCATACAATAACCCTAGACTAATTGACATGCCTTTAAAATCAATCTATTCTGTAGAAAAAACAAACAACAACAACAAAACAAACATGTGATAGACTATTTCTCTTTGCCATATTTAACGACATTGTTTTAGACATTTTTCCGATGCTACCTTAGAAAAATAATGTCTAAAAATGTTTGGCTTCGGGTTACCCTTAGCACGCTTTTAACCTGGACTACATTCACTGGTATTTATTCAGTATCAAGTACGTTATTTTTGTCGACAATCAGGTTCATTTGTTAGTGTCAGTAATAAGGTTTTTGCCCGAAGGAATGTATTAAAGATCAATAGTGTATATATCATAACTCTTTTTGTCTCACTAGTTCATATGGAAATTGTTGTATCGTGTGACTCGACTGTGAATATTTTTTTTAAAGACAGGTGTTCGTTTTCCTTACCTGTTCACTACAACAGACCATATTAGTAGCACCTATAGCTCCCCCTCTCTCTCTATCATATATATATAAAGAGAGAGATATGCTGATACGGACGAGCCCTGCGTCCCTGAGACATAATAATCTAAAAGGACGCAGTAAAATCCTATCCATGCGTCCCAGTGTTTTCTTTTTCTTCCCTCATCATTTCAAACTAACTGTAAATACATTTCAATAGTTTCTCAGAAACGAATTACACAGAATAGGTTACAAGGCAGGAGTTAGATGGCTTTAGTTGGGACCCATAAGTTTTCCCAGGGACTCATTTAAAGCAAATATGTGCGTCCCAGGATGCACTAACTAAAAAAAGCTATCAGCATCACTATATATATATATATATATATATATATATATATATATATGAAAAGAGAGAAATATAGATATAACAGACTTAGATAGATATGAACATACTTAGGTAGGTAGATAGATAGATTTGGTTTATTTGTTAAATGGCATATCAACTCCTTATGGGTTATATAATGCCAAGATTTGATTAATTTGTAAAAATTTGACTAATCCTGTGTAGAATAATCATACTACGTTCCAATTACCGTCGAATTGGTAAGACAAAGCAACAAGTTGCCATAACTCAATACGGATCTAATCTTGTTGCAATCCTACTGCAGAATGCCAGAGTATTTATGAAGCCTGATAACATCATAGAAACCAAGCAGCTAATCAGGACTCAAGGAATGGAATCCCCCAAATACATCAATGGACTATTCTTGAGTTCCATAAGTACCAGCTGTTTTGGGCACTAGTTCAGTTGTGCTTAGCCAGTTGCTGTTGTCCATGCCAACAGTATAGTGACTGACTGACTTCAATATCCTGATTATATATTTAGTGATCCTTTGCATTCTTTAAATACGTCTTTTTAAATTGCGCTTTTTTTTGGTTAAACTTGCAAATCGTCTTCAAAATTAAAACGGAAACTTATTTGGTGATCCATGACAGTTTAACTACAGTGTATGAATTAATTTTTTTGCGAATTGGATTACGGTTTAGGGGTTTGGAGATTAAGGTTGTTTTTAATTATGTATTGCTTAAAAAAAACAACAAAATACCTCAAATTACTATACATTTAATGTTGAAAAATGATTTTTTAAAATCCAAGTTTAATTGAAATTATACATTGCAATACTAACACAAACAACTGAGACTACCGTTGGATTCAATAATCAATTTCAATGGTTAATTAAATGCATTGCAATTTTTTTTTTAAAGCAATACGTAATTAAAAACAACCTTAATCACCAAACCCCTAAACCGTAACCCAATTAGCAAAAAAGTTCATTCATACCCTGTAGTTAAACTGTCATGGATCCCCAAATAAGTTTCCATTTTAATTTTGACGACGATTAACCCTTTTTTATTATGTCTATAATCATTTTTTTTCTCTATATTTATAAGATATCAAGTATTCCTATCTAATACTGAATAATTTATATAGCATTTTATATGGTTTAAAATAACTTTTCATATTTGATGATAATTTGTTTGCACACAGTTATATGATACCAAGTATTTCTATCTAACATCAATAATATAAACCTGAGTCTTGACCATCTGGTGTTTTAATTTTGGGAAAATACTTTTTTTCCCACTGTATACACACAAGTTTAATCATTTTAAGTCATCCATACTTCAGCTATCCCATGAAATGTTGGTAAATTTAAGCAAGATTTCATATATGGGTTAGGAAAGCAGACTCAATAGTACACACTTGGCATTTAAACTGAGAGGTTTGTATTATTTGGACTATTATCCTTATCTTTATTGTTATCTCCACAACGTTTCGGGTGATGTGCCCTCTGACCTTCTTCAGGTATTTCTTGTCAGACTCGGGAACCTCCTCAAACTCTGGAACATTCTTGTTGAACTCGGGGAGCATTCATAGAACTTCAAACTTAACCCTTTATTCAATCCACTGGGGTGGGGGTGTAGACTGTTGTCATTTCGTTAACCGTGAGAGATTTGCTTTATCCATTACTAGACAAAATGTGACCCATTGGGTCACCCATTCAGCTCTGGGTAGATAATTGAGATTAGGGAAAAGTGAGTTAGCAAAGTGAATAAAATTTAAGAATAAATAAATATGTCTGGACAAAACTTTAAAATCATTTTGTAAGCTTTCTAAGAAAGGGAATGTTTGACCTAATTTGAATTACCAGTTGTGGCTTGTGAAATTTAACATAGAAATACATTTCAAATTCTCCCATCTCTCTCTCTCTCTCTCTCTCTCTCTCTCCTCTCCTAGAGAAACTAACATTATATAACAAGGAACTAATCAAGAGATACATAGAGAGGAAGAAAGAGATAGACACAGTAAAGTAAGAGATTGGTCAGTTTTTGACTTAATTGCAATTTATGACTAATTAGAACCAATTAAAACGGAATTTTTTTCAAACATAATTCAGTCTTAAAAGTAAGGAATAATTTAGTATAATTTTTGTGTCATTAAACTAAACAGTAAAAAAGCCTTTAGGGAATAAAAGTTGATTAACTCAGCTTTAGTATAATAATAGATAATACAACAGAGACTTGGATTTGTAGATAAAATGTTTGCCTGTTCTAACTTGTAAACAAGAAGTTTTGTGATTGACTGAGTCTGTTTTTTTTTTTTTTAAATTTTTTTTTAATGTGTATCAGAAAATTGAGCTGTGGATCGAACTCTTGTCCAATGGTTTGTAAGATCGAAATGTTTATAACTGTATCATACACATGCATGGAGTTTGTATAAATTCAACTATATAGATAGATATGAATAGACCGAGATAGATAGATATGAACAGACTGAGATATATATACAATGAACTACATTGTGTATAAACAAGACCATCTGATATGTAGGTCTCGCTAGGCCTGTATGTATACGTAGGTCTCGGTATAAACCAGGACAATAGATTTAAAATATCTTTTTTTTTACTAGGCTGTTGTTTACGATTAAATTATTTCATTTATAAGATATCAAGTATTACTAAATAATTTATATAGCATTTTATATGGTCTAAAATAACTTTTCATATTTGATGATAATTTGTTTGCACACAGTTATATGATACCAAGTATTTCTATCTAACATCAATAATATGAATCTGAGTCTTGACCATCTCCTGGTATTTTAATTTTGGGAAAATACTTTTTTTTCCCACTGTTTACACACAAGTTTAATCATTTTAAGTCATCCATACTTCAGCTATCCCATGAAATGTTGGTAAATTTAAGCAGGATTTCATCACATATGGGTTAGGAAAGCAGACTCAATAGTACACACTTGGCATTTAAACTGAGAGGTTTGTATTATTTGGACTATTATCCTCATCTTTATTGTTATCTCCACAACGTTTCGGGTGATGTGCCCTCTGACCTTCTTCAGGTATTTCCTTTTGGACTTGGGGAACCTCCTCAAACTCGGGGAACCCCTTCCTCAAACTCTGGAACCTTCTTGTTGAACTCAGGGAGCCTTCATAGAACTTTGAACCTAACCCTTTATTCAATCCACTGGGGTGGGGGTGTAGTTAGTCTGTTCTCAATCTGTTAACCATGAGAGATTTGCTTTATCCATTACAACAGAGACTTGGATTTATAGATGAAATATTTGCATGTTTAACTTGTAAACAAGAAGTTTTGTGATTGACAGTATGATACACAATGAACTACATTGTGTATAAACCAGGACAATAGATTTAAGATCTTTTTTTTTTTTTTTTTGACTAGGATGTTGTTTACGATCCAAATGTTTTAATGGGTTAAGCATTCAGCCTTTCTTTATGTTATGTCCTTAAAAGGAATACAATCAGAGCAGGTTGTAGTTGGGTGGAAGAACCAGTTAACAGGTTCGTAGATTAACGTAGAAGGTTTTATTGCAGAGAGATACAATAAGACATACAAGGAATAGTGATGGCAAGCCCAACCGCTTTTATCATATGGGTGCTAGAAGGCGGTGGCTGTAGGTCTACATGTCCTGGGAATGACGTTAAACTCTATCTGATGGTGAGGTTCCAGTTTTGGAGGTTTGGGGAATGTGGAACACCCCTTCATCACCATTGCTCCCTGGTCCACTCTGACCCAGAGTGGTAGTACCTGTTAGGGTCCCATCTATGGGTTAAATAGAAAAATGTATTTATAAAAAAATTGTATTATCCATTAAGAATTGATTTATTTCAAAACTTTATCAGCATTAAATGACCCACTGAGGTTGATATGCCGTAAAACAAACCAAACCAAACCAAACCAAAAAGTAAAGTCGTAGGAGTGGCCTAATATCGGTATCAGCCAGACAGCGAGGGAGTCTATCCCCTTTTCACTAGCGCTAGACCAAGGAGATTATTTCAGCATCTGAGGCGGAGTGCCATAACTACCATCAGCTCCTCACTTTACCGCACAGATCCCTGTGCTACTCATACACTGAGTTAGCGAGGGCCGGTATCGAACCAAGAACCTTGTGATTCCTAGCCGAATACTCTACCGACTGAGCTAAACTGGCCCTTCTTATCCTTTGAGGATATAAAGGGTACATATCCCCCCCTCTTCCCAAAAGAATTTGTGGTACAATTATAGTATGTGGCCTATCTTTTGAATGAGGCCTACAAAATCATGTCTCTCATAGTATGTGGCCTACCATAAAAAGCATATAAGTTTATAATAATAACTCCTAACCCTATTTTAGAATATTATATATCTAATTCATGTAAATTATGGATAAATTCTTTTTTTAATTATTCTTAATTACTATATACAGCTTATGAATGAATTGCATTTCTTGAAATTGAATATATGTGAAAAATAATTAGTTTCAATAAATTGCCCACTACTTATATCTATAAATATACTCTTACTGAGGTAGGGCACATTCAAACCGGGTAGGTCACATACTATAACAGAATCAAAAAGGTAGGCCACATACTATAGCGGCACCGATCATTCATTTAGTTACAGTGATGCTTATCTATGTATTGTTCCTTAATTGTATGACTGTTATCATCTTGCAACACCCTCTGGTTAAAAATGAGACCATCCAAATCGCCCAAGATAAAAAAGCAAAAATATAAATCCTGATTATCTGGCGTTGCTTATCCACCGAATTCTTATTTATTATAAGTGTTGTCACCTCAGCTACATAATGGACCATTCTGTTTTTATTATAAAGAAAGGGAAGAAAAAGAATATTAAACAGAAAAATATAAGAACGAAAGAAAGAAAGAATGGGGAAGATATAGAGGGGGTGAGCGTGTGGAAGTAATAACGCTAATCTGTTTCAATTGAACGTAATGAAAAGATGAAAAGAAACAAAAAGTGAGAGAGAGAGAGTTAAATCAAGATTATCATACTTTACATATTCAAATATACAATAGCTCAAGTAAACATATCAAACATAATAATTGAATTATCATACTGTATTATATCCACAGGTCATGCTGGTAGTACCTTTCTAATGTACTACATCCTGGGATGCACGGATTTGATTTGAATGAGTCCCCGGGAAAGTTTCTTAATAAATTGTAGGGTTTTTATTCATGATCTGGGGAAACAACTAAAGCCATCTAGCCCCTATCTTGTATCCCAAACTGTGTAATTCATTTCTAAGAAAATATTGAAATGTACTTACAGTTAGTTTGAAATGGTGGGGGTTGGGAAGAAAAAAGCCCCCCCCCCCCCCAAAGAAAAAAACAAAAAACAAAAAAAAAAAACAGAAGGGTCAAGCAATACCAGAGTTAATGTGTTCTAAGCCCCACTGAGAGGTCAAACAAATGCCTGCATAAGGCTGGCAAATACAATGGAGAAAACATTGTGATAATAACAACCAAGATAAGGATACTCATTCAAATAAATTTCAGTATATTGCAAGATATCTATCAATAATGGAGATTTGGTCTCTATTCATATGTAACCAAAACTAAATCACTGCTTATGTCATAATTACTGAAATCTTCAATAAATAGAATAAAAAAACAATTAATAAAATAAATAAAAGGTGTTCCTTATAATTCAACATTTGAATCCTTTTCATTGTAATAGATAACTATATATTATTTAAATAAATAAACTATATAAGCTATGAAATTAATTAAAAAATTGTATTACTCTAAATGGAAAAGAATTATTTGTGAAATTTGTAATCAATTTTTAAAATTATTTTTTACTCTCTCCAGTAACAAGAAGTTAACTAAAATTTTACAAATAAATAAATACTTATGATTTTGTGTAAAATTTATGTGTAAAATATTTAGAATTATTATTTAATTAATAATTGATAGATGTGCACAACATTTTATTTGAGGGCGACAGAACTAAGTTTCCATTTCAAATTGTTTTATTTTTCACTCCTTTAATAAATTTGATGATTTTTACTTACTCAATGATGCTGATAGCTTTTTAATTTAATGCATCCTGGGATGCATGGATTTGATTTGAATGGGTCCCAACTAAAGTTTCTTAATAAATTGCAGCGTTTTAATCCATGAACAACTAAAGCTGTTTAACCCCTACCTTGTACTCTATACAGTGTAATTCGTTTCCAAGAAAATATTGAAATGTATTTACACTTAGCTGGAAATGGTGGGGGGAGAAAAAAAAGACTGGGATGCATGGATACGATTTTTCTGCGTCTTTTTAGATTTTTATGTGTCAATGACGCAGGACGTGTACCTATCAGTATATGTGCTTACTTATGATCAAAACTCTCTGACATAGAATTTTTAACCTTCTCTTTCAAAAATAAATTTTGACACTGCCTGGAGGGTGTTTTTTTGCTTGTTTATATAATAAATGTAAATGATTATTTTATATCCAGTTTAAAAAAAAAATTATTTTCTCATTTAAAAAAAAAAAATCTTTTTATTTTTTATTTTCAGCTTGGTCCAGTGTTGGTCTGAAAATGGACGGACGAAGGAACCGAGGATCTCTTCTTATTCTCATCTTTCTCTTTGACCACCTGATGAAACTTGGTGGCTGGACACACATCCCTCCGATCACTTTGCTCACAACCTTAGGACATGTGGCCATTCACTATGAAGACTATTTCCTTCCACGGCCGATATTTCCTTCCATAGAAAAAGCTTGTATCAGTGTCTACCATGTGTGGACGCACAAACAGTGGCAACGTCTTCTCTATGGCGCCTTCTGCCATTTTAATGACATGCACCTTTATTATAACATGTGTTCGTTTCTCACCAAAGGTGTAATGCTTGAAAAAAAATTGTCAAGTGAATTTTTCGCTTTCATGTTGGTTGTCTTTACCTTCTTATCAGGGGCTCTTTTAGTTGCTTTCAATTATCTTTTAATTATCGTTACTGGAAATACACACTATGAACTCACCTGTGCTGTTGGATTTTCAGGTAAAATAAAACATTTCTCTTGATTAAAAAAAAAAAAAATATTATAGTATATGATATATATATATTCTAGACAAAACATGACCCTAGGGAGATAATTGGTATTAGGGAAAAGTGAGTTTGCAAAGTGAATTAAATTTAAATAAATAAATACAGTCAGAGAATTAAAAAAATCATTTTGTAAGATTTTTAAGAAAGGGAACATTTGACCTAATTTAAACTTATTAATTACCGAGTTGCTTTCAATTATCTTTTAATTATCGTTACTGGAAATACACACTATGAACTCACCTGTGCTGTTGGATTTTCAGGTAAAATAAAACATTTCTCTTGATTTAAAAAAAAAAAAAAAATATTATAGTATATGATATATACTAGCAAATATATGCACCCTCCGGGTGCAAGTATTTAAGTTTTGATATAATAAAATATCATATTAAATTAGAAAGGCTAATGAAACTGAATAAGAATACAGATAAAAAGATCTGCAACAGATGGGGTATAATCGAAAAATAGAACAACTTTGAAACTAACTATTCCATCATTTTCCATTACTCCCCTCTTTCATTGGTAAATTTTCCTAATTTAACTATTTAGTTAAAATAGGAAGTAAAGGATAATATTGCACTTATTTCTTCTTGTAAATAAATTTCTTTTAAGATTTATCCACGAGATTTTTGTTTATATTTCTTAAGATAAAACCAAATAATTATAAATCAATAATACCAAGCACATATTTATTAAAATAAAATTTTAAATATCAATATGCAAATTAGCCTTCTCGTTCAAACTGTAAACCGCTATTTTGTTGTATATATAAATACAATTGCATGTTATTAGTACGTAGATATGGTCAACAGTATTAATAATGTAAAACAATTTTTATTAATAACTGAAGGTTTAAAAGAATGAAATCATGGAGAATTTGACGTAAATAATTAAGGGAATTGTGACTTGAGTAGTAATATAGTTTCGGTTACAGACAGAAAAACACACAATCTCCATTATAATAAGATATATTCTAGACAAAACATGACCCTAGGGAGATAATTGGTATTAGGGAAAAGTGAGTTTGCAAAGTGAATTAAATTTAAATAAAATAAATACGGTCAGAGAATTAAAAAATCATTTTGTAAGATTTTTAAGAAAGGGAACATTTGACCTAATTTAAACTTATTAATTACCGAGTTGCTTTCAATTATCTTTTAATTATCGTTACTGGAAATATACACTATGAACTCACCTGTGCTATTGGATTTTCAGGCTAAATAAAACGTTTTTGCTAATTAAAAAAAAATAAAGTCAATAATAATTATTATATATTACTAGCAAATATATACACTCATTGGGTGCGAGTATTAATGTAATAAAATATTAAATTAGAAAGGCTAATGAAACTAAATAAGAATGCAGATAAAAAGATTTGAAACAGGAGGCTAAAATCAAAAAATAGAACAACTGAAACTAACTCTTCCATCACTCCCATCTTTGATTGCTGAATTTTCCTGATTTAACTATTTAGTTAAAATAGGAAGTACAGAATAAAATTACAGTTATTTCTTCTTGTTAATGGATTTCTTTTAAGATTTATCCCTGAGATTTTTGCTCATATTTATGAAGATAAAACCAAACAACTAGAAATCAATAATGCTAAGCACATATTTATTAAAATCAAATTTTTAATATTGATATGCAAATTAGCCTTCCCGTTCACACTGTAAACCACTATTTTGTTATATATATATAAATACAATTGCATGTTATTGGTATGTAGATAAGGCTATCAGTATTTATAATTCTTAATAATTTATTAATAATTGTGGTTTAAATTAAAATAAAATCATGGAGTATGTGATGTCAAATAACTAAGAGAATTGTGACTTGAGTAGTGATAAAGTTTCAGTTACAAACACACAATCTCCATTATAATAAGAAGAGATAATATGTGTCTCTTATTTGAATTTAACCCCCCCCAAAAAAAATTTCTCTCTAAAATTCTTCAAATGACCATTTAACAATCCCATAAGCGTCATTCAATTTTTTCTGCTATTCAATTCTTTCCAGCTGTTATTTTTGCTCTGAAAGTTGTTCTCCAAGACCAAGCGTCACCACAAGAGCGCCAAAGTGTATTTGGAATTCCTATCCCTCTTCGTTTGATGTACTGGAGTGAACTGTTCATTATCCAGATGGTGGCTCCCAGTCCTCTTTCATTGGTAAGACTCTTTTCTTGTTCTCCACGATTGGCAAGGGAGTGGGGGGGGCTTTAAAAATGGTGAACAGTTTTTTGATGCTTGATTAAATAACCAAAAGAGATTATCAGGATTTGTTGCTCATCTTTGGAAAGTGGGGTGTCATTGCTCCCCCCCCATTGTGCCTATCTTAGGGGAGGGGGAGAGTGATGCCCCCCCATTGTGCCTATCTTAGGGAAGGGGGAGAGTGATGGTGCCACACCTCATTGTGCCTATCTTAGGGAAGGGCAGATGGTCATGCCCATGCCCCCCCCCATTGTGCCTATCGATGGCCCCTATCCTGTTACCTATTATGTCTTTGTCATCCACGTAGAAAGGAAGTGATTAAAAGGAACACAAAGATTTTTTAAAGCTTGTATTTTTTTCTTTTCTTTTTTTTTTTTTAAATCTCTTGAGTAATTTTTTAAAGGGAAGTCATCTTTACTACCAATTGTTTCATCCTCATCCCCCACCCCTCCTTCAATCTCCAACATGTCCTGGGAATGATGTTAAACTCTATCTGATGGTGAGGTTCTAGTTCTTGGAGGTCTGGGGAACATGGAGCACCCCTTCATCACCATTGCTCCCAGGTCCACTCTGACCCGGAGTGGTAGTACCTGTTAGGGTCCCATCTATGAGTTAAATAGAAAAATGTGTTTATATAAAAAAATTGAGTATCCATTAAGAATGAATTTATTTCAAAACTTTATCGGCATTAAATGACCCACTGAGGTTGATATGCTATAAACATTCCTTCACACCCCACTTCCAGGTTAGAGTTGAATTCAATTTCAAATTTTAACCCTTTCTCTTTCTATCCAAATTGTATCACTTCTCTATTTGTTCCTTATGTTATAATATTTCTTTATTTACTCCCTTGCATTCCCAACTTTTTCATTTATATAATTGTATTGATTTCTCCTAATTCTTATTATTATTATTTACCATTATTACCATTATTATTATTACCATTATTATTACATTATTATTCTCACACCATTATTCTTTCTTACACCATTATTCTTACCATTATTATTATTGTCTTTTGTGTAGGTCATTTATCAGGAATTGTTGTTGGATTACTTTATACCAAAGGACCCTTGAAGCCAATCATGCAAGCAATTATCTCACCAGGTAGGTCTCTTCAAATTCTCTAAGATTTTGGACAATTTGTGGTTGTATCAGTACTGCTGTATGGCTGCACCACTTGGACCCTAACAAAGTGCCTTGAGAATAAGCATTTGAATTCTTTTCATTGTAATAGATAAACTATATATTATTTAAATATAAATTAACTATATAAGCTATGAAATTAATTAAAAAATTGTATTACTCTAAATGGAAAAGAATTATTTGTGAAATTTGTAATCAATTTTTAAAATTATTTTTTACTCTCTCCAGTAACAAGAAGTTAACTAAAATTTTACAAATAAATAAATATTGTATGGCTGCACCACTTGGACCCTAACAAAGTGCCTTGAGAATAAGATGGGAACTGCACAAGAATGCTGCGTGCAGTCTTGAACAAGTTGTGGAAACAACACCCCACAAGGAAGCAGCTGTATGGCCACCTGCCCCCATCTTACAAACCATCCGAGTAAGACGGACAAGACATGTAGGACACTGCTGGAGAAGTAAAGACGAGCTCATAAACAACATTCTCCTGTGGAAGCCAATACATGCTAATGTGGTCCGCCCAGCAAGGACCTACATTGACCAACTATGTGAGGATGTTGGTTGCTGCGCAGAAGAGCACCCAGGGGCAATGAATGATAGGGAAGGTTGGCGAGAGATTATCATGGATATCTGTGCTACTTGTGCGACATGATGATGATGAATATATTTCAATTTATTTTCTTCTAAAGGTTTCTTCTTTAACATGAGCTAAATTACTAAGTGTTACACACTGGACCCGTCAAAAAACACGAACACTTGTATTTAGGAAAATATAAAATGCTGAGAGTCGTTAGCAGGGGTTACGCAAACGTGGAGCCTTCGAGAGTTCTTTTTAAGTTATCTCGAACCTGATCGTTGTCTGCCAAATCGATCTTCACGGGCTTCTTTTATTGTAGTTTGACTCCCAGGAGGTTTTGGGAGTTCTGACTGCAAGTGATCTCTATCTGCCAACCCGGATTTCTAAGGGCTTTTTTTATAATTCTCCAATTTACACGTCACGCCTCTTTTCTGTAGACACACCTCTTCGCCCACGCAGCCTGTTTTCATTGGCTATGGGCTACGCCTACAGATTTTCTGCGCCTAAACCGTGTCAAATGCACACCTGCATCTCCAGGTGCAAAAGGTCAGCTCAGGGCCACATCCTGTTTCCGTTTCCAGCCTGCACCTGACCCCCACACACTTCCTGCGTGCAGCCCAGTCCTCAGGTGCAACTGATCAGGCAATATATTACATAAGCACAAATGAAATTTTGAGTGATGAAAAACAACAGAATTACAAAGAAAACCACCTGGTCTTATATTACACTAGAAGTGGCTACCTGGTGTCACTTGAGTAGAGGGAATGACATCACATATAACAATATAGTTAGAAATCTTTGGTAATCTGAACATTAGCTACATAAATGAGAGTAACCTCCCCTTGTTTATTTCACTTTGAGGAAGCCAGATGTTTTGGTCGTTCATTTCACCGTAAATCTACACTGAAAATAGGAATTTGTTTGAATCAATACAACTGCATCTTTTAACATGAAAATATCATAAAATGTGTTCTTAATTGTGCTTGCGCATTATTTGAAATGAACTTAATTGTTATTAAAAAAAATTTTTTTTTTTTTTTTTTTTTTTTTTCAGACAAATTGGGATTTTATTTTAATTTTTTTTTTCTAGCAAAAAGAAGAAAAAAAACTACATTTTTAATTTGTTTTAAATATAGTTGTTGAGATTCTTGAGCATAAAAGTCAGTTTTCTGGGCACACCTATTAAAAACTCTTAACATCCTATACCGCCTCATTCCGCCTGGCTGAAAGTCACATTCGTTTTCCTAATCTGCCCTAAACGATAGCCTTGTTTAAATATAATATTAAACATATTTAGAAGTCTTATATTAAAGGGAAATAACTCTGGTAACTTTAAATGAAAAGGACATTTTTAGCCATTTTTTGATAAATCCTTATAGCAATGCGGCTCTAGACATAGAAAATTCTTTACAGAATGCTAAGAGTTTTAAGTAAACACTTAAAAAAAATCTTTTTTAATAGTTAAATGTTCTCTGAAAGGAGACTGTATATTTCTACTGTTGACAGAACTTAACAACAATTATGTCTGTGTATTGTTTAGTCGTTTTTATATTTGTTGTAAGCCAACAAATATTTACTTCGCTTTCTGGTGTGTTTTTATACGTGACTCAATAGAGAAAAAAAAAACGATAAAGAAAACAAGAATGATAATTCTCTTTATCGTTTTTGTAATATCTTCTATTTGTATCAAGGATGGTTACAGTTTTGTTTTATGAGAAAATTATTTACAAACAAGAAATAGTCACTTAATTCTTCTGCATTAAATTTTATTATAGTTCTGTTTTGATTCTCGACTGTCGTAAAATTTTGTTTTACGACAGAAGATAATCAAAACAGAACGGTTTTGACGACCCCATCCCCCCAAAGAAGAACATTAAGTATTTGAATTAATTTGAATTTAACTGTTAGTAACTTAATTTTATTAGGTGGTTGGTTTGGTTTATTGATTTTAATGGCATATCAACCCGTCTGTGGTTATGTCATGCTTAACGGTTAGGAAGTAATATATGTTGTGTATTTATATTTATACTTTTTAATAATTGGTTTTAACAATGTGTTAGCACCATTGGTGATCATGTTGTATGGTATTGATTAGGTTCATGTCTATATTCTATGGTATAATTTTATTTCCCTCAAAAAGGACAAAATGTATTCCATGTTGACATTTTCAAATAGATCTTTCATATTGTTTGCATTAAAATATCGGTTTCTGATGTGAGCAAAATACCTGCATTCCATGAATAAGTGTTTAACAGTCAAAGGTGTTTGACATGTTTCACACTGTCGTTGTTGTTCTTGTTTGAGTATATAGGAGTGCTTTAGTCTTATGTGATCAATGCATAATCGGTACACAATGATTTGTTCCTTTCTTTGACAGCAAAAGATATAAGATTTCAAAGATCTGTTTACATTTTTTATGAAAGAGTTATGGCAAAAATTGATTTTTATACGGCCCATAGGGAGTTTTTGGTTATTTCTTATAACTCCAACATAAACAAAGAGGAACCACTCTTGACTGATAAATTATTTATTTATTTATTAATCTACTAGGAAAAAAGAAGACGGGGTTAGGGGTTAGTTTAATTGAAAAATAGTTTTTTTTATTTATTTATTTTTTTGCTAGTTATTATTAAATTGGAAGTTAATTGAAACTAGAGAATTACTTGTTAAAAAAAAGAAAAACTCCAGCATTAATTAACCCAACAGCAGTTGACATGCCGCAAAATCAAGCAATGAATTTTCTGTCTAAACTTGAAGATGTAAATTTATGGAATTCTTTGAATTTTTATGAGGTGATTTCTCCTGGGTATGAGGTTATTAGCATTTCACTTTTTACTAATACTCTTAGGAAAGGTATGTATCATTCTATCCCTTGTTTGGTTTTTTTTATGCCAAAGACATTTTTTTTTTATTCATTCATCAAAAATCAATTGATTTGGCATTAAATGACCCCAAAAAGGTTGATGTGTTGTAAAACAAAACAACCAAATCTAATCATTCAGAATACAAATGCTCTAAAACTTTTTTTCTTTTCCAGTTGAAAGACAAAATAATCAACCTGAAGGTGAACCGCAGCAAGAATATGACCCTGGTTACAGTCCCGGATTTGGACATCGAGGTTATGGCGCTCCTGGTTTTGGGGGATTTGGTTTTCAAGGATTTGGTCCCAGAATGGGTCCCTCTGCTTATCGAAGATATCCTAGTGGTTACTAGCAGAATTTGGAGACAGAAATTTTTTTTGCAAAATGTCTGGGTATGTACTACCTTTTATTTTAGTGTTAACCCTTTTATTTTTTCTCAAAACATCCGCCCTGGCATCTGGGGCATTAGAATACACCGAGTGCACCTCTGCAGAGGAGTAAGACTCCCCCCAATAGGGCCACCTGTTGGCCGTGGGTGGCGACCCATGATGCTTAAGGATAGAATTCAGGCGGTTGAGCAGTCCATGACTTTCATATACTTTGGCCCTTTCTTGGACTTTTTATCATATGAGTGCTAGAAGGTGGTAGCTGAAGGTCTACACGAGTTCATAAACAAAATTTGATTATCCATTAAGAATGAATTTATTTCAAAACTTTATCGGCATTAAATGACCCACTGAGGTTGATATGCTATAAACATTCCTTCACCCACTTCCAGGTTAGAGTTGAATTCAATTTCAAATTTTAACCCTTTCTCTTTCTATCCAAATTGTATCACTTCTCTATTTGTTCCTTATGTTATAATATTTCTTTATTTACTCCCTTGCATTCCCAACTTTTTCATTTATATAATTGTATTGATTTCTCCTAATTCTTACCATTATTATTCTCTTACTATTATTATTACCATTATTATTCTCTTACTATTATTATTACCATTATTATTCTCTTACCATTATTATTACCATTATTATTCTCTTACCATTATTATTACCATTATTATCTCTTACTATTATTATTACCATTATTATTCTCTTACTATTATTATTATTATTATTACCATTATATTACCATTATTATTCTCTTACCATTATTATTACCATTATTATTCTCACACCATTATTATTCTCTTACCATTATTATTACCATTATTATTCTCTTGCCGTAAAACAAAACAAACCAAGAAAAAAACCCTAAATTTGGGATACTAGTTGTTTCCATTGAGAGTTTACTAAGGTGATTCAAAAGTTTTGCAATATTTTTGTTGCATGCTACTTTGCAGCATGTACATCATATAACTGAAGCAGTTCAAGCCATGGAAGGTACCTGTTGTGGTTGGTAGTGTTGGATTTAAAGGTATTATAAATAGTTGTGTGATAAACAGGATTAGTAGCAAGCGTATGGTGGCAAGGAAAAACAAACACAGATTTTAGTTTCAAAATTGTATTGGTAAAGTAATATGAAAACAACAAAAAGCTGAAATGAATTCAAGAGAGAAAAAGTCTGAAATTTGGCGATAGTTAAAAGTGTCCGTAAAATGTCCAGGATGTGTATCGCACGAAAGCTGAAATGAATTTAAGAGAGAAAAAGTCTGATTTTTGGTGATATTTAAAGGTGAATAGTAAGTCCGTAAAATGTCCAGCTTGGCTGTGGTAGTGGGGTGGTGATGTAGGCAGAATATTGTGCTTGTATGGTAGTAGGCGTTTTGGTATTGCTGAATGATGTTTGCCCCCTTTAAGTTGATGATCGATGAGAGCGGGGGTTGGGAGGTAGAGGTAAGTTTACTCACTTGTGATGTATGTTCGCTGCCTTGTGATGAATGTTCGCCTGCCTTGTGATGAATGTTCGCTGCCTTGTGATGAATGTTCGCTTGCGAGCCGTTTTGGTGTGTTCGACGCTGACGCCTGGACATCTGTGTTGTCGGCTTTTCACAGCTGGCTTTAAATAGAATGCTGCGACCAAAAAACGGATCGTTTGAAGTCATTTTCATTTCACCCGGGAATCGCTTCCATTGGATAAAAATGCGAATTTTATTTACAAATTTTATTTTCTTTAATGTTAGGAACTGATTTTCAAAAAGGAACTCTAGATCGGAGCCCATGCGCAGACACGTTTTAAATTGGTCATTCTGTTTTGGGCTACGATGGAGTAAACTTCCGATTTGGCGTCCGCCACTAGTGTTTGTTTTGTTGGCGAGTGTGTGTATCTTTTTTTATATTGCGGTGTGAATTGAATTGCTGAATTAGTGAATCGGGAGATATCTACATTTGCTTATGCAACAGTTGGAAGACTTAGAGTGACCTTCCAACGTGGGTACATATAAGTACAAGAAATATACCGACAAAGAACTTATAAGATACTAGCAGTGGCTAAAGGGGGATTTCTTAAGTTAGTCCCACAGATCCCTTATTACTGAATTGTGAGTTGAATCCTCATGGTATGACCTATTTAAATCCCTATGTAAAAAAAAAAAAAATAGACCTTACATTGATCCAGCTACTCTGAAAAGAAATGTTAATGTCTACTATCTAAAATATTAAATGAAAAAAAAAATCCATGCTGTTATCATTTAAATTTTACTTTTTAATTATCTTCACGAATATAAATCAAATCTCTATTATTTTTGCTCAAAAACCAAGGTCTGGTGATATTTAATGTTTATATATATTTACTTTGTCGTTAATTGTTTTATTTTCGAAGTTTCCTTTGGACATACAGATTCATACAACTGCCCTTTTATATATGTATAGATAGATATAGATAACAAACAGAGACTTTAATAGTGAGCACACAGAAATACATTCAAACAGGAATACATATACAAATTACAAGGTACTAGATAGGTATACAAAGCAGATACATAAAGAACACAATTATAGACGTGTATAAAGAAAGTAGGACTTTATCCTATAGAAGTGATGAAGAGTCCAGAAGGAATGTCACTTACTTAGGCTGGGGGGCGAAGCCCTCCACATAGAAGGTATAGACGTAAATGTCTAACCCATGTGTCTTGTTTGCTGTCCTGGAGAAAAGAGAACTCAAAATTTGCGTCTTGCTGCCTAAGTACTCTGGCCCCCTAGCGGCTGAAAGGGAAGATAACTCTTCTGGACCAAACAGGGGCAGACAATCGCTACAGTAGTATATTGGTAGTTGGTGTGCTGACATGTTGTGTACTGCTTCACTGAGTGTGTGATTTTGAAGGTTGCACAGATTGAACGGGCAATGCAGTTTCATTTAGGATTTTATGCTTTATGGCTTTGAACTGGGTCATAATGTCGCAGATTCAACCAAAAAGGTAATCTGAACATTAGTTACATAAATCAGAGTAACCTCCCCTTGTTTGTCTCACTTTGAGGAAGCTGTTTTTTTTTTTTTTTTTTTTTTTTTTTTGGTTCGCCATTTTCATTTCACCGTAAATCTACACTGAAAATATTAATTTGTTCGAATCAATACAACTGCATGTTTTGACACAAAAATATCATAAAATGTGTTCTTAATTGTGCTTGCGCATTATTTGAAATGAACTTAATTGTTATTAAGAATATATTTTATGATATTTTTCGTGTTAAAACATGCAGTTGTATTGATTCGAACAAATTCATATTTTCAGTGTAGATTTACAGTGAAATGAAAATGGCCGACCAAAACAAGGCTTCCTCAAAGTGAAAGAAACAAGGGGAGGTTACTCTCATTTATGTAGCTGATGTTCAGATTACCCAAAAAATGACTACACTTTGTTTGTAAGATAAGTTTATTAATTTGCTAGTTTAATTAATGAACTTTTTTTTTCTTTTTCTTTTTCCAGAATTTCATTTGAGGCCAAAGATCTCCTCTTTCTCTCTCTCGACCAGATCCGTGTTTTCTCCTGCCTTTCTCTGCATTCAATCTGCTTCAAAAGCGGATTTATTTATTTTCAAAAAAAAAAAACATATCCCATTAATTAACTCTTTCCAGATCGGATAAAATATTTTTTTTTTTTAATCCATCTCTGTATTTGATTAAAAATTTTATATATTTTGGTATGGAATAAATTATTACCTAACTTTTGGTGAGTGTTGCTTCCCATTTTAAAACCTGTGATGTTAAATTTTATTTCAATTTTTGAGATGACGAATTATCATTATTATACACCGCTAATTCTTCGACTATTATCCTTATCTTGATTGTTATACAAGAACCCAACAATTTTTTTTCAAGTTTCATTGACTCTTTGATTTTTCAAATATCATAGGCCGCCATTGTTGCAAGGAGATGAATTCTTTCTGAAATAAAGTCCAACAATAAAAAAAAAAAAAAGAATTGGCAACATATGAAGATTGCAGTTATTTTATTTCAGAATAAAAACAGAATGAAATCCTTTTGCAATTTTTATATTCACTTGGGAATTTTTTCTCTTGCCATAATGTCGCAGAAACAACCAAAAAAGGTAATCTGAACATTAGTTACATAAATCAGAGTAACCTCCCCTTGTTTGTCTCACTTTGAGGAAGCTGTTTTTTTTTTTTTTTGTTCGCCATTTTCATTTCACCGTAAATCTACACTGAAAATATGGATTTCTTCGAATCAATACAACTGCATGTTTTAACACGAAAATATCATAAAATGTGTTCTTAATTGTGCTTGCGCATTATTTGAAATACTTTAAACATACGCTTATTTCTTTTTGGGCGCCGGTGGTTGTCTTCAGTGATGTTTTTTATGCAAAGTTCATTGGGATGTTTCGGGTCTTACAACATCATACATCCCTCGCATTGCAGACCCCACCAGAGGCGATCTAACTCTGGTGCAACCACCTTTTCTTAACCGCTAAAAAGACATGATGGGGAAAATCTTTTTTTTTTATACTGGACGGTTGTTGACCTCATCCCAATCAAATACAAAGCACCGCGCTTCCGATTGGTTGTTAGAACCAGCCAATCAGACGCGCGGAACTCCATATTTAAATGGGATACGTAGCCAAAAACACTTTTTTCTTTGTACGGAATACTAAGCTTGTAACGAGGTAAGTCAAACATTTTCTTTAGTCATGCTAAAAGAGGAATTACTTTAATGATTTTTCTGTATCTAAAAAAAAGTGAACAAAAATGGTACATTTTTGTTCACTTTTTTTAAAAAATTTATTTATGAGCCCCCCCCCTTTTTTTTTTCTTTTTTTTTTCTAATTATGTTTTTTTTTTTATTTTTATTTTTTATTTTTATTTTTTATTTTATTTTACATAATTACAATTGTGTACGTATTGCATCAAACGGCCGTGACTTTTAATTTTATTTTGTTTTATTTTACTTATAATTTTTCTATTTACATGGTAATATTTGCTTTGTAATTTGCTTTGTCCCCCCCCCCACGTTACGACGTGTTAAAGATTAAATACTAATTTTAAAATATATAAACTTACATTCTATTTAAACACAATATATATATACATTTACGTTTACTAAAATTTAGATTAACATGTTTCAACTATTGATTAAATATAAATAAAACAATTCGTTTATCCCCACACGCACCTAACGACGTGTCGAAAATTATTTACTAATCACAAAAAAAAAAAATAAAAAATAAAGTAAAATTTAAAAGGAAGACTTAATACAGACTACATCTTATATTTGTCAATAAAATGTGCTAATAGAATCCGCTCCTATAAAAAAATAAAAATAAAAATAACTAACCGAGGTTTAACAGAATATAACTAAAACTACATATTCCATCTACCACTGAGAGTAAAGAATATTCTATTTAAAACTAATCTTATTTATCTGTTCGGCTTCAATTTGTCTATAATCATATGTCTGGAAGGAAATTATTTATCCATTAAATCCCTTTATCCCCCCTCCTTTTAAAATCATAGCCGAATTTTAAGTCGAAATGAAGTGACGAAATGAAATAGCGAGTGAAAAAAGAAAGAAAAAAAAAATCCAATATTGTCACCCCCCTTTCAAACTGAAAACTAAAAATCACTAAAAACCCTTACGAAACTGCATTAAGCAAAATTAAAACATTTTTTCCCTCTCCACTCGATAACAATCGATGGTGACTTAAAAAAAAAAAAAAAAAAAAAAAAATTTTTAGATAATTTTTAGAATACTTAATTCCAAATTAAAACATTATCAATCCACATGAATTAAAAAAAAAAAAAAAAAATAAAATAAAATAAACAAAAATTACGATGACGAAATAAACGAAATCAAACCAACGAAATTTTGCGTTTAAAACATTATTTGTCATGGCAAAAGAGAAAGAACATATAAACAATTTTTTTTTTTTTTTTTTTTTTGGAACAAATGTAAGACAACAATTAGGATTAAAATTAATTTACTCTATATACCATTACGACGTTAAAAGTAAACAACGCTTATTTATAACGAGTGAAGCTTAAAATAACTGGAGAAACAACTCGCGTTAAAATACGAAACTAAGCAGAATTTTACACTAAAAAAAAAAAAAAAAATAAAAATTAAAAACGCTAATCTTTAAATGGTTATAAATTAAAATCGAGTGTAACTCACGTTTAAATACGAAAAGTACGGGGAATTTTACGCTTAAAGAAAAAAAAAAAATTAAAAACGCTAATCTTTAAATGGTGATAAATTAAAATAAATGGTGTGTACCTCACATTTAAAATACGAAAGTAAGGGAAATTTTATGCTTAAAAAAAAAAAAAAAAAAAAAAAATGCAAGTTTTCCGGGTGATCAATTAAATAATTGGTGTGTAACTCACGCTTAAAATACGAAAAAAAAAAATGAAGTTTTACTAGCGATAATGAAAGAATAAAACGAAAAAAAAAAAAAAATTTTAATTAACTTTCCTTCCATTTGTTTGTTTTCTTTTTTTTTTTCTTTCTTTCCTTTTCCCTTCTTCTCCCCTTCATATCTCTCCCACCATTCCCTCCCCTTCCTTCCTTCCTATACCGTTTGGAAAAATTTAGTACTTTACATTTACAAAACAAAAGCTTTTAGCGCATTTGTGCACATCATATATCCCGGTAGACTTTTTTTTTTTTTTTAAATATTTTTTCAATTACGCGATGAGGGGATAGAAATAAAATTATTTAGTATTTTGTTTGGTGGTCCAATGGCTTCCTCTTTTCAACCAAAGCCAATTTGCTGTTCTTTCCGCTGTCTTTGTTATGCTTTGAATTGCTTTTCTTTTATTTGCACCGCTTAGCCCTATGTTATTCAAAGCTTTACACAAAGATCTTGCCACAAATCCCCTCGCGCCAACTTCTATTGGTAGGTATTTTACATTCCATCCTTTGTTTCTACAACTCTCTACCAATTCATCATATTTTAATTTTTTTCTTTCGTGCGCCTCTTCCGCATGTTCTTCCCAGGGAACTGTTAGCTCCCACATTATTATTTTCTTGATCTTGTTTGAAAATAACACTATGTCTGGGCGCAATGTTGTTTGAACGATGTGTATTGGGAAAATTAGCCTTGTTCCCAAATCGGCCCTTAACTCCCAATCAGCTGCTCGTGACAAATCGTTCGGTTTGGGCTTTTCTTTTTTTATTGTTTTTACTCCGGCCCTGACAAACTCTATTGCTTTTCTATCATCTATCAGTTTATTTGTATGGATGGCTGTATCCACTACTTCGGCAATAATCTTTAGGATCTGATCATGGCGCCATCTGTAGCGACCGTCTGCCAGCGCCGTTTGGCAGCTACTAAGTATGTGTTTCAGAGATCCCATCCTTCCACATAATTGACATAGGGGGTTTTCTGTTTTTTTCCACACAAAGAGGTTCGCAGGGCTCGGGAGGGTGTCATACACGGACTGAATTAAAAATTTTATGGCTACGTTATTATTCCACACATCGGACCATGTTATTCTTCGATTTTCAATGGATTCCCACTTGGTCCATGCCCCTGTTGTCTTAGCCCAACCATTTTCTCTGTCCTCTTCTCTTCTTCACCTGTTCGTATTTCCTCTTGTAGAAGATGGTGTCTTTCTTTTCCAGTCGCCTTATCCACCCTGATGGAGGGGAAATAACCCAATCCCGCTCGGCCAGTTGCTACTACACCCAATAGCGCCTTTTCACGTAGTCTTTCTTCTGCTATTTTTAAGGCCTTAGTCGCTTTCCACTTTCTTCCTGTGTATATTTCAACGTTTGCACCGCAAACCTTGGGATCCTTGGAATACTTGTATTGTATTGATGATCTGATTTTTGCGACTTTATACTCTTCCACAAGGCTCTTAAACGGAGCTGCAATGCATTTGAATTTGCATACAACGCAGCACTGCTCAGACATTTTGGCAAACCCAGCCATCTGCGCAGTTTGGAATTGATTTTCTTTTCCAGCTGCTCTACGTTAAAGGCTGTGAATTCGTAGATGGTTAATGGCCATAATACTTTTGGCAGAATAGCATGCTGATATATCCAAGCTTTAAAACAGCCCGGGAGGCCTGATTTATCTACCTTATTCAACCATCTCTCCAGACCTTCTCTTGTTTCCTTGATAGCCGCAGCGTCTCTTAAGGAATTATCAAAACGCTTTCCCAGACATTTTACGGGATTCTGCTTTATTGTAGGGATGAATTCTCCAGAAAGCTTAAATCGCTCCTCCAATGGTTTCCCTTTTTTTAACACTAAGGAACGTGATTTTGTCGCGTTGAAACTCATCCTGGCCCATGTTATGATCTTTTCAATTCCCTTTAGCAGCCATCTTGCGCCAATAACAGATGTCGATGTAATCGTCATGTCATCCATGTACGCACGAATTGGGGGTTGTCTTAGTCCAGATCTGGTGATCGGGCCTCTACACTCTCCCTCTGCAGCTTTTATTAGCATATTCATAGCTAAGGCAAAAAGTGTCGCGGAGATGGTACATCCGGTTATAATTCCCCTCTCCAGCTTATGCCATGTCGACGCAATATTTCCTGATATCGTTCTTATCCGAAAGTTGCTATAGTAGTCGACAATTAGTTCAGTAATTTTGTTGGGAATATGATGGTGTTTAAGGGCTTTCTCAACTAATCTATGGGGGATTGATCCGTAGGCATTTTTTAGGTCCAGCCATAAGACAGCCAAGTCACCTTTGTTTGTTTTTGTCTCTTTTAGCAGCTGTGTAATAACTCCTGTATGTTCAATACACCCCGGCATCCCAGGTACTCCTCCTTTCTGTACTGAGGTGTCGATGTACTTGTTTTTTATAAGAAAATCCGCTAACCGTCGGTTCAGTAAACTGAAGAAGATTTTCCCTTCGACGTTTAACAGGGATATGCACCTAAATTGATTTATCTTCTTTGCCCCTTCCTCTTTAGGGATCCAGATGCCTTTAGAGTGCTTCCATTGCTCTACAATTTTACCCCTTCTCCATATTATCTTTATTAATTTCCATAGCCTACCCAGTAGCTTTGGGCAACGTTTATAGACTATGTATGGGACTCCGTTTGGTCCCGGGGCAGAGGCGGACCTGGCTGACTTTATAACTTCTTGGATTTCCTTCCAGGTTGGTTCCTTCAAATCAAAGTCCTTTACCGGGGAAGTAGTCGCAATCAGTGAGGTGTTTTCTCCCAACTCCTGATGTATATATGGGTCTTTTAATGTATCGTGGAGGAATGTATTTATTTCATATGCGGTGGTCTCTAGATGTCCACTCCTATTTTCTCTCAATAATTTTTTTGTGAGCAAAAAAGGATTTTTAATGAAAGCCATTCTCTTTCGCGCCCTTTCTTTCCGTCTTCTCCTGTGACATTCTGCTTTACGAATGGACCTCAATCTTGCTCGGATGGTGTCACGGAGTTCCTGCAGAGCTACTTTCTCCTCTGGTTGTGATTTCTTAAATTGCTTCGTTAAAGCTTTCAGTTCTTTCCTATAATGTTTGATTTTTTCCTCTCTTCGATTTTCCCTGCCTGCCCCCTACTTTTCCTCTCCTCGTATCCGTAGCGTTCTGCGGCATAGCTGTAAATTATCTTGGATGTTGTTATAATCCGCTTGTCCACAGAACCATTTGCAGTTGTTTCTAAGATTCCGCAAATGTCTTTATCGAACTCTTGCCACGCCTTGATGTCCACGGCTGCTGGCCATTTTATTTTTCCCAGTGTTTTTATTGTGTCAGGTGGATCTTGAGCCTCAGCTTGGGGGGTATGGGCGCTGTGGTGGGCTTCCCGGCCCTGCACCTCCTGCGTCTCACCAGGAGAAATTCCTGTGCGCTGCGTCTTGCTTATTTCCCCTGACACTTCATGCGCGCCTGGTGTATTCTTAAGCCGCGTATATTTTTACATTTTTTTCCACAATTGCATATGACCGTTGTCCGTGATTGAGAAGCCTGGGTCGATTCCGAGATATCCGTCCTGTTGGGGATCTCATTCTCCCCCCTCTCGGGATCCCCTGGGGGTATTTTATGATGTATTTGTCTATAGCGGTATAATTGAATCCACGTGGCGGGTTGCTAACCTGGCCGCGCTTCTTTTGTGGTCTCTCCTCACCGTCAATTGTCTTTTCCAATTTGTCCAACCAGTCTATTCCTGGTAGTCAATCGGTCTTTTTCCGGTCGTCACTGTTTTTTCTTCAGAAAAAAATACTTTAAACATACGCTTATTTCTTTTTGGGCGCCGGTGGTTGTCTTCAGTGATGTTTTTTATGCAAAGTTCATTGGGATGTTTCGGGTCTTACAACATCATACATCCCTCGCATTGCAGACCCCACCAGAGG
Organism: Doryteuthis pealeii; assembly: GCA_023376005.1. Taxonomy (NCBI): domain Eukaryota; kingdom Metazoa; phylum Mollusca; class Cephalopoda; order Myopsida; family Loliginidae; genus Doryteuthis; species Doryteuthis pealeii. The sequence goes on along the minus strand of CM042165.1, from coordinate 55,034,073 downwards.
CGATCTAACTCTGGTGCAACCACCTTTTCTTAACCGCTAAAAAGACATGATGGGGAAAATCTTTTTTTTTTATACTGGACGGTTGTTGACCTCATCCCAATCAAATACAAAGCACCGCGCTTCCGATTGGTTGTTAGAACCAGCCAATCAGACGCGCGGAACTCCATATTTAAATGGGATACGTAGCCAAAAACACTTTTTTCTTTGTACGGAATACTAAGCTTGTAACGAAATGAACTTAATTGTTATTAAGAATATATTTTATGATATTTTTCGTGTTAAAACATGCAGTTGTATTGATTCAAACAAATTCATATTTTCAGTGTAGATTTACAGTGAAATGAAAATGGCCGACCAAAACAATTTCTTCTCTAAAAATTCTTTATATCTTGAGCTGTTTTGGACATCCTTCCAGTTACAAGTTTCCATTATAATTATAATTTTTGATAAAAATTAGTTTTATTCTAACCTTTTCTAAATCCAACATGCACATACACGAGGCACACAGACACACACACACACACACACATGGCAAACAAGTAAAGGCAATATATATATATATATATATATATACACACACACACACACACAATATATGCTCCCCATCCCCTAGACTTGAGCACTCTGGAGGAAATTTTCGCTGAGGTCCGCCAACTCGAGCGTAAACACAACGATCTCCTGTATAAAGCATGGAGCACTATGACGGCCTTTACATACAAAGCGATGTGTGTATTAAAACAGTTAAAATCCCCTTCCCATTCTGTAAGTGATGACAGCCTAATCGTTAAGGTGTCGGACTGACACCCAACCGATCGGATTTCAATTCCGGCTGTAGGTAGCATACAAATGTCTAGCCACACTGAAGAGACTTGATAAGTCGAAACACGTGTCTGTGGATGACTCTATACACACATAATATATATAATTTAAAAAAATCAACTGGGTCTTAAGAACACACACACATACACACTGAGAATTTGGAAGATATAAGACACAAAACAGAATGGATGATCACTAACAACGGCTTCAGTTTTATAAATCTTCTGTCAAAGAGATTTTTTATCTTGAAATATTAATAATAACTTAAAGGTTAACAAACAACACCTTAGTTACCTTATTTTTCTTTACGATTGCATTGTGATAGCCTTCAAAACCAACCACCAAACCAATATAAACACAATACTCCAAGCAAATTATAAAACACAGTCTTTTAATCTCTCTTCCCGTCTATGTCGCTCGTTGATGAAGACCAACTTATCGATTTGGTCGAAACAGATCTGTCATAAACTATAATGCTTCTGATTTTTAAAAATTAAAAATAAAATTTATTTTATTTTTAAAACAGAACTCGCATTTTTCAAAAATTTTCAGCGGTTTAATTCAGCGTTCGTTTTTGTAAACAGTCTTTTAATCTTTCTTCCCGTCTATGTTGCTCGTTGATGAAGACCAACTTATTGATTTGGTCGAAACAGATCTGTCATAATATATATATATATATATATATATATATATATATCTTATTATAATGGAGATTGTGGGTTTGTTTGTCTGTAACCGAAACTATATTACTATACAAGTCACAATTCCCTTTGTTATTTACATCACATTTACCGTGATTTTATTTTTATTTATACCTCAATTATTAATAAAATTGTTTTACAATACTTATAATGTTGACCATAACTACATACTAATAACATGCAATTGTATTTATATATACAACAAAATAGCGGTTTACAGTGTGAATGGGAAGGCTAATTTGCATATTGATCTTAAAAAATTGATTTTAATAAATATATGCTTAGTATTATTGATTTCTAATTGTTTGGTTTTATCTTAATGAATATGAGCAAAAATCTCTTCAATAAATCTTAAAAGAAATCCCTTAACAAGAAGAAATAACTGTAATATTATTCTTTACTTCCTATTTTAACTAAACAGTTAAATTAGGATAATTTACCAATGAAAGACGGGAGTAACGGAAAATGATGGAAGAGTTAATTTCAAAGTTGTTCTATTTTTCAATCATACCCCCTCTGTTCCAAATCTTTTTATCTGCATTCTTATTCAGTTTCATTAGCCTTTCTAATTTAATATGATATTTTATTATATTAAAACTTAAATACTTGCACCCGGAGGGTGCACATATTTGCTAGTATATATATATAAACACACACACACACTTTCAATAAGAAAGAAAAACTTAACAAACCGTCATTTGGCTATTATAAACTTATCTCATTCAGCAACTCAACAAAGGAGCCCAATTTCATCAGACAGCCATTAGATTGAGCTCTTTTAGCGATTTGAAATAATCCTCCGACATAAGAAAATTCCTAACTGAAAATACAAAAATCCTCTATGAAAATAGCAATAAGAAACACCTGCAAATTCTTGAGGCGATCTGTATAAAAAACAACAAACCTTACATTAATAAAATAGCGTTTAATTATGACGGAGAACGAAAAAGAGCAAGACATTGTCTTGCTTGCCGGGATCGAGCCCGCGTCCTCCTGCATGCGAAGGCAGATGCGATTTAGGCACTGGATGGACGCGAAGTGCCAGGATGTTTCAGTAAATACGTACATAAATAATGTGTGAGTCAAACGCAGGGCAGTAAGGAGTTGCAGTAGCAGGTTGACTGACGCGAACGACCGAGTAAAGAAATGTGATTTTGAACTGCTAAAAATGATTTCGACTATGGTGACGGATTTTTGCAGCTGCTAAACGAAAACGAAGAACGTGTTGACCAGGGGAAGGTTTGGCTTGCTGGAAGACTGTGGACTCGCTTGTTTTTGGCCCCCCCTCTCGGCGGGTGCTTGTTGATACGAACATCTATTTCCCCCCCCTTCCAAAGGTAATAATATAATAAACATCTTCAATAACTAACCCTCTAATCGTAGCATCCCTATAAAATAATAGACTATCCTAATTTTAAAATGCAGTATATAAAAGAACGAGAAAAAGAAATTACCTAACACACTACAACCTACAATTCCCTGATGATGATCGCCTAAATGGTTGAAAGTGCAAGGGTAAAGAGTATGGGACAATTCCTATACCAGCTGGATATCAATCTAAGAAAAATAACTTGACGACTAGAAAAACTTCAAACCACCCCTCCTGGACTTATGAAACTGATGACAAATATCTTATTATAATGGAGATTGTGGGTTTGTCTGTCTGTAACCAAAACTATATTACTATACAAGTCACAATTCCCTTTGTTATTTACATCACATTCTCCATGATTTTATTTTTATTTAAACCTCAATTATTAATAAAATTGTTTTATATTATTAATACTGTTGACCATAATTACATACTAATAACATGCAATTGTATTTATATATACAACAAAATAGTGGATTACAGTGTGAATGGGAAGGCTAATTTGCATATTGATATTAAAAATTTGATTTTAATAAATATATGCTTAGTATTATTGATTCTAATTGTTTGGTTTTATCTTCTTGAATATGAGCAAAAATCTCTGGGATAAATCTTAAAAGAAATCCATTAACAAGAAGAAATAACGGTAATATTATTCTTTACTTCCTATTTTAACTAAATAGTTAAATTAGGAAAATTTACCAATGAAAGACGGGAGTAATGGAAAATGATGGAAGAGTTAATTTCAAAGTTCTATTTTTCAATCATACCCCCTCTGTTCCAAATCTTTTTATCTGCATTCTTATTCAGTTTCATTAGCTTTTCTAATTTAATATGATATTTTATTATATTAAAATTTAAATACTTGCACCTGGAGGTTGCATATATTTGCTAGTTTATATAAAATGTTTTGTCCTATTTATGGTACATTATTAGAACTAGCAAATATATGCACCCTCCGGGTGCAAGTATTTAAGTTTTAATGTAATAAAATATTGTATTAAATTAGAAAGGCTAATGAAACTAAATAAGAATACAGATAAAAAGATTTGAAACAGAGGGAGTATAATAAAAAATGGAACAACTGAAACTTACTCTTCCATCACTCTTGTCTTTAATTGTTATTTTTTCTAATCTAAGTATTTAGTTATAAAGAGGAAGTAAAGAATAAAATGACAGTTATTTTATCTTGTTAATGGATTTCATTTAAGATTCATTGAAGAGATTTTTGCTTATATTCATTAAAATAAAACCAAACAGTTAGAAATCAATAATTTTAAGCACATATTTATTAAATTCGATTTTTTAATATCAATATGCAAATTAGCCTTCCTGTTCGCACTGTAAACCGCTATTTTGTTGTATATATAAATATAATTGCATGTTGTCAGTATGTAGACATAGTTAACAGTATTAATAATGTAAGACAATTTTATTAATAATTGAGGTTTAGATAAAAATAAAAGCATGGAGAATGTGATGTCAATAACTAAGAGAATTGTGACTTGAGTAGGAATATAGTTTCGGTTACAGACAGAAAAACACACAATCTCCATTATAATAAGATATAAAATATCATTGTAGTAATTTTTGTAAACGTTTCATGGACCAAGTAACCAATAGGCACCCCCAAATCATCAACTTAATGTTCATATTTTAACTCATCACTGGTAAGTTTCACTTTCAAATTGGAAATAAACGAACAGGTTATTTTTGCAATTATATTGTATCTGGCAAAAACAAATTTTACAAATTGTGTGATACTATTTTTGAATGATATCCTTTTATTTAGATAAGCATAAAAATATTTTGTAAATAAAAACTGTATTTTTATTTAAATAAACATAATTGCATTTCTCTTCTGATTAAGAAAAAACTATTTCAGTATAAAAACGTCTTTTGTCTTTTTTTTAAGTCATCGTAAATATTCATAAATTTCTAATTAAAAAGTATTTATTTAAAAAAAAATTTTGCTATTGAATTTTAATTTGATTATGTGTACCAACCATCTATTTATTTAATTTATTGGGAGTTCAACATCTCCATAAACTTCTGATTAAAATCATTTGTTTACAAAAATTTGGAAGCAGAAGTTACCAGTGATGAGTTAAAATATGAACCTTTCATTAAATTGATGATTTGGGGGTGCGTATTGGTCTTGTTTCATAAATGGGATGATTGTGTTTGTTAGATTAAATTTTGCAGCGGAGATTGAACTCGCAACCTCCTGATCGTTAATGGCTCGTAGGCAGACTACTGTCACCCCTGTTGAATATGCAAATTCTGCATGGGTTGGGCAGCGTGTGATTAGCTCAGATGTAAGATCGTGAGGAGGGTATTTACTTACTATTTAAGTCCTGCCTTCATGCAGAATGGTGGGTCATGTTTTAATCTTCTTAAAGTGAAGTGAGACGTACGTTTGAGCGAGTGAACTTTTGCTGAATTGAGCAAGGAATACTGTGAGTGTTGCTAGCAAAATACTGTGAATGGGGACTTTTGCAGTTGAAGGAATTGATTATAGCGATATGTTCAGTTGTCACTTGAAACAAACAATTAGAAATTTTTAACTCCCTTTAGTAACAAAAACTATTTTAACACTAGTTTTAAATGGGTGGGGGGTATGTGCTATCACCCCCTGTATTTTGATTATGAAAATTTTTTGTTATATATATATATATATAAAATTCGTGTTAATGATCTTTTTGTTAGAAAATGTAATTAAAAATTAAAGTATTTTAACTAATTTTTTTAACCAACAAGTTAATTTCTTAGAGTTACTTTTAAATGGATATTATGAATATAAAAAGGTGTTTTGTTTTAGCTGTTTATATTTAAAAGGAACGTTAAGCTAATAAACTGTTTATAGACAGCAAAAGAAATTTATTCCACGTATTTTTTACCCTTAGTATATTGGAAACATGCTAAATTGTTGGAGTTACTTCCCTTGTAGGAATAAAAATAGCGTTGGAGTTACTTCCCTTGTTTTGTGTAAATTAAAACGGTTAACATTTTTAATCATTTATACGTTTTCCTCATTATTATCTATTTAAAAAAAAATTAAGTTTAAGTTTCATATTGAAAATCACCTAAACTTGTGCTTATTATTTGCTAAAAGAATTTAAAAAAATCATTTGACTATAGTTGAGAATTGTTTTGTTTTTAAACAAGATCTCAGATTTTGGAGTGCCAAAATATGGGGAAACCTGGACGATATACAAAGTGGATGCCCATAGGATACATGTCTACTACATGCGTCACTTTCGCAGTATATTAAATGTCAAGTGGTCGCAACGTGTTTCAAACAGGACCATTCTGAAGAGAACTGGACTTCCTGGCAGGCACGGAATACTTGTCCAACACAACCTGAGATTGGCTGGCCACTTAAACAGACTTGGGGATGACAGACTACCAAAGCAGATTCTATACTGAGAGAGGGATCATGTGGAATCGGTAGACCAAAGCTCAGGTACAAATACAACATTAAGAGAAACCTGAAGGACTTTAACATCACCATAGAAAATTGGCAAGACGTAACCAGAGACCGAATAAATTGGAGGAAAAGAATTTGTGTGGTGTCATCATCGGATACGATGGACAGCAAGTAAATCATTCATGACAGATTTGTCATTTGGATTAAAAAAAAAAAAGGATGTAAATTTTTATATAAAAAAAATGCGGTTTGAAGTTTTCTACTTTCAATTTTGTCCATGGGTGCTTAGATGGCTGATCAGGCTGATCTTAATTCTGAAACTTCAGCTACAGTGCGGACATGTTGTTCCTCAGGGAAATGCAGATTGAGGCTGCTATTTTTGTTCCTTCACTATTCTTTGCCTTTCCTTGGGTTCTGCAGTTCGTTTGTATTCGAAAGTACCGATGCCATCCCTGATAGTGGTTCTCTTTGGTAATCTGAACATTAGCTACATAAATGAGAGTAACCTCACCTTGTTTATTTCACTCTGAGGAAGCCATATGTTTTGGTTTTTGGCTGCTATCTTTGTTCCTTCACTATTCTTTGCCTTTCCTTGGGTTCTGCAGTTCGTTTGTATTCGAAAGTACCGATGCCATCCCTGATAGTGGTTCTCTTTGGTAATCTGAACATTAGCTACATGAATGAGAGTAACCTCACCTTGTTTATTTCACTCTGAGGAAGCCATATGTTTTGGTCGGCCATTTTCTTTTCACCGTAAATCTACACTGAAAATACGAATTTGTTTGAATCAATACAACTGCATGTTTTAACATGAAAATATCATAGAATGTGTTCTTAATTGTACTTGTGTATTATTTGAAATGAACTTATTTGTTATTAAGAACACATTTTATGATGTTTTCGTGTTAAAACATGCAGTTGTATTGATTTAGAGTGAAATGAAAATGGCCGACCAAAACATATGGCTTCCTCAAAGTGAAATAAACAAGGGGAGGTTACTCTCATTTATGTAGCTAATATTCAGATTACCTTCTCTTTCGCTGATGTCTCCTAAGTTTTGATATTGATTTGACATTTCTTGAGATTTGCTTTCAAAATTTATCAAGTCATAATATGATAAATACAAGAAGGAATGAAATCAGTCTGAAAAAAAAAACAAAACCTCACAATATTTGTAAGAAATTTGTCAAAATGATACTTAGGTACCACCAAAATATGTCACGTGATCAGTTTAGGCCATATTGAAGGTAGAAACGTAAATATTTTTGAACTTAAAAAAAAAAAATCTCTGAAAAAAGAAATAACGAACATAAAGAGTTGTTACTAAGAAAAAACTGTTAATTCAAAGATCAAATTACCCGATTGGAGAAAAAATACTCACTATTATCTTGAAAAATATGTAAAACAGTCTGGTTTTTTGCAACATGGTCAGTTTCTTTATTGATATTTTTTCACAGAATTTTGTATTCATGGTGTTTGTACTAAAAAACTCTTGCATTTAGAATTATAAAAATCTGCTGATATAATTATTCAGACTCTTATCTTTATAGAAAAAAAAGTAAAAATCATTTTTGTTTGTTCATTTTTCATATTTCATAAAATAAAATAGGTCTTGTAAAAAAATATTTTACCTAATATATTTTAGGGAAAAACTATTTCAGACATATTTTCACCAAAAGCTAAGTAATTATGGACATTTTTGTGAAAACTGGACCATTAACTGATTTTTTATAGAATTTAAAAAAAGCCTCTAGTCATAACTTGTTTTTGGCTATGTTAAATTTCAATTGATTTAACGGTGCAAAAATGTAAACATTGTTTTTTGTCCATAATTTTAACCTTTATGTAAGTTTCATTGTGTTAAATATGGGGTGGGTGGGTGGGGGTTGGTGGTAACTTATGATACTCAAAAGAAAAAGACAAAAACGTCTGTAAACATGTTTTTTTATTGATATTTCCCAATTGTTTTTTTTCCATTCGGCAAATCGTGGTGGTAGGTGGGTGGGTCTGTGAGATTGTGTTGGAATAATCTAGCCTGCCTTGAAAATCATGATTTGTAAATCCACGTCTCAAACACTGACAGAATTGGTGCTACATATATACACAACTGTCTCCATTAGAAATTTGATTTTCTCTTAAATTATCAAATTTGAGTCCCAATTTGCTTTTCATGGATGAAATAGAAAGTTTCTGGTTATTTCCTACAAGTCTAACATAAACAAAAGGGGAACCACTCTTGACTGATAAATTATTTATTTATTGATCTACTAGAAAAATAGAAGACGGGTTTAGGGTTAGTTTAATGGGAAAATAAACAATATATCAGTCTAGAGTGGTTCCCCTTTGTTTATGGTAGACTTATAGGGAATAACCGAGTTTCTTTTGTGACTGCATTTTCTATGTTTTTGTTGTGAAGGCTCGTTTTTTTCTTTCTTTTCTTTTCAAATTTAAAAAAAAAATGTTTCCAAATTTTTTCCAATTTTTTTCTTTTTTTTCCAAATTTAAAAAAAAAAAAATTTTTTTCCAAATTTTTTATTTAAAAAATTTTTTTTTTGTTTACTGAATCGTGAATTCCATCTTTTGAATTTTCAGAAGTCTATTTCAGAGTCTGGTGCTTGAGAATATTTGCATATCTGTTATAAAAAAAAGAAAAAAAAAAAAACAACTTTTAAGTTGAAGCAACAAAAAGTAAATATACAGAGTGGTCCGAAAGTCTTGTCACTCCTACATATTGTTTTATTGTTCATTAATTTTTATTTCTCTGAATTTTTGAGAAGAGGCTTGATAATTAGTATTATTTGGATTATTCGGACTATTGCCTTCATTTTTATTGTTATCTACAATATTTCTCTGAATTTTTGAGAAGAGGCCTGATAATTAGTATTATTTGGATTATTTGGACTATTGTCCTCATCTTTATTGTTATCTACACTATTTCTCTGAATTTTTGAGAAGAGGCTTGATAATTAGTATTATTTGGATTATTTGGTCTATTGTTCTCATCTTTATTGTTATCTACACTATTTCTCTGAATTTTTGAGAAGAGGCTTGATAATTAGTATTATTTGGATTATTCAGACTATTGTCCTCATCTTTATTGTTATCCACACTATTTCTATGAATTTTTGAGAAGAGGCTTGATAATTAGTATTATTTAGATTATTTGGACTATTGTCCTCATCTTTATTGTTATCTGTACCAATTGGACCCATAGTGTAGTGGATAAAGGCATTGGGTTAAGACAGTTCTAAGTGACAGCTATCTCTAGGCTGCAGGTTCAATCCTGGTCAAGGGCGACAGTAACATAGAATGATAATTAACATAGCTTAACACTTGTACCCAGCTATGGTTAGCGGAATGAGAACAGGATACCCCTGTGGATTGAATAAAGAGTTAGGTTCAAAGTTCCGGGATAGCTCCCGATTATGACAAGAAGGTTATTAAGTTCGAGAAAGCTCCTAAGTCTGACAAGAAATACCTAAAGAAGGCTGGAGGGCACATCAGCTGAAATGTTTTACAGATAACAATAAAGATGAGAACAATAGTTCGAATAATCCAAATAATACTATTCATTAATTTTTATTTTAACAATATGGTATCTTATAATGGAGATTCTGTAGCTGAATTGAAAATCAACCAGAGGAGTGTTAACAAGTGCACTTTAACTTGCCCCATGGTGACCAAGTGTTGGATTATTTTGTATATAAGGTGTGCTGCAATCCAGCACTTAAATTCATAGACTAAGTGAGGTCATGTGGTTTAAACCCAAGCCAATCAACCCGAATACGTGGTTAGTTAACTATCTAATCGCTGATATTGACAGCAGTTCATTTGATATTAACAATCGGGCCTGCAACACTAGGGAACACTAAGCACTAAGGAAGAACCAAAGGAAGAACCAAAGGATCATACCCAACATTAAGGAACACCAAGGAACAACCAAAGGATCATACCCAACATTAAGGAACACCAAGGAACAACCAAAGGATCATACCCAACACTAAGTGACACCAAGGAACAACATACTCACACCAAGGAACAACCAAAGGATCATAAACACCAAGGAACAACCAAAGGATCATACTCAATATTAAGGTACACCAAGGAACAACCAAAGGATCATACCAACATTAAGGAACACCAAGGAACAACCAAAGGATCATACCCAACATTAAGGAACACCAAGGAACAACCAAAGGATCATACCCAACACTAAGTGACACCAAGGAACAACCAAAGGATCATACTCAATATTAAGGTACACCAAGGAACAACCAAAGATCATACCCAACATTAAGGAACACCAAGGAACACCAAAGGATCATACCCAACATTAAGGAACACCAAGGAACAACCAAAGGATCATACCCAACACTAAGTGACACCAAGGAACACCAAAGGATCATACTCAATATTAAGGTACACAAGGAACAACCAAAGGATCATACTCAATATTAAGGTACACCAAGGAACAACCAATGGATCATACTCAATATTAAGGTACACCAAGGAAACAACCAAAGGATCATACCCAATATTAAGGTACACCAAGGAACAACCAAAGGATCATACCCAACACTAAAGCAACACCAAGGAACAACCAAAGGATCATACTCAATATTAAGGTACACCAAGGAACAACCAAAGGATCATACCCAATATTAAGGTACACCAAGGAACAACCAAAGGATCATACCCAACACTAAGCAACACCAAGGAACAACCAAAGGATCATACTCAATATTAAGGTACACCAAGGAACAACCAAGGATCATACCAATATTAAGGTACACCAAGGAACAACCAATGGATCATACTCAATATTAAGGTACACCAAGAACAACCAAAGGATCATACCAATATTAAGGTACACCAAGGAACAACCAAAGGATCATACCAACACTAAGCACACCAAGGAACAACCAACATACTCAATATTAAGGTACACCAAGGAACAACCAAAGGATCATCAATATTAAGGTACACCAAGGAACAACCAAAGGATCATCAACACACCAAGGAACAACCAAAGGATCATACTCAATATTAAGGTACACCAAGGAACAACCAAAGGATCATACCCAATATTAAGGTACACCAAGGAACAACCAAAGGATCATACCCAACACTAAGCAACACCAAGGAACAACCAAAGGATCATACTCAATATTAAGGTACACCAAGGAACAACCAAAGGATCATACCCAATATTAAGGTACACCAAGGAACAACCAAAGGATCATACCCAACACTAAGCAACACCAAGGAACAACCAAAGGATCATACTCAATATTAAGGTAAACAACCAAAGGATCATACTCAACATTAAGGTACACCAAGGAACAACCAATGGATCATACACTACACCAAGGAACAACCAATGGATCATACTCAATATTAAGGACACCAAGGAACAACCAAAGGATCATACTCAACATTAAGGTACACCAAGGAACAACCAAGGAACAACCAATGGATCATACACCAAGGAACAACCAATGGATCATACTCAATATTAAGGTACACCAAGGAACAACCAAAGGATCATACCCAACATTAAGGAACAACCAAAGGTTTCTTCACTAAGGATTGTGCTCTGTTTAACACAAGGGATCTCCACTGGACAAGGACTCTTGCTTGAACCCCTGAGGATGGCCACAAAAATCGTAACACCAAGAATCATAAAAATGAATTCTGTATCTTGCTGTTAAAATTAAAGGGTTTATCTATCTATCTATCTATCTATCTTAGTCTGTTCCTATCCATCTACCTATCTATCCTATACGGTTCCTATCTATCTATCTATATTTATCTTTATTTATTTTCCTCGGTCTTTTCATATCTATCGATCTATCTATCTATCTATCCATCTATCTGTCTGTCTATATTTATCGATTTATTTTTATTTATTTATTTTCCTCAGTCTGTTCCTATCTATCTATCTATCTATCTATCTATCTCAGTCTGTTCCTATCTATCTATCTATCTATCTTAGTCTGTTCCTATCCATCTATCTATCTATCTATCTTAGTCTTTTCCTATCCATCTATCTATCTATCTATCTATCTATCTCAGTCTGTTCCTATCCATCTACCTATCTATCCTATGCGGTTACTATCTATCTATCTATCTATATTTATCTCCTCGGTCTTTTCATATCTATCTATCTATCTATCTATCTATCTATCTATCTATCTATCTATCCCAGTCTGTTCCTATCAATCTACCTATCTATCCTATGCGGTTCCTATCTATCTATCTATCTATATTTATCTATCTTTATTTATTTTCCTCGGTCTTTTCATATCTATCTATCTATCTATCTATCTATCTGTCAATATTTATCGATCTATTTTTATTTATTTATTTTCCTCAGTCTTTTCATATCTATCTATCTATCTAACTATCTCAGTCTGTTTCTATCTATCTATCTATCTATCTATCTATCTATCTCAGTCTGTTCTTATCCATCTACCTATCTATCCTATGCGGTTCCTATCTATCTATCTATCTTAGGCATCTTGGGGATATATAAATCCCTACATTTAACTTGAACGTAGATCAAACTTGGGGATATATAAATCCCTACATTTAACTTGAACGTAGATCAAACTTGGGGATATATAAATCCCTACATTTAACTTGAACTTAGATCAAACTTGGGGATATATAAATCCCTACATTTAACTTGAACTTAGATCAAACTTGGGGATATATAAATCCCTACTTTTAACTTGAACGTAGATCAAACTTGGGGATATATAAATCCCTACATTTAACTTGAACGTAGATCAAACTTGGGGATATATAAATCCTACATTTAACTTGAACGTAGATCAAACTTGGGGATAATAAATCCCTAAATTTAAATTGAACGTAGATCAAACTTGGGGATATATAAATCCCTAAATTTAACATGAACTTAGATCAAACTTGGGGATATATAAATCCCTAAATTTAACATGAACTTAGATCAAACTTGGGGATATATAAATCCCTACATTTAACTTGAACTTAGATCAAACTTGGGGATATATAAATCCCTACATTTAACTTGAACTTAGATCAAACTTGGGGATATATAAATCCCTACATTTAACTTGAACTTAGATCAAACTCGGGGATATATAAATCCCTACATTTAACTTGAACGTAGATCAAACTTGGGGATATATAAATCCCTACATTTAAATTGAACGTAGATCAAACTTGGGGATATATAAATCCCTACATTTAACTTGAACTTAGATCAAACTTGGGGATATATAAATCCCTAAATTTAAATTGAACGTAGATCAAACTTGGGGATATATAAATCCCTAAATTTAACATGAACTTAGATCAAACTTGGGGATATATAAATCCCTAAATTTAACATGAACTTAGATCAAACTTGGGGATATATAAATCCCTACATTTAACTTGAACTTAGATCAAACTTGGGGATATATAAATCCTACATTTAACTTGAACGTAGATCAAACTTGGGGATATATAAATCCCTACATTTAAATTGAACTTAGATCAAACTTGGGGATATATAAATCCCTAAATTTAACATGAACTTAGATCAAACTTGGGGATATATAAATCCCTACATTTAACTTGAACTTAGATCAAACTTGGGGATATATAAATCCCTACATTTAACTTAACTTGAACTTAGATCAAACTTGGGGATATATAAATCCCTACATTTAACTTGAACTTAGATCAAACTTGGGATATATAAATCCCTAAATTTAAATGAACGTAGATCAAACTTGGGGATATATAAATCCCTACATTTAAATTGAACTTAGATCAAACTTGGGATATATAAATCCCTACATTTAAATTGAACTTAGATCAAACTTGGGGATATATAAATCCCTACATTTAACTTGAACGTAGATCAAACTTGGGGATATATAAATCCCTACATTTAACTTGAACGTAGATCAAACTTAAGGGATGCATAAATGTTCTTACCTTCTGTACGTGAGAATACTTATAACAATAAGTGTAATGAAGATTAGACCACCAATGACTCCACCAACAATCTTTAACACTGGAAGAAGAGACAAAAAAAACAAAGAATTATTTACAGACATTGGTTACAAATTAGTTATTTTGTTTAATGGCATATCAACCCTTGTGGGCTATTAATTGCTATTACTCCCAGATCAACTCTGAGCTAGAGTATTAGCATCTGTTAGTGTCTCATCTATGGCTTCAAAATTATTCACATTTGATAGGAGTTTTTTTTTTGCACATGGTCCTAAGAATAACTACACAAAAAATGTAAATACAAACAAACAATGAATGATATTCCCTAACTGGTATATAAGTTGTGCTACAATACACCATTTAAATTTATAGACTAAGCGAGGTTCAGTTGAAGAAACAGACAAATGACATGTTAGCACCACCGGTAATTTGAACATTAGCTACATAAATGAGAATAAAATCCCGTTGTTTGTTTTACTTTGAGTTGGCCATTTTCATTTCACCATAAATTTACACTGAAAATACGAATTTGTTTGAATCAATACAACTGCATGTTGTAACATGAAAATATCATAAAATGTGTTCTTAATTGTGCTTGCGCATTATTTGAAATGAACTTAATTGTTATTAAGAACACATTTGATATTTTTGTGCTAAAACATACAGTTGTATTGATTCAATCAAATTTGTATTTTCAGTGTAAATTTACGGTGGAATGAAAATGGCTGACCAAAACATATGGCTTTCTCAAAGTGAAATAAACAAGGGGAGGTTACTCTCATTTATGTAGCTAATGTTCAGATTACCTTTTTTTTTATTATCTATTATATTATTTCTCATTATTTTTTATTTTTATAACTTATCTTTATTATATATTATATTATTTTTAATATAAGTTATTATATTATACTAGCAAATATATGCACCCTCCGGGTGCAAGTATATTAGTTAAATTTTATAATAAAATATCATATTAAATTAGAAAGGCTAATGAAACTGAATAAGAATGTAGATAAAAAAATTTTGAACAGAGGGGGGTATGATTGAAAAATAGAACAACTTTGAAACTAACTCTTCCATAATTTTCCGTTACTCCCATCTTTCATTGGTAAATTTTCCTAATTAAAATGTTTAGCTAAAATAGGAAGTAAAGAATAATATTACAGTTATTTCTTCTTGTTAAGGGATTTCTTTTAAGATTTATTGAAGAGATTTTTGCTCATATTCAATAAGATAAAACCAAACAATTCGAAATCAATAATACTAAGCATATATTTATCAAAATCAATTTTTTAAGATCAATATGCAAATTAGCCTTTCCATTCATACTGTAAACCTCTATTTTGTTGTATATATAAATACAATTGCATGTTATTAGTATGTAGATATGGTCAACAGTGTAAGTAATGTAAAACAATTTTATTAATAATTGAGGTTTAAATAAAAATAAAATCAAGGAGAATGTGATGTAAATAACTAAGGGAATTGTGACTTGAGTAGTAATATAGTTTCGGTTACAGACAGACAAACCCACAATCTCCATTATAATAAGATATCATATTATGTATCATATTTTAAATATGATTATGTATCATATAGTTATGTAGATCACATACCAAATCAATTTCATTGCACATTGCATACCAAAATAGCACCTAGAATTGTTATTCAGTTTGTCATGGTGTAAAATGTCCTTAAGGCAATTTAAATTTATAAAGATCAACAGTTAACAAGAAACACTGAGCCTTAATTTTGATTGTCTTAACAGAATTTTTGAATTCCTTGAGTCAACATGCTTTTATAAGCCAATTTTTAGGAGTAGGGAAGCACTAGAACTCATTTTACAGACAAAAATAGGTTACAAAAAGTCGCCATTTTTTGAGAACCCCACCAAATTTGGAGAGTTAAAAATCGGCATAACTCCGCTGATTTTTGGAATTGGAAGCTCAAATTTTGGGTATTTTGTACCGTTAATATAGTCCACACCTGTATAAAAATTCATAAAAATTGAAGGGGGTGGGTGACAAACACTGAGTATTAATTTTGACTATTTGGACCAAGACACCATTAAGCACCCCATTTGCAACCTAAATTCAAAAGGACATGTTTTTGCTTTTCAAAATCCAGATGATTTTTAGAAGTACTTTTATTAAAATTATAAAACTATAAACGAAAGACACGTTTTTATATTAAAAACACTTTTTTTAAACTTATTTCATGTTGTTGTTAATTTCAATAGCAATTCTTTTTTATAAAACTTTTAACGGTAGACATGTTTATCACGGGAATGATTAAAGCTATAAAAAGTATATTATAAGGTTATAATAATAACCCCTAACCCTAATCCTAGCAAAATTTTTGATATTAACTATCCATAGAGGCACATGGAAAATTAATAAACATGTCTTTCGTTTTAAGTTTTATTTTTAAAAAAATACCATTTTTTTTGTTTTGTTTTGTTTTACGGTATATCAACCTCAGTGGGTCATTTAATGCCGATAAAGTTTTGAAATAAATCAATTCTTAATGGATAATACAATTTTTTTATAAATACATTTTTCTATTCAACCCATAGATGGGACCCTAACAGGTACTACCACTCCAGGTCAGAGTGGACCAGGGAACAATGGTGATGAAGGAGTGTTCTACATTCCCCAAACCTCCAAAACTGGAACCTCACCATCAGATAGAGTTTAACGTCATTCCCAGGACATGTAGACCCGCAGCCACCGCCTTCTAGCACCCATATGATAAAAAAAGGGGTTGGGGCTTGTCATAAGGGTAATAGGGTTGGGAAAATCATATAGGTGCTAGGGCTTGACGTGACCAACCGATTGATCGGAGGGGGCCTCTCCGATCGCCCGTCTAGCCAAAGATAGGGCCAAAGTGGAGTATTGCATGTCATGAACTGCTCATCCACCTGGGCTCTATCCTTAAGCATCACGGGTCGCCACCCACGGCCCCATTGGGGGAGTCTTACCCCTCTGCAGAGGTGCAGTTGGTGCATTCTAATGCCCCAGCCGACAAGGCGGTAAAAAAATAACAATATTAGTTTATCTTTAGTGCAAAATTAATTTTTTCACATATGTTAATGACAACAACATGAATTTTTTTTTTTATTATTAAAATCAAAAACTATTTTAGTATAAAAATGTTACTGGTTTTTATCGACCGGCTGTTTTGTTTACTAACAACTGGTGAAAAGCAAAATCCAGTTCCTTTTTGGGCTGGGGTGCCTAATGGTGTCAAGGTCCGACTATTTGTCCGACACAGAATTTAAAACAGAAAATAATCAAAGCAGGAAAAAAAAAATGGAATTCAACTTACAGCTCCAAAAATCATTGAATCTCTGATGATCAGCTTCAACTTTTATAATTTCTGGATTTACTGACAACAAAAAAGAAAATAATAAATAATAATAAGCAACAAAGTTTTTGTTGAAAGAAGGAATATATATTAATTAATTAAATTACCACAACCAGAAAACTCAGCAAACACCATGTGCAACATGCAGAACACTGGACAGCTGTTGCGACCTTATTTGCCGAGTTTTCTGCCAGTCACGGAATGCATAGCCACCAGAATTCCATTCTTAAGTATCATGGATTGCCACCAATAGTCAGCAAAGCTGAAAATATGTTGTTCAATAAAGTTGATAACGAAAAATCAAATGATAAAATGATTTTTCGCTATCAACTTTATTGAACAAAATTATACATTGATATTTTTTCTGTTTAAAAGGGATGCCTAAATTTTCACACGAACATAAGTCAGAAAAGTTGACCCAAAACTCTTTCTTTAAAAATATTTGATTGATTGATTGAGTGATTTTATGGCATGTTAACCCGTCTAGGGATATTCTATGCCAAGTTGTTAGGTAACCGTGTTCACTGTATGTTTATATTTACATTGTATAGTTGTTTCTTAAGATTATTTTTGTACACACGGTCATTTCGAATACGAATATTTAAAAAAAAAAAATTGATTCCTAGATTGGACTTTAATAGTTATTACCACTCTTAAGAAACTACACAAAAATATAAATATGAACACAATTCCTTAACCTTTAGGCATGAAATAACCCTAGACGAATTAAAATGCTGTTAAAATGAAGGAATCAATCAACTGGCATTAAATGGAACCATGAAAAGTGCTACCACTCCAGGTCAGAGTGGATCTGGGAGTAATGGTAATGAAGAGGCGTGTCCACATGTGCCAAAGTTCCAGAGACTTCACACCGGATGCAGTTGAGTGACATACACTCTTTCTGGGGGGCGGGGGAAGCGGCTCACCTCTCTGTAGGGGATGCAGTCAGCGTAGTATTCTTGGTCCCACCGACAGTACAACTGAGCTTCTGTGTATCACCATATGACATTAGCATGTGACTTTAGCAGTGAACTGTTCCCCATCATCTTCCAAGTGAGTACTCTGACTTGAAGAATTTATACTGTGTTTCCCCCGAAAATAAGACAGGGCTTATATCTATTTTCACTCGGAAATATAACACTAGAGCTTATTTTCGGTGAATGTCGAGCATTTGCATTGAATGGTATGATTATGAAGAATGCTTAAGTCTGCCATTCTCAACTAGGGCTTATTTTAAAGAGGGGGGGTTATAGTATTATCTGCATTATTCGAACTTCATTGTTATCATCTTCTTTGTTATCTGTACAACGTTTCGGCTGATGTACCCTCCGGCATTCTTCAGTCATTTCTTGTCAGACTCGGGAACCATCTCGGACTCGGGAACTTCTTTTTGAACTCGGGAACCTTCTTGTCGTAATCGGGAACCTTCTTGTTGTAATCGGGAGCCATCACGGAACTTTGAACCTAACCCTTTATTCAGTCCACGGGGGTATCCTGTTCTCATTCCGCTAACCATAGCTGGGCTAGAGGCGTTAAGCTGTGTTAATTATTATCCTATGTTACTGCTGACCCTAGCCAGGATTGAACCTGCAGTCCAGAGATAAGCGTCACTTAGAACTGTCTTAACCTAACTCCTTTATCCACTAGGCTATGTGTCAAATTGGGGATTATACCAAAATCATCCTGAAAAATCCTGCTAAGTCTCATTCTGCAGGTAGGTCTTATTTTCAGGGAAATATGGTACTCCCGTTGGTTTGGCTGGTAAGCACCAACTTTGAACAATTGTTGTATGGTCATCACTTTTACATAGGTATGGTATGGGCGTATACTTGTAGAGTACAGATATGAGCATACCCATGGTTGTATACTCATTTTGTCTTATAGCTCGTCTTATATTCCTTTTTTCTAGCGTAGGAAGCGCGTGGTGTAATGGTTAAAGTCATGGGAAATGGACTCGTCGCCCCGAGTTCAAATCCTGGATGTGGTAACTGCATTTCACTTAGCGCTAATACCCTTAGGAAAGGTATGAATCCTACTCTCCCTCCAGCTAAGGATAAATAGTAGGGCAGACTAGGCTCTTTAACCTTGGATAGGCAACCGGTCTAGGAGAAGGAAAACTCTGAATTCAAACCTGGTAAACTCCGCTTAAAATGACCTTGTGTCACATCCTACTCGTGTGGAGGGGTTGGTAAATATATATATATATATACAAATATTGATAAGATATTTATTTTTTTATTTTTTGTATCCTGGGCAAAGCTTGGTAGCTCTGCTTTTCATTATTAATTAGAAAAGCTATAGATAAGCATATGGTTGCAAGAAAAAATGGTCGAGGTGATTGGATTTTATTTTGTTTATTTTAAACTAGCAGCGGTTTAAAGTACCATAGTAGTTTAAGACTAAGTTAAAGTTAAAGTCTACTATCTAAAATATTAAATGAAAAAATCCATACTGCTATCATTTAAATTTTGATTTTTAATTATCTTCACGAATATAAATAGAATCTCAATTATTTTTGTTCAAAAACCAAGTCCTGGTGATATTTAATGTGTATGTATATTTACTTTGTTGTTAATTGTTTTATTTTCGAAGTTTCCTTCGGACATACATATACACACAACTGCCCTATATATATGTATAGATAAACAGAAGTTGGTAGCTTTAGAAAAAGATATAGGCTTTCTTCTTTCACTCGGTATAGTGTCAGAAGGTGAGTATATATATATTGGTATATATATATATTCCTTTGTTCTGAGTATCTCTTCTCTATCTTGGCTTAGATGTTTCTAACCGGTTCTGGGCTGTTTTATTTTCTTAAGATTATTCTACTGTATTCTAGGTGACATATTTTATTTTTGATTTATAACTCAAGACTTTCTTTTTGATGAGCTCACATTTCTATTAATTTTACAAGTCCCTGAACCAACTCAACCACGCATGTGAGAATGTAGCTAATTGAACAAGAGGCGCAATTTGTGGCCCGTCTCGTTCAATGGTTACCCAGAGACTGATTATATAAACTCACTTCCCACAGCTCGTTCATGCGACTGGAAGTGTAGGTCAAAACTTGGTTAATAGATGTCAATCATTCCTCCTATATATTTCCATTACTTTGAATTTGAATAATTACACTACTAGTGCGTAATTAATAGGATACCCATCAATTATGCGGCACAATGAACATTTTTTTTTTCAGTTCCTCATCAAAATTGGACAAAATGTGAATTGTCTATTTTACGTACCGGTCGTGTGGATTCCAAAATATTTCCTCTTTTCACATTTGACAGTCACTTTATCCTCATTGGTAGCTAGAGGAAAAAAAAAAAATGAAAAAAAAAAAACAACAAAAAAATGAATAAAAATAACAACGAATAAAAAATGAAAAAAAATAAAAAATGAAAATGAAAAAAGAAAATAATAATAAAGAAAGAATAAAAAAATGATAAATAAAAAATGAAAAAAAATGATGAAATTCTAATAAATAAAAAATGAAAAAATAAATAAATAAGAAATGAAAAATAATTAGAAATAAGAAATTAAAAAAAAAAAATTAAAAAAATTTTTTTTATAAAAATGAAAAAATAATAATAAATAAAAAATAACAATGAATAAAAATGAAAAAAAAAAAATAAATAAAGAAATGAAAAAATAATAAATGAAAAATAAAAAAAAAACAAAAACAATAATAAATAAAAAGCATTGAATGATGTGATTGTGAAGAATTCTTATTTCTTTCGTCTGTCTGCCGCTCTCAACTAGGGGATATTTTAAGGGGATAGCTTATATCAAAATTATCATGAAAAATCATAGTAGTTTTCATTTTCGGAGGATATCGAGTGTTTGCGTCGAATGATGTGATAAAGCTCGAAACTTAAAAAAACTTAAAAAAAAAATTAAAAAAATTTTTTTTATAAAATGAAAAAATAATAATAAATAAAAAATAACAATGAATAAAAATGAAAAAAAAAAAATAAATAAAGAAATGAAAAAATAATAAATGAAAAATAAAAAAAAAACAAAAACAATAATAAATAAAAAGCATTGAATGATGTGATTGTGAAGAATTCTTATTTCTTTCGTCTGTCTGCCGCTCTCAACTAGGGGATATTTTAAGGGGATAGCTTATATCAAAATTATCATGAAAAATCATAGTAGTTTTCATTTTCGGAGGATATCGAGTGTTTGCGTCGAATGATGTGATAAAGCTCGAAACTTAAAAGGTTTAGGGACTTCATGTCTTTGGTTGTTGGGAACGTGGAGATGGACTGTCGGGAGTCTGTTGGTGAGTGACCGTGGACTGAGAGGGTCAGTCACAGCCAGCCAGGAAATAGCAGACTTAGATAGACTTCGGGCAACCGTGGACATGATCTTCTCACTACGCCAGCTGCAGGAAAAGTGCCGGGAGAGCAGATGCTACTCTACACCGCATTCATAGACCAAACGAAGGCATTCGACCAGGCCAGCCAAAGTGTTCGCAGTCACTGCACCAGAGATTGCCATTCAAAAATTGGGCTGTTCAGCCACTCACGCAGTTGCAGATAAAAAATAGCCCCCCCCCAAAAAAAGTGGACACTACGCCATCGTCTTTAGTAGACAGAAGGATGCCAATCAGATGGACTTAGAACTAAATAACATATTGACTGAGTGGAAGATTCAGCTCCAAAGCCAACCCCTCCCTGTCGCGAGAATCCCCTACTTAAGAGTGAAAATGAAAATTATTCAAAACATGGTACTATTGCCTCGTTTTGGAGGACTGAATTGTGGAAGAAGGGAGGGCAATAGTGTGGGAATTGTAAGATTCAAAGGTTTTGACAAAGTCATAACTCGTTGAAACGCAAACAAACTCCGACACAGGTTGATGGACAAAACATTTTATATAACACAGCACATGAATAAACAAAGGATACATAAATTACGTAGAAGTGTACATGAAACATACATACGTATACAATAGTAATATGAACATAAAAACAACAGACATGAGACTGAAGTAGTCCATGCTGAGAAATCACTTACAGTAATGTAAGGGGGGGGGACAAAGCCCAACCAAGAAAGGGGTAGGCATAAGACTACCTCATTGTGTCTCGTAGGTCGAGCAGCAAGCAAATGGGAGAGAAATTCAAAACAGCTGCTTAAATACACGAGGCCCCTTGCGGGAACCAGCGACATTATAAGGACAGACAACTCCCCAGGCAAATACGAAAATAACCCCCACAGAATTAAAATAGAATTAAAATGAAAATTATTCAAAACATGGTACTATTGCCTCGTTTTGGAGGACTGAGTTGTGGAAGAAGGGAGGGCAATAGTGTGGGAATTAAAAAAGAATTAAAATGAAAAAAAAAAAAAAATTACACTCTCTCATAAGCCTTCAGAAACGAAGAACCCTCTGACCATGTGCAGAAAAAGGACAGACTTCTTATCACACAGATAATCTCTCAGCTATTCGGATTAGGGCCTCTACTGGGATCAGACACTATTACTGGACAGGAATAAATTTCCTCTCCATGTGGTAGCTATAACCCATGAATAAAGCCTGAATCCTAAAACTTCCTTTTGTCTTTGTCTCTTCCTTTTTCTTCCTCTAATTTCTTTTCAGCTCGACCACCAATTATTTCCCTGGTATTTTTTACCTGTATGGGATATTTCAAAGTTCACAATGTGCTCACCTCAGAACTATTATATTCAAATAGAGTCCAATTATTTTTGTTATCTGAGTCCTTCTGCTCATTTAATATCAATTAACCAACAACAGTTTTTGCACTTTGCTTGGGTGTGATATGGAGAGTTGCTAAACAAAGAATTAAAATTAATTTGATGCAAAAATTCTTGAATTCTAATTTATCTTAATAGCACTGAGACAACTACGGCTTGGAAGAATTGCCGCTTTAACCTGTTAGTAAGTAGAAGTATGTATGTGTTTATATAAGTTTGTAAAAGCAACAAAACTTTTCTATAGTTAAGTTGTATTTATTATTAAATTTATTATTAAAAGGAAAACCTGTTAACACGCACCAGTAATAACCAGCAACTTTTAACCAAACATTAAAATATTTGCCACCCCCACAGTAGTGACCATTACATCTCGATGGGTCGGCTAAAGTATTAATTTTAGTGATATTATGATTTGGTTTGTTTTATTTTACGGCATATCAACCTCGGTGGGTCATTTAATGCCCGCAAAGTTGTGAAATAAATTCATTCTTAATGAATAATACAATTTTGTTTATAAACTCATGTTTTTCTATTCAACCCATAGATGGGACCCTAACAGGTACTTCCACTCCGGGTCAGAGTGGACCAGGGAGCAATGGTGATGAAGGGGTGCTCCACATTCCCCAAACCTCTAAAACTGGAACCTCACCATAAGATAACGTCATTCCCATGACATGTAGACCCTCAGCCACAGCCTTCTAGCATCCACATGATAAGAAGGATGGGTAGTTGCCATAAGGGCAATAGGGTTGGGGCAATCATATAGGTGCTAGGGCTAGACCTGACCATCCGATTAGGTGTTAATTAGTAAAATTTAATGAAATTGACATTCCCGGTAGAGCACCAACCTAGGAATCACAAAGTTCCTAGTTCAATACCGGTCCACGCCAACTCAGCGCATTAATAGCACAGATTGGGTAATCTGATCTGTGTGATAAAGTGAGGAGCTGACGGTAGGTGTGGCGCCCCACCTCAGCAAAAACAATATCCCTGGTCTAGTGCTAGCTAAAAGGGGATAGACTCCCTCACCGTCTGGCTGATACCGACAATAGGCCACTCCACCAACTTTACTTACTTTTCTTTATCATCAATCATGTGGTAGGTATTTACCCAACCCATCCACCACGTGTTGTGTGTGACACAAGGTCATAAGTATGTGTTACCAAATCTAAAAATAGAAAAAGACCCATGTGTTATAGTTTCCAGAAAGAATTTTTCCTCTCCCCTAATTTACTGCCAAAAAGTTAGTGAGTATGAATAGACCAAAATCCCCAGTAAGTTGTAGCTTATGGGTGAGTGGTTTGGTTCGTTCGTACTTGTATCCTATTCCCCAATAAATCTGGTTCTTCCTTCTTGTGGGCTGAACAGAGACGAGGATGACTTTAGGGTAAGACTTTTATTAGCGGGTTCACATTATTTCGTTGAGGGGAAATATTTCCCGGACAAGTCAATAGGTGTTTTCTCTTCAAAGTCTTGGAGTAAAAAAGGGCTGAGAGACCTTTTTGGCACCAAGAATTTGGGGTTATTTTGCGCATGCTTAGAGGGCTCTTCTTGTCTGAAGCCTTCTGGGAGATTGTTACATTTTGTGTCTTTTATTTATTTATTTTTTAATTTAATTTAATTTTGTTTTACTTTTGTTTTATTTATTTTTATTTGGTTTAATTTGATTTTAATTAACCCCCACAAGTTCCAGCAGTCTTAGACTACATACCAAAAGTATCAATGTGTTTTATTCTCTAAGGAATTGTAGGAGCGCCATGCGAGTAAGCATTTTAAAAAGAATACTAAAACACTTATTATTGGATCTTTTCCGTCCACTAAGGACGATGGCGTAGTGTCCAGAAAAAATAAATGATAAAAAAAAAAAAAATGAAAAAAAAAAAAAAATTATCTGCGCAAGTGACTTTGCAGGCCAATTCTTGAGTGACAGTCTTTGGTGCACTGAATGCACACAAACTGTGATGCTTTCTGGGACTGCTGGCCTTTCTCTCTCTTTCCGGCTCTCTTTTCTGACGAGGCTACTCTCCTCTCTGTCCCACCCTTCTCCGTGCCTTGCTTAACGTTGAGGCGCCAGGCCGCTCTATTTTTTGCATCTACCTCCCACGTGTTTGTGTCAATATGGCATATCCTCATGACTCTTCTGCAGACATCTTTAAATCATGGGCGATTTTCAAGTAAGCATTTTAAAAAGAATACTAAACTATTTATATAATACTATTATACAACAGAAATAAATATCTCTTCTGATTCACAATAACTCAATACACTCACTCACCGCCAAAACAAATCAAAACATTCGGGAAGAAAATCCAACAAACATATTTGCGTACTATTCGCAGAGTTCCGTCCCAGCCTCCTGCCTTAAAAAAACGCTAGGCGGTGATAGGTAAAAAAACAAACCAACCTATAAATGAAGTCCCTAGCTGAAGTGGTGCCTGCTGTATATGAAAAAAATAATTTGTCGATTGAAGGCATTTTTATCGACAAATTATTTTTTTAGTGGTTTGAAAGCGTTAAAAGTAAGCCATAATTTTTGAAAATATTACCCCTCCCCCCAGCGCTTAAGGTGTTTTTCCCAAAAAGTTAATGCGATGTTTTACCACTTCCAGTCTTTTTTCGACAAGTAAATGTAAATATTTTAACCTTTTAAAAATATGGCTTACTTTTAACGCCTTCAAACCATTAAAAAATAATTTGTCGATAAAAACGCCTTCAATCAACAAATTATTTTTCATATACAGCAGGCACCACTTCAGTTAGCAGCTTCATTCATATGTTTGTTTGTTTTTTGACCTATCACCGCCTAGCGTTTTGTAAGGCAGGAGGCCGGGACGGAACTCTGCGAATAGTACGCATATTTGTTTAAAGAAAGGTAACAGCAATCGGATGCTGACCTGATCGTAACTACCAACACAATGAATAAAACATGTCTCTGCGCATGTAGGCTCTACGCAACTTCCGGTTGAAAAACTAAATTAACACACAATTAAAAAGTCATTTTTTTAACCAATCATAAATTTTTCACCTAAAGTTAGTCGGAGCGATTTCGATCCCAAGCAAAGCTATCAAACGGACAACAAAATGTCACGAACAACAATCGACTCCAGGATTGGTACACGGAGAATGTTCACGTGTCACATTTCAGACAAGATCGAAGACCGCTGACAGCCTACCAATCCACAACGTACCACTACGCCCCACACAACTAAGTCACCCGGCCAAGAACAGACTCACACCCACTCGCCTTCTGACACTATACCGAGTGAAAGAAGAAAGCCTATATCTTTTTCTAAAGCTACCAACTTCTGTTTATCTATACATATATATAGGGCAGTTGTGTGTATATGTATGTCCGAAGGAAACTTCGAAAATAAAACAACTAACGACAAAGTAAATAGACATACACATTAAATATCACCAGGATTTGGTTTTTGAGCAAAAATAATAGAGATTTGATTTATATTCGTGAAGATAATTAAAAATCAAAATTTAAATGATAGCAGTATGGATTTTTTTATTTAATATTTTAGATAGTAGACTTTAACTTTAACTTAGTCTTAAACTACTATGGTACTTTAAACCGCTGCTAGTTTAAAATAAACGAAATAAAATCCAATCACCTCGACCGTTTTTTCTTGCAACCATATGCTTATCTATAGCATTTATAATTAATAATGAAAAGCAGAGCTACCAAGCTTTGCCCAGGATATTAAAAAAAAAAAAATCTTATCAATATTTGTATATATATATATATATATATATATATATATATTTACCAACCCCTCCGCGCGAGCTGGATGTGACACAAGGTCAATTTCTTAAGCGGAGTTCAACAGGTTTGAATTCAGAGTTTTCCTTCTCCTAGACCGGTTGCCTAACCAAGGTTAAAGAGCCCAGTCTGCCCTACTATTTATCCATAGCTGGAGGGAGAATAGGATTCATACCTTTCCCAAGGGTATTAGCGCTAAGTGAAATGCAATTACCGCATCCAGGATTTGAACTCGGCGCAGCGAGTCTATTTCCCATGACTTTAACCATTAAACCATGTGCTATATTTGTATATAGATTAATAAAAATTATTTTTCTAAATATTGGTTTTGATATATTTTTTTTATTTTTTTATATATTCTTTTTTTTAAGTTATTTATTTTCATTAGTCTTCTTGTTTCCATTTTTTTTCTTTCATTTGGAACGATTCATTCTAAAATGGGCTAAATAAGAATTTGGCGATTAAGCGACACTAGATAATCAGGATTTACTTTTTTTGCATTTCTTCTTGGACGATTTGAACGGTCTCATTTTTAACCAGAGGGTGTTGCAAGATAATAACGGTTGGAAGATTAAAGAACAAGAGTATTAATATATACATTTTATCTTGGAAGATTTGGATGGTCTCATTTTTAACCCCAGGGTGTTGCAAGATGATAACGGTTGGAAGATTAAAGAACAAGAGTATTAATATATGCATTTTATCTTGGAAGATTTGGATGGTCTCATTTTTAACCCCAGGGTGCTGCAAGGTGATAACGGTCGTATTTTTGTAGGAACACGAATATTAATATATAGATACTTACAGGTAATTCTCAACCACATTTGATGCGCTTTCCAGTGTCCAAGCTTAGTCAGTTTCAAGTTGATGCTATTTGAATCCGAGATGTTGATTGGTTCCTGGAACATTTTGTTATCACGTGTTAATGTGACGTTGTCATTATCGTTGTAAATTTGGAGGCTGGAAGAACCGTTGCTTTTTGGCGCGAAATCCAGCGTAAACAGGATAGCATAGAGATTTAGTATGTCTTCACTTTTTATTGTGCAGTCGCATTCGTAGTCGTAGAGAGATTTCTCGAAACTGGGAAAACCGGGATTGTGAATGTAAATCTTAGGTCCAGATATTTCTTTATTTTGGCAAAAGTCGACCTGGTGATCCTCTGAAAAAAAGAAACCGAGAAAAATATTTAAAAATCGGGACCATATGACCTTTAAGCACCCCTTTTGCTTTGCTGATTCATAAGTACATTTTTTCATTTACACCGTCAACATTCGGTTGTTTGTTAGGGGTTAGGGTTAGGGATAAGATTTAGGGTTAGGGTTAGGGGTTAGAGTTAGGGGTTAGTTTTATAATTAAAAAAACTCTAAAAAAAAACGCTAAACAAACAACCGAATGTTGACGGTGTAAATGAAAAAAATGTACTTATGAATCAGCAAAGCAAAAGGGGTGCCTAAAGGTCATATGGTCCAAAAAAGAAACCGAGAAAAATATTTTAAAATCGATGTTATTTATGACATTTAAACTTCTTCAAATAGAGCCCTCAACGCTACATTAAGACTGGTGAAGCGAAATACAAATTGTGTTGTCTACCCACTGAACAAATGGTGAGAGAGTTCTTAGGAGGGATCGATTTCGCCGAGTGGCCTTCTTTTTTTTTGGGGGGGGGCGATTTCTTCTGCTGGTTGCTACAAGTTTCTTTCTCTGCTGGGTACCGGTTGTCCAGTGAGAAGATGGCTTACTGGGGAACAGATGACCATCACGTCTGGCTCCTTCGACTAACCGCCATATTCGAACTACTCTAACTCAGTTCCCTTCACATGCCAATGAGAAACCAGCAGCTAGGTCAGTGAAAGGTGAACTGTTTGTCAATCACTTCTATAACGGTCGTGCAAGGATTCAATGGTCATTTTCCATTTACAATACCGTTAATCACCCAAATCGTCAAAATCAATCACAGGAGGCGCTGCAACTTCAGGGGCACACAAAAACTTTTATCATAGTCTTTCGAGACTGAATTGCCAATGATGAGGTTTATTTTATGTTTTTTTTTTGTAAATTTTTACTGTTAGTTTAAACTCATTATATCGTTGAATAGAGTTTCTTTTACACATTAAAGAAATACTGGAAAAATTAATACTCGTGTTCCTTAATTGTATGACAGGTAGCATCTTGCAACACCCTCTGGTTAAAAATGAGACTATCTAACTAAATCGTTCAACATGAAATGCAAAAATGTAAGTCCTAATTATCTGGTGTAGCTTATCCGCCGAATTCTTATTTCTGATGAGGGTCGTCCCCTAGAACTATTCCGTTTTTATTATAGATATTGAAAGGGAAGAAAAAGGATATGCTACACAGAAAAATATAATAAGAAAGAAATAAAGAAAGATAGAGAGAGGAGTTGAGCGCGTGGAAGCGATAACACTAATCTGTTTCAATTGAACAGAATGAAAACATGAAAAGAAGCAATAAAAGAATGAGAGAGTTAAATCAAAATTAGTATACTTTTTACATATTTAACTATTTCGCAATAGCTCTTTAGTAAACATATTTGGGTTGAAGACAAAGTTAAAATAAAAGATACAGAATAACAATTAAAAATTTGCCCTGTTGACTAGGACGGAAAAATTTGGCTTGGGTATAGATATTAATGAATTTAATTATTATTAAGGACACGATTTATATTATTTTTGACTTAGTTGTGTTTTTAACCGTTTTTCATTGGACGTTATTTTCCAACAGAGGGCCGCAAGAGAACTAATTTCTAAGGAAGATAGATATTTTCTGAGAATTTCTAAACATAAAAAACACGGATTATTACACTTTTTGTAATCCATACTAAAGAAAAGCACGCGTCGCCTGTAATATTGAAATAGAAAGTACGTTTTTTGTTTGTACATGTTTATTAATTCTGACTAGTCTTATCATTCATCTGTTTTATTTCATTTATTTATTTATTTTGCTTAAACACAACTAACGGTTAAAATTTAAGTAAAAAATAACATAAATCGTGTCCTTAGTAATATTTAAATTCTTTAATATCTGTGCCCAAGCCAAATTTTTCCGTTTTAATTTTGACGACTATTTGCAATTTTATCCGATGTGGGTATATAACATTTACTGGCTAAACTTACAAATCAGTCGGAAAATTAAAACATATTACAGGTTGACCCAGAGAAATACAGAACCCAAATTATTTATCTATTTTCCCATTAAACTAACCCTAAACCCCAACCCTAACCACATCCCTAACCCTAAACCCTAGTTAAAATTAACAGTTTTATTACAAAATTTGTGGGTTCTGTTTTTTCTGGGTCACCCTGTATACAGGGTGACCCAGAAAAAACAGAACCCAAATTATTCATCTATTTTCCCATGAAACTAACCCTAAACCCTAACCCTAAACCCTAACCCTAAACCCTCTAGTTGAAATTAACAGTTTTATTACAAAATTTGTGGGTTCTATTTTTTCTGGGTCACCCTAATTTTCCGACCGATTTGCAAGTTTAGCCACATTTACTTACCATATATACATTCTCCTTTCACAGTGAGAAAACACGTAGAAGTACTTATGTTTTCCGCACTTATAAGTCGAACTCGCCACTTGGTCCCATGTCGTTTGAAAAGAACATTGGTCGTGACCCGAACATTTCTGCGTCTGATTATTCTTCATAAATGACCAAAATTTATCGGGGATCCGACAGTAATTTGTATTTCGAGAACAGGCAGTTTCCAAGTTTTCTTGAGTGCAATTTCCGGAAGGGACTCCATATATAATTTCTTTCATTGCGAGCCGATAGTCTGGCTGACACTTCAACTTTATAATATCCTTTCGGAGGTAGCAGCCAAATTGTTCGTCCAATTCATGATCTGATGAAATAACTAAAACAGAGGATATGCTTCATTAGAATACAGGGCTATATATATATATATATAATATATATATATATATCTTATTATAATGGAGATTGTGTGCTTTTCTGTCTGTAACCGAAACTATATTCCTACTCAAGTCACAATTCTCTTAGTTACTGACATCACATTCTCCATGATTTTATTTTTATTTAAACCTCAATTATTAATAAAAATTGTCTAACATTATTAATACTGTTAACTATGTCTACATACTAACAACATGCAATTATATTTATATATACAACAAAATAGCGCTTTACAATGTGAACGGGAAGGCTAATTTGCATATTAATATTAAAAAATCGAATTTAATAAATATGTGCTTAGTATTATTGATTTCTAACTGTTTGGTTTTATTTTAATGAATATAAGCAAAAATCTCTTCAATGAATCTTAAATGAAATCCATTAACAAGATAAAATAACAGTCATTTTATTCTTTACTGCCTCTTATAACTAAATACTTAAATTAGAAAAAATAACAATGAAAGACGAGAGTGATGGAAGAGTAAGTTTCAGTTGTTCCATTTTTTTATTATACTCCCTCTGTTTCAAATCTTTTATTATACTCCTTCTGTTTCAAATCTTTTTATCTGTATTCTTATTTAGTTTCATTAGCCTTTCTAATTTAATATAATATTTTATTACATTAAAACTTAAATACTTGCACCCGGAGGGTGCATATATTTGCTAGTATATATAATTACCGGAAAATTGTAACAGAAAACACACATATACTGCACAAAGTAAAAAACAAACAAATAAAAACTTCGAATACTCGAAGCTCTATACATTAAACAAAGAAAAAAACACACCTTAAACAAGTGTCGTCACCTCAGCTAAATAATGGACCATTCCGTTTTTATCATAAAGAAAGAAACGGAAGAAAAAGGTCATGCTACACAATAAAAATATAACAAGAAAGGAAGAAAGAAAGAGAGTAGGAGAAATATAGTGAAAGGGGGTGAGCGCGTGGAAACGATGACGCTAATCTGTTTCAAACGAACATAACGAAAATATGAAAATATGTAAAATATGAAGAGAGAGAGAGAGAGAGAGAGAGAGAGAGAGAGAGAGAGAGAGAGAGAGAGAGAGAGGGGGGGTGGTGGAGTTAAATCAAGATTATTATACTTTTTACATATTGAACTATTTAGCAATAGCTCTTAAGTAAATACATCAAACGTCGTAATGATCAAATTATCATACTGTGGTATATACACAGGTCCTGCTAGTAAAACATTAACACCCAATATTTAAATTTATAAGTTCCCAAAATTCACACTGGATTTTCCAATTGGACACATAGTTCTAAATGACAGTTATCTCTAGACTGCAGGTTCAATCCTGGTCAAGGGCAGCAGTAACATAGAATAATAATTAACACAGCTTAACGCCTGTACCCCAGCTATGGTTAGCGGAATGAGAACAGGATACACCCGTGGACTGAATAAAGGGTTAGGTTCAAAGTTCCGTGATGGCTCCCGATTACGTCAAGAAGGTTCCTGAGTTCAAAAAGAAGGTTCCTGAGTCTAACAAGAAATACCTGAAGATAACAGATAACAATAAAGATGAGGACAATAGTCCGAATAATAGGTAATAATAGGTAATGAGTGTTGATCGGCAGTCATTTTTATAAAGTCACCTCCCACAAATAATGATTGACACTAACACATGAATGTTTTTGGCTTTCAGTTAAAAGCAGGTAATCTTTTTCTTTTTAACAAGGGAATATCAAAAATGGAAATGGAAAAGAAGAAAATATTTTGACGTATGGTTGGTCATTCTTAATAACAATGGACGTTTTATTTGTCTGAATTTTTGGGATGAAGCTTCATGTGTATTATTTTGATTTTCTGACTGTTGTCCTCATCTTTAAAATCATGGTATGTAAAAACACCTGAAGAAGGCCTGTATATACAGCAGCTGAAATATTGGCGAGACGCGGAAATATGTAGTTATCCAACCCCTCCGCCCCGGGCAGGATGTGACACAAGTTCAATTCTTAAAGTTGGTTTGAATTCAGAGTTTTCCTTCTCCTATGCTGGTTACCTAGCCAACGCTAAAGAACCCAGTTTGCCGAGAGGCGGAAGAAAATTTTTTGGTCAAAGTGATATATTTTCTCTCTACAGAAGAATGGTTTAATATTTACATATAGGTGTGATACAAGGCCGTATATATAGGGTGCCCAATGAGACCCGAACTCACAAGTAATGGTTTGCTATCCTAGCTTGTTAACCATTACACCATTCGAGGGGTTTGTGGGAATTAAAATGGAAATAAGATTAAAAAACAAAAAACAATCTCCCATGAACCATCAGACAAGAAGAACCCTGTAGGCATGCGCAGGAAAAGACTCACTTCCTACCGCGAAGGAACTCCCTCGGACCTTAAATGGGTTCAGACGCTATTACTGGACAGGAATAAACTTCCTCTCCACGAAGTAGCTATGACCTCCGAAATAAAGTCTGAAACCTAAAACTACCTTTTGTCTTTGTATCTTCCTTGCCCTTCCTTTAATTTCTTGGACCATATGACCTTTAGGCACCCCTTTTTGATCTCGATTTAGGACAGGTTTTTAATTTACACCGTCAATACCCGGTTGTTTGTTAACAGACGATTTTTAGAGCTTTTTTAAAATTATAAAACTAACCTCTAACCCTAACCCCTAACCCTAACCCCAAACCCTAACCCTAACTCTTAACAAACAACCGGATATTGACGATGTAAAAGAAAAACATGTCCTTCTGAATCGAGATCAAAAAGGGGTGCCTAAAGGTATATGGTCCAATTTTTTTTCTGCTCGACCACCAAATATAATGGGGTTAAAAAGAAAACCTGTGAACATGTACCAGAAATAACCAGTGACGAATAAAATATGATTTGATCGTATACTTCTTTGAAGCACATCACACACATACATTAGTTATTTATGCTGTTATTCAGGGTTAGTGACGTCACACTTTATAAAAATTGACATGTAGTATAGCGACGGTCCAGTATCATAGATTCAGGGGGGGGCATATGACCCTAGCACCCACCCTGTGTGTGTGTGTGTGTATGAAAGAAAGGAGTCAAGGTTATTTCCTATAACTTCAACATAAACAAAGGGGAACCACTCTTGACTGATAAATTATTTATTTTCCCATTAAACTAACCCTAAACCCTAACCCTAACCCTAACCCGTCTTCTTTTTTTTTCAAGCAGATCAATGAATGAATAAATAATTTATCAGTCAAGAGTGGTTCCTCTTTGTTTATGTTGGAGTTATAGGAAATAACCGGAGTCAAACGACTTCAAAAGCCCAGAAGAAATCCGTTGAATATATCCACTGGAGTGATATACTTAAAATAACAAAAATGACAAAAATAAAGACAATAGTTTTTCGTATATCAAATATACTAGCCCCCCCCCCCCCCCAAAAAAAAAGCACTCGCCGGGCACAAGTCTTTAACTTTTGATATAATTTGTTATTGTATTGAATTAGAAAGACTAATGAAATTAGATACAAAAAATACATACCCTGTATACAGGGTGACCCAGAAAAAATAGAACCCTAACCCTAAACCCTAATCCTAGGTAAAATTAACAGTTTTATTACAAAATTTTTGGGTTCTGTTTTTTCTGGGTCATCCTAATTTTCTGACCGATTTGCAAGTTTAGCCAAAAATTATACATAGGATTGCTTTTAATATGTTTGAGAATAAAACAATAATATTAGAAATCAATAACACCAAATTATTATTTATCAAACGCAGTATGCGAAACTGGTATGCAAATTATTCACACCATATACTATGATAATTAATACTTTTGATAAAAATGAAACCCTAAGGAAAACAACTTAATACGTTAATTCTAGGTATACCCAAAATGAGGCTAAACTGCGTTTTTGACCAAAATGACTTTAGCCCCCCCCCCTACAAAAAATAATTTACCAAAAATCAGGGAATCATCGGATTTTAATGAAATTTTCAGAATGATCTTTACAATGCATTATTTATTTTATTTCAAAACTTTCTCATTTTTTTCAGGTCACTTAATTTTGACCCCCGCCCCTTAATTGGGGGCGTAACATTTTTTTCAAGTTGGTCTTATAGTTTTCTAATTACAGTATAAATAAAGAGATAAAAGAAGTTATGAATAGAAACAAAAAAAAAAAATTACGGTGGCTTTTCTATGAGAAAATAAGTACCGAAAATCGAAAAATAAAATGTAAAAAATAATAGATAATTAATTTTTTGGAGATTTCTTTTTTACTCATTTCGATAATCATTTAATTGGCTATTATCTTATGAAAGAAAAAATTATACATCGATATTTTTTCTGCTTAAAAAAGGGGGGGTTTACATTTTCAATCGAGTTTTTCTTCAAAAAGTATACTTTGATGTAATAAAATAAGGTTTGCATTAAATAAATATTTATTTATAGAATCTAAAAATATAACATTTTAAACTTAACATCAGGCTTTTCATATTTTAAATGAATTTTATATATTAATTTTTCATAGCAAAAATACTAAATTAAAGTTTTGAAATAGAATAACTGATGCATTATAAAATTCATTAATTGATAGATCAATACTGAAAATTTCATTAAAATTGGATAATTACCTGATCTTTGGTAATTTTTTTTGCAATCGTGAATGTTACATTAAAATTGTAAACAAGCGCCTAAAACCATTGAAAAATAGACAAAATGATGGATAGCATCGAAATTGACCAAAACAAATCATTTTAAATCTATTAAAAATAAACTGCATATGTAATGATATTTTTCTTTTTTAATAATGGTCATTATGTTACTACATATCGATTTAGACAAAAGTTTGACCTTAAATAATTGATTTAATTAATTTTAATTCGTTTTTAAAACCGTAGCAAACGATTTTTTGGGTATACCTAGTTAATTCATTTAGAAGTAATATATATATATATATATATATATATATATATATATATATATGACAGCATTAATTAATGTTTTATACATTTAAAGTTGTTGCGTAGTGATTCAGTTATACACTCTTTTCACTCCAGAACTGCAAAAGTGGACTGTTTTAATTTTTTTTCTATTGTTACTCTGAAATAGAAATATCGTTAAATACTCGGCAAAATTACCAGCGAACAGTAATTTTCCGTTTATTTCAGTATAGGACATGATAAGTTTATAATTAAAATAACAACATTGAGGCAAAAAAGAGTGTATAACTGAATCACTACGCAACAGCTTTAAATCTATACAACATCTATTAATGCTCTCCTTTACTTAAAAAAACAAAACAAAAACAAAAACAAATTTATAAATGAAAAACATATTAAATTATGTTTTTCTTAGAGTTTCATTTTTATTAAAAGTATTAATCCCAGTTGAGAAATTAAATGTATATACATTGGACTTCATTTCATATTCCACTAACATCTGTCCGGTAGACTATGGTAAAAATTTACGTCCCTGAAATCACAGTCTACCGTTTTATTAAATATTTTGTTCTTTGTGTTTTAAATGATGATAAGACATTTTGTGTTTCCTACTGAAATAATTATATGGATTCGCAGCAGGTATTTCTTCAGGTTTCTATTCAACTAAATATCGTTTTAAATCATTTTAAATCATCCTATATCTTGTTCTTATAATGGAGATTGTATGTCTATCTGTAACCGAAACTACGTTACCACCAACGTCACAATTCCCTTAGTTATTTACGTTATATTCTCAATGGTTATTAGATAATCATTATTTAATCTTAATTGGCATCTTATTTATCAACAATGTCTCTATTAAGGTCTTAGTTGGATGTTCCTCAAAACAGCCCATATTATTAATGTATTTAAAATCCTGCGATGTTTGTTGTTATATATCATCAAAAAATAAATGTTTACATTAGGTCGACCGAATTTGTCTAAAAATCCGTGTTTTTACAAAACAAATTTACCCCCCCCCCGTTTGGAAAAAATCAGGGAATTATTCGATTTTAATTATATTTTCAGTATTGATTAATCAATGAATGAATTTTATATTGCATCAATTATTTTATTTTGTAAACACGGATTTTAAGCCATCTTTAAACAGCGTTTGTCCATATGCGATCGAAATTGACCAAAAATCGTTTTAAATGTATTAAAAATAAATTACAAGTGTAATATTATTTTGCTTTTTTTTTAATGATGCTTCTCATTATGTTACTAGTTTTCGACCTTGACAAAAATTTGACCTTAAATAATCGATTTCATTAATTTTAATTTAAAAAAAAATGAAACGCAGCCGAATTTTTGGGTATCCCTAATTTACATAATATGTGTTGTCCGGTAGACTATGGTAAAAATTTACGCCTCTCAATTCACAGTCTGCCAATAAAATATGGAAAAGACAAAGACACTAATATTTTGTGAATAAAATATGACAGGGAATTAAAGAAATGAACTTACCTTGAAAGGACAGGAACAAAACAAGACCAAGTACAAAAGAAGATGGCGTCTTCATCTCCATGTTGATGTGATTTGCCCGTTTTAACAAAAAGGAAATATTTTCCTTTTAGTACTACAAGCGTTCAACACCTATGTAGTCGGTTTGCCTTTCCACCTGTAAGTTGTGCCAAGTTATTTCTTATCAGGACAATTGTATGTTA
Source organism: Doryteuthis pealeii (assembly GCA_023376005.1). NCBI lineage: Eukaryota > Metazoa > Mollusca > Cephalopoda > Myopsida > Loliginidae > Doryteuthis > Doryteuthis pealeii. The sequence continues at coordinate 54,996,373 of CM042165.1, read as the reverse complement.
TGTCTTATCAGGCGACATTATTATCAATAGAAGGGGAAGTTTTATTATTGACGATTTCTTATCGAGTTTGGGTCAGGCGCTGTGATAAGACATTTATCAACGCATATTATTGTTAGGTATTCACTGATTTGGTTTGGTTTGGTTTGGTTTGGTAGGGCCAGTATAGCTCAGTCGGTAAAGCATCCGACTAGGAACCGCAAAGCTCCTGGCCCTCGCCAACTATGCGTATGAGTAGCACATGGATCTGTGCGGTAAAGTGAGGAGCTGATGGTAGGTGTGGCGCCCCGCCTCAGACCCCCCCCAAAAGACGATCTCCTTGGTCTAGCGCTAGTGAAAAGTGGACAGACTCCCTCGCTGTCTGGCTGATACCGACTTTAGGCCACCCTGACGACTTTACTTACTTTACAGCATATCAACCTCGGTGGGCCGTTTAATGTCGGCAAAGGTTTTGAAAGATTCGTAACGATACTTTGGAAGAAAACTTTTTAGAGTTAATACAGCATGGACATAGAGTCAACGCCTGGTTGCTGACAGTTTCTTGCCAAGGCGATCTTTTCTTTGGTCTGAAGATCGCTTAGGCGAGAAACTCTCAATAACCAGGTGTTGACTCCATGTCAACGCTACCTTAACTCAAATATAAAACACTCTATAAAGGATATTGAGCACTATCTGCTTATCAATATAGCACCCATATTATTCACAAAATATTATATATATATATATATATATATATATATATATATAGTGTACAATATATTTAAGGTGTCATTGTTACCATTGGTTTCCAAGTACAGGCGCGTTGTATTGAAGAAAGGTGACTAACATGCTGCTTGGAAACCAAGGGTAAAGATGGCACCTTAAATGTATTGTACACTATAATAAATTAATACAACTCTTACACACGTAATCGAGCACTTTATTTTCATTTCTCCAACGCTAAAAAAGGAGTAACCCCTCTCTCTCTCCCTCTCTTCTCTCCCTATATATATATATATATATATATATATATATATATATATATATAGTATGAACAAAAAGTAATAAGACAATCAGGAATATTTCTTGTATGTTGTTTATTCTCAACTAGTTTCGACCTTAGGTCATCGTCAGGAGAAAATTTCTTATTTGAAGAAATTGCTGATAGATTATTAGAAAGGGTGCATTATAGAAGAACTATAAAAGTTGAAGTGTTTTTGTGGGTTTGACATGCTATTAAAATCTGGGTAGACGAGTGTGTTACTAGTAGCAAGTCCATTTGTTCCGTGAAGAACCTCTCTCTATATATGTGGCAGTATATTCCTATGTATCAATCTATCTATCTATCTATCGTTACTGTATGTTTTTTTTAACAGTACGGCTGATTTAATATTTGAAGAAGAAAAAAAAAAAAGAAAAAAAGGGGGAAAAGAAAAGAAAAGAAATAGATAGAGACTCATAAAAGCGATAAAACAACACGAATATGGGAAGTAACAATCCTTAAAGCAAAACAAAGAAGGGATTATTAAAAGAAGGTGGTGCACTTTGAAAACCGGAAGTGGACAAATAAGAGAGAATGAAATCACAACGCTGGAGTGGGGAGGGGGAAAGAAAGCTGAATTAAGGCTTATGATGACCACGCAAGAAACATATAATTAATAATTATCTACAATTATATATAATTATGTAATAATAATAATAATAATAATAATAATAATAATATTTTGGACTAGATAAAATAACTTTTAGCTCTACAATTTATCCTCCACAAATCAACTACTGATGAAACTTATTCCAGAAATCATTAAATAAACCTAAAAAAAAAATGCCTCATTGGCCAACAGAACGAGTAACATATATACTATAAAAAAGAAAGAAGAAAAAAGAAAAAAAAAGACGAAGCAAAACCCATAAACACATCCTTTCGTTTACTAAAGACGATGGCGTAGTGTCCACTTTAAACAAAAATCTGCAACTGCTTGAGTTGCTGAAAAGACCAATTTTTGAATGGCAATCTCTGGTGCAGTGATTGCAAACAAACGGTGATGTTTGCTGGAGATGCTGTTGTCTCTCCTTCCTTATGGCTCTCTTTTCTGCTGCGGCTTTTTTCCTCTCTTTTTCACTCCTTTTCTTTTCACTCCTTTTTTTCCTCCTTTTTTTAAAATCTTATAGGAGTTAGGTTAAGACAGTTCTAAGTGACAGTTATCTCTAGACTGCAGGTTCAATCCTGGTCAGGGGCAGCAGTAACATAGAATAATAATTAACACAGCTTAACGCCTCTACCCCAGCCATGGTTAGCGGAATGAGAACAGGATACCCCCGTGGACTGAATAAAGGGTTAGATTCAAAGTTCTATGATGGCTCCCAATTACGACAAGAAGGTTCCCGGGTTCAAAAAGAAGATTCCCGAGTCCGACAAGAAATACCCGAAGAAGGCCGGAGGGCACATCGGCCGAAACGTTGTACAGATAACAATGAAGATAAGGACAATAGTCCGAATAATACAAATAATACTAATCATCAAGCCTCATCTAAAAAATTCAGAGAAAAAAAAAAAGCAACAAAAACAAACAAACAAACAAAGTAAACTAAACATGATGTTTATGGTCAAGTCACATTGAAAATATCATTTGCCGCCAGATCACGACAGTTAAGACAACAATGAGACTGATCAATCCTGAGATGGGGGACTACAAATGAACAAATAAGCGGAGTTAGAAAACTTGATGTTTAGTAAATTATAAGCAATTCGACGCAAAGTGATCGAAACGTTTTGTTTTCATTCTTAGAACTCAGATCTCCCCACCAAAAAAAATTTGTTCCACCCAACCCAACCCAAGCCCCACACCCCAAATTCCATTTCCCGGCGAACTCGAACCACCAAATTCCATTACCCCCAATCCCGAGAGTCCTAATTGCTTAATCCTCGATCCCCTCAAATTCCGTTACACTCCAAGCCCGATCCCCACCAAGCCCGATTTCCCCAAATTCTATTACCCACAATCCCGAGCCCCCCAATCTGCTACCCCGAGCCCCCTCCAAATTCCTTTACCCCAAACTCCGAGCCCCCTCCCCATTATGTTACCCCACAACCCGAGCCCTCCTCCTCAATTCCTATAATCACACCCGGTCTGCGCCCCGAGTTGAAAATATAAAATGTTAGATAACAGATTACCTTATTATTATGATGAATGCGCTTTGGTCGTGACTCAGATGTAAGGCTACGTCTGATTGGCTGTATTATTGCTAGGCAACAAAGCCATGCAGAAATGTCAACTTGTAGGTAATAGCACAAATGTTGATTCACGTCTGAATTTCTGAAAATTAGAAATGATCATTACTAGCTGAAAAAACACCCTACGCAGGAACACGTGTTTGGTATTTACCACGTACCCCACGTGTACGGGTTAGGCACAAGGTCCTATTAATGTGGGACAACCCACGAGCCGAAGCTCATGGGAGGCGGTGCAAAAAATGCGTTGATCCCATCGGCATCCCCACTCAAGGGGGTGCCTCACGCACTGAGCAATAAACCCATCCCTGCCACTAAATCAAGAGGGCAAGTGTTGCCTGGGGGGGGGGGGATGGCCCCCTGGGATCAACGATGTTAGCTTGTAAGGTCCAGGGCCGACGCCACTGGACCCCACCCACGTGTTTGCTAGTAGATTGTTATATTGTTTTAAACCTTCAAGTAATTTCATCATTACAATTGACCATAGATTTTCGATCGAATTCAAATCAAGACTTGACTGGACCGATTGTTAGTTGGTTTGTTAGTTAGATTTTACGGCATGTCAACCCTTGTTGGGTCATTTTATGCTGAAGATGTTTTTGTTTTATTCATTCTTGGTGGGTTCTCAATTTCTTTAAAAACATTTTTTTCTATTTAACACAGATTGAACCCTAACAGATACTACCACTCCGGGTCAGAGTGTAACAGGGAGCAATGGTGATAAAAGGGTGCTCCACATTCTCCAGAGCTCCAGAACTGGAACCTTACACAAAGTGTTACTTGTTAATTGGTTGGTTGGTTGGATTTTATGGCATGTCAACACTTGTTGGGTCATTTTATCCCAAAAACGTTTTGTTTTATTTATTCTTCATTAGTATTGAACATTTTCTTTCTGAACTCACATTTTTTTAAAACTTATTTTTTTTATTCAACTCATAGATTGGATCCTATCTGGTACTACCACTCTGGGCCTGAACCTTTGGAGTAATAGTGATGAAGGAGTACTCCACGTTCCCCAGAGGTCCAGAACTGGAACTTCACTATCAGATAGTTTAACGTCATACCCAATACATTATTACCTACAGCCACCGCCTTATAGCACCTATATGATAAAAAAGGTTGGGGCTTGCCATAAGGGCAATAGGGTTGGGACAATCATATTGGTGCTAAGGCTTGAATTGACCAGCCGATTGATCGGAGGGGCTTCTCCGACCGCCCGTCTATAGCCTAAGTAAGGGCAAAAGTAGAGTGTTGAATGTCATGGACTGCTCAGCTACCAGGGTTCCATCCTTGATTGTGTGGGTCATTGGCCTCTACGTGAACTCATATAAAACGGAGTCCATGTGATTTTAACGAGATGGAACCATCGCCACACACTAAAATTAGTGGACCAGTTTACATACCTAGGTAGTGAGATCTCGTTTACAGAATTTGGGTCAAATAGATATGTTTTTATCTGTATAAAGGGATTTTGAGGATATTTGGGGGCACCGGTGTGTAATGGTTATGGTCTTAGAAGACAGAGATGGCAACCCGAGTTCAAATCCTGGACGAGGTCGTTTGCATTTCACATGGTGCTAATGTCCTTGAGAAAGATACGCATGCAACTATTCTTCCTCCAGCTATGGGTAAACAGTCTTAATTTTGTTTCTAGTCTTTTGGTAGCTGTTTTTGTTATTTCATCAGTAGACGCCACCCTTAGAGATGAGTAGTAGTAGTTTCCTGGCTGAACTGTTTGATCCTGGCAGTTGATCTATAAGGTTCACCCATCCAACATCGTGTGAAGCACGCCTTTGACCAGCTTTTGTGTTCATCTGTCTTGATTTACATCCACCGTGGTGCTACCCATGGTTTCCCATGTGACACATTAGTATGACGCGTATAATAATACCCTCTCCCCACCACCACTGAATCTGATATCTAGTGACAAGTCTGAGCAAGATTACAGAGGGATTTTAATCTCTCCGTTTTATTGCTGCGGTGTTATGCGACTCCGGATACCTACACAGGTAGGATTTGATTAATGTGAGTTTTCATGTTCGACACACACACACACACACACACACACACACACACACACATACACACACACACACAGACTATATATATATATATATATATATATATATATATATATATATTCAATTATAATATATAATTTGATGAATTTAAGCATTGAATATGCATAATATATATATAATGTATGCGATATTTTTTGTATAATATATTGACATCTATCTATACATATATAAAGGACAGTTGTGTGTATATGTATGTCCAGAGGAAACTTCGAAAATAAAACAATTAACGACAAAGTAAATATATATATATATACATTAAATATCACCAGGGCTTGGTTTTTGAGCAAAAATAATAGAGATTTGATTTATATTCGTGAAGATAATTAAAAAATAAAATTTAAATGATAACAGCATGGATTTTTTCATTTAATATTTTAGATAGTAGACATTAACATTTCTTTTCAGAGTAGTTGGATCAATGAAAGGTCTATTTTTTACATAGGGATTTAAATGGGGCATCCCATGAAGATTCAACTCACGAATCAGTAGTAATGGATCTGCAGGACTAACTTAAAAAATCCCCCTCTATCCAGGCGACGCCGGGTAGCCACTGCTAGTATTTAATATATTAATATATTTAATGTCTATAGTATATTGATACATTTAAAATTATAATATATTTTTCATGGATCATATATCGGCATTGCAGTTTCGGAAAACTATATAATTTTTGAGCCCCTGAAGTAACAGCGCCCCCAGCGAAATCCAATGTTCGAAAAACAGCCTCGACCACAGATGTTGCATGTGAAGGCAGTCCCTGAAGATGTTGATGTGCCGGTGCTTTGTTGCCGCCGCTTTTTATATATATATATATATATATATATATATATATATATATATATATATATATATATATATATATATATATATAGTCACTAGAAGAGGAATATTAACCTACTCTAAACAAATCATAAAATCTAAGAGGTCCGTTTAGTGTAGAGGTTATGGGATCGGCCTGTCAGCTTGGCAGTCCGGTTTCAAATCACGCACAGGGCGGTCTTCCGATCTATAGCTCTGCTGATGAGGCCTAATAGGCCGAAATGTACATACAGAGATTGATTTTTCTCGATTTGTTTAGCCATACATTTAATAGGTATTCCCGCCTAATTCATTATTAATTAATTAATTTTCAAAATTAGGTCCGACTCCAATTAAGCACTTATATATATATATATATATAAGAGTCATGTTCTTGTGATTACCTGAAGATGCCGTATTAATACGGTTGAAATAAATTATTGTAATGAAGCAAGTTTAGAGTTTTTCTTCATTTACTATATAATATATATATATATATATATATATATTATATATATATAATAAAGCCTAGAAAGCCAGAAACTATGTACCTAGGTTTCACCTAACGGATCATCAGGATAATTCTGTCAATCAGAATATACAGTGTGATTTTAAAGTAACTCCCATCCCTGTTTTAAAAATCTTGGTTTATTTTTTAATCATCATTTTTACACTAAATGAATATGAGAAAAACACACATTACATGGAGTTTTGTTTAAAATTCTACATGAGCACTAGCATTTGTCTCCAGCCTCTTAAACCGCTGAGGAATTAAATTTAAACGACCAGACATCTTAATAGAGATTCGAATTTTGAAACAAAATAATCAATCTGAAAAGAAAAACAACAGCAGAGATTTAATTGCCATACATTAAGGAACATACATTAAATAATAGAGAAAAATGTAAATACATATAAAAAATTAAAAATAGTTCAAAATAGGGAGTTACTTTTCAATCACCTTGTATATTAAGGAACATTTGCTACCATTGGTTTCTTGCTGTGTATGCTTAAAAAATTAAAAAGAAACCAATGGTAGCAAACTTGTTCCCATGTAAATAAATATAAACTTAAATATGTATTTATTTATTTATCTATTAAGGCTCTATCACAGATATTGAGCACTCTTCTAATAACACTGTACGTTGGATTACTACCGCTCCTTCAAGTATAATAGTGCCAACCATATACATTGATATATATATATATATATATATATATATATATATAATATATATATATATATGATAAGATAAATATATAAAGGTTTTACATATCTATTTATTAGGTGACAAAGGAACATTCACAACCATATTGGTTTCATGCATCAGGTGAGTATGTTTCAAGACATTTGAAACATCTTCACCTGATGATTGTATCGCATGAAACCAATATAGTTGTGAATGTTCCTATGCCACCTAATAAATAGATATGTAAAACCTTTATATATTTATCTTATTATATTATATAACAGCTCTATTTTATATTGAGCACTCTACCAATAATACTGCCTTTGGTACACCATTCCAGCAAAAGCTGAAACAGTGACCATCTCACACTATAGTATATATATATATATATAATATATATATATATATATATATATATATTGATACGCTTGTCCCTTTATCTTCTGACCGTTATCATATTGCGTCACCCTCTGGTTAAAAATGAGACCGTCCAAATTGTCCAAGATGAAATGCAAAAATGTAAATCCTGATTATCTGGTGTCATTTATCCGCCAAATTCTTATTTCTTATGGGTGTCGTTACCTCCGCTAAATAATGGACTATTCCGTTTTTATTATAAAGACAAAGGACAGAGAGAGAGAGAGAGAGAGAGAGAGAGAGAGAGAGAGAGAGAGAGAGAGAGAGAGAGAGAGAGAGAGAGGGGGGCTGGGCGCACAGAAGCGATAGTGCTAATCTGTGTCAATCGAACATAATGAAAAGATTAAAAAAAAGATTAAAAAAGTGTGAGAGAGAGAGTTAAATCAAGACTATTTTATTTTTTTACATATTGAACTATCTACAATAGCTCTTAAGTAAACTTATCAAACATTGTAATAATTGAATTATCATACTGTGGTATATCCACAGGTCTTGCTAATATATATATATATATATATATATATATATATATATATATATATAAAGATTTTTTTCACGGAACAGATGGACTCGCAACTTCTAACACACTTCTCTGCCCTGATTATAGTGACCTGTCAAACACTTAAAAATCTTTTAATTTTGTTAAAACTCTCTAAAAACAATTTCTTCAAACAAGAAATTTTCTCCTGACGATGACCTAAGGTCGAAACTAGATGAGAAAAATAAACAACATAAAAAATATTCCTGTTTGTCTTATCACTTTTTTGTTCATACACACACACACACACACACACACACACACACACACACACACACACACACACACACATATATATATATATATATATTTATATATATATATATATATATATATCCTAAAACCCGGAGAAGAAATCTTCCATACGACATAGGATTTTTTTTTAAAAAACGTGTCGCAGTTTGCAGAGCTCAATGTGTACTCTTATTGTTAGAGTCACAGAGCAAATTTATAAGTAAAATTTCACATCTGATGATTTGGGTGTGTTAGACACTTTGTCTAAGCTTCCTGAAATAGGCTATAACAAAAAATCTAAGTCTTCTGTTATTTTTTTTATTCACACACACACACACACACACACACACACACACACACACACATATATATATATATTAATTTAATGTATTTAATAATTTTATTTAATTTTAATTTTAACCTGATTTATTTTCTTACTTAAAAAAAAAATCTCTTTTATATTTGTTGTATGTATAAATGTGTGTAAGCATGTGTGTATATGAGTATATATGTATATATATATGGGTGGGTGTGTAGTATATGTATGTTAAATTTTTTTTTCATATATGTATATTGTACATATATGTGTGTATATGTATGTGTATGTGTATGTGTATATGTGTGTGTGTGTGTCTCTCTCTCTCTCTCTCTCTCTCTCTCTCTATATATATATATATATATATATATATATATATATATGTGTGTGTATGTATATATATGTATGTGTTTATATATTCATTATGTATGATATGTATATGTTTATATTTTTATTATGTATTAATATTATATTTATACAATATTATATTATCTATTATATTTTACGGTTTTACTATGTTTATTTGTTTAATAATAATAATAATATTTTTTTTATATATTATAATAATTAATAATTTTTATATTTTATATTTTTTGTTTTATCTTTGCTTCATACTTATTCAGATTATTTAATTTTCATAGTTGTTAATTTGACTGACTACTGCCCCTAAAATACTTGGCTCTGAAAAATGTTTTTTTTTCTCATTTGCATTGACTTGCTGTCACCATAGTGACGGTCTTTTAAAGTATACATTTTGTAAAAAAAAAAATTTTTTTTGAGGGGTAAAAAGATTCTACATTGAGAAAATTTTTTCTGTTATGCAATTCAAATTATTGATGATTATCCATCTGATGAGACTTGATTTAGGGAGCTTTGTTAAATCAACTTAGATTTATAAAGGCCCCAATTTTGGTCGAAATAAATTTATTATGGAATTACGGTGTTGAATTTTTCCTTCCTTTCTAAGATATATATATTATATATATATATATATATATATATATATATATATAAAGATTTTTGGATATATATACCCCCCCCCCAAAAAAAAAAAATTTTTGGATGTTTTTTTAGAAGCATTGTTGGATAAAGTATATATTATCATTTATATTTTTGCTTGAAGGCTGGACTACCGGTTTCGATTTCTGTCGGAGGGAAATCGTTAGTATACATCGCTGATGAGACTTAATAAAGTTGAAACAGACTGTACGATGTTCTAGCATCGCATAATCGTTTGCCAAATTCGCTTGTCATGGTTATTTTCTATAATTATCGAATTGTAATTGCCTTCAAGCAAATATATATATATATATATATATATATATATATAATATATATATATATATATATATATAAAATAATAAAATTCGAAGGCAATACAATGCGTAAAAAATAAAGACAAAAAGATGTTTTATATGTCTAATCGATTTCAAAGCTAGAGCTTCATCCTCAGAGTTTATTTTCAGAAATGACGTGCTTATGTTTTTTTATTATATTTTTATTCATAAAGGAGGAGAAGAAGAAAGAGAGGAAAAAAAAGAGAGGAAAAGAAATAAGAAGAGAATTATAACCACACAATAAAAAAACATAAGCACGTCATTTCTGAAAATAAACTCTGAGGATGAAGCTCTAGCTTTGAAATCGATTAGACATATAAAAACATCTTTTTGTCTTTATTTTTTACGCATTGTATTGCCTTCGAATTTTATTATTTTATAACATACTTAACAATGCTTCAAGCAAATTACCAATTACTTTATCTATCTATCTATCTATCTATATATATATTGCAGCATGTATAGACATACCTGATTTACTAATTCAAGTAAGGAGATAATCAGACTCGGAATTATTTAATGTGGACTTCGGTTCATGTGATGAATATTTTCTATTTTTATCTAATTTATCACGATATTCGAATTCCTAAACTGCCGATAGCAACATAGTAGTTTTTATCAAATCGTGTTTGATATATTTTGACATTTGAACGTTTCCTTTTAAAAGTGATTCTAATCAGTTAACCAATACATATCCTGCAACCGATTTTAACGGCGTCAACCTGTCTAGGGTTATTTCATGACTACAGGTTAGGGAATTGCGTTCGTTGTACATTTATGTATACATTTTTTGTGTAGCTTTTCTCAAGATTTTTTTTTTACACGCGTCTTATCGAATATGAATAATTTTAAACAGATTTTGGACCATATGACCTTTAGGCACCCCTTTTTGATCTCGATTCAGGAGGACATGTTTTTTTATTACACCGTCAATATCCGGTTGTTTGTTAACAGACGATTTTAGATTTAAAAATATAAAACTAACCCTAACCCTAACCCTAACCCCTAACAAACAACCGGATTTTGACGGTGTAAATGAAAATCATGTCCTTTTGAATCGAGATCAAAAAGGGGTGCCTAAAGTTCATATATGGTCCCAGATTTTCAATGGAAACTAATAAAAGTACTTAATTAAAAACAAACAAAGAAAAAAAACAATAGTAAATTTCTATTAAAAGATGATTTTTCAAAGTCTTATTCAGTTTAATAATAAAAAAGAAAAAAAATTAACCAATCCTACTAGTAACCCGGCCCCAGTCGGCAGAGCGTTCGGCTAGAAACCACAAGGTTCCTAGTTCGATACCGGTCCCCGCCAACTCAGCGTATGAGTAGCACAGGGATCTGTGCGGTAAAGTAAGGAGCTGATGAAAGGTGTGGCGCTCCACCTCAGTGCTAAAAACCAATCTCCTTGGTCTAGCGCTATTGAAAAGGGGATAGACTCCCTCGCTGACTGGCTGATACCGACTTTAGGCCGCCCCGACGACTTTACTTTACTAGTAACACTGGTGATGACAACACTAACACTATCAGTATAATTGTTATGTTTTTACATCTTATTATAATGGAGATTGTGTGTTTTTCTGTCTGTAACCGAAACTATATTACTACTCAAGTCACAATTCCCTTAATTATTTACGTCAAATTCTCCATGATTTCATTCTTTTAAACCTTCAGTTATTAATAAAATTGTTTTACATTATTAATACTGTTGACCATATCTACGTACTAATAACATGCAATTGTTTTATATATACAACAAAATAGCAGTTTACAGTTTGAACGAGAAGGCTAATTTGCATATTGATATTTAAAATTTTTATTTAATAAATATGTGCTTGGTTTATTGATTTCTATTTGTTTGGTTTTATCTTAAGAAATATAAACAAAAATCTCGTGGATAAATCTTAAAAGGCA